>JAQQAC010009165.1:5960643-6026655 GCA_029783875.1 Phataginus tricuspis | reverse complement strand
ACTGTGGAGTATAAGAACAAAGCAAAAACTGAAGGAACAAAACAGCAGCAGACTCACAGAACCCAAGAATGAACTAACAGTTACCAAAGGGAAAGGGACTGGGGAGGGTGGGTGGGAAAGGAGGGACAAGGGGAATAAGGGGCGTTATGATTAACACACATAATATAGGGGGGGCACAGGGAAGGAAGTATAGCACAGAGAAGCTTACTATGCTGATGGACAGTGACTGTAATGGGGTATGTGGTGGGGACTTGATAATAGGGGGAGTCTAGTAACCACAGTGTTGCTCATGTGAAATCTGACCATAAGATTGTATATCAATGATGCCTAAATCAATTAATTAATTAAAAATAAGATAATTTGATATTCAAGCAAAAAAAAAAACCAAAGTTCTGTTGTCAATGAAGTAAATATCCCCCAAACTATACTATTTTAGAAACTTCTTTTGAATGTATGCATAGCTACATTTTCCAAAATGCATTTGTGTGACTGGTGTGGACCACATAACTCAAGACACCAAAGCATTGTGTTTATTTACTTTCTTTAACCATTTTTTATTCTTCTTTCTTTTCCTTTTATGCCCTTGTTTGTATTGCTTTTGTTTTGCTTTGATTTATTTTTGCTTTGGTTGGGGAAGATGTTAGGAAACCGTAATGTTAAGTTGGTTTGGAAAGGATTTCATAATAATAAATTCTGCCACTTCAAACCATATTTCAGTTCAGCTATTTATAATGACTTGATAGTCAAACCACAAAAACAAACAGCATCTAAGTTATTTTAAAATGACCAATGTCCTCGGGTTTGTTTTGGTTGTGCTGTTAGTGGTCGTAAGTTGCTGTTGTTATTATAGGAAATAAATACATTTTTACTACCATTAAATAAACATCCCTTACATTCACAATGTAAGAAAATGAAAAGGAAAATATTACTTTTCCTCACTTTATCTGCTTAGAATGTAAGCAACTATAAAATTGAACATTTGTATTTTGTACATTTTTTCCAGAGAAAAGTACAATAAAAAAGTAGGCTGCTATTAAAAAGAAGGAGCATACGATGTGGACACCATTTCATTGTTTTTTGACAATGGAGACTTGCCTTGAGGAGCACATGTGTGTGCATGCATGCATTTGTGAACAGGAATGCACACTTAGTTATTATCTTTGCCTTGAGCATGATACATTTTTATTAAGGAAACCATTCTTCAATTCTGACAGTATTGTAAGGTTTCTGGGAATCTAGAAAGTCACTTTTTAAAGTATTTTGTTTTTATATATATTAATGGATGTTTATACAAATGCTGAAAGAGAGAAAAAAGTTTTATAGATTCAAATCAACATTCCAGATCATTTTATATTTTCATCTGAATTTTTAGTATTTTTTCCACTCTGCAATAACTATGAACTTAGGTTTCCTGATAATTAGGAATAAGAATGCTAAAATTTTCACGTTGACCTGATATTTTCAAAGGCTATATCTATTTTACAGTTTAACCTATAAGCACAACTTCATCAGAATCATTCTAGGCAAATGTCTCTATTCCACTTGTAACCTAGGGAATGATTCTGTTTCTTTGGCCTGCAAAAGGCCTTCTGGGTGTCTCAGTAGCCACTACTTCAACTAGCTTCTGTACTTTCTTAGCATAAATTATTCTAGGTTTTTGTTCAGGGGGAAAAATTAATTATTTTGAAAGTCACCTATATAGGGGAACATGGTCCTCAGCTGAGCTGATTTTCATTGCCATAGTGGAATATACTCATTGTATTTTCTTCTGTACCCGCATTGGATATCCAAGCATTTTATGGATGCATTATCATTTTACTAGGTCTTCTATCATTTTTGCAGGGTTTAGGGAAAGAAGAGAGAATATATTAAACCATTTTAAATAAGAATCTTTATCAGTCAGGGTCCAGGCAAGAAAGAAATGGAATGAAACAGGCTTATTGAGGAAGATTATTAATAAACATAGCATGCACAACAAGGGATGATTAAACATGTCAGGGTTAGCAAGAGTAGGCGCTGTCACCTCCCAGGCCCTTTTAAAGAGGCAAAAAGAGCCCCTAGTTGAGAGACCCATGCAAGGGGCTATGACTTTCAGGAGAGGAACCCAGCCAACCAGTAACATTCCGATGGGGGCTGCAGGGAAAAAATATCTTGACCCCATTCTCCTTATTCTTCGTGATCTCCTTGGGTAAACCCCTTATGCAAATCTGACTGGAAGCCAGAGGGCCCCTAAGCCAGTTTGTGTCATTTGTAGAGGTCAGCCTCCTGGGACAAAGAGAAAACAGAAAAGAGCAAAAGAAGGCAGAGAGCAGTTTTTGAGGGAGAAATATAAATCATCTGGTCTTTGGAGCTTCTCTGTTATGCTCCAAGTCCATTTTTAATAGTACTCTTATCGATGAGTTTGTGTGAGCGTGCATGTGTGTGTGCTGAGTGTGAATAAAGACAAACTGAGAAAGAGGCACTGAACAAATACGCATAACAATAAATTGTTATACAGCCTATGTGCCAGGTACTTGGTATGTGCCAGTTTGAAGCACTTCAAATGTTATCAAGTCATTTAGTCCTCATAGTAATCCCATGAGGTGTAGGAATCATTCTAATTCCTGTTTTCCAGGTAAAACGCAAAGAGTTTAAAGAGCTTGCTCTATCAAACAGCTAATAAGTGGAGGAGCCAGGACTTGCCACATACTGGGGCCAGTCAGTAGAGCCAGATAATGTCTGGCATAGGCATTCATACACAAACAAATGTGTACATTTTCTCTCTTTTTCCATTAGAAACTCAAATATTCCAAAAACTCATGTCTCGCCTGCCCTGCTTCACTCATTTATTTTCCTTGCCTATCTTCTGAAGGAATGTGAATTTGAGATTAGAGACCTCCAGATCTAAAGGAAATGGTGGGTTGAATGAACCTCATATGTACTTTTTTTCCCTAACCAAGTCTTTTGCTAGATGTAACTTGACTGGGTTAAAGATTCTCCTCCCTCAGCAAGTCCTTCAAGTGCAGCTCTGAATAAGAAATATCCCTTAACAGGTAGTTCAGCCTATTCTCTAGGTTCCTGAAATCAAGTCTCTTACTTTTTCAGTCAGTTCAAGGATGACTCAAAACAACTTTCTTAGGTACTTTTGTCCACACCAAGAAGCAACTTTCTCCAGAGGAGTCAACTGGATAGCAGGCACAGTTTCTGCATAAGAGGAGCAGAATCTATAAAACTGGTCTTTCAATGGAAAAAGGATTGAGGTTTCCTTCATATGTTTCTTAAAACAATGAAGGAATTTCTCTTTAAAACATATTCAGTTTATAGATCTGAATGTAGCCAAAAGAAAAAGACTTAGAAAATGTTTTAACCAAATTGTGTCTTCTATCAATTTCTGTAGGACTTGAAAAGTAAAGTGTTATTTTGAATTTTATGTAAGAAATACAGATAGTCTTATAGTCCCATGATATACTTATGTCAGAAAAATAAAATATTCTCCTGTTACTCAGTCCAGTTTGGTCCATTCCTTCCCTTAATTTTGTTTTGTTTAGCCTTTAATTTGCACTCCAGGGAGCTAGCAGTGGGTGGTGCTTGGTTTTATTCTGTATACAGTATTACTGGGAATTATTTAAAATGTCTTATTTTCACATGAAGTAGGTAAGAAAATCCTTTAAAGTTAAACCAAACATGGTAGAATTAAAGATAACAAATAGTTCAATGTTTTGTGGGAAATTCCCACTGAAAAATAAATTAAGTCTGGATTGTAATCTATCTCAGCCATGATGCAGAGCAACCACTGGAACGAGGTTGGTTACATGCTAAGGAAATTGAGATAATTGATGAGGAAGGTAAGATAGTGATTCTAGAATCATAGGGTTTTGTGATTAATACTACAAAACTCTGCCTGATACTGTTACATTTCCTGTTGTGATTACTGAAAATTTTTAGAGGTATTCTTAAACTTACCAGAAGGGAAACTTTTACCAACATACAATCAAAATTCTAAATATTCACCTGTTCTAGTTGAAGCTATGTATCTTCGCCCCTTACAGCCTATCATTACAGATACTTACCAAAAGCAGTTGACAGCACAGTCCTAAGAAAACTATCTTCCATAGAACTCCTACAAATGCACATTCTTCAAGGTAACAGCAGAATTCTCACAAAATGCATTGAGCAGTTTATAAATACATTTCCCTGGAGACCTATTTTGACAGGAATTTCTATTTTGACAGGAGAGGAAAACATAGAGCTCCCAACTGGGAAACTTTCCTGCTGTGGCTTTATCTCATACTTCTCGAGAGCTGTGTAAATATTAAGAGGATAAATTCATTTTATAAACAATCTAAACATCAACCCAATGAGACATATTCACCTCATGGTAACAAGGAAATCAATTTGAATCCCTTTCAGAGAAAATTTTTAACAGAATTAACTAATAAAGAACAAGCTTATACATTTGGGAGAAACATTTATATAGGATTAAGAGTGGAAGTTGAAATGATGGTGTTTGGGAGAGGAGAACAGAAATAAATGTAGCAAGACTTAAATAGTTCTCTTGTTTTTTTTTAATGCTAAGGGAATATGGTTTTTAAGTTATGATTCCTGTGTTGTGCACCCACCTGTGTAACACTGTACCTCGAAGGTAATTGCAAAGACACAGATATTGATTTATTCCCTTTAAAAGAAAGGATGATGTTCTTTCTTGCACTTAGCCAAAAAGAGAAGGGAAATTATTGTAAGCATATTCTATTCTGCTCTAACATTTCTTGCTAAGTTACTTTTCCTTTTATGGTTATAGTGCTTAGATTGATTGAGACCAAAACAGCTGCAGCAAAAATCTATGGGTTCTTCATTCTAGCATAGAAAAATAAGCCTCCAAAAATAGGATACTACAGAACATGTTCTTTTAGGAAAAAGCCTTGGATAATTACTCCCAATAGTTAAACATTTCTTTCAACCTTTTTACTCTATTAATTTGGATGTCATATTTCTACCTTTAATAATAATTTTAGTTACTCATTTGCAAGTGTATCTCCTAAGATTCAGATAATTCTTCGTTCCTATTTGACTTACTACCATCTGCTTCTTCCGCTAAAGATAGACCATGTTTAATGACAATATTATGTAAAATACCACCCAGCAGAAATTTTTTGCCTGCTTTACAAAGGCAGAGAAGTAATGTCTCCCCAGATATGTGTAGACATCAAAACCTCAATTTAGGATATTTTCCAGAGTTAACCTCAATAACCATTCTGGTAAAAATTTTGATGCTTTTTACTATTTTTTTCAGTGGCAGAGGTATTCAAAGTAGAACTAAAAAGAGGCAAGGGACCTGAAAACCAACAATCTGAAGCCTGTAGTTGTGTTTTAAGAAAAAAAATTAAACTTAAAAGCAGACAGCATTTTATAAAATTGCTCGAAAACCAAATTCTCCCAATTTATAAAACAGGAATTTCTGAAGCAGATTGTCTTAAGATGAATGAATCATGCCACGATCCTGTGTACTTAGCTATGACATCTGTTAGGTGGTAAATTGCATGGCACGCCACACGCATAATGAAGGAGACAACGAGTTTTAGTTCCTAATGTGTTCCTCGTGTGACGATGTACAAATAGAGGCACAAGAGCTCAGGCGAGGTGGAAGCGCTGCGATACCGCAGCCTGCCTTTGACTTTCTGGTAGTGCTAGGTGTCTGAATGTGTAGAACTCGATGAGGTCTCCAGGGAAATGTATTTATAAACTGCTCGATGCATTTTGTGAGAATTCTGCTGTTACCTTGAAGAATCAGTGTCAAAAGTTAGAACACCTATATGAGAGATATTACGGTGTTAATACGTTAACTAGGCTTTTATTCTTTTTATTTATTTATTTTTTTGTGGTCGCTTAATTCGGTTCTCTCCGCATTACAAGCCGTCAGGCGGCAGGGATGTGCTGGGCCCCGCAATACAATACTGAGCCTGTAATTGCTGTTATCACAATATACATCTGTGTCCCATCAAAAACCGTGTTTGCTGCCCCTCACGTCTACAACAGGTATAAAAAAATCGTAAATATTTACACCCTTGTTCCACCCCAATAATGGAAATGTGGGGTCCAGAAGGCTTTTATTCTTAACAATGAAATGTATAGAAAACATTTCGGAGGTTAGTATAAAAATAACATTCACACCTGAATATAAAAATAACTTAACCCAGCAAACCACTTTGAAGATGAAAGACTGGATTCGTGTTTTCTGAATGAGCGAGTACTGTTTCCTAATTAGTTTTATTAGATAACAATTGAGAGATTTGATGTTGTGTCGGGAGATAACTTACCACATTGTACTATTTAACCAGCTAAATATAATCTTTAAACTTACTAAAAGCAGTGTGTAACACCCCTCATATATACATAATATATGTGCACACAAATACGTGTACTTGTGTCCTGTGTATATACATATATACGCACATGCACAATTTAGCTTATTCATTAATCTCTATACTTATGATTCAGGTCTGACACATTCTATTAAAAACTGTTAAGACTTTGAGCTTCAGGGATTTGGGTGAAAAAAAGTTATATTGAGAACTCCTCATCTTTAGAATGTACATCTCCTGCTTTGAGTTACCCTCAAGGAAAACTGCTGTCAATCATACTGTCACATTTCATGTTCCCAGGTTTTAATTCTGCTAACTCAGTGGTCATAGATGGAACAAATTTAAAGACTTCAATGTATCCCAGTAATTTGAAAAATTTAAAAGACATGGAACTCACTTAGTTAGTGGGAAGTTTTAGTATCAATCTTCTTTTCATCTTCTCTATGGTAGGCACCTTATTTAATGCCTCAATTTTCTTTCTCTATTCCTTCACCAGGGCATGGTACTTGGTAGGGCTGGGTTTGCTAGCGCTGGTGATAGATTCTCTGCAGATTCAAACCACTGGGCATGATGGACATCCTTGGGAACTTGAGAAATGAATGCTTACACAGGTTCCAGTGAAGGAGGGAGTGTCATTGCCCATTGGTAGAGTTGGCACTTACAGAATACAGGCACAATACAGAATTTGTCTTTCTCAAATAGGATGGCGAGGAGTGCTTTGAAGACCGAGAGACTCTGAAAATCCTTTAGTAGGCAAAATTAATGACACAGAGACTGCTTCTTTTAGGGATGTCATTCTTCACTCAAGTAAGGCTTGGATTCCTGTCATAAGGAATTTAAAGAAAAGCCTCAGAATCCAGAGTTTAAAACGTATTTTGCTAAAGCTAACAAAGGAGTCAGAGTGAATTTTTAGAGTATAGAACAAAAACATTTTCATTTTATGAAATTAGTTTTAAAACATTTATTTCACCATAAAATTGTATATTCTAACTAAAGAGGACTTCAAATATGTGGAAGTGTATATTTCGAAAATAGTTACAAGAGACCCACAAGCCAAAAACAAACACAAAAACTATTTTGGCACATTTCCTTCTTTTTATTTAATCTATCAATGGGTTTCTCCCCTAATCACAATGTTCACTGCATTTTCTGTCTTTTTCACTTATTATATACTAATCATGTCCTTACTATTGTTCTCTTAAGCAATCCTAAATTCTGCATAATAATCCATTACAGAAGTATATGCATAGGTATCTGTTGCCTTACTGAATATTAGGTAGAATAAAAGTTTTTGCTTTCATAAATATTGCTGCTATTAATTATTTTGATTAGATTAGATTTTTATTTCATAATAAGTTTCTATAAAAAGAATAATTTATATGTAGATTAAAGACAACAAAATATATATGTACAGTCTCTTTCACTATAACACTTTCTAACAACAACACCAATTTTTTAAATGTCCATTTCGCTTCACTCTTGCCAGCCACATGGTTTTCTCAATATGTTTTTATGTGTTCTCTAATTGATTAATATATTATATAATTTTAATTTGTGTTTATTTGGTTTCTGGTGAAATTGAGTATTATTATTCCAGATATGTGTTTTTGGTCCTAATTTCTCTTTACATAGTTTTTCATGCATTGGCCCATTTGCTTAAGTCTTAGTATTGGTTTGTTTAGTTTAATAATATTTTTTTATAGTCATGTATTTGACTTGATATTTGTTATAACCAATATTAACCTCTACTTTTTACATGTTCTCATACGATTTCTAAAATGCTATTTCTTTTAATTGGCTATTTTATGCAGGGATACTCATTTTTACTAAAATTCATCAGCTTTTTATATCTTTTGTATGTTTTGAAGGTTGTTTGATTTTAAGACTGTAGTTAAGTAGTCATTCCCAGATTGTTGGTTTTTATTGCTTCTACTGTGACTGAGGATGGTGATGGTAGATGTTCAGCCTTTTGGTGATTTGATTTTTAATATTTAACACTCCAATTCATTTAAAGTTATTTTAGGTGATAAAGTATGACTGTATAATATTCTTTTGTACAAATAGCTAATCAGTTATCACAAATACATTATGCAGTTAAATTCTAAATGTTTTCATGGGAGTTTGGTTTTATTTATTTCAGTACAAAATTTTAGATTGAATAGCTTACCACAGCAAAGTAAAATTCTGCCCTGGATTGAGCATTTATGGAACCAGATCTGTAATCACACAGATGTCCCGGGGTTTTGTGACTGTGGAAGAATATCCCTCTCTCCCAGGACCAGTCAAAACTGTATTCTCTGTGACCTGTGTCAGTTACTATTTTGATTTTACACAAATGAATCAGTTGACACAATAATCACAAATAATAACCTTTTTTAAAAACCGCATATACTAGTAGTGATATGGCAGGGCCACCTTTTGCCAAAGCATTTTGATAGTGTCTATCAAACTTAAAAATGCATGTAATTTTAACCAGTAATTCACCTATTGAGATACATCCTGCAGATATACCTCTGTAAGTGTGGACTGATGTAGAGATAAGAATATTCCTTGGAACACTGTTAGCAATGGCAGTCTAACTAGGAATAAATTAAATGTCAGTCAGTGGGGAACTGTTTACTCAACTATTGTGTTTTGAAACAGTGCAACACTAAGCAGCTACTAGAAGAGAATGAGATGGAGGAGAATATGACATGGAATGATCTCTTCATGGAATATTATTGAATTGAAAATACAAACAGCCAAAGATTCAGTATAGTATAATTCCTTTTACTTACATTGTTGTATATATGTTTGTGTGTCTGTGTATCCACGTACATATAGATATAGAAATGGAAATGGATATAGATATGGATATGGATGTAAAGATATACATATAGGGAAAGAACTGAGAATAAGAACATGGATATGAATATAGACATAGATGTACATAGAAATACAGAGATGCAGCCTGAGACAGAGATTCTCATTTTCCAGTTTTCCAGAATTCAACATGCCCCAGCATTCAGACTCTTGATTCTTTACATCTCTCCATTTTCTAATTACTGTCTCATTGCTAGTGATGTCATCTACACTCCTGACTTTAATTAATTTATATGCTGACAATGGCAAAATTGGTCCTCTACCCTGAACTCCATTCAGTCACTTATTTAAAAAATACTGGGCCAAGGTAATGGAAATTCCACAATAAAAAGGCAGCTATCCAGGCCTTTATGGAGCTGAACTTCATGTATGCATTTAATAACCATTAAAAAATTAAAATGTCCAACACTGAACTCCAGATTTTTCTCACTCCAACCTCTTCTCCCCCATATTTCCCCCTGTCAGTTAAATAGAAATGTCATTCTTGCAGTTGCTCAGTCTGTATTGCATCCTTGATTCTTTTTCTCTTACCCTACATCCTATTGTAATATAGGACAATATTACAGTTAATATAACATGAATCTGATACTTGCTTTCACTACATACATTGAGATTATTTATATTATTTTCAATTCTAAAATATAAGTGATGTTAATTTAGCATGATTATTAATCACACATGGAAAGATCTCTGACCAACCATGGTTTTATGGGTACGTAATTTTCATCTGCATCAAATATTTTAGTACTTAAAATGACACTATTACCAACTCTAGTTCAACAATTGCACAGGTCATGCCAATCTAGAGATGATTTTTTTGAAGAATGGGAATGATCTTTGGTGGTATGCAAATGTTTTATTGTCCATGGTAACAAATCCTGTTTCCTAATTCTTGTATATAATCAAAAAACAGTAAGGATCTATCTCCAGTTGTGTCTAATTCCCATAAGGTCTAATATTCATCAGTTTTCTAAATCAGACCCTCTGGAAATAGTATTAACTTTTCCAGGCTAGAAGCAATGCATAAAGCTAAGCATGAAGAAATTTTTTAAAATCTGATTAAAATGTCATCAGAATACTGAGGTGGTTGATCAATTTGTCTATAGTCCCAGAAGGACTGAATTGAAAACCCATCAGAGTACTGTCTGCTCTCACTTTTTCCTTTTTCACTCTCCCTTTTTCCACTCCCCCTCCCTCCTCCCTTCCTCACACACACACACCTATGCATACATATTTCTTTCACGTTCAGAAGATAACATGAATAACTTCTTAAGAAATTTTATCACTTTCACAGAAAGACCTACTGAACAAAAATATGTCACTAATAATTAAAATCCCACCAGTACCAATCAAAATATGAATCTACTGTTTGGACCATTTAAACCATAAAGAGCAACATGGTTCCAAGCAAGTTATTATACAAGCAGCTGAAGTAGGAAGTCACAAGTGAGGAGGCTGGAAAAAGCATTTTCAGAATTCACTGAAATGAAGCTTCCAGAAACACCAAGTGGCTAACTGAGGAGCCCAGCAGCTGCACACCTACTAGTCATTTCAAATTATGAATCCAGCGAGCAAGTCAAAAACAGTGACAAACACTTGAACTAGAGTTACAGTCACTAATCAAAGGCTTGCCTTCACCTGTTCTCAGTGGGAACTGCTTTTTTTCCTTTATTGGCCTTTTCTTTCAAGCTAACAGAACACAATTAACCAAGAAGCAGCACAGTTAACCAAGAAAAGCCTTCAGACAATGAGTTATTCAGGAAAACGCCATGCCAGTGCATTTGATTCTTGGCTCCCTCTACAGCAGATAATTTTATGCCCTTTTTATTAAGAATAAGGAAACACAGTCACTGTGCTTCTCTCCACACCCCTGCCTCCTCTGTTCTCCTCATGCCTTTCTGAATCCTCCTTGAATTTTTTTGCTGATCTCTGTACCTCTGGAAACAAGTTAAGGGTAGACATTACTGAAGTATCCATCCTTGGACTTCTGTCTTCCTACTCTACTCTTTCCTATGGCAAACTCCATTTTTTTCAGCTTTCATCTCTAAAAATCACTCACATATGTATCTAAATGTGGTCTTCCATGAGAGCTGCTCTCACAGCTCCACAAAATTATGTCCCAGATACCTCAAACTAAACATGCTGAATATTTAACTAATCTTTAAATAAACTTGTTGCTTTTGTGTCTTCCATATCTCAAGTAAGACCCCTTACAGTTCTCTAGATTCTTGAGGGTCATAATCATACATTTGCCTTCCTCATCCTGTCCCTCATGCTAAATTAGTTACCAAATACCATTGCTCTGACTCTAAAAGCCCCCTTAAATCATTCACTTCCTGGTGTTACCTTTAGTACCTCTCAGCTGGAATATAAAGATCATTATGATTGTCCAGATTCTACCCACCAAATGGGGGTTTGACAGTGAACAACAATCCAAGTGCCTGGCAAGGGGTTCTGCATGGTGCAGAGTCTTTTGCGGGGAAGAATGATCCAAAGCCTTGAAATTGGGATGCAGAGAATCCAAAGATAAGAGGTTGGAATTGAGAATTTAAATTTTGGTTGAGCTGGTATGGAATAAGCAAGGGGGTCCTAAGCAAATAGCCTGGGAACACCTGCGGCCTGCTTTTGTCATTCAGCCAGTGACCTTGCGTGTACAACAGGCAGTCTGAGGAAGGATGCCCTGTGTAATCTCACTGTGCTCGTTCTCTCTCCTTGATTCCCTTTTTCTTCGTTCTTTTGGGATCATCATCTCAGAGCCCAGCTGTGACCTGCCACCTCTCTGCTTGATGGATGCCCTATCATGTAGAAAAAAATCTCAACTACTCCTCCAAGAATTCAAAGGCCTTCTCAAATCAGGCTCTATGAAGAGAGTTTATGGATCTCTTCACTAGTCTCCCATCATTGTGAATGCCTTCCCTTCATGATGATGAGATACCCTGGAAAAATGCAAGGACAAGCAAGAGTGTTTTCGTATAAATAGTGAGGCACAGTTCTTCCTTTTTAAATACACAATCAGAATTAGAAAGCTGCATCATTAAATGCAATGCATAGATATTAAAACCATGTCATTGCAGTTACTACTTTTTAGCTAAAACATGATTGAGAAAGGCAATATTGAGACAGCCCTATCTTCCAGGCCTTTGGGAAACAGTTATGTCTCCTCACCAGTTGACATTTGTACAAAATGGAATGTATAATCAAAAGCTGGTCTTCAGTCACCCTTTATTTGAGTTAAAACATACCCTTCACTCAAGTACACAGTCTTACTTCTTAATCTCCATCACTTTAAAAATGCTAGATAACATCATTTTATCAGTAGCATTCATTTTATCTATATTCTTTTCATAGTTCTCCCAAGATGTCTCAAATTTCTTTTATTAAGACCCTCCAGTCCTTTCTGAAATATGTAATAAGGGTATATTTACATCACACTCCCACTGAATAAATCAGTAGAACATAAGTAAATTATTCCAAAAACTTTCTTAGAGTCTGGCTCCTTGGCTAAAAACCATGTGTATCACAGTTTTTACAAAAACACATACCACTTCCTCAATAGAATAGGGTGGCTCCATCTGTGTGGTTCTATTCAACTATTGTACAGCATGTGAACACATATTTATGAATCATTTGTCCAACAGACCTTATTGGGTCCTTAACACCTGCTATGCAAAACTTATCTTCAGGCATATGATGAAAATATTTTTAAACTCCTGAGAAACAAAACAAGGCAGCTCTTTTTAAGTTGACATCGCAGAATAATAACAATAAATTTAGTTAAAACATATTTTTGAGCCAGACTTGAAAAAAAGCAAATACCACTTTCAAAAGATGGTAGTGAAGAGACCCCAAGAAGACTCAGAGGGGTTACTATTAATGATAGTCAGGCCAAAAGGAATCACATGGGTCTGTCTACTTCAGAGTAACCATCCTGTTCTGACTCTTCCTTCCGCATCTGCCTTCTCATTCATTTTTAAATGCATGCTTGTACTTTCAAGGAGGAAGCTTTGGCTCTTTCATTTTTGACCTTGACCCTCCCTTCCATTTATCATTTATTCTAAAAATAATGCATAATGTACATCACATTGAAGACTAGTGCTGATACCAAAAATTACAAAATTATAATTTCACACTATTTTTATTACGAGTAGAGCTGATCCAAACAGCATCTATCCAACAGCTGTCTTGGGACCTGAGTTGTTTTGGTTCATTCACATCTCCTGCTTTTCTCACTATAGCATTACCCACTCAGCACTGAAATAGCCAATCATTTCACAGACAGCTAGCTGAGTGATTTGTAGACACAGGACTAAACAACTGGGTTGCCTGCTATTTCCCCCTGAATTTTCCCTGCATTGATCAAATAATCCTGAATTACTGTGCAGCAGCCTTCTTTCTCACCTATTGACTTCATGCTCATTTTCTCCTCTGCAGACTCTATTTCATTTCCTCTTTATCTGACTCAACCTCGTTTTCACTTTATCATAGGTAGCAAGTCAATTTCCAGTCACAGGGTTATCAGTAAAGATTATCAGGGTAGACATCTGTCTCCTGCACCAAAAAAGAAAAAAAAGCACTGGATGACAAGATGTATGGGGACGTACTTCTCTCACACATGCACGAGTGTCATCCTGGGCCCCTGCTGGCTACTTCACTTACAATACCAGTGACCTCTGGGTTCAAAGGTGCAATGATAGGAAAAGGGAAAGTAGTAAATAAGTAGTAAATAAGTTCTTCTGACAACGAAGATTTTATCACCAACAGTAATGTGATCACTAAATACACAGAATAATAAAAGCTTAATTCTTCTTACTCTCCACGGAGAAGACACTTTAAAACATTTTAGACCTCTTGGGTGGAACACTGTGTTTTTTAGAAGGAAGAAAAAGGAAAAATAATTAGGTCACCCTTGCTATTTGAGATTTAAAGTAGTTTAATAGTGCTAAAAATCTATTAAAAGGGCTTTTACTGTTAATGTTTGAAATAGAGGCAGTGACATGATACTTCAGTTTTTTGAACTATATTACTGTATCCCTACAATGAAAAGAATTTAGTGGTAATTGAAGTGAGGGGTCATGTTGTTATTTCCTATACTTGGAATTAACATTAATATCATTATTAATTTCTAGAAGAAACATTACAGAGTGAAAGTCTCAAGTTTGAAAAATATCCATTTTTCTTTTGGAAAGTAAAATGGATATACCGCACAAATGGAGATGCTCTAATGCACTGATTTTCATCTCGGGTAATTCCTGCCGCCCACCCCCCAAGGATATGTATAGCAATGTCTAGAGACAATTCTGGAGGTCATGACTTCTGGGATGCTACTGTATCTAGTGGGTGAAGGCCAAGGATGTGGCTGTACTTCCAGCCCCAAAGAATTACCTGGTCCCAAATGTCAATAATGCCGAGGAGGAGGAACTCTACCCCGTTGGGAAAGCACCCGAGGCCTAAGGAGGCGCCTATGCTTCAAAATGAACAAAGGCAAAATTAGAAAATAAAAGCCCACAAAACTATCTCTACAATAAGATGGTCTCAGCTACCAGTTGTTACTTAGGAAAGAAAGATATCCTAGAACTTTAGAGTTAGAAGGGGCATGAAAGGTTATCCAGTGCAAATTTCATATATAACAGAGCATGGCCTAGTGCAAAGGCATGCTCTCTGTGCTTGCCCGGTTTACCCTCTTCGGGCTGGCAGTGGTGAGGTGGGGAAGAGCAGTGGATGGTCTTGATTTTTAGTGGCTGGTAGTCCTAGAATCCCCCGGGAGCCATCTGAAATGTCATTTTAATGTGATCAGAATGGTACAATGTGCACAGCAAAGAGTAGGAAGGGATATTTCTCAAGTTAATGATAAAGAAAAACAGGGGTGACATATATGTATTCATCAAATATTGTGCAAGAACTCAGATAAATCCTTGGAGCTTAAAAATGATAAATCTAGAAAAAATTGGCCTCTACATCTTTTATACATTTAGCAAATTAAAAAAAATTGTTACTCTTAAGAGAAGGTTTCGATTTTAAAAATTAATAGCTTCCAAAGATTTTGTACAAATTTATGGAGGAGAAATTCATAATAGGATCTGGAAAGAAATCAAGCTATTTGGTAGTTGGCTTGGACACAGTTGTACTGGTTCTGGCTGTTTGAGACAAAAAGGAGGCTGCGAAAGATGACACGTAATTCACGGAAATGTTGAATAGGATGAAGAACCAATCTAAATACTATTTCCTGGAAATAGCCCAAAACCATGCTTAAAAACTGCTTGGATAAGGATACTAGCTCAACACTAATCAACTCTCCTGCCACTTTTACACCAGGAACTCTGCAGTGTGGCCACTACATCAGTCATGATGCTGAAAGTTATGCTGTCACTTAAAACATCAAAGGCTGTTTCTCATACACACTTCGCTCATCACAGGTTGCTGGGAGCTCTTCTCTGCATTGTCCCCACTCGGCAGCCCAGACTGATAGAGGCCAATATCTGGAATTTTACTGTTCACTGTGGGAGAGGGAAAGAGTTCCAGAGGGTCTCACACCAGCTATTAATTGTGCTGAGCCAGATGTGACACTATCATAATTTCTGCTCACAACTCATTAGCCAGGACTTGTCACCTATGTCCACTCAATAACAAGGAAACCAGCAAGTGTGATCCTACTATGTGACCCAGAGATGGAGCACTAATGACCACAGCGACTCCCTCTACTTCCACCCTGATGCTACTCTGCCGCTGGAACTCCGTTTAGCCTTCACCACTACGGTCACTGCCAAGAAGAGAGAACAAACTCTCAGTCCCTTTTTTCTTGTGACACTAACTTCTGAGTTCAAGTCTGGCATAGGTGAGTCTGCTTGACAGAGCTCAGGTCAAATGTCTGTGCTGTAGGATTTTCAACAAACATAAGTTCTAAAACTTTACTCTTCAAAGCTCCCTCAAGTGGAGAAATTCCTAAACATAAAAATTACAAAAACAATTATATGCTGGATGTCTGCAAAATGTAATAAATTCCCATGCAGACATGTGACTTTGGAGGTATTCATGTTCTTACCACCTGTGTCCCTTCAAGCTACTGATTAAGCATTATCTTGATGGGTCAGATTAATGAACTCTAGCCTACTTTTCTGGACTCCCAATCGAAGGCGCCTAGCACAGCAATGGAATGGAGAAAATAAATTGCGTTAGGAGGAAGCATTGGCTTTAAGAAAACCTAAACGAATACAGGAAAAGAGTGCCTAAAGTGACTGTGTCAGCTTGATATTGGGTCTCCTAAGAGCAGAGTACAAGAGAGAAAGCTCAGAGCACAGATAGAAAATTATTACTAAAAAAAAAAAGTTTATATTTGTGGTAATGATCTCTGCAATAGTCACAGGCCATCTGCAATCAGCACCTTAGTGCTGGTCAGGAATATTGGAAGCTGTCCAGAAGCCACGCTAAAATTGTACTCTTGACACACCCAGAAGCAGCCATTTCTGTCATCAGTCTAGATGATTTTATCCGCCTGAGTCCAGGTTCCTTTTACTCCTTTTCTTGATTCTGTCCATATTTTTTCATGGAAAAGAGAATGCAAAAATGAAGAAAGGAAAAGCTGAAATTTTGAGTCTTTTCTATTGGAATAATTCAAGAAGCAAATTACATATGGTCAAATACTTCATATTACCAAACAGTGAATAGATTTTTGTCTTGGAAGTTTTTGGCTGAAAGAGGTTATTCTAATTACAGAACTTCCCAACAGTAATAGGAAAGTTATATTTTATTATATGAAACTTTTGTAAGTACATGTAAGTACCTGACATATGACTATAGTTATTCCTCTTATTCAAATATGGAATTAATAGTCTTTAAACACTGGGTTTCTTTCCATTGATACTATTTTTGTTTTATATACTCCAGTATGCATTAGATATGTATCATTAGTGCTCCACCTCAGGGGCACATAGTAGGATCACACTTGCTGGTTTCTGTGTGGTTAATGGAGATAGATGACTAGTCCTGACTAATGAGTTGTGAACAGAAATGATAGTGTCACTTCTGGCTCAGCATGTTTAATGGCTGTCGTGAGACACTCTGGAAGTCTTTATATGCAAGATATATGCATGAGAAAAATCTTACACACCTGAAACTTTTTCAATTCACCTGTCTGAAGGAAGTTTTGAGAGTAACCATTTCTTTTAAAATAAACTATTTGTATTTATAAAAGGCTAATTTAAACTAGAAAAAAAAAGAATTACTTATTTCCTACCACAAAAGCACATTATCTTTTGGTTTTAAGCATATATATATGTGTGTATACATAGTACACCTATATAAGGTAAAATGTAAATATATATCCATGCACAAATATTTGTATGTGTACCTTATATGAATTTATGATGGTTTATCAATAAATCAGTAGAGGCAATAAATGCTGTGTGCATCACCTAGCTATACCTCTTCAGGACCAAGGCACTACTTTCCTCAAAGGGTTGGCAGGTGACTGAACTCTCCTGAGGGACCCCCAGAGAACTGCCCTCAGCCAGAAAGAGCTGGCTCACCAAAATCACACCCCTTCCTCTGCTGCCAAACCCACCCGCCAGTGACTGGCCATTGTGGGGCTGTAAAGGCCCAGCCACTTCACTTCAATTCAGGACATTTCTAAAGGGCAACCCCAACGGCAAAGCCCCCTATAAGGTCTACTAAGAACTTTGTTGTGACCATATCATATCTGCATCATATTTTAACTCTTCATCTCAGCCAAATCCTATTTTGTCCTCCCTTCTGCTGTTGACCCGTGGGTGCCCCTTCTTACTGTATAGCTTTAAAATCCCTTCTCCAGGAAACCTGACCTAAGACAACATAAGTATTTTTGCATATCATTACAGACTTTTCATTGGGCAAGTTCATTAACTTTTCTATGCTTCAGTTTTCTCATCTGTAAAATGAAGAAAAATAAAAGTGCGTATCTCACATAATCATTATTACAATGAAAAGTGGTAATACATTTAAAGATTTTAGAACAGTGCCTGGCATGTAATAATAGTATTTAATAAAATATTAGCCACTTTTATCATTTTGTTAGCTTCTTAAATATCTTTCAAATGAATGAGCCATATTATACATAGTAAATTTAGAGTTTAATTAAAATCCTTATTTTAATATTTATTCAGTTATGAACTTGTTTATGCATAATAATCTTTTCATTTGTAATTGTTTCCTAGAATATATTTACAGAAGTAAAATTAATGAGTCAAAGGACATACATATTTCATAAAGCCTGTTTTACAATTACAAAATAAGTAAATGTCCACTATAGAATTTCTTAAGTATGAAAAAGTATAAAGTGGTTTAAAAAAACCCACATTCTATAATTTTCAATTATGAAGGACATAATCAAGATATTTTGCTAATGATAAACCCAAGTTGGAGAACAATGTGTATTGAATATTTAAGTGTCTGGGTTTTTTTTTTAATCTTATGTACACTTAAGCTTATATATAGATAGAATAGCTCTAGAAATATTCACAAGAAAGAGAAAACCATGATTGTCTCCAGGGTGAAGATGTAAAAGCCTGAAAGAAAGGCTGGATTTTTACTATATACTCTATTATTCTTTGACTCTTATAGTGTACTTATATTAAATTTTAAATCTGAGAACAATTTTAAAGCATTTTATAAATATATGTTCAGGGAAACATAATAAATAATAAAGAAAATAAATAATTTTTCTTGATATTACAATGCAACCAGAAACACATGGGAATGCCTGTATCCCAGAATTTTTGCCAGCATTCAATATCTACAAGTTTTCAATCTTTGCTAATTTGAGAAGCAAAACAGTATCTCATTAATAATTTTAATTTGCCTTTCTTAGATAGTGTAGTTGAACTACTTTAAAAATATGTGTTAAATGATTTAATGATTTTTGGGCAGGACTTAGGGCTATAGTGATACAAAGTGGCCAGTGAATCTCCCTCACCACCAAAAATCCTGACTGGACAATGTTATCAAAAACAAGCGTTTCAGAACTCTGAAAAGTGAACAACAAGAAATTAAGTGATGCTTATTCTTGAAGAATTGCAGGAATTCCAAGGAAGAATGGTGGAAATCTAGGCTTTCCTGCCTGGAGTTGTTCCCATTCCCCCATTAGATGGGCTCAAAAGAAACTTTGTGATGACTGGAGGAAAAAAAAAAGTCAATGGACTTGAAGATAGATCAATAGAAATAATCCAATATGAACAATAGAATGAAGATTGAAGAAAAATAAATAGTTCTTCACTGAAATATGAGACATCAAGTATACTAACATATATACCATGGACATCTCAGAAGGAGAGGAGAGAAAGAAGCAAAAAATTAGTCAAAGAAATAATGGTCTAAGCTTCCCAAATCTGATGAAAAACTTTAGCAGAAAGAGTCACAAAACTCAGAAAACTTCAAAAAAAGAGTCATATACAGGTACAACATACCTTAATTTCTAAAAGCCAAACATTTCAACAATTTTTGCAGTAATTACATTAAATATAAATAGGTTAAATACTCCAATCAAAAGGCAGATTGTTCAAATGAATTTAAAAAGCAAGACTCAACTTTATGCTATCAATAAGAGACTCATCTTAGTTTCAAAGGCACAAATAGGATAAAAGTTAAAGGATGGAAAAAGGTATAAATGTAAATAGATCCATAAGAGACTGGTATAGCTATAATAATACCATACAAATGAATACTAAGGCAAAAAGAATTACTAGAAATAAAGGGAGATATTTCATAATGATAAGGAGATATCAGAAATAAGTTATAAATGTATATGCACCTAAAAACAGAGCCCCAAAAGTAGATGGATCAAAAACTGATACAACTGAAAGGAAAAATGTACAGTTCAACAATTAAATTTGGAGTTTCCATATCACATTCTCAATATTCATAAACTACTAAGCATAAAATCAATAAATATATAAAAGATTTTAACAACTAGAACTTGAGCAGCCTAACCAATGCTGTAGAGCACTATATCCAACAACACCAGAACATACATTCTTTCCAAGCAAAAATGAAAGATTTTCTGTTAGACTATATTGTAGCCCAGAAGACAGTCTCAACAAATTTAATTAATTGTGAATTATCTGTTCATGCTGCTGACCCATTTATCTAATGTGATCATAGTATTTATCAATTTGAATCAAGTTCTAATGTAATATCTAATTATACTACACTTATGTCCTCTCAGGTTTGCTGCAGGTAGTTTTCCAAATTGGCTTTCTTATTCACTTAATAGCTGTAACTCTGAGGGGAAAATGTTTTTCCAGATCAGGCAAATAACCTTTGAAACTGAAATCAGTCAAAGGGAGAAATAAAATGCGAGAAACCCATTTATTACAAACAGTCATCCACTTCTACTCTCCGTGTCTCTTGAGACCCAGTTGCAAAAAGGGACCCCACCCAACCTCTCCAGTCCAGATATGCCCTTGCTCCCCATTGTAATTACCTGTTGATATGGAGATGGACTACTTCTCTCCACCACTTTGAAAACCTATTGATATGGAAATGCAATAAGACCAGGTGAGAGATTCTGGAAATATTGCAGTTTTACCCACAGGAGCATTTAAGAATTTTCTTTGTGTCTATGCATTTTCTCCCACTTTAGAGTATTTATAAAGTTCTATTTTTTTCAAAATTTTTCTTGAAAAACATGTTTTTATTATTAAAATCTTTTGCTTATTTGGAATATGGGAATGTTTGAATTGAAGTTCTAAGATTTTCCACAGTAACTGATTTCTTCAAAAAATTTCCAAGTTTTTCCAATTTACTTAGTAAATTCCAATAATCCTTTATTTATCCATTGGTTTATGATATTTTTATTGGATATTATATTCTCTAAATAATCCAAATTCTAAGACTATTATTAAAAAAAGACTAAACATCATTAATTCTCAAGCTTAATGCTATTCCACTCACTGTCTCCTTATAGTTTTAAGGAAACTTAAAATGATAATACATTTTCACTGAAGTAATAAAAAATTTTTAACCAATATGTTTAAAGTATTCAGAGGAGATACACTTACACATAATTGAATGATCTATCTCTGATGCATAAAAGATGGAACAAACATCATTATCCAGGTAAATGTACATTTATGTATAGAAATACCAGATTACCCAGAGGATCTATAAGGTATTCTGATAAACTAAACTATGATAATTACAACCAGATTAATGAACCTAAAAAGAGGGGGATTTAGAGGATAAAACATAATACAGATAAAGTGAAAAGAGATTTTTGTTTCTGGAGAGTCACAACAGTAATCAGCAAGAAGATCAGCTTATCAAATAGTAAAAATGATCTAGCATTGGGCCATTGGGGAGATCAAAGAGAGAACTGTAGGATGGCTATATTAGCTGTTCTTCAGACACAGAATAAGCATCTTCAAATTCATCAGTGTAGAAGGCACAGATTATAATCCTGTTATATACTTTTGCAGGAAAAAGCTAAAATGGAACTAATACTTATATACTTGTCATTAAAAATATAAATTAATGGTAAGCAAGAGAAAGAGAGGAAATACTATGGATTGAATGAAGATCACTAACTGGACATAATTTGGTTCATGGCAATCAATCCATGGATTTCACTTACCAGGGTTAGAATCTAAGACTGTAAATTTAGGTCAGGATGAAAAATATTTCTAAATTGACTATGCAAAAATTATATTCTTTGAACAATGCCATATCAGACATTGTGGAAAAGAAAAAACATGTAGGAAACCTTTTGAGTCACCTAGTTGATGTCTTGGACTTTCAGGTTCACAATCCTTAATTAAAACATAAAATGAAAATTGGAATTGCTCAGTGCATAAAGACTAGTGTTATAAATAGGGAATGTTTCAAGAGAGATTGGGGTGAAGATCCTGACTGGCCTGCCAATCCCTTTATCACAGCCCTTGCGTTAGTTAACATCACTGCAATCAAGATCCACATAATGAACCTTTTTATTGATATTTCTCAAAATTCTGCTTCAGTTTTGTCTGTAAAAGTTGGAGTCAATAAATATGAAGAATTGTTAGTGGGGAAAAAAGTTTATTTTAAATAGTGAAATCAACATTAAAAAATTACAACCTTATACACCAAATTTAAATCTTTCTAAAATTAATTCTATATTACTAGATATTAGAAAGGTGTGTTTTTTTAACTTAGTTAATATTTAACTCCATTGTAGGTATTTTCACCTCTTCCTTTTTTCAGTGCACACTGAATCTACCCAAGCAGCAAAATTTTAATTTATCGGAAGTTAAAATGTTTAAGGAATACTAAAAAGTGAAATAGTTATAAATATATAACAAGCCAATTATTATTTAATAGGAGAAAATAGCTCTATGCTTCAAATTGTTAGTTCAGGCATGCTGATTTTCCTATCACTTTCAATTACTTCGAAGTTCTGGCTTGGTTGGTTCTCCCTAAGTACTAAATTGAACACAAAGAATCTAAGCAAATTTGTAAATCTGTGAAAAGTCCTTCTAACTTTTATTTTTGATCAGTTGAATCATGAAGCTGACATTAGATTGCCCTTACTGCATTTAATCCACAGTTATTTTATGCAATATCAAAATATCCTTGTAAACTAATGTAAGAAAGATTTCTCCAAGATTAGACCTAAAAGATAAATGATTTACTATAACCCTGGACCTAGGATTCTTCTGTGCTCTGCAGGTATCTATGAAACTCTGGTAGGCTAACATGTTAGTTTTCAAGTAAGGTAAAAATCACAGATCTTTCACAGGTCCTGCAGTTAGAATTAAAGAGGTAGAACAGTTATCCTTATACTTCTACCAAAAATTGGCATTCTAATTGTATCACAATTACTTTCACATTTTAGGGTGTGTTTGTTTTTTTATTTTGTTTACCTTCTAGATCTCATTAAGTATTACAAAAAATTCCCACACCACAATTTTTATCTTAATTTTGCTCTAATTTTGTAGTTACTAGAACTGAGATTGCCACAAAGATTAAGCATCATAGAGGTGTTTTAAATCCTGATACGGAGTTAAACAAATTGGGTTCAGATATTAGCTTTGTGATTTACAAACTGTGTGATCTTAAGGAAATTATTGTTTAAATCTTCAGCTCCCTAATATGCAAAGTGGAGCTAGTAATCACCTTTTATTATAATTATGAAGACTAACTAAGATCATGCAGGTAAAGTTCTAAGAGCAGCACCTAGACTATAGTAAGCATAAATAACTTTATTCAATAAATAGGAGACTATTTTAATAATCTAGGCAAGAAATTATGAATCTTAGATTGTGGTGGTTGCAATGGAGACATGAGATTCCAGACATATATAGAATACAGAGGCTTTGCAGTTGGGTTGAACATGGGGTGTATAGACAAAGAAGAGTTGTGGATTATGTCAGCGTCTGAAAACAGAAACCACTGGAGAAAACCATAGGAGGTTAATATCCGGGACAAGGAGCATACTATGGGGAGTTCAGTTTTGGACATGTAATGTTTTGAATATGTAGAGTTAGACACACTTGTGGAGTGGGCTGTTGCATATGTGGGAATCAGTATTTTAATACTTTTATCAGCTCTCATAAGATTGTTCAACAGCATCTCAATTAAGTAGTTGATTTTGCAGTAATGTCCAATGTCAACCTCTTGCTGACAGCCGTCAAGGTTACCAGGAGCTAAAATATTATGAAATGGTATCTTTAAAAGTGATTTTAAAAGCTCCCAGGTTATTTGAAGCTAACTTCACAGGGTAGCTGAACTTTGATAAAGATACCATATACTAGAGATTGGTTCTCAATTTTGAAAGTTCAGCAGACTTCCTAGTAAAAGAAGCCCATGTTTTGTAATTGGATGGGACATTTTCTATGAAGGCTGCAAAAATAGCTGGTCTCAATTTTTTTTTCTTAATCTTTTGTTAGTACCATTTTAAGATAGAGAAGTTAACTGTTTCTAAATTTTGGGAGTCCTCCAAGTCCAGTAATGTATCAATTAATTTCTGTTTCAGAAGATTAATAACTTTAAGTTCTGAAAAAATTAATTTGTAGAAATCTCCTTTACAATGTTTTACTCACATTTTGCCACTGTACCTGGCTGTTTGCATTTTTATCAAATTTTAACATCTTTCTAAGTTTTCTAAATCTCAAGAACGAATGAATTCTACATATGAAAAGTCTGTAGAAAAACCAGGATTTGCATATAAATTAGGGAAAATAATTGCAATTACTAAAACACAACTGGAAAAAAATCAAATGTTGAATTATATGTGCATGGATACTTTGAATGAGTAGCTAAAACTTTAAGAGTACTTACTCTTAAAACAACTCATTTATCATCTATCATATGCTCAATGTAATAATAAATTTGAAGAGTTATTACAAAATAGAATGTTTTTCTAAGTCCTTTAAACCTTGGGGACAAATTGGTATATCAAGTTGTTCACAAGTTTAAATTCTCCTTATATGAAAACTGAGTATGTGTGAATCAAGTAATTTTTCCTGGGGAGAATTTGAAAGGAAGGGGGTTGAAAGAAAGGGGATTCAGGAAGGAAGGGTGAAAGGGTATCTTGCCACGACCCTCCTTACCCCAGCGCGACTCAGGAGACATGGGCCCATGCAAGAGATTTTAACGGCTGCCTCTGAGCAGAGAGCAGCAGCCCGTGGGTGAGGAAGCGCGTTTTTAAGGAGTAGGGTGTGTTCTGCTATGGGGATGTTGGTGATTGGATCTGAAGGGGTGGGGCAAAATGTTTAGAGATAAGGTGAGGCAAGTCCAGACATGATTTTCACCAGCCCATGTGCTTGGGACCATGGGGTAAATGGAGGATAAAGTACTACATTCTTATAAAGGGAAAAATAAGATGTAAAAATGAGTAGAATCATGTCAAATACATGAAAAAGCTCTTTCCAACCCTTGCATTAATGAGCCACTCTGGCTCAGTGGGGTCACAGGGAACTTGAACAGCAGGGAGTCAATCAACCTGAGTTATAAAGGCATCAACCATTTGCATGGATTATTGTGGGTAAAATTGCAATATTTCCAGAGTCGCTCACCTGGCCTTAATTCATCTCCATATCAATAGGTGTTTCCAAAGGGTGGGGAGAAGTAGTCCATTTCCATATCAATAGGTGATTACATATCTGGACTGGAGAGGTTGCAGGGGGCTCCTTTTTGCAGCCTGGTTGTGAAAGACATGGGCGAGCAGAAGTAGACGACTGCTTGTAAGCAATAAATGGGTTTCTCCCACTTTATTTCTCCCTTTGACTGATTTTGGTTTCAAAGGTAATTTGTCCAGGGCTGGGAAAATATATCCCCCCCAATTACAAGTATCAAACATAAAAAGAAACATACTTCACTGCAAATAGTAACTGGCACAAAGAAATAACACAAATGCAAATCATCAGGTTGAGGATGAGAGGGAGGAACACCCAATGTTTTTAGCAAATAAGTGATTTTATCTATATTAATAGTATAAGACACTTACTTTATCACTAAATAAAACATAGTGAAATAGGACATATTTTTGCTTTACTTTGGTGAAAAAAACTATTAATATGAGCTTTCATGGTTTCACTCAGAATAAATGACCTTCAAAGTTTTACTGTCCACAGGGCACAGAAAACTTCCACTAGATCTCCAAACACAGGAAATAGAACTCATGGTTTTGGAGGAACTGGCTCAGATAATTTCACAGCACACAGCAGTAGAGACATATTCTTTTAAAGTAAGATGTCAATTAAGAAAATTTAATTTAAAGGCAAACCCTTTTGATGTGTAATACTAGGCAAGAAGAAAAGAGAATTTGCAATCTCCAATATACATCTAAAACAATAAGAAGAAAATGTGTAGAAACATTTTGAAGGAATGGAGTGAGTTAAAAAATAAATTTAAAAAAAAAGAAACAGAAATGCCAGGAGTGGCAGTTAAAAAACAGGACTCTTGGGTTTGTAGAGTGAACAGAAGAGGATGGGACCCAGCTGCTTCAGTCTTCACTTAAGATCAAATGAGGAAACATGGACTTTGTTATGTTCAAAAATAGCCACTGTAATCTGACCCATGCCAAATACTTTACCATGTAAAGTTCTATGTTTAATCCATGTCTTTTTCACTTGATTGATTATGCAAAAGCTACTAGGAAATATATTTAATTTGAGAATCTCTAGTTAGGTCACAATAAATCTAAAAAGTAGAATCTCACAGTAGAAACCTAAAGTGTGCAATTCTCATATCATATTAACCACATCCTTTCAACTATTAATGATAATGTAAAATATGAAAAACTTTAAAATCAAGTAAAATGGGCAGTGTTAATACCACACTTTAGATATTTCCATGTCTCTTATATGTTGAAATACATTATGTTAAATTATACCACATAAAGTTTCAACTCAATTTTTTTTACTATGAAAGAAAAATTAATTACAGATATTTACTAACTTGCCAAAGAGGCATTCTAGTTTTAGCTCCTCACTACCTGAGTTTTGTGTTTAGATCCCCAGGCAACAAAATGAGATAATAAATATCAAAGTCAGGAGCCACTTTTGAGGAGAATACATGTCACAGTATCAAAATAGAGAATACTCTACCTCCCTGTACCTTTACCTGAAAACACTGAAGTGTCAGTGCTTTGTTATATCAGATGTTGCAGTGCTTACTAGTAATTAATGTAATATAAATTCGGACAAGATTGGCATCACCACCTTCTACTTCCAAATTCCACTGAGAAGTTATTCTCTTTAAAAGATAATGTAGGGCTTTCACTACCAAATACAAAATATTATCTTGTACCAGACTTGCCAACACAGGGTAAGTAGCTATAAAACTGAACAAAATACATGAAGTGACTATTATCTGTCATTGGAAAATAGCACAGATTTCCTTCTGAAAGAAGTAAAACACATAAGTTCTTTGATTACCTACTCTATTGTCTAGGGACAAATTCCCTAATGCAGCACTAAGAATTGAAAAGCAACAGAAACAAGGCAGTCCTACTTGGCTGAGGAGGCAATGTTCAGAGTTTAGGGTTGCTAAAAGCAGCTGGAATTCATAGGACAAAATGCTAGAGACAGGAATCTGGAAAGAAGAGAGGTCCCAGATATCTGTGAGGTCCTTGGATCAAGGGCTGCATTCCATATTAAGAAAGTAAGACTCTGAGAGGTCTCGCAGAGAATGGTGCTTTCAGGACCGGGTGTGAAACAAACAAACTAGAGGTTATACAATATGGAAGGCAAGTTCTCTTCCAGCCAGAGAGGAAAGAACTCATCAACATCCTGGGTATTCAGATGAAACATTAGAAAATTTGTATCTAAAGACCATACCCTAACAAAGCTGAAGCCAGGCCTTGGTAGGATCTAGGAGCCTCCTGGCAAATTATAAAACTGCCAAAACAAAATTCAACACTATTTAAAGAAAAACTGCATAATCCACACTATTTATGATATATCACCTTCAGAGTTCTAAGAATAGTACAAAAATAAGCATATGGAAAAGCAGATATATATGACCCATCATAAAGAAGTACAGCAGTGAATAGAAAAAGGCTCCAGGGTGACCCAAATATTAGAATTGAAAGGTAATGGGTTTAGAGTAGCTAGAATAAAGATGTTCAAAGACTTAAAAGAAGATATGGCCTTAATGAATAAAGAAATGGGGGAAATCACAGAAGAGAAAGGGAACTGTAAAATAAATTGTAATCTAGAATGAAAAACTACAATATCTGAAATGAAACTTTTCACATTGATGAGCTTGATATGATGTTGGATATGGCAGAAGAAGGGATCAGAAAACTTTTCTACAACTTAATTGAAATAATCTAATCTCAATAATATGTAGAAGAAAAATGAACAGCTCTTCAGTGACCTGTGGGAAGATATCAAGCAGTCAAATATCTGCAGATAGAGTCCCAAAAAGAGATAAATAAAAATTTATGAAATATTTGAAGTTATTATGGTTAAAGTTATCCAAATTTGATGAAAAAAGTCAAACTACAGATCCAGGAAGCTCATTCAACCGAGAATAAATACAAAGAAAACCATGCCTAGACACATCATAGTAAAATTGACATGAACCAAAGATAAAGAAGACAGGCAAAGAAATGAAAGCACGTAAAGAAAATTAGCATATGGCATATGAAGGACTACAAATATATATTTTAACTGACTTCTCATCAGAAAATACTGCAGCCAAAAGACATGTTAAATATATAAGCAAATATAATGATTAGCTCCTTTTGTCTGATAAGAAATTCTCTTTGAAAATAAGTGAAACATAAAAGCAGAGGTAGTATCATTTAAGCTACTTTATAACAATTGTAAAATGAAAATATTTGAAAAACTAGAAAAAGATGATTATATGTATACTGTTGCAATATTATTATATCTGTGATGTATGATATACAAATTGTGCAATGATAAAATATTAAGTCTAAGTAGATTCTAATGAGAGTAAGCTGCATATTGTATTTAGTAGAGCAACCACTAAAATAATAATATAAAGAGGCACAGCTAAAAAGCATGTGACAAAATAAATGAAACACAAGAAATATTCAATTAAACCAGAATTAGACATTAAAAAAGGAACAGAGAAACAAAAAACAAATGATATAAATAAAATGCATAGGTTAAAATAGTAGACTTTAACTCAACCACAACTAATTACATTAATAGTAAAGGGACTAAATACCCAAATTAAAAGGCAAATATTTGTATGATTGGTTTTAAAAAGTAAAGTCCAAATATATGCTCTTTACAAGATATGTACATTAAAAACAAGACTAAAAGTAAAAATATGGGCAATATATACCACACAACAGTAAATATTTTAAAAACGGTGTGCCTATATTAATGAGACAAGGTATAATTCAGGACAAGGAGTATTTTAAGGAACAAAGAGAGACCATAATATAATAATAAATAAATCAACCGACAGAATATATAATAAGCTTAAATAGGCACCAAATAAAAAAGTATCAAAGGCATGAAACAAACTGATGGAACTAAAGGGAGGAACAGGTAAACCTATAATCATAGTTGGAAGTGTTAAACATCCCTATCATAGTTACTAATAGAACTACTATACAAAGACAGTACAAGAAAAGACATGTGAAAAACATTATTAACATTATGATCTAGTTGACATTAACCTCAGGCTGCAAAAAACAAAGTCGTATCATATGCAAACAGAATAGTCATCAAGATAAGCATGTACCCAGATACACAGTACATCTCAATACACATCAAAGGACTGAAATCTGACAGAATGTGTTTTCTGACTACAAAGAATTAATGAGAAATTAATAAAAACAAGAAATCCAGAAATTCTCAAATATTTGAAAATTAAGCAGCACATTTGTGAATAAATAATAGGTGGAAAAAATCATAAGGGAATTTTTAACTGAGTAATAATGAAAGTAAAACATATCAAAATTTATGAGTTGCAGTTGAGCAGTTGTTAAAGGGAAATTTATAGCTTTAAATTCCAATGTCAGAAAAGAAGAAAGCAATAAATTATCTTATTTTCCAACTTAAAAGGCAAATTATGACCAAAGTAAGAGAAGAGAAGGAAACAGAGAACAGAAATCTATGATGGATAGAGAAACAAATTTAAGAGTTGGTTCTTTAAAAGACTAATAAAACTGATAACTCTATATGAAGACTAATGAATAAAAAAGATAAAATTAGTAATAGGTATTACTATTACCACAGAAGTTTCAGATAAGGGACTATAGTAAACAATTTCATGCCAGCAACTCAGTTAATAAAATGGAAACATTTCTTGAAAATAAAGACAAAACAGTTTAGATATTTTTTAAAAACTGATAAAAGAATAAATAGACAAATCTGACAATCCCTATATCTATTAAAGAAATTGAATTGGTAATAAAACATCTTTTCAAAAAGAAATCCTGGTTTTAGTTTAACTGGCAATTTCTACCAAGCATTCAAGAAAGATAAATACCATTGTTACACAAAATATTTCAGAAAATAGAGGAAGAAGAAATTCTTTCAATTTGTTTTATCAAGACATAATAGCCCTAATGCCAAAGGATGACAAAGATATCATAAGAATATAACATCTGAACTGCTAGTTTCAGCTTTGACATGAAAAAGCTTGGAAGTCATCACTCCCATCTTTAAACTACAAGAATAAGCTGGATAAATTGAAAATCAACAACTTTTCTTGGATACACGAGAGACTTGAGATACAGGACAAACTGCCACCACAAAATCTGGAGAAACAAGCAAATCCAGAGTCACAGCTGAAGTTGACTTTCCTGGGGCAAAAGTCATAAAGTGGTAGGAACACTGAGTGGTACACTATTTTACTGAAATATATTTGATACTTGATATTATATGGGTTTCAAGCATATACCATAGTGATTTGACAATTATGTACATTACTAAATGCTCACCACAAAGAATATAGCTACCATCTGTCAACATACAAAGACATTACTATATTTTGTCTAAATTCCCTATGCTGTACTTTCATCCCCATGTCTCATTTATTTTATAATTGGAAGTTTGTACCTTTTTATCCTCTTCACTTATTTCACCCATCCCCCACTCCTTCCCCTCTGGCAACTACCAGTCTATTCTCGGTATTTGAGTCTATTTGTTTGGTTTATTTGCTCATTTGTTTAGTTTTTTGCAGTCTACTTATAAGTGAAGTCATATGATATTTGTCTTTCCCTGTCTGACAATACACTTAACACAATACTCTCTGGATTCATCCATGTTATTGCAAATAACAGGATTTCTTTTCTTATGAATGAGTAACAAATGGCAATTTTGATGAATTGCTGAAGTCTGAAAGTAAACAAGTTTGAGAAACTCTTTGGGGCTGCAACCTTAAGGGGTTCACAACTTTACACCAGGAATCCATGGTGAAGAGCCAAGAAAGATGTCCTCTTGGCTCTGGCAGCAGAGAAGAGTAACCATTATGAAATATGCCCTGAGAGTACTGCACAACAAATGCTTGTTCTCCAGTGAGAAAGACTTTATTAGAGCTTTATTACACCCAGGGGAAACACATTTCTCTGACTCTAGCCTATAGATGAGAACTATACAAAAGAATCAAAATGAAATGCTAGAAGTTGAAAATACTGTAACAGAAATGAAAAATACCTTTGATGGACTCATCAACAGGCTGAACAAAGTTCAGTGAGCTTGAAAATAGATTAATAAAGCTTTCCAAGCTGAAATACAAAGAGAAATTAGAATGGGGGAAAAAACAGAAAAGAACATCTAAAAACTGGGAGAATTTTAAATTGTACAACATCTTATGTTTAGAATCCCTCAAGGACAATAACGAACAGAGCAGACTATTTACATAATGGCCAAGAACTTTAGAAAATTAATGAAATATGCCAAACCATACATCTGGGAAGCTCAAAGGTAACCAAGCAGGAAAAATTCCATGAAATCTACATTTTCTCATATCACATTCACTCTACAGGAAAGCAAATACGAAAGGAAAATTTTGAAAGAAGACAGAGGCAGGAAAAACTTTCCTAAAGAGGAACAAAGGTAAGAAGTACAGCAGAGTTCTCATCAGAAACCATTAAAAAAAGTGAATGGAATGAAATATTTAAAGTATTGAAGGGAAAATATTTAAAGTATTCAAGGGGAGGGAAACATTTAAAGTATTGAAATAAAGTATTGAAGTATTTTATTGAAAAATATAACAATTCCACTCCTAGATGGTATTGATGTATATAATTAAATGTATATAAATAAAGTTTAATACTTTACTATTTAAAATATTAAAAATATTTAAATGAATTAAGTAAAACTATTTTGCAATAGTAAATACTTAAAATATTAAAGTATTAAAAGAAGATAAAGTGTAAGAATGAAGGATAGAGATTTCTCAGATGAACAAAAACTGAGGGAATTCATCACCAACAGGCCTGCCCTTCAAGAAATGTTTTAAGAAAACTCCTGGAGAAAAAAATCATATAGGTCAGAAATGTGAGTTTAATATAAAGAAAGAGCATTGGAAAAAGAAAAAATAGGAGAAACAAAATCATTTTTCTTATTGGCAACTGATTTAAAATAATTTTGTTTAAAGTAATTCAATGTATTACATGATTATAGCATATGGAAAGGTGAAATGAATGACAGATTTGCATAAGGGACGAGATGGAAGAATTAGTTATAAGATCCCTGCACTACTTGTGAAGTGGTGTAATGTTATTTGACAGTAGACCAGTAGACTTAGATTGGCTTATGTTTATTTCAAACTCTAGGATAGTGATTAACTTTTAAAAGAAACAATTGATATGCAAAGAGGAGATTAAATGAAATCAAATAAAATGCTTAGTTAAAGCTGGAAAAGGCAGAAAATAGGGAAAAATAAAATTATGTGGCATCAAAATTATAGCAAATAGGATCCAACAATCTATAGAAAGGATAATACATCATGACTAAGGGTGGTTTATCCAAAAACTAAACATAGCTGTTTCAACATTAGAAAATTAATCAATATAACTCACCACATTAACAGAATAAGAGGAAAATTGTATAATCATTTCAATAAATTCAGAAAAAACCATTTGACAAATTTCAGCACCTATTCATAATAAAAATTTGCAACAAAGAAAACTTGACAGCAAGCCTCATACTAAATGGTAATATATTAATGTTTTTCTCCTAAGATTACAAATAAGCAAGGATGTCTGGTCTCACCAGCCTTATCTAATGTTGTACTAGAGGTTCTAGTCAGGACAATAAAAAAAAAAAAACCAACCATAAAGGCATAGCTACAGGAAGCAAAAAGTTAAAATTCTATGTATTCTCAAACAATACAATTGTGTTAATAGAAAATATTTAATTTTATTAAAATTAGCAAGTGAATTTATACATTTTCAGAAAACACATACAAAATTCAAATGTATTTCTATATATTAATAAGCTATTGGATAACAAAATGAGAAGTGCATCTGTTCCAAACTTAAAAATAATTCCAAATGGATTATAATCCTAAATGCAAAAGCTAAAAATATAAAATTTCTAGGAGAAAGCAAGGAGAAAATTTTTATGACCTAAAGCTAGGCAAAATATTTATAGACAGCCTTAAAAAAATACACAAGCTACAGGTTAAAATATTGACAAACTGCATTTCATCAACAATAAAGCCTCTGTTCTGCAAAAATCCCCTTCAAGAAAATGAAATGTCAGGCCATCTGTCACAACAGATATTACAGAAGTGCAAAGTATTATTAGAGAATTTTATATGCCAGTAGGACAACCTATAAGAAATGGACAAGTTCCTAGAAAATGATACCTTACAAGACTGACCCAGGAAGAAACAGAAAATCTGAACAAAGCAATTACCAGTAACAAAATTGAATTGGCAATCAAAACATTCCCAGAAAACAAAAGTTCAGAACCATATGGCTTTACAGCTGAATTCTACCAAACATTTAAAGTAGAGCTGATACCCATTCTTCATAAAGTATTCTAAAAAGCAGATGAGGGAACACTTCCAAACTCATCTATGAGGCCAGTATCACTCTAATACCAAAATCAGACAAAGACACCACACACAAAAAAAATTACAGACCAGTATTCCTGATGAATATAGATGCAAAAATCCTCAATAAAATACTAGCAAGCCAAATTGAATAATACATCAAAAGAATAATCCATCATGATCAAGTGGGATTTATTCCAGGGATGCAAGGATGGTAAAATATTTCTAAATCAATCAACATGATACACCACATTAACAAAAAAAAGGATAAAAATTATATCATCTCAATAGATGCTGAAAGGTATTTGACAAAATTCAACATCCATTCGTTATAAAAAACTCTCAACAAAATGTATATAGGGTACATACCTCAACATAATAAAGGCCACATATGACAAACCCAAAGCTAACATCATACTCAATGGTGAAAAGGTGAAAGCTTTTCCTATAAGACCAGGACCAGGACAAGGATATCTACTCTAACCACCTTTATTCAACATAGTGCCAGAGGTCCTAGCCTTAGCAATCAAGCAAGAAAAAGATAAAATGTAAAACTGTCACTATTTACAGGTGCTATTATATATATATATATGTATATATATATATATACACACACACACACACACACACACATTATATAAAACTCTAAAGACTCCACCAAAAAATCTATTAGAACTACTAACTGGATTCAGCAAAGTTGCAGGGTGCAAAATTAATACACAGAAATCTGTGGCATTCCTACATACTAACAATGAACTGCCAGAAAGAGAAATCAGGAAAAAATTCCACTTACAGCTGCATCAAAAAGAATAAAATACCTGAGAATAGACCTAAAAGCAAAGAGGTGAAAGACCTGTACTCTGAAAACTATGAGATACTCATGAGAGAAATTAAGGAAGACACAAATAATCTATCCCATGCTCACTGGTAGGAAGAATTAACATTATTAGCAAAATGGCCATCCTCTCCAAAGCAATTTATAGATTCAGTGCAATCTCTCTTAAAATACCAACAAAAGTTTTCAATGAACTAGAGCAAGTAATCCTAAAATTTATATGCTACCTCAAAAGACCCTGAATAGGCACAACAATGCTGAGGAAGAAGAACAAAAGTTGGGGGATTACATTCCCTGAATTCAAGCTATAATACAAAGTTACAATAATCAAAACAGTATGGTACTGGTATAGAAGAGACCCATAGATCAATGGAGCAGAATATAGAACCCAGATATAAAACTATGTATATATGTTCAATTAATATATTATAAAGGTGCCATGAATATCAGTGGGGAAAAGACCACCTCTTCAATAACTGGTGTTGGGAAAACTGGACAGCTACATGCAAGACAATGAAACAATTATTGTCTAACTCCATACACATAAGTAAACTCGAAATGGATCAAAGATCTAAATGTGAGACATGAAATCACAAAACTCTTAAAACATAGGCAAAAATCTCTTGAACATAAGCATGAGCAATTTTTTCCTGGACATATCTCTTTGGACAAGAGAAACAAAATAAAAAATGAACAAATGGGAGTACATCATATTAAAAAGCTTTTGTGCAACAAAGGACACCATTAGCAGAACAAAATGGCAACCTATGTTAGAGGAGAATATATTTGTTAATGACTTACCCAATAAGGGGTTAACATCCAAAATATATAAGGATGCCTAAACACCAAAAAAAAAAAAAAAAAAAAACCTGGTTTAAAACTGGGCAGAGGATTGAACATTTTTCCAAAGAGGAAGTACAGGTGGCAAACAGGCACATGGAAAGATGCTCTATGCAACTAATCATCAGGGAAACGCAAATCAAAACCACAGTGAGATATCACCTCACACCAGTCTGAATGGCCACTATTCAAAAAACAAGAAATAACAAGTGTTGGCTGGGATGTAGAGAAAAGACAATCCTCCTGCACTATTGGTGGGTATGTCAGTTGGTGCAGCCACTGTGGAAAGCAGTATGGAGGTTCCTCAAAAAACTAAAAATAGAAATACCATATGACCCAGTAATTCCACTTAAAGGAATTTACACAAAGAAAACAAAATCCCTAATTCAATAAAACATATGCACCCCTATATTTATTGCCATATTATTTATAAAAGTCAAGATATGGTAGCAAACTAAATGTCTATCAACAGATGAATCTATAAAGAAGAAATTATATATTTACACAATGGAATATTAATAGGCCATAAAAACAAATCCTGTCATTTGCAGCATTGATGGAGCTAGAGGGTATTATGCCAAATGAAATAAGCCAGGTAGAGAAAGACAAGTGCCATATTATTTCACTTATTTGTGGAATCTAAAATCAAAACAAAATGAAACAAAATAGCAGTAGACTCTTGGACACTGGAAAGTGACTGGTGGTTACCATAGGGAAGGCGTTTGGGTGGGTGGTTGGGGAGGGTGAGGGGGATTAAAGGGCACAAAAATACTCAGTTAACATATAAGTTGGTTATAGGGATGGTAATACATCATGGAGAATATAACCAGTGAGTCTGTATCATCTTCCTATGTTGACAAATAGTAACTACACTAATTGAGGTGAGAATTTCATAATATGGGTAACTGTTGATCCACTGTGTTGTATACTTTAAAGCAATATAAAAGTGTATGTCAATGATACTTCAATAAAAATGCAAAAAATGTGTATATGAACATTCTTATATTTATAATATTTATAATAGGCCAGAAAAAAATGGAAACAGATTGACTAAAGAGAAATTCAAGCATTCTAATGAAATTGAGGTTAATTTATGGTTCAGGGTATATTTTCTACTTAGTTTGGCCCTTGGTTATAAGTTTGCCATAAAACTGATGTTTTATCAAAAATTATTTTTTTAAAGTAAAAGTAGTAATACAAAAATTGGAAAGAGTAATAGCTAGTATAAATATAGGAAAAAGCAAATATTTTCTGATGACCCATTATTTATGGATTGCATTATTATTGTTAAATTCAGTGAGATCTGGGGATGGAGAGAAATCACAAACTCTACTCTTATATTAGCACCAACTCATTTTTTATATGTGAGTAAATTAGGTAACTTCTAGGTGTCTTTATCTAATTCATGAAAAGAGTTTTAGTAATCATATATACATAATGGAAAAGATCTATCACTTTAGTAATCATGTATTTGGCCTGCATATAAAACTTATATCCCCAAAACAGAGCAAAAACAAAAGGAAGATTGCAAACTTTATTCTACAATACATAATGACTAGGCTTCAAAGAATATAAACTTGGACTCAGGTATACTCCAAAAGTTCATAAAACACTGAACTCTTGTTTTCAAAGTGGTTAAAAATCAAAAGATCCTTTTGACATGTTTTACATCATGCGGTACTTCAAAATAGCTCACCTTTGTTTCAGAAGTTTTCAACATGAAAAATTTCTAGAAAAGTAGGTTTTATAAAAGTAATTCATATCAACATATCAACTTGGAATCAGCAAAAACAGTTTCCAAGTAAGTACTAATTCAAAGCCAACTCAATTTGTAGAATCTTCCTTTCTGAGAGCTGCTGTAGCAAAAATAATGAGTGATGATGTTATGATTGTGTGTACGAAGGCTGGTCCATGATATCTATTCCAAAGCTAGTATTTAGAAATCATTGTAATAATGCTATAATACTTTATGTTGTAAGGTAAAATAAAAATTTCACCAAATATATTTATTTACATCTCTCATTAAGCTAACTTTTTTCCCCAAAACTTATTAACAAAGCTCAAATGACAACTCAGCTCAGCTTATTTAAATGAATTCCTTGGTATTGTTTGCAGATATTAAACAGTGGAGGATTGTTTCTTCACTGAGTTTAGAAAAAACTTAAAATTTAATCTATGTAAAATACAGGTAGATAATCTGATATGACATATCTTGAGAAGCCTAGAGGCTACAGGAACCCCACTGGGCTAGTAGATGATTAGTTAATAAAGGAAAAGCAGCCTCACACCAAGGTGAGCAATAATTAAACCTGTAGTGAATTTCTCAATAGAATTCAATAAAGTGGCTCATTGTTAGCAGAACAATGCTTCTTCAAATGGCATTGATGGGGAAACCTCAAAGTCAGTGGAGATACTGTTCAAGGAAAAAATCTGATGCTCATTCTATGAATTTACTGCTCCCTGGATCATATTCTGTACAGTCATGTATAGGATATTCAGTGTATTAAATTTCCACTGCTTTTGAAAATTGATGTAAAAAGAAAGTATTGGGAGCTACATCTTATTCATTTATTTGTTCATTTCATGGTGTGTTTTGTTTTGTTTGTTGATACAGTGCTAGCAAAATCCAATGAATAAACAAAATTGCTGTCATGAGGGGCTTTTAATATCACAGTCAATACATACATATAGAAAGGAAAACACATAATCAAAATATAAAAGTCAGCAGTCAGCTGGAATTGCGGGTCATATGGTAGTTCTATTTTAAATTTTTTTAGGTACTTCCATACTTGTTTTCATAGTGACTACACCAGTTTACATTCCCACCAACAGCAAACGATTGTTCTCTTTTATCCACATTAATGCTAACACTTACTATTTCTTGTCTTTTGGTACTACCCAATTAACAGATATAAAGTGGTATCTCATTGTGGTTTTGATTTGCATTTCAGTAATGGTTAGTGGTGTTGAGCACCTTTTCCATTATCTGTTGACCGTCTCTGTTTCTTCTTCGGAAAAATGTCTGTTCAGGTCCTCTGCTCATTTTTTAATCAGTTTATTTTATTAACTTTTGTTTCATTTTATAATTTTTTTCAGTTTTATGAGTTCTTTATAGAGAATGCTAAATATAACTTTGATATTAACCCCTTACTAGATATATCATTTGCAATTTTTTTCCATTCAGCAGATTCCCTTTTTGTTTAGTTGATGGTTTCAACACCACTCAAAAGCTCTTCAGCTTGTTATATTTCCATTTGTTTTTGTTTCTGTTGTCCTCGCCTGAAGAGACAGATATTTTAAAAATATTACTAAAACCAAAGAGTTTACTGCCTGTGTTTTCTTCTAAGAGTTTTAGTTTCAGGTCTTGTATTTAACTCTTCTATCCATATTAGTTTTTTTATGTGCAGTGTTAGAAAGTGGTCCAGTTTCATTCTTCCACATTTACCAGTCTAGTTTTCCCCACAACATTTATTGAAGAGACTGTCTTTTCTCTAATGCATATTCTTGCCTTCTGTGTCATAGATTAATTGACCATATAAGTATGGGTGTATTTCGAGGTGATCAATTCTGTTCACTGAACTATGTGTCCATTTATATACATACATAAATAGTATGCCAGTACCATACTATTTTGATTACTGTAGCTTTCTGGTATAGTTTGAAATCTAGGCATATACTTCCAGCTTGTTCATCTTTCTCAAAACTGCTTTTGCTATTCAGGATCTTTTGTGTTTTCATACAAATTTTAGGATAATTTATTCTAGTTCTGTGAAAAATTCCATTGGCATTTTTACAGGAATGGCATTGCATCTGTAGATTGCTTTGGATAGTATATTTTAACAGTATTGTTTCTTCCAATCAATGAGCACAGTATACCTTTCCATTTTTTTGTCATATTTAATTTCTTTCCTCATTGTCTTACACTTTTCATTGTACAAGTCTTTCACCTCCTTTGTTAACTCTATTCCCAGGTATTTGATTCTGCAATTGTAAATGGGATTGTTTCCTTAATTTCTCTTTCTGATAGTTCATTATTACTGTTTTAAATTTCTGTGCATTGAGACTCGAAACTCTGGAATTCAAGATGGCAGCATGAGAGGTGAGATGGAGAGCTCCTCCCAAAACCACAAACAGTACAAAAATATAGTTAATTAATACAACTAACCTTAAAATAGCAACAAGAAAGAAGGCTGAACCAGACTGCAAACAGACCTCATAAACAGAGCAGACCTCACGAAACAGGGCAAAGCTCTGTTCCCCTACACCCCCAACCTCACTCTAGGGGCTGAGCAGCTCCAGAGACTAGAGATTCTGTGCACTAGTGGGCACCACACAGAAATATGAAATGACAAAAGAACATGGTTCAGATCAAAATTTCACAAACCCTAGAATGAGGGCCAAATGAAACCGAACTCACCAATCTTCCCGAAAGAGAGTTCAAAATAAAAATTATAAGCATGCTTATGGAAGTACAGAAAAATATTCAAGAACTCAGGAATAAATTTAAGGTGGAGATTCAATCATTAAGAAATTCCATATCGGAAATGAAACATACAATGGAGGGATTTAAAAGCAGATTATATGTAGTAGAAGAGACAGTAAATGAAATAGAAATTAGAGAAGAGGAATACAAAGAAGCTGAGGCACAGAAAGAAAAAAGGATCTCTAAGAATGAAAGAATATTGAGAGAACTGTGGGACCAATCCAAATGCAACAATATTTGCATTATAGGGGTACCAGAAAAGAGAGAGAAAAAGGGATAGAAAGTGTCATTGAGGAGGTAATTGCTGAAAACTTCCCCAATCTTGGAAGGAGATAGTCTCTCAAGCCATGGAGGTGCACAGATCACCCAACAAAAGGGACCCAAGGAAGACAACACCAAGACATATAATAATTAAAATGGCAAAAATCAAGGATAAAGACAGATTTTTTAAAGCAGCTAGAAAAAGAAAAAATATCACATACAAAGGAAAACACATCAGGCTATCATCAGATTTCTGAACAGAAACCTTCAGGCCAGAAGGGAGTGGCATGATATATTTAATGCAATGAAGCGGAAGAGCCTTGAACCAAGAATACTCTCCCCAGCAAGGTTATCATTCAAACTTGAAGGAGGGATTAAACAATTTTCCAATAAGCAAAACCTGAGAGAATTTACTTCCCACAAACCACCACTACAGTGCATCTGGGAGATAATCCTATTCATAGAAGTATTCCTAAGGCTAAACAGATATCACCCAAGGGAAGAAAAAGAGTACAGAATATGATTCATAACATACAAAGAATAATGGAGGAGGAAGAAAAAGGAAGAAAAGAAAAAGAAGCATTAGGTTGTGTTTGTAATACTATATGAAGTAAGTTAAATTAGATTGTTAGATAGTAAAGGAATTGCCCTTGAACGTTTGGTAACCATGAATCTAAAGCCTGCAATGGCAATAAGTACATACCTATCGATAATCACCCTAAATGTAAATGTTCTGAATGCACCAATCAAAAGACATAGAGTTACTGAATGGATAAAAAAACAAGACCCATCTATAGGCTGCGTACAAGAGACTCACTGCAAACCCAAAGACATACACAGACTGAAAGTAAAGGGATGGAAAAAGATATTACATGCAACTAAAAGGGAGAAAAAAGCAGGAGTTGCAGTACTTGTATCAGACAAAATAGACTTCAAAACAAAGAAAGTCACAAAAGACAAAAAAAGACATTATATAATGATAAAAGGGTCAGTCCAACAAGAGGATATAACTATTATAATTATCTATGCACCCAACACAGGATCACCTACATATGTGAAACAAATACTAACAGAACTAAAGGGGGAAATCAAATGCAATGCATTCATTTTAGGAGACTTAAACACACCACTCACTCCAAAGGACAGATCAACCAGACAGAAAATAAGTAAAGAGACAGAGGCACTGAACAACATGTTAGAACAGATGGACCTAATGGACATCTACAGAACACTCCATCCAAAACCAACAGGATACACATTCTTCTCAAGTGCACATGGAACATTTTCAAGAATTGATCACATATTAGGCCACAAAAGAATCTCAGTAAATTCAAAAAATTGAAATTATACCAACCAGCATCTCAGATTATAAAGGTATGAAACTAGAAATAAATTGCACATAGAAATGAAAAAGCCCACAAACACATGGAGGCTTAATAACATTCTTCAAAACAATCAATGGATCAATGACCAAATAAAAACAGAGATCAAGCAATATATGGAGACAAATAACAACAATAATTCAACACCACAACATCTGTGGGATGCAGCAAAGGCCATGCTGAGAGGGAAGTACATTGCAACACAGGCCTACCTCAGGAAAGAAGAACAACCCCAAATGAACAGTCTGAACTCACAATTAATGAAACTACAAAAGGAAGAACAAATGAGGCCCAACATCAGTAGAAGGAGGGACATAATAAAGATTAAAGCATAAATAAATAAAATTGAGAAGAATAAAACAATAGAAAGAATCAATGAAAGCAGGGGCTGTTTCTTTGAGAACACAAACAAAATAAATAAACCCCTAGCAAGACTTATCAAGAAAAAAAGAGCCTATACAAATAAACAGAATCAGAAATGAGAAAGGAAAAATCACTATGGACACCACAGAAATACAAGAATTATGAGAGAATAGTATAAAATATTATATGGTAACAAAGTGGATAACCTAGAAGAAATGAACAACTTTCTAGAAAAATACAACCTTCCAAGGCTGACCCAAGAAGAAACAGAAACCCTGAATAGACCAATTATAAGCAAATAAATTGAATTCATAATAAAAAAAACTACCTAAAAACAAAACACCTGTGCCAGATAGTTTCACTGCTGAATTTTATCAAACATTTACTGAAGACCTAACACCCATCCTCATTAAAGTTTTCCAAAAAGTAGAAGCGGAGGGAATACTCCAAAACTCATTCTATGAGGCCAACATCACTCTAATACAAAAACCAGTCAAAGACACCACAATAAAGGAAATTACAGACCAATATCCCTGAGGGACATAGATGCAAAAATACTCAACAAAATATTAGCAAACCGAATTCAAAAATACATCAAAAAGATCATTCATCATGATCAAGTGGGATTCATCCTAGGGATGCAAGGATGGTACAACATTGGAAAATCCATCAACATCATCCACTACATCAACCAAAAAAAGGACAAAAACCACATGACATCTCCATAGATGCTGAAAAAGCAGTTGACATTCATGCATGATAAAAACTCTCAACAAAATGGGAATAGAGGGCAAGTACCTCAACATAATAAAGGCCATATATGACAAACACACAGCCAACATTATACTTAACAGTAGAAGCTGAAAACTTTTCCTTTATAATCGGGAACAAGACAAGAATACCCACTCTCCCCACTTTTATTAAACATAGTTCTGGAGGTCCTAGCCATGGCAATCAGACAACACAAAGAAATAAAAGGCATCCAGATTGGCAAGTAAGAACTCAAACGGTCCCTGTTTGGAGATGACATGATATTGTACATAAAAAACCCTAAAGAATCCACTCCAAAACTATTAGACTTAATATCTGAATTCAGCAAAGTTGCAGGATACAAAATTAATACACAGAAATCTGTTCATTCCTATACACTAACAATGAACTAGCAGAAAGAGAAATCACTAAAACAATTCCATCCAAAAGAATAAAATACCTAGGAATAAACTAAACCAAGGAAGTGAAAGATCTATACCCTGAAACTACAAGACAATCTTAAGAGAAATTAAAGAGGACACTAAGAAATGGAAATTCATCCCACGGTCTTGGCTAGGAAGAATTAATATTGTCAAAATGGCCATCCTGCCTAAAGCAATCTACAGATTCAATGCAATCCCTATCAAAATACCTACAGCATTCTTCAATGAACTAGAGCAAATAGTTCTAAAATTCATATGATACCACAAAAGACCCCGAATAACCAAAGCAATTCTGAGAAGGAAGAATAAAGCAGGGGGAATTATGCTCCCTAACTTCAAGTTCTACTACAAGGCCACAGTAATCAAGACAATTTGGTACTGGCACAAGAACTGACCCATAGACCAGTGGAACAGAATAGAGAGCCCAGATATAAACCCAAGCATATATGGTCAATTAATATATGATAAAGGAGCCATAGATATGCAATTGGGAAATGACTGCCTCTTCAACAGCTGGTGTTGGCAAAACTGGACAGTTACATGTAAGAGAATGAAACTGGATTACTGTCTAATCCCATATACAAAAGTGAACTCAAAGTGGATCAAAGACCTGAATGTAAGTCATGAAACCATAAAACTCTTAGAAAAAAACATAGGCAAAAATCTCTTGAGCAACTTCCTCATGATCATATCTCCCTGGGCAAGGGAAATAAAATCAAAAATGAACAAATGGGACTACATCAAACTAAAAAGTTTCTCTACAGCAAAGGATACCTTCAGTAGAACAAAAGGATATCCTACAGTATGGGAGAATATATTCATAAATGACATATCTCATAAGGGGTTGACATCCAAATTATATAAAGAGCTCACACACCTCAACAAAGAGAAAGCAAATAAGCCAATTAAAAAATGGGCAGTGGAGCTGAACAGATACTTCTCTAAAGAAGAATTTCAGGTCGCCAAGAGGCACATGAAAAGATGCTCCACATCACTAGTCATCAGAAAAATGCAAATTAAAACCACAATGAGATATCACCTCACACAAGTTAGAATGGCCGCCATCCAAAAGACAAGCAACAACAAATGTTGGCAAGGATGTGGAGAAATGGGAACCCTCCTACGCTGCTGGTGGGAATGTAAATTAGTTCAGTCATTATGGAAAGCAGTATGGAGGTTCCTCAAAAAACTCAAAATAGAAATACCATTTGACCCAGGAATTTCACTCCTAGGAATTTACCCTAAGAATGCTGCAGCCCAGTTTGAAAAAGACATATGCACCCCTATGTTTATCGCAGCACTATTTACAATAGCCAAGAAATGGAAGCAACCTAAGTGTCCATCAATAGATGAATGGATAAAGAAGATGTGGTATATATACCCAATGGAATATTATTCATCCATAAGAAGAAAACAAATCCTTCCATTTGCCACAACATGGATGGAGTTAGAGGATATTATGCTCACTGAAATAAGCCAGGTGGAGAAAGACAAGTATCAGATGATTTCACTCTTCTGTGGAGTATAAGAACAAAGCAAAAACTGAAGGAACAAAACAGCAGCAGACTCACAGAACCCAAGAATGGACTAACAGTTACCAAAAGGAAAGGGAGTGGGGAAGATGGGTGGGAAGAGGGGGATAAGGGGGAAAAAATGGCTACTACAATTAGCACACATAATATAGCGGGGGTGGGGATGGGATGGGGGATACAGGGAATGCAGTATAACACAGAGAAGACAAGTAGTGATTCTATAACATCCTACTACACTGATGGACAGCGACTGCAATAGGGTATGTGGTGGGGATGTGATAATAGGGGAAGTCTAGTAACCATAATGTTACTCGTGTAATTGTGTATTAATAATAGCAAAAAAAATTTTCTGTGCATTGACTTTATATCCTATGGCTTTACTGAATTTGTTAGTTTTAATATTTTTAGTGTGGAGGATTTAGGGTTTTCTGTATTTTAGTATCATGTTATCTGTAAATAGTGAGACTTTTACTTCCTTCATATTTGTATGTCTTTTATTCATTTTCTTCTCTAAATAGCCATTGCTAGGACCTCCAAAACTATATTCAATAAAAGTGGCAAAAGTGGGCACCTTTGTCTTATTCTTGATATTAGAGGAAGAACTTTCAGCTTTTCATCATTAAATATGATGCTATTGTATGTTTGTCATATAAGGCCTTTATTATGTTGAGGTACACTCCCTCTATACTCATTTTATTAAGTTTTTACATGCATAGTTTTTCAATTTTTTCAAATAATAATATGACTTTTTTATTCATTTTGTTAATGTGCTATATAGCACATGAATTCATTTGCAAATGTTGAACCATCTTTGCATCTCTGAAATAAATCCCACTTGATCATGGTATATGGTCCTTTTAATGCATTGTTGAATTCAATCTGCTTGTATTTTCTTGAGGATTTTCATCTATGTTTGTTAGGGATATTGGCCTATAATTTTTCTTCTTTCTATTGCCTTTGTCTTGATTTAGATATCAATGTAATGCCAGCCTTGTAAAGTGAGCTTGGAAGCATTCCTTCTTCAATTTTTTGGAATAGTTTGACAAGGAAAGGTATTAACTCTTCTTAAATGTTTGATAAAATTCTCCTGTGAAGTGGTCTGGTAATTGGACTTTTGTTTCCTGGGAAGTTTTTTATTTCTAATTTGATTTTATACTAGTTATCAGTCTGTTCAGATTTTCTTTTTCTTCCTGATTCAGTTTTGAAATCTATGCTTCTAGGAGTTCATCCAGTTCTTCTAGGTTGTCCTATTTGTTTGCATATAATTATTTATAGTAGTTTTTTTGTGATACTTTGTAACTCTTTGATATCAGATGTAACTCTCCTCTTTTATTTTTGGTTTTATTTATTTGAGATCTCATGATTTTTGCTGCAGTTTTTTTTTAGAGAAAAAACCACATTTAACTTGAAATCACTATTTCTGGATCTGTTAATCAAGAAATGCACACTGTATTTTTTTTGTATAGTGCTTGAAAACAATAAAAGTTCTATAATTTGGGTATGGGTTCTTTTTTATTTTTATTTTTTATATAATTTGTTTTGGTATTATTAATTTACAATTACATGTGCAATATTATGGTTATTAAACTACCCCCTTCATCAGGTCCCCCCCACCAACCCCATTACAGTCACTGTCCATCAGCATAGTGAGATGCTATAGAATCACTACTTGTCCTCTCTGACTTGTACAGCCTTCCCTGTACCACCCCCCAACATTATGCCTGCTAATCGTAATGCCCCTTTTTCCCTCGTATCCCTCCCTTCTCACTCATCTTCCCCAGTCCCTTTCCCTTTGGTAACTATTAGTTCGTTCTTGGGTTCTGTGAGTCTGCTGCTGTTTTGTTCCTTTGGTTTTTTTTGTTGTTGTTGTTCTTATACTCCACATATGAGGGAAATCATTTGATACTTCTCTTTTCCAGATAGGGATATTTCACTGAGCATAATACGCTCTACCTCCATCCATGTTGTTGCAAATGGTACGATTTGTTTCTTCTTATGGCTGAATAATATGCCATTGTGTATATGTACCACATCTTCTTTATCCATTCATCTACCAACAGACACTTTGGTTGCTTCCATTTCTTGGCTATTGTAAATAGTGCTGCAATAAACATAGGGGGACATCTGTCTTTTTCAAACTGGGCTGCTGCATTCTTAGGGTAAATTCCTAGGAGTGGAACTCCTGGGTCAAATGGTATTTCTATTTTGAGTTTTTGAGGAACCTCCATATTGCTTTCCACAACGGTTGAACTAATTTACATTCCCACCAGCAGTGTAGGAGGGTTCCCTTTTCTCCACATCCTCGCCAACATTTGTTGCTTGTGTTTTGGATGTTGGCCATCCTCACTGGTGTGAGATGATATCTCATTATAGTTTTAATCTGCATTTCTCTGATGTTTAGCGATGTGGAGCATCTTTTCATGTGCCTGTTGGCCATCGGAATTTCTTCTTTAGAGAAGTGTCCATTCATATACTCTGCCCATTTCTTAATTGGATTATTTCCTTTTTGATTGTTAAGGTGCGTGAGTGCTTTATATATTTTGGATGTCACCCCTTATCAGATATGTCATTTATGAATATATTCTCCCATAATGCAGGATGTCTTTTTGTTCTACTGATGGTGTCCTTTGCTGTACAGAAGCTTTTCAGCTTGATGTAGTCCCACTTGTTCATTTTTGCTTTTGTTTCCCTTGCCCGGGGGGATATGTTCATGAAGAAATCGGTCATGTTTATGTCCAAGAGATTTTTGCCTATGTTTTTTTCTAAGAGTTTTATGGTTTCATGACTTACATTCAGGTCTTTGATCCACCTTGAGTTTACCTTTGTGTATGGAGCTAGACAGTAGTCCAGTTTCATTCTCTTACATGTAGCTGTGCAGTTTTTCCAAAACCAGCTGCTGAAGAGGCTATCATCTCCCCATTGTATGTCCAAGGCTCCTTTATCAAATATTAATCGACTGTATATATTTGCATTAATGTTTGGATTTTCTATTCTGTTCCACTGGTCTATGGGTCTGTTTTTGTGCCAGTACCAAATTGTCTTGATTACTGTGGCTTTGTAGAAGAGCTTGAAGTCAGGGAGCGTAATTCCCCCGGTTTTATTCCTCCTTCTCAGGAGTGCTTTGGCTATTCGGGGTCTTTTGTGGTGCCATATGAATTTTAGAATTATTGTTTGAGTTTACTGAAGAAAGCTGTTGGTATTTTGATAGGGATTGCATTGAATCTGTAGATTGCTTTAGGTAGTATAGCCATTTTCACAATATTTATTCTTCCTAGCCAAGAGCATGGGATGCATTTCCATTTGTTAGTGTCCTCTTTAATTTCTGTTAGGATTCTCTTGTAGTTTTGAGTATAGGTCTTTCACTTCCTTTGTAAGGTTTATTCCTAGGTATTTTATTCTTTTTGATGCAATTGTGAATGGAATTGTTTTTCTGATTTCTCTTTCTGTTAGTTCATCGTTAGTGTATAGGAAAGCAACTGATTTCTGTGTGTTAATTTTGTTTCCTGCCACTTTGCTGAATTCAGATATTAGTTCTAGTAGTTTTGGAGTGGAGTCTTTAGGTTTTTTTATGTACAATATCATGTCATCTGCAAGTAGTGACAATTTGACTTCTTCTTTACCAATCTGTATGCCTTGTACGTCTTTGTTTTGTCTGATTGCCATGGCTAGGACCTCCAGTACTTTGTTGAATAACAGTGGAGAGAGTGGGCATCCCTTTCTTGTTCCTGATCTTAGATGAAAAGCTTTCCACTGTTAAGTATGATGTTAGCTGTGGGTTTGTCATATATGCCCTTTATGATGTTGAGGTACTTGCCATCTATATCCATTTTGTTGAGAGTTTTAATCGTGAATGGATGCTGAATTTTGTCAAATGCTTTTTCAGCATCTATAGAGATGATCATGTGGTTTTTGTTCTTCTTTTTGTTGATGTGGTGGATGATGTTGATGGATTTTCGAATGTTGTACCATACTTGCATCCCTGGGATGAATCCCACTTGATCATGGTGTATGATCCTCTTGATGTATTTTTGAATTCGGTTTGCTAATATTTTGTTGAGTATTTTTGCATCTACGTTCATCAGGATACTGGTCTGTAATTTTCTTTTTTGGTGAGGTCTTTGCCCGGTTTTGGTATTAGAGTGATGCTGGCTTCATAGAATGAGTTTGGAAGTATGCCCTCTTCTTCTATTTTTTGGAAAACTTTAAGGAGAATGGGTATTATTTCTTCTCTACATGTCTGGTAAAATTCAGGGGTGAATCCATCTGCCCTGGGGGTTTTGTTCTTGGGTAGTTTTTGGATTACCGATTCAATTTCATTGCTGGTAATTGGTCTGTTTAGTTTTTCTGTTTCTTGCTTGGTCAGTCTTGGAAGTTTGTATTTTTCTTAGAAGTTGTCCATTTCTTCCAGGTTTTCCAGCTTGTTAGCATATAGATTCTCATAATATTCTCTTATAATTCTTTGTATTTCTGTGGGGTCCGTCGTTATTTTTCCTTTCTCATTTCTGATTCTGTTTATGTGTGTAGATTCTCTTTTTCTCTTAATGAGTCTGGCTAGGGGTTTATCTGTTTTGTTTATTTTTTCAAAGAACCAGCTCTTGGTTTCATTGATTTTTTCTATTGTTTTATTCTTCTCAATTTTATTTATTTCTTCTCTGGTCTTTATTATGTCCCTCCTTCTGGTGACTTTGGGCCTCATTTGTTCTTCTTTTTGCAATTTCAGTAATTGTGTCTTTAGACTATTCATTTGGGAATGTTCTTCCTTCTTTAAATAGGCCAGGATTGCAATATACTTTCCTCTTAGAACTGCCTTTGTTGCTGCATCCCACAGAAGTTGTGGCTTTGTGTTGTTGTTGTCATTAATCTCCATATATTCTTTGATTTCTGTTTTGATTTGGTCTTTAACCCATAGATTAATTAGGATAATGTTATTAAGTCTCCATGTATTTGTGAGCCTTTTTGATTACTTTCTAAAATTTATTTCTAGTTTTATACCTTTGTGCTCTGAGAAGTTCGTTGGCAGGATTTCAATATTTTTTAATTTACTGAGGTTCTTTTTGTGGCCTAGTATGTGGTCTATTCTGGAAAATGTTCCATGTGCACTTGAGAAGAATGTGTATCCTGCTGCTTTTGGGTGCAGAGTTCTGTAGATGTCTGTTAGGTCCATCTGTTCTAGTGTGTTGTTCAGTGCCTCTATGTCTGTACTTATTCTCTGTCTAGTTGATCTGTCCTTTGGAGTGAGTACTGTGGTGAAGTCTCCTAAAATGAATGCATTGCATTCTATTTCCTCCTTTAATTCTATTAGTATTTGTTTCACATATGCTGGTGCTCCTGTGTTGGGTGCATATGTATTTATAATGGTTATATCTTCTTGTTGGACTGACCCCTTTATCATTATGTAATGTCCTTCTTTATCTCTTGCTACTTTCTTCATTTTGAAGTCTACTTTGTCTGATACAAGTACTGCAACACCTGCTTTTTTCTCTTTGTTCTTTGCATGAATATCTTTTTCCATCCCTTCACTTTTAGTCTGCGTATATCTTTGGGTTTGAGGTGAGTCTCTTGTAAGCAGCATATAGATGGGTCTTGCTTTTTTATCCATTCTGTTACTCTGGGTCTTTTGATTGGTGCATTCAGTCCATTTACACTTAAGGTGATTATCGATAGATATGTACTTATTGCCATTGCTGGCTTTAGATTCGTTGTTACCAAAGGTTCAAGGGTTGTTTCTTTACTATCTAACAATCTAACTTAACTTTCTTGTTAAGTTATTGTGAACACCATCTGATGTTTCTTTATCTCTCCCTTCTTATTCTTCCTCCTCCATTCTTTATCAGGTGTTTTATTCTTTGCCTTTAGTTTGTATTTGGATGGGCTGCTTTCTTTGCTATTATTTTATTTTCTCTGGTGACATCTTTTTAGCCTTAAGGATGCTTCCCTCTAGAGCAGTCCCTTTAAGATATTCTGTAGTGGTGGTTTATGAGAAGAAAACTCTCTCAACTTTCGTTTTTCTGGAAAATGTTTAATCCCTCTGTCATATTTAAATGATAATCGTGCTGGATACAATATTCTTGGTTCAAGGCCCTTCTGTTTCATTATGTTAATATATCATGCCATTCTCTTCTGGCCTGTAAGGTTTCTGTTGAGAAGTCTGATGATAGTCTGATGGGTTTTCCTTTTACATGATCTTTTTTCTCTCTATAGCTGCCTTTAATACTCTGTCTTTATCTTTGATCTTTGCCATTTTAATTATTATGTGTCTTGGTGTTGTCTTCTTTGGCTCCCTTGTGTTGGGAGATCTGTGGGCTTCTGTGGACTGCGAGTCTATTTCCTTCCTGAGCGTGGGAATGTTTTCAGCAGTTATTTCTTCAAAGACACTTTTTATCCCTTTTTCTCTCTCTTCTTCCTTTGTTAGTCCTATAATGTGAATATTGTTCTGTTTGGATTGGTCACACAGTTCTCTTAATATTCTTTCGTTCCTAGAAATCCTTTTATCTCTCTCTGCCTCAGCTTCTCTGTATTCCTGTTCTCTAATTTCTATTCCACTAACAGTCTCTTGCACCTCATCCAGTCTGCTGTTAAGCCCGTCGATGGCTTGTCTGATTTCTGCATTGTCTTTCCTCACTTCCATCACTTTGTCCCTCAGCTCTTGCACATTTCTCTGTAGATCCGTCAGCATGGTTATGACTTTTATTCTGAATTCTTTTTCAGGAAGACTGTGCATTTCCATCCCTTCAGGCTCCTTCTCTGGGGTTGTCTGGTTGATTTTAGTCTGGACCATGTTCCTCTGTCTTTTCATGGCTATAGAAGTGGTCGCTGGTACTTGCCATGTATGTCAGCTGGGCTCTTTAAGACTTTAAAAAGAAAAAAAAAAAAAGAAGAAAAGAAAAAAAGAAAAAAGAAAGAGAAGAAAAAACAAACAAAAAACAAAACAAAACAAAAAAATGCCCACCGGGAGTAGATTCTGTGGGGATGCTTTAGGTGGCACTCTTGTCCCCCTATTCCCTAGCTGTGGCTGCACTGCTCCGTGGGGCTCTTTATAGCTCTGGCCGGGGTGGGAACGAATGGGAGGTTGTTGATCTCTGTGGGAAGTCAAAATGCGACCACCCCTTCCCAGTCGCCAGCTAAGGGGTCCAAAACTCCCCAAGACTCTTAGCCTGCTGGGCTGAGTGTGCTGGATCAATCCGGCTCCTCCACTGGGCTACTTTCCCTTTAAGACTGCTGAAAACAGTGCACACTTTTCTTTTTTATTTTTTTTCCTTCCTGGGGGCCAGCTGCAAGCTCCCTGGTGCATTCCCTGCTCAGATCCTGCCCCTCCGTCTCTCCAATCTCCACTACACCATGCGATGTGTGTCAGCACTACCCACGCAGATCACCAGGGCTGGTTATTTCGCGGGGTGTACTTCCACTCCCTCCCAGCTCTGAATCTTCTCCTCCCGCTGGTGCGCTGGGGTGGGGGAGTGCTCGGGTCCTGCTGGGTTGCGGCTCCATATCTTACCCGCCTCGCGGGGTGCTGAGTCCTCTCGGGTGTAGCTGCACGCTGTGCGCTTTCCTGTGTATTCTGGTCTCTCTTTTAGGAATAGTTGTATTTGCTGTATTTTCGTAGATATATATATAGTTTTGGGAGGGGATTTCTGCTGCCCTGCTCACACCGCCATTTTCCCGGAAGTCTCTTGCTTAAGTTTTTATCAGTGTTGTTTATCATTTCAACGAAGAAGCTCTTAATTTCATTGATTTTTTTTCCCATTTTTTTCTTATTCTTTATTTGTTTCTGTTCTGAACTTCATTATTTCCTTCATTCTACTAGCTTTGGGCTTCATTTGTTCTTATTTTCTTAGTTCCCTTAGTTGTTAGGTTAGATTGTTTATTTAAGACTTTTCTTGTTTCTTGAGGTGGGCCTATATCACTGCAAATGTCCCTCTTAGAACTGCATCCTGCATTTGCTGCATCCCATAGATTTGGAAGTGTTGTGTTTTCATTTTCCTTTGTTTCAAGCTATTTTTTTTTCATTTCTTCTGATGTTTTCATCAATTCATTGGTTGTTTAATAACATATTGTTTAGACTCCATGTGTTTGTGTTTCTTCTAGTTTTATTATAGTTGATTTCTTGTTTCATACTATTATGGTAGAAAACATGCTTAATATGATTTCAGTATTCTTAAATTTATTGAGGCTTGTTCTGTGGCCTAACATTCATCTGTCCTGGAGAATGTTCCACATGCACTTGAGAAGAAGGTGTATTCTGGTCTTTTGGGATGGAATTTCCTGTATGGTTAATCTACCTCTCAGTGTAAGTGAGGTGTTAAAGTTCCCTACTGTTACTGTATTACTGCCAGTTTTGCCCTTTATGTCTGTTAATATTTGCTTTATATATTTATGTACTGGCTGCATGAGTACTTATAAGTGTTTTATCTTCTTGTTGGATTAATCCCTTTATCATTATATAATGCCCTTCTTTGTCTCTTGTTACATTCTTTGTCTTGAAGTCTATTTTCTCTGATACAAGTATTGCTACTCCAGTGTCTTTTCATTTACATTTGCATGAAATATCTTTTTCCACCCCTTCACTTTCAGTCTCCCAGTGTGTTTAGATCTGAAATGAGTCTCTTGTAGGCAGCATGTAGGTGGGTCACATTTTTCAATCCATTCAGCCATCCTTTATCTTTTGAGTGGAGCATTTAGTCCATTTACATTTAAAGTAATTATTGATAAGTTATGCATTTATTGTCATTTTGTTAATTGTTTCTGGTCATTTTTGTCATTCTCTCTTCTTTTTGCTCTCTTCCATTTTGGTTTGATGAGGTCTTTAATATTATGATTGGGTTCCTTTCTCTTTATTATTATAGATTTTTGGCTTATGGTTACCATGAGGCTCATATGTAACAACCTACATAAATAGAAGTGTTTTAAGTTGGTGGTTAAGTTTAAATGATCTGAAATTCCTATTTTTACTCTCTATGGCCCCCATGTTTTATGCTTTTTTTTTTTTTAATAATTTATTTTATTTTAGTATCATTAACCTAGAATTACATGGCAATACCGTGATGATTGAACTCCCCCCATCACCAGGTCCCCCCCCCCTAGGTAACTGTTAGTCCATTCGTGGGTTCTGTGAGTCTGCTGCTGTTCTGTTCCTTCATTTTTTTATTTATTTTTATTTTTTCTTTGTTCTTATACTCCACATATGAGTGAGATCATTTGGTACTTGTCTTTTTCGGCCTGGCTTATTTCACTGAGCATAATACCCTCTAGCTCCATCCATGTTGTTGCAAATGGTAGGATTTGTTTCTTTCTTATTGCTGCGTAATATTCCATTGTGTATATGTATATTGCTTTTGTGTATATATTGTGTATATATGCTTTTGATGTCATATTTTACATCTTTTCATTTTGTGTATTCCTTAAGCAATGTTTTCATATTTAGTTGATTTTACTACTTTTGTCTATTAAACCTCATACTAGCTTTAAAAGTGGTGAATCCCCTAATTTTTCTATATGTTTACATTTAGCAGTGAGTTTTTTTTATTTCATATTTTTCATTTGTTTAAGAAGTCCCTTTAATATTTTTGTAAAGCTAGAGTAGTGGTGATGAGCTCTAGTTTTTGCTGCCTGGGAAATTCTTCATCTCTCATTCAGCTGTGAATGATAACATTTCCAGGTAGAGTATCCTTGGTTGTTTTTTTCTTTCAGTATTTTGAATATATCATGCCACTGCCTTCTAGTCTGCAAAGTTTCTGCTGAAAAATCAGCTGGTAGTCTTATGAGGGTTCCCTTATACTTCTTTTAAAATGCTCTCTTAATCTTTAATTTTGACATCTTATTTATAATGTGTCTTGATGTGGATTATTTTGGGTTCTTGTTTGGGACTCTGGCAACTGCAAAGTCTGGTTGTATTATGTGGGAGTTCTCAGTGGAGTGTGTCCCCGGGTGTTAGTAGTCTAGAGGGAGTGTTCCAGAATGGAACCTGACAGTGCTGAGGTCAGAACAGCAGAATAGTCTTGAAGAAATGGCTGATGCCAGTATCTCAGTCCCTGGAAACAGTCCCAACCTTTCCTGCCTCTCTCGCAGGCATTTGGAGATTAGTAAGTAACTGTTCTTCCCTGCAGGCTATGTACTTTTTGATCTGATGTTCTTGCCTGGTTGGGTGAGTCTGCATGCAAGCCTTTTGAGAGGGTTTTCCTTTCCTACATTTCTCTAATTCTTCTGGACATACTCCCTGTTGGTTTTCAAAGCCAGGTGTTTGGGGGGTTCATCTTTCCTGTGGAAAATATAAGGTTTGTGATGCCTCATGGGTCTCAAATCTCTCACTCCTCAGGGATGATTTCCATTCTTTTGAGATCCCTCCTGACTGTGGAGCACCACACCTGGAGTGGCTTTTTACCTTAGTGAGACCATATCTCTCTCTTCTCCCCAACTCAGTGCTGTTGCTTGTTATGAAGCTCTGCTCATCCATTTTCTAGCTTACCTTCAGTGGGAATTACTCCAAATGTAGTTGTTGATTTTTCACTAATCCTCTGTTTCCAGACTGCACTTTGAAATCCTTTCAGGTTCAGGAGTCCTGTTGGTCATCTGTCTCCTCTTCTTCCACTTACCATCCATTTTTCTAAATACTGTATCTTTCAAAAGCCAAACACTGAGTTTTCTAGAAGAGGAAGCAGAGAAAGTTAAACAAGCTTGTTTATCATGTCAGTCCATTACAGCCCACACAAAATTATCAAAATGGATTGCAGAACTATACCTGACGTGGAAATAAACCTCTCAGGGGATATCTACCCTCCTAACCCAAAGATGAAACTAGAGATAGTTTCTGCCTCCCTAAGTCCTTCTACAAAGCCAAAAGGGGCTGGAACAGGAAGTAAAGGATAGTGTGACAAATAGTTGTCCTCTGTTTTCCTCTAGAGAGAATTTTGTTTTCGTCTCCACACCCATCCTCCATGCCTTTAGGGACTCAGCAAAGGTTCAGAATCTATTAAGAGAGATTTCTTATTTCAGCTGAATTAAAGAGCTCAGCCTGAATTGAATTATGAGGTAAGGTATGTACTTAGCCCTATGATTTTTTTCATGTGCTGATATAATGATGATGATGTAAGACCATCTGGAATAAAGACAAAAGTTATATCAAGCTGAAAATTATATTCCTAAGCCTTATGATAACAGGTTCAAACAAGTCCTCAGTTCTCATTAGCAGTTTTTGATCTAATGAGGATTCTCCGGCTTGTCAGCAATGTCATGCTTTTTCCAAGCAGCTCACTCCCATTCCTCTGCTCGGGCCCCAGGCTCTCACACCATAGAGGGTTCCTCATGGCCTTGAGCCCAATCTTAAACTCACCACATCACTGCAGTATGTCATATTCCATCAGGAGCTACTGTGCAAATAACATATTTCCATTTTTAAAGTCTGAAAAATGTCACAAAAAGCTTTTGGCATTTACATGACTCAGACTTACACCCTCTAATTCTCTCTCCAGCTAATTTCTTATGTTCAATACATATCCACCACAGGAAACCAGGAATAACGATTACATGAAAAGCTGAAGTTCGACAGCCCAGCCATTAGCATTCACAAGTCTGAAGAGTAGGGATTTAAATGGCACTATCGACAGTTATTTCTTATATAACGAAAATCAGTACTGTCAACATGAGACATTAAAAAATATTCAGTAATTTTAGTTATAGCCTATAGGGTTTTTTAATGCATTCCTGAGAACTAGCAAAAATATACAAAGATGTGCACCAAGAGGGCCTAATAGATCAGAGAAGTGAAATAATTTTCAATGTGGGTAAAACAGCTTGCAGTATGTTCTCCAACTACTGATCTTATCTCTCATAATCATGCCCCATGTGTTGTTTAATGTTGGACCACACTCACTATGAGAGGAAATTCATGCTTGCATTTTATGAGGCTCAGCATGCTAAATCCACATGCTATGTTTCCATTTCTTCTGTCTTCCTTTATATAGATTGGGCTTTTATCTTTCTGCTGAACATTTGTTGTTTTATTTTCCACTACTTTATATACAAGGGCTTACCAAAGGAAATGGAGAGACAAGTAGCAGGTCTATCTTAGCCCCAGGAAGCGATTCAGATACACTCTGAAAAATCTGCTTATTTGAATTTGGATGCATTATATGCATTGTCATGGGAAAAATGTGTATGATTCATAATTGCTCATTGTTGAAGTGTCCAGTGTCAGGTAAAATGGCACAAGCTCCCAAATAATATCATGATATGCTATTCATGCAGCATGCTAACACAAACTAAGTAACAAACCACTTTTATTTTTAAAAGAACAACTGCAGTGCCCCAGCTGTCTGCAAAATTGGATCTTTAATTCATTGGTTGATTCTCACTCAGCTGACTAGCTAATTGTTACCAAAATGTACAAGTGACCAAACAACTGGCCTGCATCATTTTATTTTGTGCCCAGAATTGTTCATCTACAGAGCGATTAGCTAGCCATCTCTGATGCTACCCCTGCAGAAATAGAAAGCTGACCATAAGCATGGCAGAGGTCTCTTATAATGAAGGGTCATTTCTTTCATCTGTATATATCTTCCTTGCCCAACATGTAGGATAGAGTTCTTGGGCTATACCTTTACACAAGACTATTAACTTAATCATTAACATATTCCCAAATTAATTTAGATTTCCTAATTAAAATTAGGGTCTATTAAAGCAGTTTCCTAGAAATCTAAAGCCGAAGACTTAGGACAGAAGGACTCATGCAGATTTTCACTAATGTGATGAACAGACTAAACATCGTTGACATAAATAAATGAACTTTAGATAACTGTGTGTGTACTTTTAACTGGTACATACAGATAACATGTATGGAGTGCTGCCAGGTAGCTTTTTTATTCAAATTCATTCTGACTTGGATTTGAAAAAATTTACCTTATAATCACTAGACTTTTTTGAGGTATTGCATCAGTAGTATTTACTCAATTATTATATTGAAGGCTTTAATAATTGCCTCAATTAAAAGAAGTAGTAAGGGAAATGTTAGAAGGCCATCATGAAAAGTAATGAATACATCTCCATCATACATATACATGAGATATTTGATATATGATATATATATGTGTGATAATTTATATTAATTTTAAATTAATTTATATAAATTTTAAATTATATTAATTTTAAATATGATATATATATGTGTGATAATTTATATTGAATTTTAGGATCATAAGGCGTTTAAGAACTTATTTTATCCTGGTGGGAAATGACATAAGGGATACAGGCACTGAGAAATTATGTATGTGCCACTCCCTAACTCAAAAAATAACTCTCCCCCATTGGTTGTCATTCATTTCTCATTTAATAAATATCTACTGAATGTCTTCAATATCCACTCCTCTACTTGGGGGCAGAGAGATTTACAAGGATACTTAAGACTTTGAGTAGCTTTCTAATATTCAATCACTGATCTATTTATTCATTAAGCAACTATCTATTATGAGGCAGATACTAGAAGATGCTGATAAAGAAATAAAAAGGGGACTCTACTCATATGGACCTCACATTTTAACTGGTGAAACCAGAACACCAACAAATACTTAATACATACATTAAGTGCTAATTACAGTAATTGCCAGAAGCCCTAGTAACATAGTGAGAAAATGGATTCATTCTATAGGGAAGGGAGATAGTAGAAAAATGGGTTTGGAGGAGAGAGGGTCTTAGAAAGCTTATCAGAAAGGGTGACTTCTCACCAAAGCCATCAAAAGTTAACACATCCCCAGGGTGAAGAGGGCAGCATGGGCACAAAAAGCAAGTGGACTAGCATGAAGGCCAGATGGTTGCAAGTGCAGAGAGGGGTATGGGGCCTCGTGTTTCTTAGACTTGGGAACAGAAGAAGTGCATGAATTATATTCATTGCAACATCTTCCCTTCAGTTCAAAGTTACAAACATGTGCACTTCAGACCATTTGTGGCCATAGACATGTTGTGTTTGACCTATAAGTGTTTGTATTTGTGGACAAAACTTAAAAAAGGAAAGAAATCATAAAAATCCAGACTTCAAGCTTCTTTAGAAGAAGGATGTTTTTAGCAACTACGGACCAGAATGTCTATATGGAAATAATCTCCTGAAGACATGCAATGATGGCTCACCTTCTAGAAGACTCCCTTTCAGTATCACTATGAGTCTCATTAGGCCAGCTTTACTCATTAATGTTAGTATAAGTCACTTTCATTAGCATGACTAACTGTGATACATCCTATCTGGTATTTTATTTGAGATGCCTAATTTAAAGTTTTAATATTTTTGAAAAGGCAAATGACCCTGATAAGAAAAAAGTAGAATGTGGCTCTGAACTGTTAATCAATCACTTGTCATTAATTCTTTAGATATAAATGAAGGGGTTTGAAGAGCAACCTAGAATAAAGGAATGGAAAACAGAACTTGAGGTCATTAAACGTTAGAGTATTTGATTTTGTGGAGAACTTGTGGACTTGAAAAGAATAAAACACAAAGGAAGCAGAACTTCACAATATTATACTTCTACTATGATTAATCAAAAATAAATATTCACTACAAACTAGGAACCCATTATAAGAATTTGAGTTAAAACACTGGCCTTTTCTTGACTCTGCTTATTTATTTCTACCTAGTGTCCCTGTTTACAAGCCTATAATTTTTTTAAAAGTTAAAATTCTGACTCTCAGGGATCTCCTGAGAAGTTATTGGCCCTTTACCCACTCACTGAATTCCAGCCATGGACATTATCCCTAGGTAATTAAAATGTTCACTTAAAAGAAAAAAGCCCAGTATCAAAAAGCATTGTTAACCTTCTTCTCAGATAACGTACTAAATGTCAGAATTATCTGTACTGCCTTGGGGCTTTTTCGAAGAGTTAATATCTTTGCATACACTGTCAACACACACCATGTAGGAATAATTATCATCATTAACCTGAGTCTTATTAAGCTGCCTGCTTATTAATATGTATTGCCATTCGCTATAAGTGCTAAGTTGTGGCAGAAAAACAAAAGAAACAGCTGAATAAAGACGGCATCCCAGGCTTCCCTGCATTATTAAAATATTTAGAAAGTGAAGCTAATGAGTTCACCTTTCTTCTCAAAACACACATATCCCAAACGCTCCTCACCTTTGAAAGAACATGTCAGCTGAATAAAATTATATATAAGAGGAAGGAAGAGGGTACTTGAAAAGAGCCAGACATCATGTATTGTTCATTCACAGAAGACAATGGATAAAATCAATTATTTGATCAAAATGCTTGCACATTACTAAATTCCACATTACAAATGTGACATTTGGAAACCATGTGCTTAGAACACAAAAACGAAAAGCAGATGAAACATTGGCACTAGCTTTCTATCAGACCTTTAAAGAGTTCCAAAACTCTAGGGGGCAACTCCTATAGAGGAAAATGCTGGCCTTAACAAGTGTAGGAATTACTGCCACAAATGGCTAACGGTGGAGTTCAACTATGGAAGGGAGAGATGGATGGCGCCATCCCTAGGTAAGGCAGCATGGCTAGGGCTCTCAGTATTGGGATGTTTTGAGCTACAAAAGAATCAGGACTCTTATCAAAGGCAATGTGTAAGAAGTAACATAAACCTGTCCAATGAAGAATATGGAAAACTAATGAAAAGATTCCAAAAATTAAAATACTTCATGACAAGTAGAGGTATATTTCAGACAGCCAGATTCCACAGAAAAAGTTATACGTGAACTCCATGGGTTACCTGGTCTTTAGCTTCCAGATGCATTTGAAGAAACCAACTCTTACCTGAAATTGTGCATGAACCTCATTTTTCCATTATATCTCCTGAGAAAGCATGAATAGTAACAGCTAAATGAACTGATGAAGGTATGGCTTCCTCCCCTCATGAACCCACCACCCTTTATCCCCAACCCCTACCTCTTCAAGCTCCAATTCCCTGCCTGTACACATCTACAATTTTTCTAGATTCAGTTACAGGGGTAGGGACTCATGTTTTATGGAATCTGAACTATATATAATTTGGGTAGTTCTCTTTCAGAAAAAAAGTTACATTATAAATGCAAAATTAAGTATGAACATGAATATTTGTTTAGAAGGAGAAAAATACCAGTAAAACGTAAAAAATCTGGAATATTTGCAAACATTAAAGAGCAGAAAAATAATGCATAGGACTTTTATTTAATAAGCTCCCTGACAAACACCTATAATGTCTTTTTCCATTTTTGATTGCAAATTCTTTGATCACATGTCCGCTTACAATTTTTAATATCTTTCTTTAAAAAGAATAAAAAGATAATTAAATCTTTCTAACATAGTTGATTGAATTCTTTTTTATTAGCGGTAGTGGGAGGCATAAAACATAAAACATCAACATAGATATAACCACCATTTGTAGAATTGCTAGCAGTTTGTGTCCTATAACACAGAAATTGTGACAAATTCCATTTCACAAAATTCCTATCAAAAATAGAAATAATGTAGGGTACCTTTCAATTTCACAAGATGCATTACTGAGTATATCCACAATAGTTAAGAATTTCCATTTTGACTGAGCATCAATGTTACGTGAATAGTCCCCCTTATAATTTTAGACATCTAATGACTGGAAATATTTTCTACAAACCAGCTTCTGCATGTATATACTTTGAACCTATATCGTCCAACCATATATTCCTGTTGCTGACCATAATAAAACCCTCTGGCCTTCTGTATGGGAAATATCAGCCCAATGGGCATTTGGGGTGACCCAACCATACCTGGACAGCTAATAACCAACAGAAAGGAAATTGAAACCATGTAAATATACACCACTAAATCCGAGTTTAATGTATTCACAACTCAGTTTCCCTTTGGCCTGCACTGAGACAACGCCTCCTATCATTTCAGGGCCAACTGACAAAAAGTTATGTGGCCCAATGAACGTGTTACTGAGACCTCTCCTATTTCCTTAGAAGTAGTGTAACTTTCATTAGCTTCAAGGTACAATCCTCCACAGTTTAAAGATTTAGAAGAACTTTTCTCTCAAAATTCCATGATTTAAGGCATATGCATATGTGTGCAGAAATGTTAAAACCTTTCAAATTAGAATAAAAACAGAAAATAAGTAATTTGGCAAACTCACATGGAGAATATACTTAATTGAGTAGTTAAAATTAAGCCCTAAAATCTGTACAATGAGGGACGATATTAGCTTATCTCAGTGCCAACATCCTGCAACTCTAGAAACCACTTACTTGGTACACAGCTCTCGGTTCCTATATTTTAATGCCTTTTTTTTTTTACATAATTATCTCCGTGCTTTTATATTACTTGCTAATATGTAAGCTCTGTTTCTCCTTCCTTCCTAGAGTTCTACATGCATCCCTCTTTGGAGCAGTTTAAAGACAAAATGTGTAATTCCTCCAAACCAGTGAAGAATGGATCAAACATATAACACTAAACAGGGAAAGTTTCCACTCTGCTGCTGTTTGAAAAAGCTGAAAAGTTTATTCTCTCTTCCCCAGAAGAGGGGAAAAGGCTAAGAACTGAAGTGTTAGACTAACGATGCCAGCTATCCACGTTACTTCTCCTGCTCTAGAGCACATCTTTCCAGACCTCCTTGTCTTTCTTTTCCGCTCTCATAGCCACCATTTCAGTCTTGCCTCTTACCCTCTTACGACAGTAGTTAAACAGCTGATCTCTCTGGACTGTGTCACCCAATTAATATGACTATTTTCAAACCAAATGGAGCTTTAATGATTTAAAACTTGGAGCTTTTATTTTATTAGAGCCTTGAAGTCAATGACTTAACTAATCAGATATGTCAACACTGAACCACTGATACGTGAATTACATAAGGCAAAGCTGCCTCACAGCAGCATTATACTTCCACAAACTTAACCTTCTATAGTCTGTTCCAAGTCTTTCAAAATTTCCATGAATGAACATGCTGGAAAGAGAAGGATGAGAGGAAGGGGAAGGTGTCTCTAAGGTAACACTATCTGAAATATGAGGGAGCGCTGAAGCAAGGGAGCTGTTCATTTGATAACATTGTTTGTTTAATAGGATTGAGATTGTCCAACTAAACTAAATCTATTTTTTCCCCAATTTGAAAAGTCCCATAATTTGGGACTTCATCAGGGAGATCAGGGTTCCCTTTTCTTGCACATCTAAGGGTAATATAATTAAATTTGTAACCCCATTCTAAACAATTAAAAGAAAAAAGGAAGGAAAGAAGAAAAAAGGGAGGAAAAGAGTATGGGAAATGGAAAGAAGAGAAGGGGGGGAAGAAAGGGAAGCACAAAAATCTATAAAACCTTCATACAACAGAGAATAGAGAAAGTGTTCCCAAATCTGATAAAACCATGAATCCTTTCAGAGGGGAAACCCAGTTCCGGAGCAAGTGTCCCCAGAGCACCTAAACTACTAATAGCATTCTAACCAGTCTGAGCTAGAGGAAACCATCAGATAAGAAATTTACATATTTTCAGTTTTGCAAATGGTTGAATATCTTCGTGAGACATTTTGTTATAATGAAATATTTTGGCTCCTATAAGAGTTTCCTGTACAACAGCTTATTTCTCAGCATACCTTTTTTAAAATTTTGCTATTATCAATATACAATTACATGAGCAACATTATGGTTACTAGGCTCCCCCCATTATCAAGTCCCCACCACATACCCCATTGCAGTCACTGTCCATCAACGTAGTAAGATGTTATAGGATTACTACTTGTCTTCTCTGTGTTACACTGCCTTCCCGGTATCCCCCCATGGCACCCCCACCCCCGCTACATTATGTGTGCTAATTGTAATAGCCCTTTTTCCCCCTTATCCCTCCCTTCCCACCCATCTTCCCCAGTCCCTTTCCCTTTGGTAACTGTTGTCCATTCTTGGGTTCTGTGAGTCTGCTGCTGTTTTGTTCCTTCAGTTTTTGCTTTGTTCTTATGCTCCACAGATGAGTGAAATCATTTGATACTTGTCTTTCTCCACCTGGCTTATTTCACTGACCATAATACCCTCTAGTTCCATCCATGTTGTTGCAAATGGAAGGATTTGTTTTCTTCTAATGGCCGAATAATATTCCATTGTGTATATGTGCCACATTTTCTTTATCCATTCATCTACTGATGGAAACTTGGCTATTGTAAATAGTGCTGTGATACACATAGGGGTGCATCTGTCTTTTTGAAACTGGGCTGCTGCATTCTTAGGGTAAATTCCTAGGAGTGGGATTACTGGGTCAAATGGCATTTCTAGTTTGAGTTTTTTGAGGAACCTCCATACTGCTTTCCACAATGATTGAACTAATTTACATTCCCACCAGCAGTGTAGGAGGATTCCTCTTTCTCCACATCCTCGCCAACATTTGTTGTTGCTTGTCTTTTGGATGGCGGCCATCCTAACTGCTGTAAGGTGATATCTCATTGTGGTTTTAATTTACATTTCTCTGATGACTAGTGATGTGGAGCATCTTTTCATGTGCCTGTTTGCCACCTGAATTTCTTCTTTGAAGAAGTGTCTGTTCAGCTCCTCTGCCCATTTTTTAATTGACCTATTTGCTTTCTCTTTGTTGAGGTGCATGAGCTCTTTATATAATTTGGATGTCAACCCCTTATGAGATATGTCATTTATGAATATATTCTCCCATACTGTAGGATATCCTTTTGTTCTACTGATGGTATCCTTTGCTGTAGAGAAGCTTTTTAGTTTGATGTAGTCCCATTTGTTCATTTTTGCTTTTGTTTCCCTTGCCCGGGAGATAGGATCATGAAGAAGTTACTCAAGTTTATGTCCAAGAGATTTTTGCCTATATATTTTTCTAATAGTTTTATGGTTTCATGACTTACATTCAGGTCTTTGATCCATTTTGAGTTTACTTATGTGTATGGACAGTAATCCAGTTTCATTCTCTTACATGTAGCTGTCTACTTTTGCCAAAACCAGTTGTTGAAGAGGCTGTCATTTCCCCATTGTATATCCATGGCTCCTTTATCATATATTAATTGGCCATATATGCTTGGGTTTATATCTGGGCTCTCTATTTTGTTCCACTGTTCAATGGGTCATTTGTCTCCATATATTGCTTAATCTCTGTTGTTAGTTGGTCATTGATCCATTGATTATTTAGAAGCATGTTATTAAGCCTCCATGTGTCTGTGGGATTTTTCATTTTCTTTGCATAATTCATTTCTAGTTTCATTCCTTTGTGGTCTGAGAAGCTGGTTGGTGCAATTTCAATCTTTTTGAATTTACCAAGGCTCTTTTTGTGGCCTAGTATATGATCTATTCTTGAAAATGTTCCATGTGCACTTGAGAAGAATGTGCATTCTGCTGCTTTGGGGTGTAGAGTTCTATAGATGTCTGTTAGGTCCATTTGTTCTAATGTGTTGTTCAGTGCCTCTGTCTCCTTACTTATTTTCTGTCTGGTTGATCTGTCCTTCGGAGTAAGTGGTGTGTTGAAGTCTCCTAGAATGAATGCATTGCATTCTATTTCCCCCACTAATTCTGTTAGTATTTGTTTCACATGTGTAGGAGCTCCTGTGTTGGGTGCACAGATATTTATAATGGTTATATCTTCTTGTTGGATTGACCCTTTTATCATTATGTAATGTCCTTCTTTGTTTCTTGTGACTTTCTTTGGTTTGAAGTCTATTTTGTCTAATATAAGTACTGCAACTCCTGCTTTTTTCTCCCTATTAGTTGCAAGAAATGTATTTTTCCATCCCTTCACTTTTAGTCTGTGTATGTCTTTGGGTTTAAAGTGAGTCTCTTGAAGGCAGCATATACATGGGTCTTGTTTTTTTATCCATTCAGTGACTCTATGTCTTTTGACTGGTGCATTCAGTCCATTTACATTTAGGGTGATTATGGATAGGTATGTACTTATTGCCATTTCAGGCTTCAGATTCGTGGTTACCAAAGGTTCAAGGTTAACTTCCTTACTATCTAAGAGTCTAACTTAACTCACTTAATATGCTATTACAAACACAATCTAAAGGTTATTTTGTTTTTGGTTTTTGTTTTTCCTCCTCCTTTTCCTTCCTCCTCCATTTTTTATATATTAGGTATCATATTTTGTACTGTTTGTCTATCCCTTGGTTGACTTCAGGGGTAATTAATTTAATTTTGCATTTTCTTAGAAATTAACTGTTCTACTTTCTTTACTGTGGTTTTATTACCTCTGGTGACAGATATTAAACTGTAGGAACACTTCCATCTATAGTAGTTCCTCCAAAATACACTGTAGAGATGGTTTGTGGGAGGTAAATTCTCTCAGCTTTTGCTTATCTGGGAATTGTTTAATCCCTCTTTTGAATTTAAATGAAAATCTTGCCGGATAAAGTAATCTTGGTTCGAGGCTCTTCTGCTTCATTGTATTAAATACATCATGCCCACAAACAACACCAAATGTTGGCGAGGATGTGGAGAGAGGGGAACCCTCCTACATTGCTGGTGGGAATGCAAATTAGTTCAACCATTGTGGAAAGCAGTATGGAGGTTCCTCAAAAAACTCAAAATAGAAATACCAT
>JAQQAC010009165.1:5750033-5960243 GCA_029783875.1 Phataginus tricuspis | reverse complement strand
TGGGGGGGACCTGGTGATGGGGGGAGTTCAATCATCACAGTATTGCTTATGTAATTGTAGGTTAATGATACTAAAATAAAACAAATTATTTAAAAAAAAATAAAAATAAAAAAAAAATAAATACATCATGCCACTCCCTTCTGGCCTGTAAGGTTTCTGCTGAGAAGTCTGATGATAGCCTGATGGGTTTTTCTTTGTATGTGATCTTATTTGTCTCTCTGGCTGATTTTAATAGTCTATCCTTATCCTTGATCTTTGCCATTTTAATTACTATATGTCTTGATGTTGTCTTCCTTGGGTCCCTTGTGTTGGGATATCTGTGTACCTCCATGGCCTGAGAGACTATCTACTTCCCCAGATTGGGAAAGTTTTCAGCAATCACCTCCTCAAAGACACTTTCTATCCCCTTTTCTCTCTATTCTTCTTCTGGTACCCCTATAATGCAAATATTGTTCTTTTTGGATTGGTCACACAGTTCTCTCAATAGTCTTTCATTTTTAGAGTCCTTTTTTTCTTTTTCTCTCTGTGCCTCAGCTTCTTCATATTCCTCTTCTCTAGTTTCTATTTCATTTATTGTCTCCTCCACCGTATCCAATCTGCTTTTAATACTGTCCATTGTGCTCTTCAATGATTGGATCTCCAACCATAATTCATTCCTGAGTTCTTGAATATCTTTCCGTACCTCCATGAGCATGTTAATGATTTTTATTTTGAACTCCCTTTCAGGGAGAGTCATGAGGTCAATATCGTTTAAATCTTTCTCAGGAGTTGTATTAATAATTTTACTCTGGACCAGTTTCCTTTGGCATTTCATATTTGTATATGGCGCCCTCTAGTGCCCAGAAACTCTACCCTCTGGAGCTGCTCAGCCCCTGAAGCAATGTTAGGATGGTATTAGTGCCTGGGGGGAGGAAAGAGCTGTTTCCTGGTTCCTGGTTCCTGGCTCCTATACGTGTCTCCACTGCCTGAACCAGTGGGCCAAGCACACAGGTATAAGCCTCTGTGCTTTGCGTTTTTAGTTGCTGTAGACAGATCTTTCTTCTGTCTGGCCTAACACCAGGGTAGGGTTTCTCTAGTGGGGCCGGTCAGGAGAAAGGCGCAGTAGTCTGCCTGTCATGGAAGGGGTTCTTGGAGCTGTGTAGGCAGCCAGGGAGCTGGAGCACATGAAGATTGTGAAAGCTCCCAATCTTCCAGGCTGAGTGCACCTGGACAATTTTGTCTACCTGTCCTTTCTCCTGAGCGGTAAGCTCTGTGCAATCCTTGCCCCTTTAGCAGCCCTCTTGCTAAGGGCTTCTTTGTTAGGAAGTCTCTCAGACTGCCCACCTTTCTTTTGTCCCAGAGTAGATGGATATGGATCCCTGCTTTACATAAGCAGCTGGAATCTTAGTCTCTCCAGGAATTCTGCCTGTCTTAGTTTTCCAACCCCTAATTATGAGAGTATCATGCAAGCACCATGAAATGTAGGTTTGTGCTCCCAGAGCAGATCTCCGGAGTTAGGTATTCAGCAGTCCCAGATCTCCACTCCCTCCTTGCTCCGTTCCTCTTCCTCCCATCAGTGAGCTGGGGTGGGGGAAGGGCTTGGATCCCGCAGGACCACAGCTTTAGTACGTTACCCTCTTCCATGAGGTCTGCTCTTGTCTCCAGGTGTATGCAGTTTGTTGCAGTCCTCTTTCCTGTTGCTCTTTCAAGATTAGTTGTATTAGTTATATTTTCATATTTTATGCGGTTTTAGGAGGAAGCCTCTGTCTCACCTCTCACGCCACCATCTTTAATCCTTGGATATGTATACTTTAAACCACTGCATCCATAAGCATGTTTATAATTTTTATTTTGAACTCTCTTTCAGGAAGATTGGTAAGTTCGTTTTCACTTGGCACATTTTCTGGGGTTTGTGAGATTTTGGTCTGTACCATGTTCTTTTGACATTTCATATTTCTGGGTGGTGCCCACTAGTGTGCAGAAACTCCAGTCTCTGGAGCTGTTCAGTCCCTAGAGTGAGGTTAGGGTCTTAGGGGAGCAGAGCTGGTGCCTGAGGGAAGGAAAGATCTGTTTCCTGATTCCCGTCTGCACTGCCTGTCTCCAGTGTCAGAGCCAGTGGGCCAAGCACACAGATGTAAGCCTCTCTGCTTTGTGTCTCTAGCTGTTGTAGGCGGAGTCTCCCTCCAGCTGGCCTGATGCTAGCACAGTGACTGCCAGTTTGCAAACCAGTGCCAACAGGCAAGAAGGAAGGTGCAGCAAGCTGAGTGTCACAGTGGGGAGCCTTGTAGCTGAGTAGGCACCCAGGGGGATGGAGCACCTGAAGCTCCTCTAAATTCCTAACCAGCTGGGCAGAGTGCACCCAGACATCCTTAAATTGTCCAGCTCACCTTCTCCTGTGCAGCAAGCTCCGCCCAAACCCCACCCCTTAAGCAGCCCTCCTGCTGCTAGGAAGCCTCTCAGACTGCCTGTCTTTCCTCTTCCTCTGACCCAAAGCTGCCAGATGTGAATCCCCTCCTCCACAAACTGCTGGAATGTCAATTTCTTCAGCACTCCACCTGTCTGAGCTCCCCAATGTCCAGAGCACCACACACTATAGGTTTCTGCTCACAAAGCAGATCTCCAGGGCTAGGTATTCAGCAGTCCCAGGTTTCCACCACCTTCCCCACTCCATTTCTCTTCCTCCCACTGTGTAGGGTATTCTAGACTCCAAAAGAAAATGCCTGAAATGCTGTATCATTGTTAAGATGGCGCCCACTGGATGCACAAAGGGCGGTGCTCTGCCTGCTTTGGAAAGGAGGGTGATTTTCTGCTTAGGCCTGCCTCCCGCTCCTGATTGGCGACTCAAGTCTTCCATGAACATGATCAGCTCGTGGACACCATTTATCCATATGATGTGCCTTCCTGCATGAAGGACTTGTGACTGCCTGACCTTTGTGCTGATTGGCCCATGAGTACTATATATGCCTTGCTGTTTCTGCAATAAATGAGTTCCTGCTTCGACTGAGCTCCCTGTCATGTCTGTCTGTCCTCGAGATCGGGGGCTGGTGATCGGGCGGACAGCCAGCTCTTACCTTTCTTGACCTCACCTTGCTGGGGCGTGCTCTCCCCTCACTCCTCTGCAGGCTCAGGGGGGGTTCCGTGAAGGGCTAAAAACCCTGACACCACTGGCGAGCTGTGGTGGGGGAAGGGCCTGGGTCCTGCCGGATTAAGGCTTTCTTTTGTACATTACCCTGTTTTGTGAGGTCTCCTCTGTTTGTGAGGTGTGTATGCAGTCTGGTTCAGCCTTCTTTCTTGTTGCTGTTTTAAGGTTAGTTGTATTAATTAACTATATTTTTGTACTGTTTGTGGTTTTGGAAGGAGCTCTCCATCTCACCTCTCATGCCACCATCTTGAATTCTGCCAGCATATCTTTTATTTTACGCATAGGCATTTTGTGCTAGTAGATTTCTACCATACCTAGCTGATGTCAAGATACCAGGTGAATTCAGTTAGAACCTGAATGTGAATGAAGTTGTGTATATATAGCAACTACAAATTATTGCAATTCATCATCTTACTGAAAAATATGCAGGATTATTACAGAGCCAAAAGAAATATTTAAAAAGCCAAAACCCTCAGGAGTTTATTTAATCTAACTCCATATAACTAATTCTTTATTTAGATATTTTAATGTTAATTTAAAACCTCAATGATAAATTAACACGGCACGGCTGCAAGGCTGCAGGAGAGCAGAGCAGAGGTTGGGGTGGTGGAAGTGCCAAGGACAGAGGCCCAGAGGACGGCTGTGCGGAACAACTGTGCAGAGAGGCTAGAGAACGCCTGTGTGGGTTGGCTGTGCCGGCAGAGAGGCCCAGAGTCTGGCTGTGCGGTCAGAGGGGCAGAGACCAACTTGCTGCACGCAGACTCGCTCTGAGTGAACGGGATTTTAGTGACTGACCTGCCACCTGGAAGTAAAGTTGGGTATAACCCTTTCACCCCAAGAAGGTTTTGCTGTCAATTTCTTTGGTCACATTGAATCCATATATTTAAAACCTTTAGAAGATATATCCATTTACCTTTCATTCATTTACTTTTTCAACATATCTAGTTCATATTTTATTTATTGAACACATTTATTCACATATTTATTGAGCACCTACTAGATGACCAGCATTGTTCTAGGAAGTGATTAAAATAAGTCAGTGAACAAAACTGACTGAATTCTCAGTCCTCATGATCTTATATTCTACCAAGATATTCTAGTTGTAGCATGGGAAAATTTTACTTCTAAAAATAGGAAGCATTTGAACATTGTGCCATTTGTATTCATTAGACATTTGATGCAAGAAACCTAGAAACAGTGCTTATGTTTGGCAAACCTATGTGAAGAAAGTGTGAATGAGCTTAAGCACTTCCTGACCAATGTAAAAGAAGAAAATGTGGTTTGTTTCTTCACGAGTAATATGAATGTGGGGAAAGTTTGTGTTGCTATGACCAGGATCCTCACCTGAACCTAAACTACTTGATGATGTAACTGGCCTGCTGCTAGGCTACTGCTTCCACACCCATAGGCAATAAGCTCTTATTGACTGAGTCACTATATAAAGAGCTCTGCCCAGTGCTCTGGGTGGGGGTAGACATGAAGGAGGATTACAACCTGCAGACTGTTGGATGCAGATGTAATTCTAGTGCTCAAGCTGTTGCCAGGAGAACAAGCCAGATAATAAATCCTTTCACCCCAAGGATGTTCCATTGTCATTCCTCAGTCTCACTGAATCCATAGTGAACTTGTCTGGGGCTGAAACCCATTCACAAGACAATGAGATTTTAAAGGTAATTTTGACAATATGTAATTATCCAGTTCTTATTTTATCATTGACTTAAGTACTTTTGCCTTTGGAGAAGATTACACTCACCTGAAACTTTGGTACTAGAAATACGAATTATGTTTACAAGGTCTTCCAAAATGAGTTACTTAGGTTTCTGGAAAATTGTTTTGTTTTTAAAGATCAACATGCTATTTTAGAATGAGTGCTAAAGTTTAGGACATGAGACCAAGGTTTAAGTTCTAGGTGACCATTCACAGGGTGATTTCTATGTTTTTGAAACATAATAGTTCAGGTTATTTATTTTAGCAAGTATTTAAACTTGATAAATATCTTCAACAATTTGATTTATATTTGTTAAAAACTGGAAATCCAATTACATAGCTTGTGCATCACCAAAGCAGCTTTAGTATTAAGTATCTTACAATTGTTCTAGATACATTATGGATTTTACATTTAAACTGGTCTTCATTTTAATGTGCTCCACAATAAAATTTATATGTGTGGATAAAATGAGAGTTCCTGTGGCCAGGATTCTCACCTGGCCCTGGTTTACTAGCTCACTGCACACCTGTGGGCAATACATTGCTATTGACTCTATATAAAGAGCTCTGACCAGTGCTCCGGGTGCAACACGGCACGGCTGCAAGGCTGCAGGAGAGCAGAGCAGAGGTTGGAGTGGTGGAAGTGCCAAGGACAGAGGCCCAGAGGACGGCTGTGCAGAACAACTGTGAAGAGAGGCTAGAGAACGCCTGTGTGGGATGGCTGTGCAGGCAGAGAGGCCCAGAGTCTGGCTGTGCATTCAGAGGGTCAGAGACCAGCTTGCTGCAGGCAGACTCGCTCTGAGTGAACGGGATTTTAGTGACTGACCTGCCACCTGGAAATGAAGTTGGGTATAACCCTTTCACCCCAAGAACATTTTGCTATCAATTTCTTTGGTCACATTGAATCCATAGCGAACTTGCCTGGGGCTGAAACCCATTGGCAAGACAATATGATTGCTCTTTAACATATTATTATTCATATCTGATATTCAAAGAATGTTAGTAGCTACAATTCAATAGTCCTTTGAGTACCTAAAAATTAAATTTGTTTCATCCTCTTAATATGTGGTAACAAAGCAACCCCTGGAGTTTTTGAAAGCTGAACTTGAGGGCAATTTTCAAAATTCTAAAGTTTTAAAATTTCTGACATACATCATTATTTGAGTAATGTTGAATATTAGGAAAAAGAATCCTAGGAAACCCGTACAGAAAAAAAATCCAAGTATGTAAGCTCATCAAGTATACACTAGATTTAATATTTTACACAGAACTGTTAAAAGTTTTCTCATGTGATATTAATGAAGCTGTAATATCTTCCTGTTCTGTTTCCCCATGTAGAGAGGACTAAATTCTACCTACCTCCAAGAAATTGGTACTGATAAGTGAGAAAATCACCCAAGGCTCCCAAAGCAAACATTATACTCTGGAAATAAATTAAGCACATCTGGAAGCAACATTAAAACTCTTTTGGGTCACTTGTGTACAGCTGCAATCGTTTGTTAGTAAACGATACTGTAGCAGTGTAGATGAATGCACTTCTAAGAACCACTTTTACTCCCAAAGAGAAACTGAAACCTTAGGAGATTCCCACTGAATATTCAAAATATAATGAGATTTAAATCACGTTTGGAGTAGATCTGCTTTCCTTTCACTTTCCAGCTCTGTATTGATACTGTCTTGCCATTGGGTTTCAGCCCCAGGCAAGTTCACTATGGATTCAGTGAGACTGAAAAGTGACAATGGAACATTCTTGGAGTGAATGGGTTTATACCCAACTTTATTCCCACGGTGTCAGGTCAATCACTAGTATCCCATCCACTTAGAGTGAGTCTGCCTGCGGGCCAGTCTCTGCCTCTGGCCTCTCTGTCCTCCCAGCCATTTCAGTCTCTCCTCAGTGCTGCCACCACGCCAGTCTCTGGTCTTCTGCAGCCAATGAGCAGCCATGCAGCCATGCCACTGTGTGGCCCAGAGCTCTGGTGGAGCTCTTTTTTATAGAGTCAATAGCAACATATTGCCCACATGTGTGTAGTGAGTTAGCTGACCAGGGCCGTGAGAATCCTAACCATAGAAACCTTCACTTTATCCACAGATAACTTGTTTTCTATTCACCAGTTTTAGTTGGATTATCTTCAGAAGTCAGGAACTTAATCTCCATTTTCATACCTTTTAGTACCCACGAATAAAAGAGTATCAACTCCGTACTGTTTTCCATTCCTGTTGTTGTTGGTGGTGGTAATTATAGTTCAGCTTATCTGAGCCATTATCAAATTCATTTTTCTTTAATACTTTACATTGTTTCCACTGCTAATATTTCAGGCTTTTCATTTGAAGCCAGAGGATACCCACTTAATTTGTCACAAATTTTAAAAATAATAACTGGACAGACAAGTGTCACATCACTGAAACTGTTTTCGGTCCGCTGACATGTGGACTGCAGTGTTGGGACGCTGTCTGGGCGGTGTCCTGTTGCTGTGGTGCTGCAGCGAAGAGTTCTGGGCTGCTGCGAAACTTATCAGGAGAGGAAAGGAGTGGGGAGACAAAACATCCAATATCAGAACACTCATACCTTGAAATAGTTTATCCTTAGTTTTTCTCCATTTTTTACATGGCCACACTAGCAAAGGTAACATAGGTAAAAGGACAAAAAAACAATACCAACAAAGGGATTCGAATTCTGAATGATACCAGTAGTGACCTTTTTTTTTTAAATAAGAGATCGTCAAATTATTTGGTAGAGTTAATGTCGAATGTCGCCTTTTACAAATACACCTTATCAAAGTATATGTTAATTCAGTATGTTTTCAATAATGTTCTATGTAGAAAAATAATGATAATTAGATGTAGAAAATTATCATCTCACATTACCCATTGCTGTTGTATTCTGCTTGTCACTGGACTTTTAAATGAAAGATATTTTTATGTCCTATGAGTGACAGTTTTTAAATCAACAACACCTCCATATTATTCAAAACAGAGTACAGGAAGAGAAACACACCAGCATGCTTCTCACTGGAAAGTTTGACCATGTTGTCATTCAAAAGGGAGAACTGTAGAACCTGCATGCCCTACAGGCCTCAAGAAAAGTGCCATTTCTCACTTTCTAGGCCTTCACTGCTGTAGCTCAACAGTTTAATGCAAGACACTCATAGGCTTCTACACATGAAATTTTGCACAGTATCCCAAAATAATTGAATTTGTCTATTTTGTGGTGTCAACCTGCTGAATACCAAAATTCCTATCAGCGACCAAAATTTAAAGGGTAGCAATGTATTTTTTCCTTTAACTTTCATGCCTTAATTTATTATAACTACTACAAGGGGATACTTTTAGCATCAAGTACTGCAAGTCAGCTCCAGACACTCAAGCCTGCCAACTCTAATTCATTTGAAATGAGGTGAGATTTGATCATTTATGTTCCCACAGAGAAGATTTGTGTTTCCTTTTAAAGTGAAAGACGTATATATACCTTTCGAAGCCGTTCAAGATTCATTGAAATTTTTTGTTGACAAGCATGCTTTTAGGAATAAGTGAATACAGCATGGACTAGAATAATCAGATGTTATAGCCATAAACATTTTTCCTCTGACGCTTATCTCAGTGACTCAGTCAATGACCTAAAAAGCTGGCCATGTAAAATATTAACCCACAATCTCCTGCAAGAGAGAAAAGGATACTGGGGAGTTAGAAAGCTGATCAACAAGGAAAATAAAGGATAAAATGAAAAACAAAACTTTAAGACATATGAACTGAAAAGATATTTAGAATTTTCCCAAAGTACTTAAATGACCAAACTTATTTAAAGTATAGTAATTTTTTCCTTAATTAAAGGCAAATCAAAGCTCAGTTATCTATTGAGTTCCTGAATGTGCAACGTAAAGCTCTAAAATGTGAATAGAAGCATTTATAATATATATGAGGAAAATATGAAAAGCACACAACACTCTAAATAACAACAGACAATAGAAAGTTATGTATAAATTATTAATGAATTCTATAGTCTGGGTTTATCTTGGCTGGATTTGCCAGGTATTCAAGGTCGGTTTAACATAAAACCTTTTATTATAAATTGCTCATCTTCACAATTTAAATCTGAAAACCATATGTTTATCTCAACTAATGCAGAAAAGTGTGTAATAAAATTAAACTCTCATTCATGAAAAACCTCAACATTAGTGAAACATTTCTAATATGATAAGGTGTAGACAACAAAAATTTGCAGTAAATATCACATTTATTTGTGAAATTTAAGGCAAATTTCCACTAAATTCCAGAGTAAGATAGGAATGCCTATAACAATGACTTATAAGGAAAAGAAATAAAATTCCATTGACCATAACTTCAGAAGTGATAAAATACTGAAGTTTAACCAAAGAGGTGAAAGATCATACACTGAAAACTGTGACACTGATGAAAGAAACTGAAGAAGACAAAATAAGTGGAAAGATATCCCATGTTCATGGGTTGGAAAAATTAATATTATTAAAATGTCCACACTAGCCACTTTATGAATTCAATGCTATCACTGTCAAGATTCTGATGACATTTTTTACAGAAGTAGAAAAAAGTCTAAGAATTCATTGTGCTTTGTGGAACCACAAAAAGCCCTCAATAGCCAAAGCAATCCTGAGAAAGAACAAAGTGGGAGGCATCACAATTCCTGATGTCTATCTGCATTACGAAGTTATGACAATCAAAGCAGTTTAGTATTGGCATAAAAACAGAGGCCAACGAAACAGAATCAAGAACCCAGGAATAACCTTTGCATGAATAGGGAAAGGCAGCTAATATCTGTGAAGAGAGCCAAGAATACTCACTGGAAAAAAATTAGTTTCTTCAATAAATAGTGTTGGGAAAACTGGATATTCACAAACAAAAGAATGAAACTACTACCCTAGCTTAGAACACTTAAAAATTAACTCAGAGTGAATTAAAGAGTTAAATATATGACCTGAAACTATAAAACTCCTAGAAAAAAATATAGAGAAAAAGCTCCTTAATATTGGTCTTGGCAATAACTTTTTGGTATGACACCTAAAGCACAATTAACAAAAGCAAAAAGACTATATCAGACTAAAAATAGCCTCTTCACAGCAAGAAAAATGATTAGCAAATGAAAAGGCAACCTATAGAGTGGGAGAAAGTATGCCAACTGAATACCCAAGAAGGTGCTAGATTCCAAAATATATAAGGAACTCATACAACTCAATAGCAAAAAAAAAAAAAAAAACAATCCAATTTAAAAAGTGTAAAGGACCTGAATAGATATTTGACCAAAGATGATATTCAAATGGCCAACAGGTACATGAAAAGATGCTTAATATCACTAATTATCAGATAAATGCAAATCAAAACCACAATGAGATGTCACCTCATACCTGTTAGAATGGCTGTTATCAAAAAGACAGACATAGTAAGTGCTGGTGAATATGCTGAGAAAAGGGAACCCTTGCGCATTGTAGATGGGAATGTAAATTGGTACAGCCACTGTAGAAAACAGTACAGAGGTTCCTAAAAAAACTAAAATTAGAACTTCTGCATATATGATCTAGCAAATCTACTTCTGCATGTAAATCCAGTGTGAATGAAATCATTATCTTAAAGATATAATCTGCACAGTAGCCAAAATATGGAAAATAAACTCAGTGTTCATTGATGAATGAGTGGATAAAGACAATCTGTATATGTGTATGTACACATACAAACACACACAATGGAAGTCAACCATTAAAAAGAAGGAAATCCTACCATTGGTGACAACTTGAATGCATCTTGATATTATGTTAAAGGAAATATACAGAGAAAAATAAATACCATATGATTTCACTTAGGTGTAGAACCTGAAAAATGCCAAACTCATAGAAACAGAAAACTGGTGGTTGCCAGAGGCAGGGCTTGGGAGATGGGGAAAGGGAATGAAGATGATCTAAAGGGGCAGATTTCCAGTTACAAGATGAATATGTTCTAAGGATATAATGTACAGCATGGTGACAACACTGTATTATATATTGAAAGTGGCTGAAAAATATTAAAGTTTTTAATTATTTTAGGCAATGGATGTGTTGACTAAACTTACTGTAGTAATCATTTTGCAATATATACACATCAATCAGCAAATACACAGTAGCAAATCATTGTGTTATACACAAACTTATAAAATGTAATAAATCATTATGTCTCAAAGCTGGAAAAAAGACTGCCCATTATGACTAATTCAGCATTGTATTTACAGGTTATAACTAGAGAAATATGACATGAAAAAAAAGCACAAGAGCCATTTGGTATTTACCCACAAAAGCTGAAAATATATTCATACAGAAATCAGCATACAGACATCTATAGCAGCTTTATTCATAATTGCCACAACTTGGAAGCAATCAACATCTTCATCAGTAGGTGAATAGATATACAGACAGTGGTACATCCAGACTATGGAATATTAGCACTGAAAAGAAATGAGGTTTAAAGCCACCAGAAGACATAGAGAAAACATAAATGAATATTACTAAGTGAAAGAAGCCAATATGAAAAGTGCCAGTACCACACAATCTTAGTGTAAATCTCAAAGTCAGGTAATGTCAGTCCAACTTTGTTCTTCTTCAATATTGTATTGACTATTATGGGTCTTTTGTCTTTCCTTATAATTTCTAGAATCAGTTTGTTGATATTTGCTGGAATTATTATTGGAATTGTATATAATCTATAGAGCAAGTTAGAAAGAACTGACATCTTGATAATAATGAGTCTTCCTATCCATGAACATGGAATATAGTCCACTTATTTAGTACTTCTTTGATAGTTTTCCACATATGGATCTTGTATGGATTTTGTTAGATTTATACCTAAATATTTCATTTCTGGGGCAGTATTGTAAATAATACTTTTTTTTATTTCAAATTCCAGTTCATTATGGGTAAATAGAAAACCGATTGACTTTTTATATCAGCCTTGTATCCTGCAACCTTGTTAATAATCACTACTTAGCTCCAGGAGTTCTTTTTGTTTTTTGTCACTTCTTTCCACTTTTCTACAGACAATGTGTCACCTGTGAACACACACAGTTTTATATCTTCTCTCTTACTTTGTGTATCTTCTATTTCCTTTTCTGGTCTTACTGTATTTGCTAGGACTTCTCGCACATTGTTGAAAAGTGATGGTGAGGGGAACACGCTTGCATTGTTTCTGGTCTTAGTGGGAAAGCTTCACGTTTCCTACTGTTAAGTCTGATATTATATATAGATTTTTTGTAGATATTCTTTACCAAATTGAGGAAATTCTATTTCTGTTTTTGTCATGATTATATTAGTTGCATGTGTGTATATGTATGACAAGACTTTTCAAATTGTACACCATATATACATGTATATAAAGATATGTATATATATTATTACATGTCAATTATATTTTTTAATACTTTTTTTTAAATAGTTCAAAATAAAAAATCTGCCCACCCATTCTTTTTGGATAAACAAGTTTAGTGACCCCCATGTTGGCTCTACTTTCTCTTTCTTTATGCCTGAGGCAGGGAAGCCGTGCATCAGTACAGGAAATATTGGCAAGCAATGAAGGCTGCTCCAATCTGAGAAAACAGGAACGCTGGCTGGAAAAGCCACATCCCAAGACTACAGGATCTCCCTTCTCTCCATCCTTATTTTCTGCCTTCCACAGAAGTAGACTTGAGGTGAGCAACCCAGAAAGACTACAGGAATCCACAAAACCTTTAGATTATTTGCTCTGACAATGACCTCAGTTACAGGAAGTACATACATCTGGAGGTCCTATGTTTCCTCACAACCATGGTCAATGGAAGATTTGTGAACGCCTTTCACAAGAGGCATATTCCATATAGCTTCCTTTAGTCTCTTCCACTCTCTATTCACTTATTCCTTCTCTGATGTTCTTCCTTTCTTTATGTAGATCTGAGTATCATTTCCTTCTCTCTAAAAAAACTTTTTAACTTTTCTTCAACGCTATTCTACTGGCAACAGATGCCCTCAATTTTTGAGTTTTTAGTTCTCCACTTTTGAAGGATAATTTCACAGGGTAAAAAATTCTAGTTTGGTGGGGTTTTTACTCTCAGCATTTTAAATATTTCACTCCACTTTCTACTTAGTTTCTGAGAAGTCAAGGTAATTCTGATCTTTCCTCCTCTATAGGAAAGGTATAAATCCACTCTGGCTTCTTTCAGGAATTTTTCTTTATATTTGATTTTCTGTCATTTGAAAATATACTTTGGCACTTTTTTTTTAATCCAGTTCAGTGTTCTTTGGGCTTTCTTAACCTGTGATTTGATGTCTGTATTTGGGAAAATTCTCAGTAATTGTTTCAAATATTTCCTCTGTTTCTTTCTTTCTTCTCCTTCTTGTATTCCCATTATGTGTATGTTAAACCTGTTGTAGTTTTACCACACTTTTGGATATTCTTTTCTATTTTTTTCAACCTTGTTTTCTGTTTGCACTTCAGTTTTGGAGGTTTCCATTGAGAAATCATCAAACTTATTTTGTCCTCAACTGTGTCCACTCCACTGTCTATCAAAAGCATTTTTTCATTTCTTTTATGGTATTTTTGACCGCTAGTGTTTTCATTGGTTCTTCCATAGAATTTCATCTCTTTGCTTACATTGCCCATCTTTTCTTGCCAGCTGTCTACTTTATCTAGTAAGAACCCTTATCATATTAATCATAATCATTTTAAATTTCAGGTCTGATTATTCCAATCTCTACTATATCTGAGTCTAGTTGCTCCATGTCTTCAAACTATTTTCTGCCTTTTGGTATGTCTCCTAGTTTTTTCTTAATAGCCAGGCCTAATGTACTGGGTAAAAGGAACTGCTGTAAATAGGTCTTAAGTAAGTAATGTTGTGGTAAAATATGGAGGAATGGGGAAGCATTCTGTAGCCTTATGAATAGGTTTCAGTCTTTTAGTGAATCTTTGCCTCTCAATTGTAAACTTCACACATGCTCTTCTCAGTTTTTCCACTTCTTCAGTAACACTGATTGTCTAGCTTCTGTTGGAATTGGATATTTCTGTTCCTTCATATGTAAAGCTAGAATCAACTGGAGCTGGGTATTTCCCTTTTCCCCAGGCCAGCTGGGCTCTGATAAAACCCCAGCAGGTTAGTATCTGGTTAAATACTTTCTCCTAAGGGCAGATATTGCTAAAACAGAGTGCTCTGGCGTGTTTCCAAATGGTTCCTTTTCCCCTCCCTCTACCAGAAGCAGGATATTTTTCTTCAAAATTCACTATTAGAACTTGGTAGAGCTTCAAGAAGTAAAACTCACAGAACTAAGGGGCCACTCCAACAACTGGGTCCCCTGGAATTTTTATGTCCCAGATTTGCCCTTTCTGCTGCAATTCATCACAGTCCAATTTTTCTCTCCTGGCACTGATTCCCATAGAAGTTTCTGTTCTTATGGTTTGTGATTCCCTGTATCCACCTTGTCTGTCTCTCCAATTTGGAGGCAGCAGTTTTCCCTGTGATCTCCCTTCTCTTATGGATCAGTTGTTGATTTTTCAGTTTGTTCTACTTTTTACTTTTTTTTAGGATGGAACGTCATCTTCCAAGGTCTTTACATGCTAGATGAGAAATCAAAGTCCAAAATAAGATTAAAAAAAGAAATTAATCCAATACCTATATATATCATCTCAGTATATATTATTCCAAGCCTTTTTCTCTGTGTGTGTGTATATATATGTATGTACGTATGCACACATGCATGCATATGTATGTATGTTTATATATGCATACATTAAGTGATTTATTTATATACATACATTTGTTCTTCCACTAAAAAAGATTAACTCTTTAAAAAACATAGTATTAAAAGTACCAAACAAACAAGTTTTCAAGATGGCAGCATGAAAGGTGAGAAAGAGAATTCCTCCCAAAACCACAAATAGTACGAAAATATTGTTAATTAATACAACTAACCCTAAAACAGCAACAGGAAAGAAGGCTGAATCAGACTGCATACAGACCTCATGAACAGAGCAGACATCATGAAACAGGGTAACATACGAAAGCCTTGATCAGGCAGGACCCAAGCCCTTCCCCCACCCCAGCTCACTGGCAGGAGAAAGAGAAATGGAGTGGGGAGGGGTTGGAAGCCTGGGACCGCTGAACACCCAGCCCTGGAGATCTGCTTTGAGATTAGAAACCTACATTGTGTGGTGCTCTTGAGGTTGGGGAGCACGGGACAGGCACAGTGCTTGAGAGACTGAGATTCTGGCCATTTGTGGAGGACAGGATCCACATCCAGGTGCTCTGGGACAAAGGAAAGGCAGGCAGTCTGAGAGGCTTCCTAGCAGCGAGAGGGCTGATGAAGGAGCGGGGATGCACAGAGCTTGCTGCGCAGGAGAGAGGAGAGCTGGAAAAGGTTGTCAGAGTGTGCTCTGCCTAGCAGGTAGGGAACTTTGAGGAGCTTCAGGCGCTCCACCCCCCTGGATGGCTGCTCAGCTCCAAGACCCCCCACTGTGACATGCAGCCTACTGAGCCATCCTCCTGGCCTGACATCACTGGCTCGCAAACCGGTAGTCACTGCACTGGTGTCAGGCCAGCCAAAGGGAGGCCTGGGCAACAACAGCTAGAGACACCAAACACACAGGCGTACATCTGTGTGGTTGGCCCACAGGCTCTGATACTGGAGACAGGCATGGCAGACAGGAATCAGGAAACAGATCTTTCCCCTCCCCAAGCACCAGCTCTGCTCCTCTATGACCCCCAACCTGACGCTAGGGACTAAGCAGCTTCAGAGACTGGAGCTTCTGAGCACTAGAGGACACCACATAGAAATATGAAACATCAAAACCTCACAAACCCCAGAAAAAGGGCCAAATGAAATGGAACTCACCAATATTTCTGAAAGAGTTCAAAATAAAAATCATAAACATGCTTATGGAGGTACAGAAAAAATATTCAAGAACTCAGAAATGAATTTAAGATGGAGATTAAATCACTAAGAAATTCCATATCTGAAATGAAACATACAATGGAGAAATTTAAAAGCTGATTAGATGTAGTAGAAGAGATGGTAAATGGAATAGAAATTAGAGAAAAGGAATACAAAGAAGCTAAGACACAGAGAGGGAAAAGAATCTCTAAGAATGAAAGAATATTGAGAGAAATGTATGACCAATTCAAACGGAACAATTTTTGCCTTATAGGGGTACCAGAAGAAGAAGAGAAAGAAAAGGGGATAGAAAGTGTCATTGAGGAGGTAATTGCTGAAAACTTCCCCAATCTGGGGAAGGAGATAGTCTTTCAAGCCATGGAGGTGCACAGATCTCCCAACAAAAGAGGAAGACAACATCAAGACATATAATAATTAAAATGGCAAAGATCAAGGATAAAGGCAGATATTTAAAAGCAGCTAGAGAGAGAAAAAAGATCACCTAAAAGGAAAACCCATCAGGCTATCATCAGATTTCTCAACAGAAACCTTACAGGCTAGAGGGGTCGGGCATGACATATTTAATGCAATGAAGCAGAAGGGCCTCGAACCAAGAATACTCTATCTAGCAAGGTTATCATTTAAATTTGAAGGAGGGATTAAACAATTTTCAGATAAGCAAAAGTTGAGAGAATTTACCTCCCACAAACCACCTCTACAGTGCATTTTTGAGGGACTCCTATAGATTAAAGTATTCCTAAGGCTAAATAGATGTCACACAAGGGATATACAAAGAGTACAGAATATGATTCATAACATACAAAGAGTAATGGAGGAGGAAGAAAAAGGAGGCAAAAAAAAGAACCTTTAGATTGTGTTTGTAATAGCATATGAACTGAGTTAAATTAGACTGTTAGATAGTAAGGGAATTACCCTTGAACCTTTGGTAACCACGAATCTAAAGCCTGCAATGGCAATGAGTACATACCTTTCGATAATCACCCTAAATGTAATGCACCAATCAAAAGACATAGAGTCATTGAATGGATAAAGAAAAAGACCCATCTATATGCCGCCTACAAAAGACTCGCTTCAAATCCAAAGACATACACAGTCTGAAAGTAAAGGGTTGGAAAAGATATTTCATGCAACTAATAATGAGAAAAAAGCAGGTGTTGCAGTACTTGTATCAGGCAAAACAGACTTCAAAACAAAGAAAGTCACAAGAGACAAAGAAGGACATTACATAATGATAAAAGAGTCAGTCCAACAAGAGGATATAACTATTATAAATATCTATGCACCCAACACAGGAGCACCTACATATGTGAAACAAATACAAAAAAATTAGAGGGAGAAATAGAATGCAATGCATTCCTTTTAGGATACTTCAACACACCACTCACTCCAAAGGACAGATCAACCAGACAGAAAATAAGTAAAGAGACAGAGGCACTGAACAACATATTAGAACAGATGGACCTAACAGACATCTACAGAACACTCCATCCAAAAGCAACAGGATACACATTCTTCTCAGGTGCACATGGAACATTTTCAAGAATAGATCATATACTAGGCTACAAAAAGAACCTCAGCAATTCTGAGAAGGAAGAATAAAGCAGGGGAAATTATGCTCCCTGACTTCAAGCTCTACTACAAAGCCACAGTAATCAAGATAATTTGGTACTGGCACAAAAACACACCCATAGACCAGTGGAACAGACTAGAGAGCCCAGATACAAACCCAAGCATATATGGTCAATTAATACATGATAAAGGAGCCATGGATATACAATGGGGGAATGACAGCCTCTTCAACAGCTGGTGTTGGTAAAACTGGACAGCTACATGTAAGAGAATGAAACTGGATTATTGTCTAACCCATACACAAAAGTGAACTCAAAATGGATCAAATACCTGAATATAAGTCAATGAACCACAAAACTCTTAGAAAAAAATATAGGCAAAATCTCTTGGACATAAACATGAGCAACTTCTCATGAACATATCTTCCTGGACAAGGGAAACAAAAGCAAAAATGAACAAGTGGGATTATATCAAACTAAAAAGCTTCTGTACAGCAAAGGACACCATCAGTAGAACAAAAAGATATTCTACAGTATGGGAGAATATATTCATAAATGACAAGTCTGATAAGAGCTTCACATCCAAATTATATAAAGAGCTCACACACCTCAACAAACAAAAGCAAATAAGCCAATTAAAAAATGGGCAGAGGAGCTTAACAGACACTTTTCCAAAGAAGAAATTCAGATGGCCAACAGGCACATGAAAAGATGCTCCACATCGCTAATCATCAGAGAAATGCAAATTAAAACCACAATGAGATATCACCTCACACCAGTTAGGATGGCTAACACAGAAAAGACAAACAACAACTAATGTTGGTGAGGATGTGGAAAAAGGGGATCCCTCCTACACTGCTGGTGGGAATGTAAACTAGTTCAAACATTGTGGAAAGCAGTATCGAGGATCCTCAAAAACTCAAAGTAGAAATACCATTTGACCCAGGAATTCCACTCCTAGGGATTTACTCTAAAAATGCAGCAGCCCAGTTAGAAAAAGACATATGCACCCCTATATTTATTGCAGCACTATTTACAATAGCCAAGAAATGGAAACAACATAAGTGTCCATCAGTAGATGAATGAATAAAGATGTGGTACATATACACAATGGAATACTATTCAGCCATAAGAAGAAAACAAATCCTACCATTTGCAACAACATCGATGGTATTAGAGGGTATTATGCTCAGCGAAATAAGACAGGTGGAGAAAGACAAGTATCAAATGATTTCACTTATATGTGGAGTATAAGAACAAAGTAAAAACTGAAGGAACAAAACAGCAGCAGACTCTCAGAACCCAAGAATGGACTAACAGTTATCAAAGGGAAAGGGACTGGGGAGGATGGGTGGGAAGGGAGGGACAAGGGGGAAAAGTGGGCATCATGATTAGCACTTATAATGTAGGGGGCGGGACACAGGGAAGGCAGTATAACAGAGAGAATACAATAGTGACTCTATCGCATCTTACTACGCTGATGGACAGTGACTATAATGGGGTATGTGGGGGGGACTTGATAATAGGGGGAGTCTAGTAACCATAATGTTCATGTAATTGTACATTAATGATAGCAAAATAAAAAGTTCCCAACAGTGGGACATGGACCAAAAGAAGCTTTAGACAACACCAATAAATAATTAATATCCATAATTTTTTTAATTAACATGGTAAACCCCACAAAGAAAAGAAAAATTATGAGCTAAAAAATTCATAGAAAAGGAAATATGAGCGATCAATACATAAAAAAGAGGCTCATCCTTTCATAGAGAAGAATGTACCACTTAAATCTGTGAAATAACGTTCTGTTATTTTACATTTTTCTTATTTCACAAATAAGAAAACAAAATCTGACAATATCAAGTGTTGACAAGGCTAAAGAAAAGTGGAAATACATATTCCCTGTGGAAAGAATATAAATTAGTGCAATCAGTTTGAAAAACAATTTAGCAACTGATAATAAGGTTGAGGATAGAATATCCTGTGACCCAGCAATTTCACTTCTACTTATATGTACTGGAGAAACTTTCATGAATGATACAAGAGTACTAACAGAAGACTGCTTATGGCAGCATTATTTCTAGTACTGAAAAAACTGAAACAGCTTATGTCCAAATATAGGAGAGATAAATGAGTGATGGTACATTTATCCAATGCACAGAAAATGAATAAAGTGGAGTTACATGCACCATCATGGATGAATCCCAAATATTTATATACAGTAACAAAATTAATAAGTATTGGTCCAGTTAAGTACTATAAACCATGTTTATGATGCAAAATTATCAGAAGTGCATTGGAACTTTAAATATCAAATTCAGGAGAGTGGTTTCCTCAGAGGAGTGCAAAGGTGGAACATAGAGATTATTATTAGGTTTATTCATATAAATTATTTATTATTTATTACATTGTGTGGTAGGTCCTTTGGGTATACTAATTTTTATTCATTTCTGAACATCTCAAATTTTTGTAATTATACTTTTAAAGTAAAATATATGAAAGGCTCTTACAGTTTTGATAATAAATCTCAGCTCAGAATACTTAAAAATCTTTATCCCCACATTATTTTCTATGATCTATATAAAAACAATATTTAGAATGATTAAGATTTAAAATTTATTGGCATTTGATTATAATGCAGTCTGTTGGCAAACTGGAAATTAGATTGTAATATTTTGTAAACATTTTATATTGTGTTGTTGTAAACACAGTATAATGTTTTGATCATTATTCAGTTTAATCACTGACTCATATAATTTTCCCTGGATTAAAAAATTCTTGTTTACACTTTTCAGTAGACCAAAGACATTTAGGGAAATTATACTAAGATTTGATGTTCCTAGTCATATTTCAATATCCTATAAATAAAGAATAGAAAATAGAGAGAGGACTCTGGGTATAATGCAGAGGATTTTTAACAGAACTGTTTAGTTAAATATTTTTTTTACAATAAGAAAACTTTATTAATGTTTCTGTGTATAGTTAATATTTTTATTCTGAGAGATCCTTATCGTTTCCATGCCTTAGATGAGCAAAGCAAACCAATCTCTAAGATTCCATCTACCTGCCTTGCTTGCCAAGTTCTTGAATTTCTTTAGAAACACACAGGAATATTAGCACACTTAATTTCTCCGCTGAAAAATGTGAAATTAGTTGTTATTTTTATTTACCCCTTAATTGTATTCATTGTACTTGACATACTCAGGAACATAAAATATAAGTATTCTTGTCCCAGAAAACAAAAACTTCTGTATCCGCACAGAAATTAATGAAAATGCAAATGAATATTTCCAGTGAAAACATAAAAGAGAATAGATCAGAAAGTTCTAGTTACTTCTTACTAGACAAGATGGGGAATTCACAAACCATATTTATATATAGCTGCTGGATTCTCCGATCATATTAATGAATTCTCAAAAAATAGATTATATTGGTTTGACAACATGAGCCATCTGGGTCATAGAAATTGTCAAAGAAACATTCAGCAATTTTTCTCCTTACACTTAAAAATGAACAATTGATCATTGCTTTTAAAAATCATGTTTATAAAACATCCTTTTGTGATCCCCAATTACAATCTTTTTAATGAAAAAATATTGCACAGAATCTAGGCTAAAATATCTTGTATAGTTACACTCAGGGTCATCTGAGTGGCAGAAGAGTGGCGGGGCATTTTTCAGTTCAATCTGTTCATGAAAATTGTGCATTGGGCCTGGAGGAGTTACGTAGTGTGCCAGGTCAGGCTTAAAGTAGTACTCTTAGAATTTCTCTGCCAGCAGTATGCGTAAGTATTTTTTTCATTTGCCCATCCTCTTCTTCAGGATAGAAAGAGACATATTTATGTAACCCCCTATTTTTCTGTTCATTCCCAGAACAGATACTTTTTATGTGTGAATGAACTGAAAAGCATGTCTTACACTCCACACACAAGGTTTCCATTAGGAAGATATGGGTGAATCATATCTTAGCAAAATTGAGTCTTTAAGGACTAAAATAATATAAAGACATGAGCCTTTTCCAGTTCTGTTTCATCGAATTTGCTGACATCTGGCTAAACATTTAATTTAAGAATGGGGTAACAAACTTACACTGTCATCAAAGATTTCTTTGCCATTCATAAAGTTATGTGGGAATATTTTAATTTTAATTTTCTTGGCAGCTCATGGAAACATAGCTCTTAAATTTAGCTAGTGAGTGTGATCTTTATACCTCATTACTCTTACTCCAGTTTAATTACTGTACAAGCTTTTGTATATGACTTATGTGCTAATATTTCAAGTAAGTGCAACCATTTTTGGATCTCACAAGAAGAGCCTTGCTGGTTGTTGACATTAAGCATGTGGCAACTCATCTGAAAAAGAAACACACCCAAGAAAATTTTGCCATGTTAGTGACTCAAAGCACTGATGCACTTGAAATTTCAAACTATTTTCAATTTTTCCTGTAGTATTAATATCATAGATCATTGTAGCTATTTCCATTTTTACCCTTATCATAATGTATATCATGAGCATTTTTCCCCAGCTTATACTTTTTTCTGAGAATATCTGAGATAAATATCCAAGTCATTCAAGACAAAAATTGTTTTTACATAAAATAAATATAAATATCAAAATAACAGACTCTAGATCTATAATTACGAACCATCTGGCCATTATTGAGCAGGTTGTCTTATATCAGTCCTGTTTCTCTTCTCTTTACATTGAAATAATTATTTAACAACAGGATGGCTTTGTTCTATCTCACAAGTTCCAAGCTAGAGCATACACAAGTTATTTAATGTTTAGTCCAAAGAGACTAGTTAATTTATTAGGTTCATGAACAAATTTTAGCAGATAGTCCACATGTATAGGCCTCAGCTCATAGGTAGGTCGACACTGTTCAACCTTGAATTTTCTCCTCCACCCAAAAAAAGAAATAATTTTAAAAAATTAGTAAGATATAATCACACACACACGATTCATGCACCAGAAGCAGACCAGAAGTAGGTTCAAAAGCGGAGGATAAATCTGTGGGCCTGCACAAATTCAAGGAGAGAAAGAAGGTGGGGCATCATTTAACTGGGCTGCTGTGCAGGAAAGGGTACCGACAAAACTCTCCATTGCCTGAGGTTAACCTTAAATAAAGCCGGAAGAACAAAGGACATCTGCTATGCAGGACCTGGTCTGTGCTGCTCACCTGCCCAGTGGTGGGGTCTGCGTGAGGATCCAAAGGCAAGGAAAACCTCCCAAACTATAGAGCAAATAGCAGTAAGTCTGTAGCACAGGGGAAGGCAGGCCGCAGGAAGGACAGCTCACTCATGGTCAGTGCAGGATTAGTCCAAAGCCCTAGGAATTTTCACTAAGAAAAAGAACTACTGAACAAAGCCAATAGTTGAAAGACTCATTCACTACCAATACAATAGAATTTTTTTAAATTTCAAAGTGACTATAATAACAAATCTTTGAGTTCTTTATAAAAATGCTTTTATCTTTAAAAAATGAAATAAATAAGAATGAAATCAAAGTTGACATAAGTCAGAAACAGATAAAAACTATACAACTAATTAGAAAATTAAGTCAAAAGTATTCACTGAATTTTTTAAAACTTCTGTATTAACAAATTAGAAGATAGGACTAACAAATCACTCAGAATGCAGCATCAAAAAACAGATTGAGATGGTTCAACAAGTGGAAAGAGAAGATAAACTGTATTTAAAGAGACAATAGCTTTGAGCTTCCCCAGATTTAAAATGCAAAAAGTATAAATAAAAATATGTCCAACCTAGACATAGCATGGTGAAATTGCAGAATAAGATAAAAAGAAAATATTAACAACTCAGAAAGGCAGATAACTTTAAAAAAAAAAAGAAAGTTGAAGTAGACCTTACATGAAAAAGTACTTTACTTACATGGTTAAATATCCCTTCTAGTTCTTCGGTTAATTTTTGTGACCAGCCTACAGGCAAATGCATATATTAATGGAGTCGGTTCTGTGTTGCTCTTATAGCCAATAAACATAGAGATGAATAGCACTGGTGTTTTTACAAAAATATACAACAAACATTTTATAACAGCTAAAATAAAATTGAATATAGAATGTTCAATTCTCTCCATCAAAGTTAGTAATATTTTGAATCTTTTACTTAGCTGTGGTCATTAGCAAACCAAAACATAACCCAGAAAACACAGCAGGGTGAAGATGTATTCTGTGATGTGAAACTGACCTTCTTGTCACCTGTGAGCCAATGATTTACAAATAAAAGCCCAACCATGAATCATATCACACATTATTTGCAAAAGTATAGTTACCGATGAGAAAGTATTTCTAACAAAGCCTGAATATTCAGATGTGTACAAATTTGGGTGGTAGAGAGAATCATGCCCTTAAATTAAAATTCTTCCTGTTTTAAAGTTTGTGGTTTTAAAATTGTAATAGATCTTCCTCCCTGCAGTTCTAAAACTTGCAACAGTGAATTACCATATCCTTCAGCTAGTAATAAAAGCTTCACAATTTTTTCCCTAAGATAGGGTAACCAGAGTTAAATTTCTCAACCTAACAAACCATTTTGTTGCCACCAATCAATAGTTTCTTCATATGATTAACAATAAAAGTAACATTATTGGAGTGAGGGATGGGAAGTTACTGTTTAACGGGTACAGAATTTCCATTAGGATGATGAAAAAGTTCTTGACGTGTGTAGTAAGGATGGCTGCCCAGAAATGTAAATATACTTAATGCCACTGAATGTACACTTTAAAATGGTTAAGATGGTGAATTTTATGCTATTACCACAATAATAAAAAAATGTTAAACTTGGGGAAAGTCAACCTTACTGATATTTTTTTCTAAAAGAATAAAGAAATCATTGATGCCTATTGTATTCAAAGAAATGACTTCATCATTTACCATCATCATGGATAAAAATTAGGATGAGAATTGTCTTATCAAGTTCCTGGTTAGTGACTGTTCTAACTGACATTTTCAGCCAGGCCACTTTTCCACAGTGTGTGTGGTACTTCTGCAACAGGAAATTTACCTCAGATCAGTACATGTCACCAGTCTTCGTACAGCTCTAGCTTAACTGTTTCGAGTTAAAGTGAAAACTGCTCTGTCATTTCTTTCAACCTTTGAGTTTGAGGCAATTCTGAGAACCTCTCGCACAGCAATTGCTTGCTCCTGGGTACCATGCTATAACCAGGCTTAATCACAGAATTCTAGGGTTGGAGAACCTTAAAAAGCACTGTGACCTTTCCAGCATTGGCCACAACCACTCAAAAACTGCCCTGACAAATAATATAGATTGTGCTGTCTTTTAAAGCTCTCTCATAATTCCATCCTTGAAACATCAACTTCAAATCTTAGCCTCTGAATTAAGGCACATTTCCCCTTGCTCTTGCTAAAATGGAATGGAGGTAAAAATTGATCACATTCTCTAAAAAAAAAGATGAAATGTTTTACATTCAGTTTTTGAATGCCATTCGTAAATTTATGATATCAGATCCCAGCTGTCTCTTGTACAGCTAAATTCTTTGAACCCTCATTCTTTGGGTTCAACACATTAGGCTGGATTTCTCTTCTTATAAAGTCTATGACCATTTTCTTTTTCTCTTCAAAACTTCTTTTTTCCCATGTTATGGAGGGCAGAACACTCAAAGATGTCAATTCTTTTATTCTGCATTTTACTACATTCTAGGACCATGCTAATGCCTCTTTTTTTATGAGAGCTTCTGCTACCATCTTATGTATAGCTTATAAGCTGTTTCTCTAAGATGGCTACAGCTACACTTAAATTGTCAGTATTTCCTTTTATTTGCATTAATTATATTCAGCCTATTAGCCCAGATTTTATTATCAGCAGTATTTTTTTCCAGCTGATACTAAGTAACTTGAAAATATAACACTGATCTCAAAGGAGGTGTTATCAGTAACATTTAATCCTATGTACATTTCAAGATAGCTTAAATAAATAAAAAGTGAGCTTGTTTAATATCTTTCTTAATTATAACTTCAATACAATATACTGCCAGTAATTATCTAAATAATAAATATTCTCAGCATATGTTTCTCTCTGTATATACTTACTACTCTTTTTTTAACCAGATTACTAAGTAGAGATATTTTGAGTATGCATCATATACAGTAGTACATATCATGCAATAGTGCAACATTTATTTTATTAAGCCCCTTTCCTTCACTTAAGAGGTAACAGCTATGCAACAGTCAAAACTCTCCCTTATACCAGTAGAGTGAAATGCACCTTACACTTTTATCAAATTATAGAGAGTCAGCCATGTGCACCCGGGGGTAGAATAGTTTGTTGAGGCATATGGGCCCTGCAAAGAAGAGCAAAGGTGTGATCATCATAACAGTGACAACTTTAATAGTAGAAATGCTTTAAAAATTAGTGTTTTACAGCAGGTAGACTCTCCACAACCTGCAGCTTGTACATAATCTCTGACCTGGTCTGGGCACCAGACATCCCCAGATAGGAACAACAAACACTCAGTGCCAAGCAAGACCAACAAGATTCCTAAGCAATGATGAATATGAGGAAAGGAGGGAGCAGGGCACCCATGCCATGGCAAACCTGCTCTTCCCAGTCCCCCAAGGTGATGAAATGTGTGACTGTCACAAGACTCAATAATACTGTTATAATTGGGATGTACAGGGAATAGGTGCCAGCTGCAGAAACAGTATGTGCTTTGACAAGGAATGTGTCGCAAGCCGCTGCCAGCCTGTGCCTGCTGCCAATTCCACTCAGCTACAAATAGAAACGATAATGCACAGTGGGCCGCAGCTCTTCTAGTAGCCTTCACCAACCACTGCTTCAGGGCCAAGCAGGATCTAGAATTCCAGAATGGTCGTGGCAGTCTTCAAATTAGTTACACATCACAGAGCTGTACTTCTCAAAGGATGTCCACGGTCCACCTGCACTGGCATCAACAAACAAGCTTGTTAAAAAATGCAGCTTCATGCCCCACCCTGGACCTACTGAATTAGAATATCTGAGGCTAATGCCCAGGAACCTGCATTTTCAAGTTCCCTCATGTTTCTTAGGAACACTTTCATTTGAGACCCAAGGTCAAGAGAGTTAAATAAGAAATGAAAAGTACAAATTACAAAACCATATAAAGTCGGAGAATATTGCCTTGCATTCTTATGCTTTGCAACCTACCAAGTGCTTTTATATGTAACCTCATTACTCCACAGGTATATTTTACAGAAAAGACAATAGCTAGGAGACCTGAGCTGCACAAGATTAGAATTATAGTTTACTTTTTTTAAGGGTCAGGAATGGAGCAAAGGTATTTTAGTAATGTCCGGAGCTGTTTTCCACTCTGTTTTGACTCATAATCATAATAATAATTATGATGACATGAATACAATTTAAAAAAATAATAGTTGCCCTTTCCACGTGCCAGATATTGTGCTGAGATTTTACATTCATTACCACATTTCATCTCCATAACAACACATGAGATATTATACTTCCAGTTTTTCGGTTGAGGAAATTAAGTCTCAGAAAAATTAAATTAGATTGCTCAAGATCATAGAGTGAGTAAAGATGTTGCCTAAATCCAAATGTTCTGCTGGGCTTTAAAGCATTTGCTCTCACCACTTTGCCCTACAACCTTGTTGGTATGACTTACCCATAGTTGCTCCATTGTTCAAGGATTGAAGCCGGTTTCACATCCTTATAATAATAACCGGTATAGTCAGTTCTAGCCTGATGACGTGAATGAACTTCTCAGTAACTCCCTCATGTCCTCGTGTTCATTCACCAGCAATGTACTGACTTCCATTCAATGCCATATATTGTGCTTGGTGATGGGAATGCAATGATGAATAAAGTGAAGTTCTTGCTCTCATGGAATATACATTGTGATGTAAATCTACAGCTACAAACTAGGTCCTATTTCCCCTGAACAGAAGCCCATGATCTAGAGATTTTTCCACTACTCCATCTTTGTTGATAAAATATCCATATTGTTCTATGCTCCTGTGCTTTTGGCCAGCATCTCTCCTGGTGAATTAGCAAATCCAAACCCTTCATTGCTAATGGCTTCTAATGGGCTACATTCTAACGTACTTCTAATGTACTACATTCACAAAGGTCTATCATTTAGTCAGGGCTTTTTCAGATGCAAGACAGTAAATCCAATGCAAATTGGCCTACACAAAGAAGGGTCATTTTTTTCTGACTCATGAACTGGAATTTTTTTTTTTAAGTGAGGTCATACCAGGTAAGGTGGGCCACTATTTCAATACCACTTTTTTTTATTGAAGTATAGTTAATAGGCAATTTACATTGATTTTGACCACACAACATAGTGGTTCAACATTACCCACATTATTAAATCCTCACCCCATGAGTACAGTTACTATCTGTCAATATAGAAAGATGTTACAGAATTTTTAGCCATATTCCCCAGTCTATACTACCATCCCTGTGAACAACTTATGACTGAGAAATTTTGTGTCCCTTTATCACCAAGTGAAATCATATGGTATTTGTCTTTCTACACCTAGCTTATTTCACTTAGCATAATACTTCTAATTCCACCCATGTCACAAATGGCAGAATTTCTTTTTTATAGCTGAATAATATTCCATTGTGCATATGTACCACAACTTTACCCATTCATCTATTGATGGACACTTTGGTTGCTTCCACATCTTGATTATTGTAAATAATGTAGCAATAAATGTAGGGGTGCATGTATCTTTTTGAAAAAGGGAATTACTGGATCATATGGTATTTCTATTTTTTATTTTTTGAAAAACATCCATACTGCTTTCCACAGTGGCTGCACCAATTTACATTCCCACCAACAGTGTAGGAGGGCTCCTTTCCTCCCCATCCCGGCCAACATTTGTATCTCTTGTCTTTTGGATAGTGGCCATTCTGACTGGTGTGAGGTGCTATCTTACTGAGGTTTTGATTTGTATTTCCCTGATGATTAGTGATATGGAGCATCTTTCCCATATGCCTGTTGGCCATCTGAATTTCTTCTTTGGAAAAGTGTCTGCTCTGATCCTCTGCCCATTTTTAAATCAGGTTATTTGCTTTTTGGGTGTTGAAACATGTGACTTCTTTATGTATTTTGGATGTTAACCCCTTATCAGATATGTCATTTATAAATATATCCTCCCATACTGTAGGATGCCTTTTTGTTCCACTGATGGTGTCCTTTGCTGTACAGAAGCTTTTTAGTATGATGTAGTCCCATTTGTTCATTTTGCTTTTCTTTCCTTTGCCCAAGGAGATGTGTCCAGGAAAAAATTGCTCATGTTTATATTTAAGAGATTTTTTCCTATGTTTTCTTCTAAGAGTTTTATGGTTTTGTAACTTACATTCACATATTTGACTCATTTCGAGTTTACATTTGTTTGTGGAGTTGGACAATAATCTAGTTTCATTATCTTACATGTAACTGTCAAGTTTTGCCAACACTAGTTGCTCAAGAGGCTGTCATTTCCCCATTGTATATCCGTGGCTCCTTTATCATATGTTAATTGGCCATATATGTGTGGGTTTCTATTTGGGCTCTCTATTCTGTTCCATTAAAGTATGGGTCTGTTCTTATGCTGGTACCAAGTTGTTTTGATTACTGTGGCTTTGTAGTAGAACCTCAAGGTGGGGAGCATAGTGCCCCCAGCTTTATTCTTACTTCTCAGGATAGCTTTGACTATTCGGTGTCTTTTGTGGTTCATATGAATTTTAGAACTATTTGTTCTAGTTTGTTGAAGAATGCTGTTCGAATTTTGTGAGGGATTGCATTGAATCTGTAGAGTGCTTTGGACTGGATGGCCATTTTGACAATATTAATTATTCTATCCATGAGCATGGGATGTTTTTCCATTTATTGGTGTCTTTTTTAATTTCTCTCATGTATGTCTTGCAGTTTTCAGGGTATAGGTCTTTCACCTCCTTAGTTAGGTTTATTCCTAGGTATTTTATTCTTTTTGATGCAATTGGGAATGGAATTGTTTTCGTGATATCTCTTTCTCCTAGTTCATTGTTAGTATATAGGAATGCCACACATTTCTATGTATTAATTTTGTATCCTGAAACTTTGCTGAATTCAGTCATTAGTTCTAGTAGTTTTGGGGTGCATTCTTTAGATGTTTTTTATGTACAACATCACATCCTCTGCAAACAGTGACAGTTTAACATCTTCCTTAGCAATCTGGTTGCCTTTTCTTTCTTTGTGTTGTCTGATTGCCATGGCTAAGACTTCCAGAACTATGTTGAATAAAAGTGTGGAGAGTGGGCATCCTTGTCTTCTTCCTAATCTTGGATGAAAAGCTTTCAGCTTCTCACTATTAAGTATGATTTTCGCTGTGTGTTTGCCATATATGGCCTTCTTTATGTTGAGGTACTTGCCATCTATACCCATTTTGTTGAGAGTTTTCATCATGAATAGATGTTGAATTTTTCAGCATCTATTCAGATGATCATGTGATTTTTTTTTGATCATGTGATTTTTATCCTTCCTTTTGTTGATGTGTTACATGATGTTGATGGATTTTTTAATATTGTACCATCCTTGCATCCCTGGAATAAATCCTACTTGATCATGATGGTTGATCTTTTTGTTGTATTTTTGAATTTGGTTTGCTATTATTTTGTTGAGTATTTTTCATCTATATTCATCAGGGATATTTTTCTGTAATTTTTTTTGTGTGTGGTGTCTTTGTCTGTTTGGTATTAGAGTGATGTTGGCTTAATAGAATGAGTTTTGAAGTATCCCCTCTTCTACTGTTTTGGAAAACCTTAAGGAGGATGGGTATTAGGTCTCTAAATGTTTGATAGAATTCATTGGTGAAGCCATCTGGTCCAGGGTTTTGTTCTTAGGTAATTTTTGATTATCAGTTCAACTTCATTGCTAGTAATTGGTCTGTTCAGATTTTCTCTTTCTTCCTGGGTCAGTTTTGGGAGGTTGTATTTTTCTAGAAAATTGTCCATTTTTTCTAGGTTATCCAATTTGTTAGCATATAATTTTTCATAGTATTCTCTCATAATTCTTTGTATTTCTGTGATGTCCATAGTGATTTTTCCTTTCTCATTTCTGATTCCATTTACATGTGTAGATTCTCTCTTTTTCTTGATGAGTCTGGCTAGGGGTTTATCTATTTTGTTTATTTTCTCAAAGAACCAGCTCCTGCTTTCATTGATTCTTTCTATTGTTTTATTCTTCTCAATTGTATTTATTTCTTCTCTGATCTTTATTATGTCCCTCATTCTACTGACTTTAGGCCTCATTTGTTCTTTTTTTTCTAATTTTATTAATTGTGAGTTTAGACTGCTCATTTGGGATTGTTCTTCTTTCTTGACGTAATACTGTATTGGTATATACTTTCCTCTTAGGCCTGCCTTCACTGTATCCCACAGATTTTGGGGTGCTGAGTTGCTGTTTTCATTTGTCTCCATATATTGCTTGATTTCTGTTTTTATTTGTTCACTGACCCATTGATTATTTAGGAGCATGTTATTAAGCCTCCATGTGTTTGTTAGCTTTTTTGTTTTCTTTGCATAATTTATTTCAAGTTTCAAACCTTTGTGGTCTGATAATCTAATTGGCATCATTTCAATCTTTTTGAATTTACTGAAGCTTTTTTTGTGGCCTAGTATGTGATCTATGCTTGAAAATATTCCATGTGCACTTGAGAAGAAAGTGTATCCTGCTTCTTTTGGGTGAAGTGTACCATACTGTCTGTTAGGTCCATCTGTTTAATGTGCCATTCAGTGCTTCTGTCTCTTTACTTTCTGTCTGGTTGAACTGTCATTCGGAGTGAGTGATGTGTTGAAATTTCCTAAAAACAATGCATTTCATTCTATTTCCCCCTTTAATTCTGTTAGTATTTTGTTTCACATATTTAGGTGCTCCTGTGTTGAGTGCATAGATGTTTATAATGGTTATATCTTCTTGTTCAACTGACCCCTTTATCATTATGTAATGTCCTTTGACTCTTGTTACTTTCTCTGTTTTGAAGTCATTTTGTCTAATACAAGTACTGCAACTCCTGCTTTTTTCTCCCTATTTTTTGCATGAAATAGCTTGTTCCATTCCTTCACTTTTAGTCTTTGTATTTCTTTGGGTTTGAAGTGAGTCTCTTGTAGGCAGCAGATATATGTATCTTGTTTTTTTATCCATTTTGTACCTCTATGTATTTTGATTGGTGCATTCAGTCCATTTACATTTTGGGTGATTATCAATAGATATGTACTTATTGCCATTGCAGGCTTCAGATTCATGGTTACCAAAGGTTCAAGGGCAGCTTCTTTACTAACTAGCTTATTATCCTATTTGAAACACAATATAAAGGGAATTTTTTTTCTCCCTTCTTTTTCTTCCTTCTCCACTCTTTATATATTAGGTGTCATAATCTGTATTCTTTGTGTATCCTTTGACTGACTTTGTGGGTAGTCGATTTAATTATGCATTTGCTTATTAATTGATCTACTTCCTTTACTGTCATTTTATTTTCTCTGGTGATAGTTATTTTCTCTTAGGAGCATGTCCATCTAGAGAAGTCCCTTTAAAGTACACTGTAGAGACTCTTTGTGGGAGGTAAATTCCCTCAACTTTTGCTTATCTGGAAATTGTTTAATCCCTGCTTCAAATTTAAATGATAATCTTGCCACGTAGAGTATTCTAGGTTTGAGGTACTTCTGTTTCATTGCATTAAATACATCCTGCCACACTGCCTTCTGACCTGTAAGGTTTCTGCTGAGAAGTCTGATGATAACCTGATAGGCCTTCCTTTGTATGTGATTTTTTCTCTCTCTCTGGATGCTTTTAATACTCTGTCCTTGTTCTTGATCTTTGTCATTTTAATTATTATACGTCTTGGTATTGTCTTCCTTGGGTCCTTTGTGTTGGGAGATATGTGTATATCTGCGGCCTGAAAGACTATTTCATTCCCCAGATTGAGGAAATTTTCAGCAATTATTTCCTCAAAAACACTTTCTATCCCCTTTTTCTCTCTCTTCTTCCTCTGGTACCCCTATAATGCAAATATTGTTCCATTTGGATTGGTCACACAGTTCTCTTAATATTCTTTCATTCCTAGAGATCTTTTTTTCTCTGTGTGCCTGAGCTTCTTTGTATTCCTGTTCTCTAATTTCTATTTCATTTACCTCTCTTCTACCTCATCTAAACTACTTTTAAATCCCTCCATTGTATGTTTCATTTCAGATACTGTATTTTTCAAAGTTTCTATCTCTTTCTCGAAGTCCTCCCTGAGCTCTTGACTATTTTTCTGTAAGTCCATGATCATGTTTATGATTTTTATTTTGAAATTTTTATCAAGAATATTGATGATTTCAGTTTCACTTGGCAGGGATTGCATTAAATCTGTAAATTGCCTGGTTGGGAGGATGGCTGTTTTGACAATATTAATTCTTCCTATCCATGAGCATGGGATAGATTTCCATTTATTAGTGTCTTCTTTAATTTCTCTCATCACTGTCTTATACTTTTAAGAGTGCAGGTCTTTCGCCTCCTTGGTTATGTTTATTCCTATGTATTTTATTATTTTTAATGCAATTGTAAATGGAATTGTGTCCTGACTTCTCTTTCTGCTAATTTGTTGTTAGTATATAGGAATACAATAGATTTCTGTGTATTAATTTTGTATCCTGCAACTTTGCTGAATCCAGTTATTAGTTCTTATGGTTTTTGGTGGAGTCTTAGGGTATTCTACATATAGTACTATGCCATCTGTAAATAGTGACAGTTTTACTTTTCCTTACCAATTTCAATGCCTTTTATCTCTATCTTGTCTGATTGCTGTGGCTAGGTCCTCCACTACTATGTTAAATAAAGTTGGATATCTTCATCTTGTTCCTGATCTCAGAGGAAAAGCCTTCAGCTTTTCACCATTGAGTATGTTAGCTGTTTTTTTGTTGTATATGGCCTTTATTATGATAAAGTCTACATATCCTCTATACCCATTTTGTTGAGAGTTTTGATCATGAATGGATGCTGAATTTTGTCAAATGTTTTTTCAGCACCTATTGAGATTATCATATGATTTTTATCCTTTTTGTTGTTGTTAATGTCATCTATCACACTGATTGATTTACAAGTATTGCACCATCCTAGTATCCTGGGAATAAATCCCACTTGGTTGTGATAGTTAATTCTTTTTATGTATTTTTTAATTTGGTTTGCTAATATTTTGTCAAGGATTTTTACATCTGTGTTCATCAGGGATATTGGGTTAAATTTTTCTTTTTTTTTGTAGTTTCTTTGGTTTTGGTATTAGAGTGATGCAGGCCTCATAGAATGAGTTTGGACGTATTTCCTCCTCTTTTTCTTTTGGAATATTTTAAGAAGAATGGGTATTAGCTCTTCTTTAATTGTTTGGTAGAATTCAACTGTGAAGCCATCTGTTCCTGGACTTTTGTTTGTTTGGAGTGTTTTGATTACCAATTTAATTTTGTTCCTGGTGATTTGTTCAGATTTTATGCTTCTTCCTGGGTCAGTCTTTTAGAATTGTACTTTTCTTGGAATTTTTCCATTTCTTGTAGGTTGTTTATTGGCATGTCATTTTTTATAAAATTCTGTAATGATTCTTTGTATTTCTATAGCATACATTGTAACTATTCATTTTTCATTTCTGATTTTGTTTATTTGTGTCCATTCTCATTTTTTCTTACTAGGTCTTGCTAGGGGTTTGTCTATTTTGTTTATCTTTTCAAAGAGCCAGCTTTTGGTTTCATTGATTTATTTTTTCTATTGTTTTATCTTCTTTATTTTATTTATTTATTAGCTGATCTTTTTATGTCTCTTCTACTAACTTTGGATTTCATTTATTCTTTGTTTTATGTTTTCTTTAATTGTGAGTTTAGACTGTTTATCTGGGATTGTTCTTGTTTCCTGAGGTAGGCCTGTTTTGCTGTTTATTTCCCTCTTAGAACCGCTTTTGCAGGATCCCTCCAATTTTGGATTGTTGTATTTTTGTTTTCATTTGTCTCCGTGTATTACCTGACTTCTGGTTTGATTTGTTAAATGATCCATTGATTATTTCTTTGAAGCTTGTTGTTTAGTGTCCATGTGTTTGTGGTCTTTTTGTTTTCTTTATGTAACTTATTTCTAGTTTTGTCCCATTGTGGTCTGAGATTGCTGGATACAATTTCAACCTTTTTTAATTTATTGAGGCTCTTTTTGTTGCCTAGTATATGATCTATTCTGGCAAACACTCTACGTGCACTTGAGAAAAATGTGTATCCTGCTACTTTTGGGCAGAGTGTTCTGTAGATGCTGTTTAGTTCACCTGATATAATGTGTTGTTCAGTGCCACTGATTCCTTATTTATTTTCCATCTGGATGATCTGTCCATTGATGTAAGTGGGGTATTGAAGTCTCCTAATATGACAGAAATACAGTCTATTTCTCTCTTTATTTCTGTTAGTGTTGATTTTACATATTTAGGTGCTCCTATGCTGGGTATATAAATATTCACAATTGTTATATCTTTTTTTGGACTAATCCCTTTATCATTGTGTATTATCCTTCTTTGTCTCTTCTTACTTTCTTTGTTTTGAAGTCTATTTTGTCTGATCTAAGTACTGCTATACCTGCTTTTTTCTTCCTTTTGTTGGTATGAAATATCTTTTTCTATCCCTTCACTTTCAGTCTGTGTATGTCTTTAGGACTCTTAAAGGCAGCATAGAGATGGGTCTTGTTTCTTTATCCATTATGTGTCTTTTGATTGGTGAAGTCAGTCCATTCACATTTAAGGTAATTATCAATAGGTATGTACTTATTGCCATTTTAATAATTGTCTTCTGGTTGCTTTTGTAGTTCTTCTCTTCCTCTCTTAAATTCTTGTTATTTTATGGTTTTCTTTATTGTTGTGATTGGATTAAAAACATTTTTTTTTTAATCTAATATAGGCTTTTGGTTTGAGGTTATCATAAGGTTCAGGGATAATTTCCTCAATATAGTGGTCTATATTAAGTTGATGGTTGCTCCATTTCAGGCACATTCTAAAAGTACTTTTTTCTTCCTCCTCGACACTTCATGTAATAGCTGTCATAATCTGCACTTTTTGTGCTTCTCAACTGATTTTGTGTAGAGTGAGTTTACTATTTTTGTTTTGTTAACTTTATACTTGCTTGGTAAGTAATTGGTTACTTCATTTACTGTGGGTTTATTTTCACTGGTGAGAAATATTTAGGCTTAAGAATATTTCTCTCTACAGAAGTCTTTTTAACATATCCTGTCAGGCCAATTTAGTGGTAGTGAATTCCTTTGAATCTTGAATTGTGTTTATTGGGAAATTTTTAATCTCTCCTTCACTTTTGAATGATAACCTTGTTGAATAGAGGATTCTTGGATGAAGTTCCTTTTGTTTCAATACATTGAATATTTCACACCATTGCGTTCTGGCCTGTAAAGTTTCTTCTGACAATTCTGCTGATAGCCTGATGAGGTTTCCCTTATAAGTAATTTTTTGCCTCTCTCAAGCTGCTTTCAGTATCCTCTCTTTATCCTGAATCTTTGTCATTTTAATTATTATATTTCTTGGTATTTTCTTGCTGAGTTTCCTTTTGTTATGGGCTCTCTGTACTTCCAGAACCTGGGTATCTATTTCCTTCCCCAGACTGGGGAAATTTTCAGCAATTATTTCTTCAAGAGACTCTGTATTCCTTTGTCTCTCTCTTCTTCTCTGGTACCCTTATTATTATATTGTTTTCTTTGCAGTTGCACACAGCTCTCTTAGCATCCTCTCATTTCTAGAGATTCTTTTTTCTCTGTGTTCCTCACTTTTTTTCCTGTTATCTAATTTCTGTCTCTTTGAATCTTTCCTCTACTGCTCACAGTCTACTATTCATTCCCTCCATTGTATTCCTTACCCCAGTGGATTGTATTTGTATTATACTCTGAGTGGCTCTTCTCAACTCTTCTATCTCTGTGGGAGTCTTCCCTGAGATTGTCAATACTTTTCCACAGATCACTGAGCATATTTATGAATACTACTTTGAAATCTTTATCAAGAAGATTGGTGTTCTCTGTTTCATTTAGCCCTATTTTCAGTGTCTTATCCTGTACTTTTGTTTGGAACATATTCCTCTGACTCCTTATTTTGGGTTTCTGTGTTTCTTCCTTTGTAATAAATGGATCCCTATGCCTCCTGGTCTAGAGAGTAATGGCTTTATGAACAAGGTGTCCTGTCGTCCTCAGAAGCTCAAGATTCTTTACTCTCCAGTGCCTACTTCTCCTCTGTTGTGGAGCCCTCATTGTTGGTGGTGGGCTATGGTGGGGCCACCTTTCTGCCTGTCTGCCAGCAGTGGCGATCTTAGTTTGCCACTGTGGCAGCTCACCTCAGCAGGCCTTTTGCGAGCTGTGCAGCAGCACTTCTGCTGGGATCATTGGGGGTGGGGCTACCCTCTGCCTTCCCTGCAGGGATGACAGCACTATTGTCAAGCAGCAGGGGTCTCAGCCTTCCAGAGTGCTCCAGCTCTCCCTGGTGTCCAGCTCCCCTAATCACCAAAGCCCAGTGCAATGTAGATTCATGTTTCCAGAGCAGATCTCCAGGGCCAGGTGTGCAGAGCTCTTGAGTGTTTATCCCCAACCTGCTCCTTTCCTCTCCCTCCTGCTTGTGGGCTAAGATAGGGAAAGGACTGAGGTCCTGCTCCACTGCTGCTCTGCCATTTTACCTTTCTCTGTGTGGTCTCTCTTCTTCACCAGGGGTAGATGGTCTCTTCTTCAGTCTTCGGGTCATTTTCAGGTTTAGCTGCATTTGTTGTAGTTGCTTCCTTGGTGTGTGTTTGTGAAATTTCCACCTTACCTTCCTACTCTGCCATATTTTTTACATTTTATAATTTTTTTAACTTTTTAAATTTTATAAATTTTTAGAGATTTTCTAAGTACAGCTGTATTCAAGAGGTCAAACAATGTCAGAAAGTTCTCTCTCATATAACCCCTGGCTTCTACTTTAAGCTTTATTCTTTTTTGTAGGTTCCTCTAACACAGTGACATGATATCTTACCAGCATCTACAATCCCATGTACTACTTTTTTGTAAATACTAGGGAAAGAATTTCTTTTTTCCAGAAGTTTCTACAAGAAACCCAAGCTTGAGTGTGACTGGCTTCATGAGGATGACCTAAAAATGTAATACTTTGTCCATGCCTGGGTCATAGACCCCCTTGGAAATGAATTTGGCTCCATACAAACTACTTCAACTGGAAGTTAGCAGGAGGTGCTTCCCCCAAGACAAAACAAGTGGTATTATATATGCCTGTCAGGGAAAAGCAATAAATATATATTAAAGCCATTTTCTTCAAATAACAAATAGACTACTTTTATTTCATTGATACAAGAGATGAGCCCTTCCACATGGTTAAATAGGCTTTGGGTAACCCTAATGAAGTACATCCCACTAGAATGATCAAAACTGATCTCAACATAAGGGTTCTTTGGGTGGCCTTTGATCAAGAATATGCTTATAATTCTAATTTGGGAGAGAAAAGTTTAATTCTATCAAATACTTGGGTACATTGAAAACAGCAGCTATAAGATCCTTTTAGGCAAGTAAGTGATCAATTAATTCTTCTCTATTTCTCTTGTGGTGTCCACATCATTTCGTTTGAGCATGGCTCAGATGCCCACTCCTTCTCACTAGTCATGTGCCTTTGGAAAAGTTATTTTAACTTCTTAGTAAAAAAGAGATATTAAAATAGACCTATCTCCTAAAGCTGTTGTGAGAATTAAATGAGCTAATTCAAGGAAAACACTTAGGATAGTGGCTACCACATAATAGGCATATTAACTTTTTATAATTACTTTAAAAGCATTCTTGGTGGTACTTAGAAAACAATTTGATAGTGGATCTGTTTGGGGCAACCATTAAGTCATACCAATAAAAAGATTTTTGCCTTGAATTATTATTATGCAAATCATTTTATTAATACCTCTTCTATATAGTAAGAACTTGAGGTCAGCAACCTTAACTTCTATATATCTACCACAAAATTTAGCATTTTGTTGAAAGAATGACTGAATAAATGAATGAAAATGAATGGAGTGATATTTTCTATCTTCACCTTCTCAAAAAGTCTTTCTTTCAAGTTCCTATGCTTCCTGGAAAAAAAAACAATACAAAAGGATTTTCCCTCAGTGCAATAAATAGATTTACAAAGATTATTCCTAGAAAAGGCAAAGCCTTACTCCCAAGGTTTAATTCTATCAAGTACTTGATTGGTGCAATTTCAGGAACAGAGACAGGCAGAAAAAGAAGTATTTGGGATCAGCAAACACTCCTGGCTGCCCTGAAATTAACCAGCATAATTTGACTTTTCACATCAGCAAGCTTAGAGACCATGTTTATTCCTTCTTATTCATCACAGCACCTTTGAAGCAAGACTAGATGCTTGTGAATACCTTTTTCCCCTCAAATCTTACCACATAGACTGATGTTGACTTCATCTGTGCTCAGGAGCAGCCTTTGTCTCTATTAGACAGCTCTCCCCATTTACCTCCCAAAGCACACAAATGGAAATGAAAACTGCCAGTTCTCTAGAATAACATCTGAGGCAGTCTGTGAACACTGACATGCTGCAGAATGGCCACAGATGGCCACCCAGGGACAACCATACGACTGCATAGACTTCTGCAGAGAGCAATATGTGCCGGGAAGTGTAGCCAACGTCCACATCTACATGCCCATGGTGGAGTCACATAACTTGTGCTGCTGCCAGAGGGCTTCCTGAAGAGGGAGGAGATTAAGCATGTGTCCATTTCCAAAAAGTTCCTTCCCTTCTATGACAGAGATTAAGACTTAGTTCCATGTACAAACAGCTTTCTGAACCTCTCTCATCCATTTAAAACACAGGACTACAGCAAAATCTTTCTTCCCGGCCTCCATGATTTTATTCCCATTAGCGTTTTTATACCCTCTGTGCTTAACAGGTTAATGGAGCTTTCATCCCTTGTAATGCCACCAGAAATACAATGTCATCCATAATAAATTCCACCAAAATGCACATTCTAGCCAGCATTCTTAGTAATCATTCCCTTAATAGAGTGTGCTAGAGCATTGATTACAAGTTTCATGCCTTGGAAAACTGACCCTCTAGGAGGGTCAGTCCCCATAAAGTCACAGCTAGATTTTATTCTCATGACTTGAAGGGAGACATTAAAATGATTATGTCATCATTTTAAATATATATGTTTGCATGGTCGAAATACATATATTTTAAAGTATGTTTATAAAATTAATAATCAGATACTGCCTTACAAGCTAAAGTATTACTTTTCTGTGTCATCAAATATATTTTTAATATTCTACACACTATGACCAAATCCTTTTGTCTGCTTTATTATTTCTGGTACTGATCACTCAAACAGTTAGTGGCCCCATACTATCTCCACTCTAACATTCAATTCCCTTTAGCTTTTTCTTTAATGATTTTTAAAAGTCTGTTTATATCTAAAGTTTACCTGGGATGTTTCCTTGGATGGACTCATTTTTTATTCATTTGTCTTGATTAGATAAATGAAATGTGATCTTTTTGTTCATCAAGATTACCTATATTATCTCCTTTTACATTATTTAAATATTAAGAAAATTTTTAAACTATTATATATTTAATACCAAGGTAATCTAAAAGATGGCTATTATTTTTAACTAGCTTTACAATTAAAATACAAAAAACTAAGTTCTTTTCCCTTTAATATATTGATTTTATATATTGACTTGTTTAAAGGCTCTAGGACACCTGAAAATGTATTCCTTGACATTTTAAAGTATCTGAATACTCAAATGGTCAAACTCATATTTTTATATGGGTTACCAGTCACCTAACAGCAAGTGTAATTTCAGGTTCAAAATGCAGCTCTGGAATTCTTTTTCAACAACTTCTTCACTCATTCTTCTATAGGTATAGGCAACAAAATTTATATACAGAAAGGCAAGATAACATTTTATTTATCCTTTAGAATTTCAGGGTATTCCTTGGATGTTTCATTAATATCATTAGATTTATCCTAGGGAATAATATGCAAAATAATGACACGCATAATTTGCTTTTGAAGTACTGATGTGAATCACAAAAAATTCCCATGTTAATTGGAGTGTGCTTATTCAGCACTTTATATGCCGTGCAGGCTTCTCTGAGTTCATTACATTGTTGCTTAGGTTTTGAAAATATTATTAATATTACACAAGTTAACCCTTGTGCAACAAAGATGAAAAGTGTAGAAAAAACCATGCTCAGATGAGATTTCTCCATTGGACATCGTATACCTATTAGGTCACATCAATTAAGTCATTTCTGAAACAAGAGGCATTTGTTTAGACTAAAATGGGTGTTACTCTTAATTGGCACTGTGAGTTCTCAGCTTAAATCATATAGTGAGCAACTTCTTACAATAGCTAAAAGGATCGAAACGTTTTCATACACTGCAAGAGAATCTGTGATACTATGGGGCATCTCTTCTCACGAAGTTTAGGTCACATTAAGAAAGGGCTACTTCAAACTCAGATGTTTGTCTTATGACATCAATTTTAGGTTAAGTTCTATTTTCAATTCACGCTTCCCTTCCGTTGGAAAAAGAAAAAGAAAATTAATAATATTATAGCAGCACCATGAATTATGCATATTTTTAATGGAACAGATCAGACAAAAGTATAATATGACCATAGTGTTATTACAGTTTATTTACTTTTTTCTTCCTACTTTTAAAATTTCTAGTAATGTGAATATTAGAATTTGAAGTTTCAAGAAAAGAATCCAGAGCAATTAGTTAATGGATAGCTACCACTGCAATTGAAAAATAAGTGTTCTGACACCCAATTCATAATGCCTAGTAAAAAGGAAAATATCATCCATGACACACTTAACTTGGTGGTTCTTATAATAAAATATCACAACAATGACACCTCATTATTTTTGATGGCATCTATAGTTTGGCACACTAGATGCAAATCAATTTCAAGAATAATATCTTAAACTCAATTTAAAGAAAAAAAGAAAAATCAAACACCAACAGTTCAGTGTAAACTACTATATTTTACTTCTTTTTTCCTTTAAAAATGTTATATTTAGACTATTTCAAAGAATAACATATCTCATACGTACAATGTTTTTAAAGTACAAATTGAAGTCCTAATTCTATATACTGTTAAAGTAGTACTTGGAATTTAACATTTGATTTATAAATAACCTATTATTTATTTCAACTAAGCATATTTCACATAGGTTCATAATTGAAATACAAAAAGAAAGAAACGGGGTAAAAAGAAATAGCTCGAAGTAAAATTTTATCATAAAATCCTCCCCTCAAATAACTCTTACCTGGATAGACAAATCTACAAGGTAGAGTTGGAAATATCCAGTTTCTGGTGCTTTCCACCATTCACTTTGCTCCTTCAGGCAAATATACCAATTATTATAACAACAGAGCCTCCTGGTATGCTGACCTTTGTTCTTGAATCTTTTCTGACGTTGCCTTCTGCTCTGTTTATAAATCTGCTTGAGGTCATTTATCCCATCTTTGTCACTTTCTAGATGTGTGACACTTAAAAGCCACTTAACCTCACTCTTTCAGTTTCCCTGTTTGTAAACTAGAAATAATAATAGCAACTCATAAGGCAATTGTAATTATCAAAGACTGGCTGGCATATGTTAACACTTGATAAATATCAGTAGCTATTTCTACCAAATGGATGATGGATTCATTATCATTCCTAGAGAAATTTTAAAATAGGCAAAACATCTCATAAATGTATCCAACTTATCTTTTTGTCTTTTTTCCCAATTCCATGCCTATCCTCAATGTTACTTTGCCCCTCTCCCTGCCACATCCAAGTTGGCACTCATTGCAGGGAACTCTGTTCCCCACAGTCAGAGACTCAGGCTGGAAAATGGGGAACAGATTGAATGTTGGGTGGTCGTCAGTATGTTTGCCAGTCTGCCCTTCTGATCACCAAACATTCCTTTGCTCCTTTCTTTCCACACATGGATTCCATTCAGATCCCCCTCAAGGGAGAAAGCTGGAAGGCCCATCCTCTTGGCATCCCCATCAAAGTTCCCTATCTGTGATGGATGCATAGTCATCTCTAAGTCACTTTCAAACGTGAAATCACCTGTCCTACAGCCACTCAATGCAGTGGTGGAACAGTAACCACAGTAAAACTCCTATGCAAAGCAATGTTTGAAAGATACACAGAACCTACTGGCCTATATCCCTTCTGAAATCCCACTTGGCAAACATTATGTGGTCTTTGCATCAGAAGTATGGAGCTATTTCTTTATTATGCTCTAATTCCACACCTCAGGAAGATCTCCCTGGTTCCATCCTCTGAGAAACTTTTTCTCCTTTTCAGTTTCCTTTTGGCTGCTGCTAAAGTGGTTATTAGAATAACCCAGCAGGGACTGTGCTGATTTCTCAGTCACCTACACAAGAAAGACAGTCTCAAGACTTGTTTTAGATCTTGTAATCACAGACCTTTACTACTGGTTCATGAGTTCTTCAGAATACCGTTTTATCCAAAAGAATTGATAGGTTGCTTTGATGAAATTACCACAGTTTATTTCAAAGACATGGTCTCATATTTCCTTTTTTGTTTTGTTTTGTTCTGTTCTGTTTTGCTTTCTCAACACCACTATCACCACCTTCATCCCCTCCCTCTGCACACACACGCACACACACATACATCCTATATTTCTCTTTCAATTTAAGAAGCATTCCTGGAGACTGCAGACTTTCTCGTGGAAAGCTAAATCTTTAATTTGCCTTTTCCATGAATGGTTTTCCTGGTCTGATCTTCTCCCAGGGGCAATTTAATCAATTTTTCAATTATGTTTTCAATTTTATTTTACTGGGTATTTTCCCACAGGAAGTTGGATGCAAAGGACATTCATCTTGTCCTGGGAGATTGCATATCCACAAAATAATAGAGACCGAGATTCCTGAATCATCACATGGAGGTAAGATACCTGAGATCAGAAATACCTACACCAGATTGTTCCATGAATAAGAACTAACTCATGTTTTTAGTCATTGAGCATTAGGGCTTTATTTCTTATTACAGTTTGTCATTCCCCACTTTATACAGTCAGTTGATCAGGATCATTCTAGAAATATCTTTGTATTTTATTGATATAATTTGTGGAATTGTTTCTCAATGGGTAATAATTGAGATAGTATTTTTGTACAGTATATATAGGGCAGTAGATAATGAACAAATGAAAGATTCTCGTATCTGAGCTTGCCAAGAAATGCAGTTTATTTGCTGTGTATCTAGCTTTTTGTTAACCATATTAAAAGTTGAATCATAATAGACATTCCTGAAATAAAAGCAAAGCATGATAGTATACAGCATATACATTTAATAGCTACAATGAGCCTAAGCTACATATAAAAAACAAAAAATGCCACATAAAAGAAATATTAATATATACTTTCCAAGTTTGATCAGCATGTAGAGATTAAACAGAATGATTTTTAAACATAACAGTGATTGCCACTAGGCCCTGTTTTTAGCCTTTGAATAATTGATGACTTAGAAATCTGGCTATAAAGCATTCCTTTGGTGTCACCCACTTATTATATCTAGAAACAACAGTTTACAATTTATCATTAGACATGAAGTTAAAAGGAAGAAATTCAGATCACTTTTAAATATACAAAGTAACAGTCAATAGGACGATAGAAAATGTTATCTTCCCTTTAATTATTTCCCATTTAATTCATTAGAGTTATCTGTGCCATTTGATCCTTCAGCTTGTTTTAATATTTAATCATTTTCTCTGTGATAGAGTAGTTTTAACAAAACCCTGAAAATGAAAGATTAAGCTAGATTTCCAGAATTGGCTCCATTTTCTTTTACTTTCAAACCAGTGGTTGAATGCGGAGACTGGGGACAGTCTGAATACTATATGTAGAAATGGTTTGGGCATCCCAAGCTGTATTAGTATAGTCCAAGAGATAAAACATACACTGCTCAGACTGGATTAAAATGTTAGAACATAGAGAAGGTACGCCTTACTGGTAATCAAGGAAATGCAAATTAAGACTAACTGCACATGGCTATTTTCACACCTCTCAGAATGGCAAAATTTTAAGACTGATCATTTTTAGTGTCAAAATGGATGTGGGTGACTGATTCTAGATTGTCTGGTGTTAGCTCAGCATCACTATCCCCTCTTACATCACAGAAGAGAAGCCAGGAATTACTTTTCTCCAAATCTCCTTCAATACATGGCACAGGTACTGTGCTAGTGAGACACACTTGTACTGGATCAGGGAGGCCAAGGGAAAGGTAGGGCCATCATTCTCCTCCACATTGTTGCAGCCAGATGAGTGTGCAGACATAATATTCTGACTAGCTCTAGATACACACATATTTAACCTGCTTCTGACTGAAGTGGTTGATCAGAGTTTCCCAGAGATTCTTGGAGATATTAGCAATTTACCAGCAAGTTCTAAAGAACCACCAACATTGGTACAACAGCCAGAAATCATTGCTTGCAGCTACCTGGATCTGCTTCTTAGCCCTTCCAATAGCAGAAGCTTCTAATTCCAAGTACTAATATCTCCAATTTATGGAATTCATAGAGTGGCTTCTGTTTTCCTGATTAAACCCTGACTGATAAAGACCTCCTCAGAAAGTTTGGTAAGAATATAGATTATTATAATACTCTTAGAATACTGTGGTACACAGAATTCTAAAATGAATTTCTGTGACTCACACCCTTATATACTCACCTCACATTTAGTGTGAGTGATTCCTTTAACTGGCTTCTAATAAATAAAATATGGCAAAATTTATGGGATACCATTCTCATGATTGTATTGCATTAGATGGCAAAAGTGAAGGGACTTGCAGGTATAAGTAGTCAGTCAACTTTAAGTTAAATAAAAGAATGCTATCCTGTATGAACAGACAGTTCTCCAGAGAAGAAATTCAGATGGCCAACAGACACATGAAAAGATGCTACCCATCGCTAATTATCAGGGAAATTAAAACCACAATGAGATATCACCTCACACCAGTTAGGATGGCCAGCATTGAAAAGACTAAGAACAACAAATGCTGGTGAGGATGTGGAGAAAAGGGAACCCTCCTACACTGCTGGTGGGAATGTAAAATAGTTCAACCATTGTGGAAAGCAATATGGTGGTTCCTCAAAAAACTCAAAATAGAAATACCATTTGACCCAGGAAATTCCACTCCTAGGAATTTACCCTAAGAATGCAGTTTCCCAGTCTCAAAAAGACATATGCCCCCTATGTTTATTGCAGCACTATTTACAATAGCCAAGATATGGAAACAACCTAAGTGTCCATCAGTAGATGAATGGATAAAGAAGAGGTGGTACATATACACAATGGAATACTATTCAGCCATAAGAAAGAAACAAATCCTACCATTTGCAGCAACATGAATGGAGCTGGAGGATATTATGCTCAGTGAAATAAGCCAGACAGAGAAGGACAAGTGCCAAATGATTTTTCTCATTTGTGGAGTATAACAATGAAGCAAAACTGAAGGAACAAAACAGCAGCAGACTCACAGACTCCAAGAAGGGACTAGCAGTTATCAAAGGGGAGGGTGGGGGAGGATGGGTGCAGAGGGAGGGAGAAGGGGATTGTGGGGTATTATGATTGGTACACATGGTATGGGGGCGTCATGAGGAAGACAGTGTAGCACAGAGAAGGCAAATAGTGAATCTGTGGCATCTTTCTACACTGATGGACAGTGACTGCATTGGGGTATGAGAGGCGGGTTCAATAATATGGCTGACTGTGGTAGCCACATTGTTTTTCATGTGAAACCTTCAGAAGAGTGTATATCAATAATCCCTTAAGAGCAATAATAATAATAATTTAAAAAATAGAATCTTATCCTGGGTAGGCTTGATGTAAACAGGTAAGCCCCTTAATGAAAGGTCTAGAGGTCAGAGTCAGAAGAAGCAGAGACTCTCTCTTGTCCGGAAGAAGCAAGCCAGCATGAGTTTCCATAGCTGCAAGGAAATGAATTCTTCCAGCAAGGAGGTGAGCCTGAAGAGCCCCCAAGCCCCATGTGACGCCCTGACTGCAGCTTTGTGAGACCCTGAGCAAAGGACCCAGGTAACTCACGCATGGACTCTTGGTCCTTGGAAACTCTGGGAAACGTGTGTTGTTTAAGCCACTAAATTTGTGGTCATTTGTTACTCAGCAATAGAAAATTAACATAAATATCATTTGATAGTACTTATCAAAACTTTTAAATGTATCTGGTTTTGACCTAGTAATTCTAATGGTAAAATTCTTTAGGACTTACCTTGCATAAGTGTTAGCAAAAGAGTATCATGCACAAAGCTACCTCCACACTACTGTTGTTGTGAATAGCAAAATGTAATAAGGTAAGTTAATGTCCAGCAATAGGAGACTATGTCCTAATAAGAATAACATGGCATGTACAAACATTCATTTTCTAGTTCCTGAAATTTAAAAGAAAATTTCTAAACAACACTTCTCATGTTGCTGTTTTGTTATAAACAGTTTATGCAAATGTTCTGTGTGTGTATTTATATTCTTCTACATACATAGAAAATTGTCTAGAAGTAGACAATTTGAATATCTTTGAATATCTGAAAATTTTTTAACCCGGGGGAATTGGATACAAACAGGGTAACATGAGGAGAAGCCTTTATTTTCTCCTTCCACTGATACCACATTGTGTAATTTTTTTAACTGTGTGAATTATTCACTCTTGTAAATATTTTTAATAGAAGTTGTTAGAACTGAATCATGGAATTTGGAATGGCTGCATTTGCATTTAATGCCTAAAACAATGCCCTGCCTGAGGTAGACCCTGAATAAACAGTTGTTAAATGAATAAATCAAGCTATTACATTCAGAACACATTAGTCCATGAGATGAGGGAGGAGTTACTAATGTTGGATTTCTCCCGTAAAGAGATCTGAGTGTGATAGAATTGACAGATGACAGTTTCTTTCCAGGGACAAATCATTAAAAAGCTTTGTTCATATTGTTCTTGGAAAACGAATAATGAAATTAAGCTAACTATTACCAAAATAGGCTCAATTATATATTTAATCATTTTTGGAGGTATTTATTTTTATTCCTGGAGAAATAATAAAGATACTAAGGTTTTAAAATGAAGAATATACAACCTGTTCAATTTGACACATGAAAGGCCTGGGTCTACCTATTTTTCTTAAATCTTTCAGATAAATCTTCAGAGAAAGAGCAAGCGGTATGCTGTTAAGTGAAAAAAGCTTTTTATGAGAATCAGATCCTATGTTAGGTTGGAAATACACATGGACTAAACTCATTTAGATCACAAGGCAATAGGCACATTCAAGATACCTTAGGCATGGGCAGTGTGGAATTTTAAAAAAGATTAAAAAAATACAAAAATCAAAAAATATCTAGCAATCACAAAATGAACCCATGGACGAGTGAAACGAATTCCACCTTAGTGTTCTACCAATTTTTACTTAAACATAAATTATTTCTTAGAAAATACCAGCACTTGTAAACAGATTATCTAAAAATTTAATTTCCATTTTAGGTTCATTATGTGTGTTCACATGGATAACATAAATTTGGGGGAATAAGCATTATCAAATAAAAAAACTCGTCAAGTCATGTCAATAAATACTAACACTACTTGCAGCACCTTCTCATGAGCCTGGTTAAAATCTTTCATATGCATTAGTTACACATATATGTCTATAGATATATACATTATTGTATGTCCATTGTTCCTGATTGAGAGTTTTAGAAGTAGTAACCTCTCAGGACCATTACTGCTGTTTGATTTGATTATGCTTATTTTTAATTGGGGAGATTTTGAATTTTTAGTGACATTTAGTGCGTCTTTTGCTGTTTATTTTTACTTAAGTACTCTAGCATTTGGTTTATTGGTATTAAACTACCTCTGTGCCAAATTTTCTTAGAGTACATTCTAGAGTGATTTGCATTAGAACTAGTGGTAGAAACTTGCTCAAAAGATAGATTCCTATGACTCAGTCACACCTATGGAATCAACTTCTGGGTGATGAGGCTTAGGAATCTGTGTTTTGAAAAAAGATGCTCTGAGAACATTTAAATCTTAGAATTACTACTTTGCAATGAGTGTATTTGCAAAGGAATCTTTAGTTTAAAAGGAAAACAGAGCAAAAAGAGAGGGAAAAGTGATGAAGGAGAGACATTTTAGCACTTGAATCTGCCCTCAGGCAAGCCTCATAGGTATAGAAACCCTTCCCACCACACCCATTCATTCCAGTAGAACTGGTCCTTTTGCAGTCACTTTTACCTTGGGAACACAGGTCTCTAAGCCTGGGATCCTTCTCTGCCCCAGCCAGGAGTGGGTGGAGTATGAAAAAGCTAGTCAATCCAGTGCTGAGTCTGAGTGTCAGCAGTGGAAAGAGAAGACAGAGAACCTCCTTTCAAGACCCACAATTCCAGACAGTTCCTCTGGAAATTTAAGAATCTTGTTTCACATCTCACTGGAAAGGGAATTAAGTTTGGTTCTGTGCACTGTGTCTCACAGATTTGAAAAATTAATTAATGTAACTAAACATTTTGACTTTTTCAAGAGCATCTAAGAGCTTTCTCCTGATTTCATAAACATAGAGTAACAACTAAGTATAAATGTATACTGTTAAAAAAAAATTACCCCATAATGGCAAAAGAATAGACAAAGAGATCAACAGAACATAATAGAGAACCTGGAAATAGACCTCCATAAATTTAGTCAATTGATCTTTGACAAAGAGGCAAAGGCAAAATAATGGGGAATAAATAGTCTTTTCAACAACTGGTGGTGGAACAACTGTACATTCACATGCAAAAAGAAGAAATCTAGACAGTCTTTACACCCATCACAAAAAGTAACTGATTCACAGATCTAAATGTAAAATGCAAAACTATAAAATTCCTAGAAGATAACAGAAGAAAGATCTACATGGCCTTAGGTATGATGATGGCTTTTTAGATATAACAAAGGTATAACCCAAAAGAACTGATGGATAAACTGGGTTTTATTAAAATTTAAAATGTCTGCTCTATGAGTAGCAGTACCACAAGAATTAGAAAACAAGCCACAGACTGGAAGAAAATATTTGCCAAAGGAAAATCTTATAGAGTACTGATATCTAAAGTATGTAAAGAATGCAAAAACTCAACAATAAGAAAAGGAACAACCAGATTTCTAAAAATGGGCAAAAGACCTAAACAAAGACCACATCAAAGAAGATAAACCAGTGGCAAATAAATGCATGATAAGATATTCCACATCACATGTCATAAAGGGAAATGCAAATTAAAACAAAATATCACTATTCACCTATTAGAATAGTCCCAGTCCAGAACTGAAAGCGCCAAATGCTGAGAGGATGCGGAGCCCAGAAACTCAGTCATTCCTGATGGGAAAGCAAAGTGGTAAGCAAGATGGATGCCAGTTTCTTCACAAAAATATGTACTCTTGCCATACAATCCATCAATCACTCTCCTTGGTATTGACACATAGGAGTTGAAAATTTATATCCAAAATCTGCACGTGGATGTTCAGAGCAGCTTTATTCATAATTGCCAAAACTTGGGAGCAACCAAGGTGTCCTTCAGTAGGTGAGTGGATAAACAAACTGTGGTATATCCAGACAATGGCATATTACTCACTGCTGAAAATAAATGAGCTCTCAAGCCATGAAAAGATGTGAATTAATTTTTAGGTGAAACTTACATGAATATTACGAAGCGAAAAAAGCCAATTTGAAAAGACAACATACTGTATGATATCAACTGTATAATGTCCTGGAAAAGGCAAAACTATGAATACAGTAAAAAGATCAATGGTTGTCAGAGCTTTGAGAGAGAAAGAAGATGGACAGGCAGAACACATAGGATTTTAGGACAGTGAAATTATTCTGAATGATACAACAGTGATGGACACATGTCATTATACATTTATCTAACCCAGTAGAATGTGCAACGACAAAGTGAACCCTAATGTGAACTATGACTTGGGTGATAATGATGCGTCAGTGTAGGTTCATTGATTCTAACGAAATGTACCACTCTGGTGTGAAATATCAGTAGAGGGGGAGGCAGCACATGTGTAGGGACTGGAATACATGGGAGCTCTGTACTTTAGGCTCAACTTTGTTATTAGCCTGAAGTTGCTCTAAAAAATAAAGACTTTAAAAAAGGTAAACTAGACACCAAATATGGAAATAACAACAAAAATCCTCTTTAAATAATTTTCTTAAACTCTTAAAGCAATTTACACATAGAACTTAACAAGTGTTCTGTTATCATGGATTAATTATTTTTTCTTTCTCATCTTACACTAAATTCCTATTGCCAAATCAACAGAAAACCAGTTTAGAAGAGCCCTAAATCATGTGATTAGAACATTATTTTCACTCATAAGAAAACTCCATTCTACCTTCTCAGGAGTAGAAGTTCGAACCCACTAAAAGCACTTCTAGCTCCCCCTACATCAGCCTGATAATACTGTTTAAAAACTATTTATTTGGCCATTCTCAAATTCAAATCTATTCACTGTAGATTCCCCATCCTCCAATATCTCTTATTCCGAACCATAATAGTGCCTCTATTAGCTAAATCATAATTAAATGCCAATAATTTAAACACTTTTGGGTAAGAATTCCTGGGAAATTATGCTTTGTTTCCTGAGGAAAGGGAGAATCTCTTAACTAAGGACTGGGTTCACCATCTGTAGCCACTGCAAACTAATTAAGTTGAGGGGTAGTTGTCACAGATGTGTGGTATGTAGGTTGTATTCAGCATAGCAGCCTTCTGGTACTTTCATTCATTTGATAAGTGGAATGTATTTGGTATGTTCTAATGAGTCTCAGACATTCTAGCATGATAAGCTGAGATACTCTTATCAGGTGGAAGATAGCTTTGGATGTTTGTGAAAAGTAGAGGACTTTTGTAAACTTAACCATACTTAGGAAGAAATTGTTATAAAAATTTGTAGATTGCAGTTGTATCATACAATTTTTTACTCATTTCATTGGTATCCACTTTTCAATTCCAAAATTAAGCTTTTTATAATCCCTGTCATTTTTTACTAAGAAATAGAAAAGTAGAAGAAACTCTAAAGATGGTACTAACTCTACTTTTAACTTTCCAGTGACTTCTTCAAAGGCCAATTACTTGGGCACTCAGGTTTTTTTTTAGTTCCCACTTGCTGCAAAGGACAATAATTCAGATTATCTTGATCACTTAATTCTTTAACTTCCTTGGAAGAAAAGCCTTATCAACATACAAGTTAAGGTTTAATTATAGTATATTTGCTTCTTTTCTTTGGAGAAAACCATTAAAAATAAGTATAATTTTTAAAAATTAAAATAAAGCATAAACTTCCTTCCATCCTTTTCTCAATGTGTGGACTGAAAGCCACTCTGTTGAAATTCCACAATCACCCCACACACTTCTCTACCTTGTTGAAACCCTACCCATCCTACAAAATGTTTCCCTACAAAACCTTCTGCATTGCCCTTAGCCAGATGTGCTCTCACCCTTCCTTGAACCCCATTGTATTTTTTTTTTACCTTTCTTGTGGCTCTTCTCACATTCTGTCTCATATTAATGCTATTGCCATATTGCCTATTCCTTATTAAAAAGACCTTCCTTGAAACATGGGGCTCAATCTTGGTCACCTTTGACCGCCTAGTGCCTGGTGTCTAGTGCTTTGGACATATTAAGCATGCACTAAGAATGTGTTCAACTGACTTGGTCCTTTAGGTTTGGGGGGAGTGGCTCGGAAGCCATTTAAAATAGAGTATAGTCTTGAACTATTGCAAACTCTAAATCATGGACATCAAAACCTGTTGGAGTTTCATTTCTTTGTTGACTGTGGCATGATTCTTTCATAATACTTCTCCTTAGGAGTGACTGTTCTTCTCTGATAACTTCGGCCGCTACCTATAACCAAGTACTTCCAAAGTTTTGTTTCTGGACCCTCAAAACTGCCTTGCAACTACCTATTGAATTAATGCATCAAAGAAAGTTAATTTGCTTTCATATTTTGTTATCTGTAGGAAAATCTTCATGATGTATTTTTCAAAGTACACATATACTACATTAGAACATTTCACTGCTTTTTCATAGGAAAACTTCTGAAAGAAGTGAGTTGATTAACAGAAAATAAGCCTCAAAAAGAATCAAGGAACATGGAATTTAGTCCGGTCTGTCACAGACTTTTTTTATGAGACACTGTTCAATTCATGTAATTATCTAAGAAGCTCATCTTCAAAATAGGAGTAGTTGTCCTTGCTTGTCTCACAGAACTGAGAGGCTGACATGATAATATAACTGCACATGAGGAAATATACAGAGTGGGCGAAGACGGCATGAGTGGCTAAGGGCACAGTTTTGAAGTCAGACTCCCTTGGCTTGACTCTTGACTTTGTCCTTGCTCCCTGTCTGTGCCTGTCTGATATTTCATCTGTGAAATGGTATGATAAGAGCACTATCTCTAGAGCTCTTGGGAGGACTGAGAAAATCACAGAAAAGCACTTAGCAATTTTATTATTTTTTTTTGGTATCATTAATGTACAACTACATGTGCAACATTATGGTTACTAAACTCCCCACTTCATTAGGTCCCCCCCACCTACCCCATTACACTCATGATCCATCAGCGTAGTGAGATGCTCTAGACCCACTACTTCTCTTCTATGAGTTGTACAGCCCTCCCCATGCCCCCCCAACATTATGTCTGCTAATCGTAATACCCGTTTATCCCCCTTGTCCCTCCCTTCCCACCCATCCTCCCCAGTCCCTTTCCCTTTGGTAACTGTTAGTCCATTCTTGGGTTCTGTGAGTCTGCTGCTGTTTTGTTGTTTCTTTGCTCTTATGCTCCACATATGAGTGAAATCATTTGATACTTGTCTGTTTCCATTTGGCTTATTTCACTGAGCATAATACCCTATAGTTCCATCCATGCTGTTGCAAATGGTAGGATTTGCTTTCTTCTTATGGCTGAATATGCCATTCTGTATATGTACCACATCTTCTTTATCCATTCATCTACTGCTTTAGGTTGCTTCCATTTCTTGATTATTGTAAATAGTGCTGCAATAAACATAGGGATGCATATGTCATTCTTAGGGTAAATTCCTAGGAGTGGGATTCCTGGGTCAAATGGCATTTCCATTTTGAGTTTTTGAGGAACCTCCATACTGCTTTCCACAATGGTTGAACTAATTTGCATTCCCACCAGCAGTGTAGGAGGGTTCCCCTTTCTCCGCATCCTCGCCAACATTTGTTATTGTTTGTATTTTGGATGTTGGCCACCCTCACTGGTGTAAGGTGATATCTCATTGTGGTTTTAATCTGCATTTCTCTGATGATTAGCGATGTGGAGCATTTTTTCATGTGCCTGTTGGCCATCTGAATTTCTTCTTTAGAGAAGTGTCTATTCATGTCCTGTGCCCATTTTTTATTGGATTATTTGCGTTTTGGTTTTTGAGGTGCATGAGTTCTTTATATATTTTGGATGTCAAGCCCTTATCGGTTATGTCATTTATGAATATATTCTCCCATACTGTAGGATGTCTTCTTGTTCTACTGATGGTGTCCTTTGCTGTACAGAAGCTTTTCAGCTTGATATAGTCCCACTTGTTCATTTTTGCTTTTGTTTCCCTTGCCTGGAGAGATATGTTCATGAAGAAGTCGGTCATGTTTATGTCCAAGAGATTTTTGCCTATGTTTTTTTCTAAGAGTTCTATGATTTCATGACTTACATTCAGGTCTTTGATCCATTTTGAATTTGCTTTTGTGTATGGGGCTAGACAGTGGTCCAGTTTCATTCTCTTACATGTAGCTGTCCAGTTTTTCCAACACCAGCTGCTGAAGAAGCCGTCATCTCCCCATTGTATACCCAAGGCTCATTTATCATATATTAATTGACTGTATATGTTTCGGTTAATGTTTGGATTTTCTATTCTAGTCCACTGGTCTGTGGGTATGTTTTTGTGCCAATACCAAATTGTCTTGATTACTGTAGCTTTGTAGTAGAGCTTGAAGTCTGGGAGTGTAATTCCCCTGTTTCACTCTTCCTTCTCAGGATTGCATTGGCTTTTCAGGGTCTTTTGTGGTTCCATATGAATTTTAGAACTATTTGTTCCAGATCATTGAAGAATGCTGTAGGAATTTTGGTAGGGATTGCATTGAATCTGTAGATTGCTTTAGGTAGTATAGCCATTTTGACAATATTTATTCTTCCTAGCCAAGAGCATGGGATGAATTTCCATTTCTTAGTGTCCTCTTTAATTTCTCTTAAGAGTGTCTTGTAGTTTTCAGGGTATAGGTCTTTCACTTCCTTCATTAGGTTTATTCCTAGGTATTTTATTCTTTTTGATGCAATTGTGAATGGAATTGTTTTTCTGATTTCTCTTTCTGTTAGTTCATCGTTAGTGTATAGGAAAGCAACAGATTTCTGTGTGTTAATTTTGTATCCTGCCACTTTGCTGAATTCAGATATTAGTTCTAGTAGTTTGGGAGTGGACTCTTTAGGGTTTTTTATGTACAATATCATGTCATCTGCAAATAGTAACAATTTGACTTCTTCTTTACCAATCTGGACGCCTTGTATCTCTTTGTTTGTCTGATTGCCGTGGCTAGGACCTCCAGTACTATGTTGAATAACACTGGGATGAGTGGGCATCCCTGTCTTGTTCCCGATCTTAGGTGAAAAGCTTTCAGCTTCTCGCTATTAAGTATAATGTTAGTTGTGGGTTTGTCATATATGGCCTTTATGATGTTGAGGTACTTGCCCTCTATACCCATTTTGTTGAGAGTTTTAATCATGAATGGATGTTGAATTTTGTCAAATGCTTTTTCAGCATCTATGGAGATGATCATGTGGTTTTTGTTCTTCTTTTTGTTGATGTGGTGGATGATGTTGATGGATTTTCGAATGTTGTACCATCCTTACATCCCTGAGATGAATCCCACTTGATCATGGTGTATGATCCTCTTGATGTATTTTTGAATTCGGTTTGCTGATATTTTGTTGAATATTTTTGCATCTACGTTCATCAGGGATATTGGTCTGTAATTTTCTTTTTTGGTGATGTCTTTGCCAGGTTTTGGTATTAGAGTGATGCTGGCTTCATAGAAAGAGTTCGGAAGTATTCTCTCCTCTTCTATTTTTTTGAAAACTTTAAGAATGGGTATTATTTCTTCTCTACATGTCTGGTAAAATTCAGAGGTGAATCCATCTGGCCCGTGGGTTTTGCTCTTGGGTAGTTTTTGGATTACCGATTCAATTTAATTGCTGGTAATTGATGTGTTTAGTTTTTCTGTTTCTTGCTTGGTCAGTCTTGGAAGGTTGTATTTTTCTTAGAAGTTGTCTATTTCTTCTAGGTTTTCCAGCTTGTTAGCATATTGATTTTCATAGTATTCTCTTATAATTCTTTGTATTTCTGTGGGGTCTGTTGTGATTTCTCCTTTCCCATTTCTGATTCTGTTTATGTGTGTAGATTCTCTTTTTCTCTTAATAAGTCTGGCTAGGGGTTTATCTATTTTGTTTATTTATTCAAAGAACCAGCTTTTAGTTTCATTGATTTTTTTTGTATTGTTTTATTCTTCTCAATTTTATTTATTTCTTCTCTGATCTTTATTATGTCCCTCCTTCAGGTGACTTTGGGCCTCATTTGTTCTTATTTTCCCAATTTCACTAATTGTGTCTTTAGACTATTCATTTGGGATTGTTCTTCCTTCTTTAAATAGGCCAGGATTGCATTATACTTTCCTCTTAGAACTGCCTTTGCTGCATCCCACAGAAGTTGTGGCTTTGTGTTGTTGTTGTCCTTTGTCTCCATATATTATTTGATCTCTGTTTTAATTTGGTCGTTGATCCATTGATTATTTAGGAGCATGTTGTTAAGCCTCCATGTATTTGTGAGCCTTTTTGTTTTCTTTGTAAAATTTACATCTAGTGTTATGCCTTTGTGATCTGAGAAGTTGGTTGGTAGGATTTCAATATTTATGAATTTACTGAGGTTCTTTTTGTGGCCTAGTATGTGGTTTATTCTGGAAAACGTTCCATGTGCACTTGCGAAGAATGTGTATCCTGTTGCTTTTGGGTGTAGAGTTCTGTAGATGTGTCTTAGGTACATCTGTTCTAGTGTGTTTTCAGTGCCTCTGTGTCTTTACTTATTTTCTGTCTGGTTGATCTGTCCTTTGGAGTGAGTGGTGTGTTGAAGTCTCCTAAAATGAATTCATTGCTGTCTATTTCCTCCTTTAATTCTGTTAGTATTTGTTTCACATATGTCGGCGCTCTTGTGTTGGGTGCATATATATTTTAAATGGTTATATCCTCTTGTTGGACCGACCCCTTTATCATTATGTAATGTCCTTCTTTATCTCTTGCTACTTTCTTCATTTTGAAGTCTATTTTGTCTGATACATGTACTGAAACACCTGCTTTTTTCTCTTTGTTGTTTGTATGAAATATCTTTTTCCATCCCTTCACCTTTAGTCTGTGTATAACTTTGGGTTTGAGGTGAGTCTCTTGTAAGCAGCATATAGATGGGTCTTGCTTTTTTATCCATTCTATTACTCTGTGTCTTTTGATTGGTGCGTTCAGTCCATTTACATTTAGGGTGATTATTGATAGATATGTACTTATTGCCATTGCTGGCTTTAGTTTCGTGGTTACCAAAGGTTCAAGGGTACCTTCTTTACTATCTAACAGTCTAACTTAACTCTCTTGTTAAGCTATTATAAACACAGTCTGATGATTCTTTCTCTCCCTTCTTATTCTTCCTCTTCCATTCTTTATATACTAGGTGTTTTATTCTGTACTCTTTTACATTTCCTTTGACTGTTTTTGTGGATAGTTGATTTTCCTTTTTGCCTTTAGTTAGTATTTGGATGGTCTGCTTTCTTTGCTATGATTTTATTTTCTGTGGTGACATCTTTTTAGCCTTAGGAGTGCTTCCCTCTAGAGCAGTCCCTTTAAGATATCCTGTAGAGATGGTCTGTGGGAGGCAAATTCCCTCAGCTTTTGCTTGTCTGGAAATTGTTTAATCTCTCCACCATATTGAAATGATAATCGTGCTGGATACAATATTCTTGGTTCAAGGTCCTTCTGTTTCATTACGTTAAATATATCATGCCATTCTCTTCTGGCCTGTAAGGTTTCTGTTGAGAAGTCTGATGATAGTCTGATGGGTTTTCCTTTATAGATGATCTTTTTTCTCTCTCCAACTGCCTTTAATACTCTGTCCTTGTCTTTGATCTTTGCCATCTTAATTATTATGCATCTTGGTGTTGTCTTCCTTGGGTCCCTTGTTTTGGGAGATCTGTAGGCTTCCATGGTCTGAGAAACTATTTCCTTCCCCAGCTTGGGGAAGTTTTCAGCAATTATTTCCTCAAAGACACTTTCTATCCCTTTTTCTCTCTCTTCTTCTTCTGGTACCCCTATAATGCGAATATTGTTCCGTTTGGATTGGTCACACAGTTCTCTTAATATTCTTTCATTCCTGGAGATCCTTTTATCTCTCTCTGCCTCAGCTTCTCTGTATTCCTATTCTCTGTATTTCTATTCCATTAACAGTCTCTTGCACCTCGTCCAGTCTGCTCTTCAACCTGTCAATCGACTGTTTCATTTCTGTAATGTCTCTCCTCACTTCCTCCCTTGGCTCTTTCATATTTCTCTGTAGATCCATCAGCATGGTTATGACTTTATTCTGAATTTTTTTTCAGGAAGATTGTTTAAATCTATCCCATCAGTCCCTCCCTCTGGGGTTGTCTGTCTGATCCTTGTCTGGACCATATTCCTCTGTCTTTTCATGGTGATAGAAGTGGTCTCTGGTAGGTGTCACGTGTGTCAGCTGGGAGAACAAAGTCCCTTCCTGTTTGTTGTTCTCCTTGCCCTTCTCCCTGGCCTGAGCTGGTTTCCCGTACACCAGGAGGCAGTGTCTGGGATAATCCCCTGAGCTGCCAGTGTTCGGGCCGCTTCAGCCTAGCCTATAGCACTGTGGGGGTTTGCAGTCTCACTGGGTGCGTTCTGGTCCCCTTGGTGCCTTCCAGCCCTTGTTATGGCTTCTGGGGCCCTTCCTGCTTAGCTGCACGCCAGCTGGGAGTAGATTCTGTGAGCTCGCTGTGGGCAAGGCCGCTCCTCCGCTGTTCCTCAGCTGTGGCAGCTCCGCCGGACCATTTGCAGCTCCAGCTCGGGGGGAACAAATGGCAGGCTGCTGATCTCTGTGGGAAGCCTCAGCACGGCTTCTTTGCCCGGCCACCAGCCAGGGAGTCCAATATTCCCCAAGACTCCCAGCCTGCTGGGCTGAGTGCCCTGGGACGATTTTATTCCACTGTTGGGTCCTTGTCTCTTTAAGACTTTTTAAAAAGCGCCCGCTTTTCTTTTGTCCCAGGGGAGCCGGCTGAGGGGACCCGCTTGCAGTCTCCCTCTTGGATCCTGCCCTTCTGTTTCTCTAATCTCCGATACCCCATGCGATGTGCATCTGTGCTCCCGGTGCAGGTCACCAGGGCTGGTTATTTAGCCGGCCTGTGCTTCCACTACCTCCCCACTCTTATTGTTTTCCTCCCACCAGTGCACTAGGGTGGGGGAGTGTTCAGGTCCCACCAGGTAGCGGCTTTGTATCTTACTGGCTTCATGAGGCACTGAGTTCTTGCATATGTAGCTGTAGCCTGGTTGTCGTGCTGTATCTTCTGGTCTCTCTTTTAGGAATAGTTGTATTTGTTGTATTTTCACAAATATATATGGTTTTGGGAGGACATTTCCGCCACCCTGATCACACCACCATCTTCCCAGAAGTCCAGCACTGTTATTATTACTATTATTATCTATTATTACTCTAATGGTGTGGTTTCAGTAGTGAATTGATTAAGATCTTTCAGTTTCCCAAAGAACTTTAATCTACATTACATGGCTCACGCAAACGATTAATATATAAATTTCCTGGAAGGACCTAACTGATTGAACAGATTTTAGAAGAGACTTTGGCTGTGTATATTTAATAACCGTTATATTATTCAGCCCAAATCCCTTAAATAACAGAGTATAAACAGTGTGACTATCTTTAATACTCAAACTAAATACCTATCACCCAAAAACAAATAGGATTTTAGCCTCAGGAATGAAATTTGACTTTAAACCTTAATTTCTATATTCCAATTTATGAAATGACTATCCCCTAGACCCCAATCCATTGACTTCAGAGGGTTTAACTTTGTCATCCCATGTCAGTTGCTCAGCACCTATGTACATCCACTGAGTGAGAGCAGCCTATATGTATGATACAACACACTTTACATTTCTAGTTAGTAAACACTAGAGCAAAGCAAACTTCTGGTAGCCTATTTTGACAATTCTTATAATTTATGGTGATGTTTTCATTAAAGTGTGTCACATAGAAAGCCACAAAAGGATTAGACATCGACCAACTCATCCACATTTCTTCCAGCCAATAATCACATCTCTGCCCACCAGCAATCCAAACTTCCTTGGTACCAGCTCTTCTATTTACCAGGTAGTATGGCCCCTAACCTCATTAAGAAATGGATGCACCACATGGTCAAAAGTGCCATCATCTATGTTTTATTAAGCTCTGTGATTTGATCTTCCAGAAATATCTGGGCCCACAACAGGATGAATGTCAAGTATGACAAAAATATGCCCTTGGGATTTTAAAAACCACAGAAAACTCTATAGGAAATATTAGGAAAAGAAGAGGGCAAGAAACAAGGGACCTGGAAAAATATATAGATGCCATAAAATTGGATCCATGCTGTACCTCTGTACGGTCTTATAGGGTAGATTTTGAAAATCCAGAAATTATGTGGACTTTATCTAAACCTTAATTTTTCAAAAAGCCATAGCTTTTATTGGACTAATAAAAACCAGGTAATATGTTTGCTGACTCGATGGAAAGACCACATTGGAAACTTTATATTTGATTATTTTTTCTCTACTTTCTGAATCACTTTTTACAGGCATGAGGGTGCCGATATTCTAAAGACTACTAAAGCCACTTTAAAACTTCGGATCTACCCATTAATTAAAGATGCTATCTGTAATATTTTTTCTAGTAATGTTTCATTTCAGTCATTCCACTTGATACTACAAATAATTTGACAGGACCGCCTATTTCTCACTTTAGATTTTCCCTTTTTGATATTTAAAATGGGTCTGCTGGTTTGACTCCGACTCCCCTGATATCTTTCCAGCATTTCTGTCAGCAGCTTCTTTTCCCCCACCCATTGGTAAATAAATAAATAAATGAATGATCATCTTCCTGCTGTATACTCTCTGGGCAGTCTTACTCACTTCCACAGCTTTATCACCTATAAGTCAATAATATCAGAACACTGCTTTCTAGTCTTAAGCTCTGTCCTGAACTTCAGATTCAAATTTTCAACTGCTAAACACATAGTCATCTACAAGGGTGCTTCATCCTTCATAAATCCAGCTATTAATTTTATTAATTAGAAGTAATATAACCTTATAATTCCACATATTCATGTTTATATTTTATTTTACTGTAAGCCTATATATATGTCCAATACCATGTATATTGCTTTTTCTCTTCACAGTTACATCCTGGATCCTGAAAACTAAGACCTTTGTGATTGGACATTTTTTTCCTCATCGTCCCATGACATCTTTTGTGTAACTGTACCATAATATTTTATAAGGTAAAATAATTATTAATTTTCCTGCCTGTGTTCCCAATTACAGTAAGAATTTTATAAGCCCTGAAAATTATTTTTTTATCAATCTTACATCCCTACCATCCAGACTAGTGTCTAGCACAAAGGTAAATCTCAGTCAGTGTTCACAAATTAATCAATCATGCAATTCATAAGACTGACTTTACCTTCACCTTTTTCACTGTTACAATCCTTTAGTTTAGATGTTACACAATTAAAATGTTTTCCACCTTCATTCCTTGTATAAGATGCATTTCCCTAAAGCTTCCAGTTCATAATGACAATCATTTGTGAATTGGAGATGTTAGGGCAGTGATGTCTGTTGCCATATAATTTTCAGTGTAGTGATTGAGAGTGACAAGATTTAATTCCTTTTTACTGTCTCAAAGAAGTATAAGTAGAAGGAAGCCTTTGACTCCTTCAGTGACCTGCAACCCCTCACCACCCCTCTGCATACAGCCTCCTAGTGTAGATGAGGAATTCACAGAGATGGCGTGGCTGATCCTTTGATTCCAATCCTCACCCCATCCAAGAGACATGTTTCTAGGCTATACCTTTTATTCTACATGTCCTTAAATTTTTTCCTATGATCCCAGTTTCAACGTTTAAAAATCAGGAATGATTTTGTAGTCTTTTGTTATTACTTTATTTTTTAGGTAATGTGTTTTAGATGTTATTTGAAGCATTTTGGAGCAATATTTATGAATAACAATTGGCTGATGGACATCTGGGAAATCTCTCAATGTTTTTTATTCTTATGAAAATAATTTCCCCAATTTTAGCCCTTAGTTATTAATTGCATTTCCCTGGAACTTTACTTTTATTCATTCAATAAATATTGAACAATGGCTACATACCAAGCACTCTTTGATAACATTATTATTTTTTAATCCCATCCTTGTGAAGCTTACATTGTAGTGAGGAAGACACAGTAAAAAAGATAACTAAATAAAATTCAAGTATGTTAAACAATGAAAAGTGCTAGGAATCAAAATTAAGCAGAGAAGGGAAGAAGGAACATGCTTACATGTTAGGTAGAGTAACCAGGGAGGGTCTCTCTGAAAATATGACATATGAGTGAAGACCTAAAAAAAAAAAAATTAGAGCATAAAAACATCCAAAAGAGAACATTCCCAACACAGACAAAAGCATGTGCAAAGGGTCTGAAGCAAAAGTATACCTGGTGTATTATAGGACACAAGGAAGCCAATGAAACTGGAGCTAAGGGAGCCAGATGGCACAGGTGTGTGAATATGGATGTGTGGATGAAGGAGGAACAGAAGGGATGGCAGAGTGGATAATTCCTGGCAGATCATGTGAGAATTTCAGCTACATTCTGAGAGAGCTGGAAAGCTATTAAGAGATGAGAAAAGGAGGGGCTTGCTCTTATAGTTCAGTAGTATAATTTTGGCTGCTGCATTGCGAATAGACTTTAGAAAGCCAAGGGTAGAAACAGGGGAACTAGAAGTCATTGTAGTAATTCAGGCAAGAAGGAATAGTGGCTTGGTCTAGAGTAGTAGAGGAGGAATTGATTTAAAACAGTTGGATTCTGGATATTCTTTGGAGGTGAAGCCAATTTTTTTCATCCAGATTAGATGTGGTGGATTATAACTAGATATATAATACCAGTTCTTCACCCACCAAACCTGTAATGACTTCCTCAAATTTAAGCAGCATTGTTGAATTCTTAAACGTTCCATCCGTTTCCATATCCAGTCAGTCAGAGTTTTCTACGATTTCCAATTTTTGAACATTTGCAAATCTATCCCCTCCTTCCTTTGCATTCCTACTACTCTGCTTGCTGACCCTCAGTATTTCTTACTTGTCAATTGTCATACTCTTTTAATGACCTCTCTATTTCCCTTCGGTTTCTCCCATCTCTTACTCCATCGTCCTCAAGGCTACCAGAACTGTATTTCCAAAGCACAGATCTGCATCCCTTCTCTGTTTAGAATCCTCAGTAGAGGCACACTGCTACAGAAAAAGTCCTGAACACCCTACTTTTCCATACTTAGCACCCAGAAATCCAGACACATGTGACCTCTCACCACTCCTCAGTTCTTTCACATCCACATGCTTGTTTGCCTTTGTTCATTCTATACTCCGTATGAAATTCACTTTGCTTTGATACCATCTTTTCTCTAACCCATCCCCACAGGCCTGAAAAAAATGTCATCAGTGTCAGTCTTATGTCCCTAAGTCACTTGTTTATAAACACAGCAGGCCACCTATGACTGTATTACGGCTAGTGTCTGCCATTCTATTTTAATAATGCTTAGTTATAAAAGATATTCCACAAATATATGACAGATGTTGAAACATTTACTAAACCCAAAATGTGTCCTATGCCTTTCCACGTTTCCTTTGGGCGGAGCTTATACTAGGCCAGCCCAGTGATTACCCGTTTAAAATTACGTGGCAGCAATACATACATGGAAAGATCCATCACAGTCATACAGAGGGGCGCCCCCAGGAATGAGCCTTAAAAAGTCAAAACAGTGGCCCTATCTCATATCCCTTGTTGTTTTTAATTACCTGAGTCATTTGTCTGTGTTAAAAAAAAATTACTTAATAAAATGACTTACTCTTGTCTTTGTTACTACATTGCTCTTTCCTTTTGTTTGTCTAGTGGCTATCGTTCTGCCTTCTTTACTGATTCCTATTTCTCTGTTAACGGTGCTATCCTCATCTATGCCACTCTCACACTTCTCATCTACCACTCGTCTCGGTTTCTTTGCAGGCACTAGTGACTCATAAATCTAAAGCTACACACCCTCACCTCTTACATAGTCTCCCATCCTGCTTTTCCAGCGCCTCGTATTACTCCAATGCCAAACAACATTCACCGCATCTACCTCATGATCATTATCCCCGTTTCAGATCTTCTTCCCAGTTATCCCTTTTTGCCTGATAACTGCTGTTCTAATTTACCACCTCAAAATACTCAGGTTATCTTTGTCCCTTTCTTTTCATTCATCCTTTACATCTAAAATAATATTTTGTCAAAATACATTTTTTCTTTATTGCCTCAACTCTAGAATCAACTAATACTACTTTATCTCTGCAAGAGCAGCCCAGTTGGTCCTATTCACTCCTGAATCTTTCTCTCCCTGTTCATTCTGCCTATGGCTGAAGGCTGATCAATGTAGTAATACTAGCTATTGTTTGGAAGTAAATCCTAAAATCTCAATGTCTTAATACACCCACACACACTCATGTTACACTTCAATTCAGATATTTCCAGTCAAGCAATCTCCATTCAGGAATTCCAGCTCTTTCTTTCTTGTGACCCCAGCCATATCTAGGTCCTCAGAATACCTTCATTCAGCTAGCAGATACAGAGGACACATCCGCTTCTTAACCACTTTGATAAAGAAGTGACACAAATCACTTCCACTCAAATTTCACTGGCCAAAATTCTTATCATCTAGTCTAACATAACCAAAGAAAAACTAGGAAATAAGTCTAGCCGTGTTCCCAGGAAGAGTAGAGAAGTAATTTTGGTAGGTGCATAGCAGTCTCTGACATATTCTAAATATTTCTAAGTCTTTCTAAAACAGGACTCAGAACCTTGCCCAGTGACCAAGTCTTGCCTACAGGAATGAAGTCCCAATCCCCAGCATAAGTGTCAAGACCTTCAGGATTCTATGCCACTGTTGTTTGGATAGAAGATAAATTGCCTGAATCCTAACCCAGTTATGCCATGAAAAGAGATTCCTTTTCTACCTACTTCAAGATCTGCCCTTGAAGAGTGGGAAGTCTGGCCTATTCACCTGACCACTTCATTTCCGAGCTCATCACTGTGGCTGCCTTAACACTCGGAATATCAAATGAGAACGACAACAGCCAAATCAGCCATGTGCTATTTCCCCTGAATAAGATGACAAATATGGTCAGGTTAGCACAGCCATAGTTTTATTTCCATTCAGTAAGTTAATACAGGAATATTGTTGAGGAATTAGATCCAAATCTTAGAACCAGATAAATCCTACCCTTAAAGATATGCTTTTCCTTTTATAGAAGAACAAAAGCACAAATCCCAGCTATCTGTTACTTAAAAAAAAAAAGAGGAATTATATCACTGTTCGCCAAAGATACAAACATTGCAGCAGGAGAAATGTCCCAGCCGCAGACGCTCCTGTCCGTCTGTGCTCTCTGCCTTTCCTCACCCTCTTGGTGCGGCATCAACTCCAGAATGCAGTCAAAACAGTGGAAGTTAAGAGAAGATATTCAGAAGGCTGAGTGACATACAGACACACAGTCATTCAAATGAATGAACAGAATTACAGTTTTTTGCAAAGTGGAAGTCTGTCACTCAAAGTAACACCTGGCCTTTTGCTCATTGGACGGTCCATGCATGTAATATAAAAGCTCCTCCAATTGCTGGCAAGAAAAGAACAGGTGGTAAATAGCCATTGTCTGAATTCCTAATAGCAGGACAATTTTAGTAGTGGGTTCTGTGGTTCGTAAAACCAGTGGTATCACAAGTGAGAATGAAAAGAGGATAATTATAAATATTAAAAGGAAAAAAAATACATGCCTATGTTTTGGGCTCTGGTAATGCATTCCTCTTTATTTTTTTATGGGGACTGGGAAATAAGAAACAAGATGATTTCCCTCACTACATGTACCAGGGGGAAATGTTACCCTAAACATTTACAATGGCAGAGACCAAGATCTATGTATGTATATGCATATACATACCAAATATTTGAAATCATCCTTGCAAGTGAACTGATACTTATACCTGTTGACTAAAGCAAGGTACCTAAACACTGTCTAATTCATAAGAAATAAGCAAATCATTCATTTATTCAACAAGTGCCTACTGAATGTCTATCCTATTATTCAGGGGCTGTTTTTACCAATTACTAAAACCAGATGGTGTTCTGGCACTGGGAATATAACATTGACCATAACAGCAAAAATTATTGCCCTGATGGAGCTTAAGTACTTGGGTTGGGGATAAGACAATAGACAAAATAAACAATGAAACAAAGAGCATATTAGTAGGTGATAATTTCTTTGCAGAAAAATAATACAGTCACATGCCTTAATCCAATTTAGCTTCATGTAGGAAAATAGGAATACTGAGCGGTTACCGTTGTAAACAGAGTGGTCAAAGACTTTGAGGTCAGGAGGTGGCTTTCACTAATATTTGGGAGCAAAGTATTCAAGGCAGAGAGAAAAGCCAGGGCAAATGCCCTGGCAAAGGAGTGAGCCTCATATGCTTAAGGAAGAATAAGGAAGTTGTTGTGGCTAGAGAGTGTGCAATGGAGAAAAGTCAGAAAAGTAGCGGGAAAGGTGATGGGCAATTTTTGAAAAATTTGTCTTTGGTCTGAGTGACACTGGATATGAACAGAGGTGTGACAGGGTCTTAGTCAAGTTTTAAGTGGACCACTCTGAATACTCTATTGTTAACAGACTGAAGGAGGCAAAGGTGAGAACGGCAAAGCCAGTCAGGGGGCAGTTATAACAGTGAGGGGAGAAATGATGGCAGCCGGGTCTGGACGGTAGGAGAGCAGGTAGTGAGAAGTAAGATTCTGGAAATATCCTGAAGATGGAGTCAAGAGGACTTCCCGTTGGAATGGAGTGGATGCGGTACATGAGGGAAAAGGGGAACCAAGAGTGATTGCAGGTTTTCTGGTATTTGTTGTCATTTGTTTTTGCTTCTTTAGTAACTAGAGATAGAGAAGACTATGGGTAGAGCTAAGTTTTAGAAGAAAGTCAGAAGTTCCTTTTTGAGCATGACTAGTTTGATATATTAGACATCAGATGGAGATGTTAGTAAGAAATTGAATATATGAGTCTAAATTAAGATCTAGTTAGGAGATAAAAAGTTAGGAGTAGTCAATGTGAATGTGGTGTTAAAAAGTGACTCCAAGAGAAGAAGTGTAGATAAAGAAGAGGAGGGTCCCAAGGATGAGGCCGAGCCACACTTCGATACTATGAAGATGGGAAGGTGGGCAGGAACCAGGAAAGAAGTGGCCAGCGTGGAAGAAGGGGCATCAGAAGCCAGGTAGAAAACTTAATCTAAAAATGGCAGGTTATCCTTATGTTTAATACTGTCAATAGCTATTAAATACTACAGTCAGATCACTTGGTATCCAGTCTGACTCGAAGTGTTCTGCAATTCAGACTAAAGCTGATATTAGCAATCAGAAAAGAGAAGTATAAATAGTAACAATAATAATATACCATCCTGTATTCTTACTATGTGCCAGGCATTTTACCAAGCTTTCAACAGTCACAATTTCATTTAATACTCTCAAAAACCTTATTAAGTAAAGGTGATTTTCTCCTTCTGTAGAAGATACCCTGAGACTCAGAGAGTTCTTGTGATATTCTTGAGGTCATACAGTTTTTAGAAGAGAAACTGGGACACGAAACAGGCTGACAGCACAAACTGTGTTCCTAACCACTGTGCCATAGTGATACCACCATACATTTCAGTCATTATTATTCTGAATTTTGAAATTTTAAAAAGCATTAATAACTTTGAGAGAAGACCTCATGTAAAAGACAGGAAAAATAACAACTACATAACTAGTGATAAAATTTCTTCAAAATTGTATCAACTATTGTAGCCTGAATATAGCTGGTCATCCTCATGGACCTTTTTATTTTTTCTTTTTTTGTAGTGCTGCATTCAAAGAGAAATTCACTTCCAGAAATCTTGAAGTGCAGCATAAATTTTTACTTATAATTCCTTAAAACCAAAGTTTGGGGGTGTCAGGGAGAGGGGTTATATAGCCTTCAACATAAAATGCTTTCCCTCTCCCCAAGATTTACAACTACCTTTCTCACAATAATCAACTCTGGCACTCTGCCTTCTAAAACACTGGAGAATAGAATTGTCTGCCTCAATTTGTGAAGCAGAACAGCATGGTAAAAACACAAGCTGAACTGGGAAACCCTCCTGTGCTTTAGTTAGCCCACCTACAAAATGCAGTCATGATAGCAGCTCACTCTAGGATTATTGTGTGGATGGAATAAGTAGTATCTAAGCATTTAGGACAGTGCCTGACGCACAGCAAATGTAGATAAAATGTTAGCTAGTATGTACTGTTACAGCACGTTTCTGGTTATATCTTGGTAGGGTCCCACAGAGACTAACAAAAGCTCTGTATGTGCTGCCTGGGACTCCTACTCACATTATGAAATCTCATATTCAGTTTCCTTCCCCTTCCTTTACTGAGTGACCATGACTCCTCTCGGGCATTATGAACTTTTAAAGTTCATTTTGGCAAGTCAGAAACAAAACTTTTCAGCCTCCTGAGATGATACCATCCTCCTACAGTCTGTGTTGCTGGTAATATAAAGAAAAAGGTGTATTCACTTAATTATTTCCCTCATGGGACTGCCAGCCACTAGAAGCCCTGGCCAAAACAACTAAAGCAAAGGGGGGATCCTCTCTGCCCCCCAAACTTATGAGCAGCCTGAGGGCACTGAGGTCTCCAGAACTGTGAGGAACGGCTGGCTAGAGAACCAGTGCAGCTCTGCCCATGAGCACCATGCCATTCCTGACACACGCACAGGGCGGGTCTCCGTGCCAACCTTAACCAGCCTCGCCTCCTCGAGGTTTGTCATCTGGCTTCTCCCTGCCGAGGGAGGCCCTTCTGCTGGGGCATCACACTCCATGAAACTGAAGCGTACCCTATCATTCCCGCTGCCCAAATCCCGTCAGGCTCTCAGGTCTACACTTAAATTCTTGTTTGCGTTCCTGGAGGCTTGGTAGCCTTGCCTCTTTTCTCTCCAGAAAGAATCATAATGGCTCCTTGGTTTGGTAATAAAATCCAAAAGTTGCCAATGAATAAATAGTAAATCTACCTCAAGTTCCAGGTTGACTGTGCTTCAATTTACTCACCCCTAGTGGATGACCCACACTTCCAGTTGCTTCAATCTGAACACTGAGGTCTAAATATTTATCTCCCATTGATTCATACTTATCAATTCAAAATGTGAATCTCAGCTGGTCTCCATGGCAGTTCCCGGTGAGTTTGAATCTACAGATGACCTGAGTGCCTGTAGACTCTCATTCAGTGGTGTTTCATTGCTCTGAGGATATTTATCTTTGGTCCATTTCAGTTGCATTCTTAACCATGTTTAGACCTTTACTCCAGTCCCTGGCATAGCCCTTCCTACTAATTTCTCAAGTTTCTAGAACTGCTCTCTACTTGTGGGCGTAAAGCCTGCTTATTTCCAGTCCCACCATTGCAGCCAGGTCCCCGGGGTCTTGTTCTCATCCACTGGGGTAACTCAGAGGCATCAAACAAACCCAAGCATGGTTGTCACTAACCTCTTCTGCCTTTCCAAGACAACTCCAGTTTCCTCAGGAAATGGGTGTTCATTCACTCTAAGTTAAAAAGCAATTTCCATGCTGTTTGTTCACAGGGGAACTTTAAAGACTTTGTCTGTTGACCCTCAGCCATTAATCTCAAACCAGCCAATGTGATGCTTTGAACCAGAGACTGATAGCACCAGATCCACCCCTACCAGAGGACCGTTTGCTAGCAAGCCAGATGCAGCAGCCATCTTCCCTCTTAAGCAATTGTAGCCATCACATGAACTACCTTAACTTTATTTCATCTGAGAGCTTTGTCTTTAAAAAACATCTTTAGCCAGGTAGAGTATGTCCAAGAATCAATGACACAGTGAGTGATCTGGCTTATACATACCTCAAGGAAGTTATTTTCTCCTCCTCTTCTCTCTTTCTCATCTCTGGTTTCTCCAAGCAGCACAGCATTCTACTGCCATGGCACTAAGTTCTGGCTGGTAGACACCCCTTCTTACTTTACTATTCTTACTGATGTCTCACGACCTTCTCATCCAGACACTTTACCTTCCAGAAGATGAGAGACTGAGTCCTTCCAGTCAGCTGCTTTTGACGTTTTTGGCTAATCTATCATGTGATAACAGAATGTTACCAGCATGTTATCACTTGCTGACAGGTAGACTCTGAGTTCTACCTGAGCATCGTGTGTATTGATATGGTCCATTCTTCCTGTTTGGTATCTAGTTTTAAAACTATATGGCTGAGCGATTTAAGATGGTGGCATGAGAGGTGACACAAAGAACTCCTCCCAAAGCCACATATATCACGAAAAAATAGTTAACACAACAAATCCTAAAAGAGCAACAGGAAAGAAGGCTGAACCAGACTACATACATGGGGAGAACAGAGCAGACCTCACGAAACAGGGTAATGTACCAAAGCATTGATCCGGTGGGACCCAAGCCCTTCCCCGACCCCAGCTCACCAACAGGAGGAAGAAAAATGGAGCAGGGACGGGGTGGAATCCCAGGACTGCTGAACACCCAGGCCTGGAGATTTGCTACGAGAGCACAAACCTACATTGCATGGTGCTCTGGAGATTAGTGGAGTTGGAAAGCTAAGACAGGCGGAATACTTGGGGAGACTGAGATTCCAGAAGTTTGTGGAGGACAAGGATCCACATCCAGCTGCTCGGGGACAAAGGAAAGGCAGGCAGTCTGAGACGCTTCCTAGTAGTAAGAGGGCTGCTAAAGGGGCGCGGTTTGCATGGAGCTTGCTGCACGGGAGAAGGGATAGGTGGACAAGGTGTCTGGGCATGCTCTGCCCAGCAGGTTGGGAACTTTCAGGAGCTTCAGGTGCTCCATCTCCCTGGCTGGCTATTCAGCTCCAAGGCCCCCCACTGTGATACACAGCCAGCTATGCCTTCCTCCTGGCCTGCCAGCACCAGCTCGCAAACCAGCAGTCCCTGCCCTGGTGTCAGGCCGGAGAGAGACAGGCCCTGCCTACAGCAGCTAAAAACACAAAGCACACAGTCTTACACCTGTGTGCTGGCCCACTGGTTCTGCCAGTGGAGACGGCTACTGCAGCCGGGAATCATGAAACAGCTCTTTCCTCCCCACAGGCAACAGTGCTGCTCCCGTGCAACCCCTGACATCACTCTGGGGGCTAAGCTGTTCCAGAGACTATAGCTTATGGCACTAGAGGGCGCCACATACAAATATGAAACATCAAAGGAACCTGGTTCAAACAAAAATCTCACAAACACCAGAAAAAGGGCCAAATGAAACTGAACTCACCAGTCTTCCTGAAAGAGAGTTCAAAATAAAACTCACAAATATGCTCATGAAAGTACAAAAAAACATTCAAAAACTCAGGGAAATATATAGGATGGAGATTCAATCATTTTAAAATTCCATATCTAAAATGAAACATACAATGGAGGGATTTTAAATCAGATTAGATGTAGTAGAAGAGATGGTAAATGGAATAGAAATTAGAGAAGAGGAATACAAAGAGGCTGAGGCACACAGAAAAAAAAGGATCTCTAGAAATGAAAGACTATGGAGAGAATTGTGTGACCAATCCAAACAGAAAAATATTCACATTATAGGGGTAGCAGAAGAAGAATAGAGAGAAAAAGGGATAGAAAGTGTCTTTGAGGAAATAATTGCTGAAAAATTCCCCAATCTGGGGAAGAAGATACTCTGTCAGGCCATGGAGGTGCACAGATCTCCCAACACAGGGACCCAAGGAAGACAACACCAAGACATGTAATAATTAAAATGGCAAACATCAAGGATAAGGACAGACATCTAAAAGCAGCCAGAGAGAGAAAAAAGATCACATACAAAGGAGGACCCATCAAGTTATCATCAGACTTCTCAGCAGAAACCTTACAGGCCAGAAGGGAGTGGCATGATGTATTTAATGCAGTGAAACAGAATAGTCTCAAACCATGAATACTCTACCCAGCAAGATTATCAATTAAATTTGAAGGAGGGATTAAACAATTTTCAGATAAGCAAAAGCTGAGAGAATTTACCTCCCACAAACCACCTCTACAGTACATTTTGGAGGGACTGCTATAGATGGAAGTGTTCCTAAGGCTAAACAGCTGTCAACAGGGCAAATAAAACAACAGCAAAGTAAAATAATTAATTACTAAGCAGATCCAAAATCAAATCAATTACCCCAAAGTCAATCAAGGGACAGACAAAGAGCACACAATATGATACTTAATATATAAAGAATGGAGAAAGAAGGAAAAGGAAAGGAAAAAGAAAAGAACCTTTAGGTTTGTAATAGCATACTGAGTTAAATTAGACTGTTAGATAGTAAGGGAATTACCCTTGAACCTTTCACAACCAAGAATCTAAAGCCTGCAATGGCAATAAGTACATACCTATAGATAATCACCCTAAATGTAAATGGTCTGAATGTACCAATCAAAAGACATACAGTCAGTGAATGGGTAAAAAAACAATACCTATCTATATGCTGCCTACAAGAGACTCACTTCAAACCCAAAGACATACACAGACTGAAAGTTAAGGGATGGAAAAAGATATTTCATGCAACTAATAGGGAGAAAAAAGCAGGAGTTGCAGTACGTGTATCAGACAAAATAGACTTAAAAACAAAGAAAGTAGCAAGAGATAAAGAAGGACATTACATAATGATAAAAGGGTCAGTCCAACAAGAGGATATAACTATTATAAATATCTATGCACCCAACACAGGATCACCTACATATGTGAAACAAATACTAACAGAATTAAAGACGGAAATAGAATGCAATGCATTCATTTTAAGCGACTTCAACACACCACTCACTCCAAAGGACAGATCAACCAGACAGAAAATAAATAAGGAGACAGAGGCATTGAACAACGTATTAGAACACATGGACCTAACAGACATATACAGAACACTCCATCCAAAAACAACAGGATACACATTCTTCTCAAGTGCATGCGGAAAATTTTCAAGCATAGATCATATACTAGGCCATAAGAAGAGCCTCAGTAAATTCAAAAAGATTGAAATTGTACCAACCAGCTTCTCAGATCACAAAGGTATGAAACTAGAAATAAATTACACAAAGAAAATGAAAAAGCGCACAGACAAATGGAGGTTTAATAACATGCTCCTAAATAATCAATGGATCAATGACCAAATAAAAACAGAGATCCAGCAGTATATGGAGACAAATGACAACAATAATTCAACACTGCAAAATCTGTGGGATGCAGCAAAGGCCATGCTAAGAGGGAAGTACATTGCAATACAGGCCTACCTCAGGAAAGAAGAACAATCCCAAATGAACAGTCTAAACTCACAATTTACGAAACTAGAAAAAGAAGAACAAATGAGGCCCGGAGTCAGTAGAAGGAGGAACATAATAAAGATTAGAGCAGAAATAAATAAAATTGAGAAGAATAAAACAATAGAAAGAATGAATGAAAGCAGGAGCTGGTTCTTTGACAAAATAAACAAAATAGATAAATCCCTAGCCAGACTTATCAAGAAAAAAAAGAGAGTCTACACACATAAACAGAATCAGTAATGAGAAAGGAAAAATCACTACAGTCACCACAGAAGTAAAAAGAATTATTAGAGAATACTATGGAAAATTATATGCTAACAAACTGGATAACCTAGAAGAAATGGACAACTTTCTAGAAAAATATAACCTTCCAAGGCTCACCAAGGAAGAAACAGAAAATCTGAATAGACCAATAACCAGCAACAAAATTTTACTGGTAATCAAAAAACTACGTAAACCAAACACCTGGACAAGATGGCTTTACCACTGAATTTTATCAAACATTTAGTGAAGACCTAATACCCATCCTCATTAAAGTTTTCCAAACAGTAGAAGAGGAGGGAATACTCCCAAACTCATTCTACGAGACTAACATCACTCTAATACCAAAACCAGGTAAAAACACCACAATAAAAAGGAAATTACAGACCAATATCCCTGATGAACGTAGATGCAAAAATACTCAACAAAATATTAGCAAACTGAATTCAAAAATACATCAAAAAGATCATCCATCATGATCAAGTAGGATTTACTGCAGGGATGCAAGGATGGTACAACATTTGAAAATCCATCAACATCATCCACCACATCAACAAAAAAAAGGACGAAAACCACATGATCATCTCCATAGATGCTGAAAAAGCATTTGACAAAATTCAATATCCATTCATGATAAAAATTCTCAACAAAATGGGTATAGAGGGCAAGTACCTCAACATAATAAAGGCCATATGTGAAAAACCCACAACAAACATCATACTTAACAGTGAGAAGCTGAAAGCTTTTCCTTTAAGATTAGGAACAAGACAAGGATGCCCACTCTCCCCACTTCTATTCAACATAGTACTGGAGGTCCTAGCCATGGCAATGAGAAAACACAAAGATATAAAAGGCATCCAGATTGGTGAGGAAGAACTCAAACTGTCACTATTTGCAGATGACATGATATTGTACATAAAAACCCTATAGACTCCACTCCCAAACTACTAGAACTAATATCTGAATTCAGCAAAGTTGCAGGATGTAAAATTAATACACAGAAATCTGTTGCATTCCTATACACTGACGATGATCTAGCAGAACAAGAAATCAGGAAAACAATTCCAATCACAATTGCCTAAAAAAGAATAAAATATCTAGGACTAAACCTGATTGAGGAATTGAAAGACCTATACTCTGAAAACTACAAAACACCCATGAGGAAATTAAAGAAGAAACCAACAAATGGAAACACATCCCATGCTCATGGATAGGAAGAATTAATATTGTCAAAATGGCCATCCTGCCTAAAGCAATCTACAGAATGAATGCAATTCCTATCAAAATAGCAACAGCATTCTTCAACGAACTAAAGAAAATCATTCTAAAATTCATATGGAACCACAGAAGACCCCGAATAGCCAAAGCAATCCTGAGAAGGAAGAACAAAGCTGGGGAGATTATGCTCCCCAACTTCAAGCTCTACTTCAAAGCCACAGTACTCAAGACAATTTGGTACTGGTGCAAGAACAGACCTATAGATCAATGGAACAGACTAGAGAGCCCAGATATAAACCCAACCATATATGGTCAATTAATATACAATAAAGGAGCCATGGATATACAATGGGGAAATGACAGCCTTTTCAACAGCTGGTGTTGGCAAAGTGGACAGCTACATGTAAGAGAATGACACTGGATTATTGTCTAACCCCATAACACAAAAGTAAACTCAAAATGGATCAAAGACCAGAATGTAAGTCATGAAACCATAAAACTCTTAGAAGAAAACATATATGAGCAACTTTTTCCTGAGCACATCTCCTCAGGCAAGGGAAACCAAAGAAAAAATGAACAAGTGGGACTACATCATGCTAAAAACCTTCTGTACAGCAAAGGATGCCATCAGCAGAACAAAAAGGCATCCTACAGTATGGGAGAATATATTTGTAAATGACATATCTGACAAGGGGTTAACATCCAAAATATATAAATAACTCACACGCAACACCCAGAAAACAAATAACCCTATTAAAAAGTGGGCGGAGGATATGAGCAGACACTTTCCAAAAAAGAAATTCAGATGCCCAACAGGCACATGAAAAGATGCTCCACATTACTAATCATCAGGTAAATGCAAATTAAAACCACAATGAGATATCACCTCACACCAGTGAGGATGGCCATCATAGAAAAGACTAGGAACAACAAATGCTGATGAGGATCCAGAGAAAGGGGACCCCTCCTACACTGCTGGTGGGAATGTAAATTAGTTCAACCATTGTGGAAAGCAGTATGGAGGTTCCTCAAAAAACTCAAAATAGAAATACCATTTGACCCTGGAAATTCCACTCCTAGGAATTTACCCTAAGAATGCAGTTTCCCAGTCTCAAAAAGACAGATGCACCCCTAAGTTTATTGTAGCCCTATTTACAATAGCCAAGAAATGGAAGCAACCTAAGTGTCCATCAGTAGGTGAATGGATAAAGAAGAAGTGGTACATATACACAAAGGAATATTATTTAGCCATATGAAGAAAACAAATCCTACCTTTTGTAACAACATGGATGGAGCTAGAGGGTATTATGCTCAGTGAAATAAGCCAGGCGGAGAAAGACAAGTACCAAATGATTTCACTCATCTGTGGAGTATAAGAACAAAGCAAAAACTGAAGGAACAAAACAGCAGCAGACTCACAGAACCCACGAATGGACTAACAGTTGCCAGAGGAGAAGGGACTGGGGAGGGTGGGTGGGAAGGGAGGGTGAAGGGGAATAAGGGGCATTACGATTATCACACATAACATGGGGGGGTGCACAGGGACGGCAGTATAGCACAGAGAAGACAAGTAGTGATTCTATAGCATCTTACTACGCTGGTGGACAGTGACCCTAATGAAGTATGTGGTGGAGACTTGATAATGGGGGGAATCTGCTAACCACAATGTTGCTCATGTGATTGCATATTAATGATACCTAAAGAAAAAACAAAAAAGCAAAAAAACTATATGGCTTACCCCTAACCCTCTCCCAAACCTCTGCATCTGTCTTTACCTGCTGTAGATATATTTTTCTGTTTCATATATGCATAATAGAAGTAACATTCCTGTATAACTGTATTTTGTGAAATTGTATAATGCCACATTTGCAACTTCTTCAATTGAAATAATCATGGTAATCATGCAGTCCAAATTTCATTGTACTCATTTCCCTATAATTCCAAACATAGATGATCTTAGTGAAGGTGCACTTTTAACTTAGTTCCAGAGAATGATTTGAATCCAGAATCCCATGTGTAACCTAGATATAGCTGACTCCCACTTGGACCAGTCTCTGTGTATCATTACATTCAATGAAACAGTAGTCTGGCCACAGAAGGCCTGAAGTGTTATGTAGATCTTGATTGTGAATTTCCTTTAATGGTAATGTGGAGAATTTACACAAAATTTCACAGAAATTATTCATAAAACTTATTTTTTAACATCTCTCTTTCATCCCTCTCTCTTGCTCACTTCTTAGCATGTTTCTCTTCCTCCCACTCTGCCCAGCACAGCCTACCCTCTAGAGCTCCCATCGTGCGCATCTCCATACCGTATGCAGTCCCCATGGAGCAGTTTGCCTGCTCGGAATGGTTTTCTCATAACAAGCAGCTCTCACAGGAATTATGTTGAATAAAAATACAAATTCTTCACGTTCTTAAACTTTCCATTTATGAAGTGTACAATCATTCACCCAACCACTGAAATTATTCTGCAAAGGGAAATTATTTTCAACCACTTCCTCTGGATGTCCGTTTCTTATTTTAAGCTACAAAACAAGTTTAAGATGGTCCTAGGTGGGGGAAAAAAATCATAACAAATAGTTAGCAATAGACTTACTCTATCATTGGAAATATGAATGAATGCAAAAGCTATTTTAGATGAATAGATAATATTGGAATATGATAATTACGTCTTGCTTAGAATGTGTGTGTTTATGGTTTTTTGTGTGTGTGTGTGTATGTAAATGTTTTACCAGTATAGATTTCTCTTGATATCTTGAAATCCACATTTCTGTTTGTTCACATCTACACATTTGGAAATGTTTATGGCTGGTGCTGTATTCCTGACTCTTTACAAGATTTCATGGTCCTTAGGGCCTATTTTCAGAGACCAATGCATCTTGTCGGACTAGGTCTGAAACTAGGGTCTGAGAAGAATACTAAGGACTTTGATGGATTATCACTAAAACTGAACTGTGCTGAAAAGTTATAAATCTTCAATTTCCCTCGGGCTTAGATAGGACTGATTACTGGAAGGATCATCAAAGTCACCAAGTTGTCATGAGCCCTAAAAAGTACATTAAAAAGGGCATCATCTACCAAAAATGTAAACAAGTGTAATACACATTCCAGGCATATGAAGTTCAGGCACTAATCATCTCAGATAAATGATAAACAACGATGAGTTACATGTAAATCAACACCGTTGTCAAAACACTGCCCTTTTAATCCCAGATAAATAATGAAGTTTATAAAAGGAGATTTTTGAGGGTCATGGAAGATTGTTTAAACATACATGGAGAGTGGTTTAAGTGCTAATCCATTGCCATTTATGTAAACTGCATTTCTATCATCAGTCTTTGCTGCATACAATTGCCTCATCATCTTATAAATCCACAGACCTCGTTGCAACTAGTCCTTGCTAGAAACAAATTTTTCACGTTAAGCTTGAAAGTTTTAAACTCTTCTCTACATACATATAGTGACCCAGTCTTGAAAACCTCAGCTCAGCTCAAGACATGAAAAAGTTTAAAGCACTTAACAACTTTTATAGGGTGTCACCCACTAAGCGACTCTAAAAGATCTAACAGTACAGAAATGCTTCCACATCAAGACTTTTCACAAGATATTCTATAAATGAATCTGGATTCTACTGAAGTTGTTACACATCTGCTTTGCTTTACCAATGAAGAACACAAACATGTTGATGGTTTCAGTCCAAACCTTTTTTGCAAGCAAGAAGGAAATGCAGAATGTTCAGCTAATTGCTAAGAGGAAATCCATATGTGTTATTTGCTTTCCATGAAAGGACAGGTCCACTTGCTATTTAATTGATGAAATGTTGTACACAAAACTGACAGTGATTAATACCATTCTAAGATGCCATTTTAAGAGCTGTAAGTGTAATGCTCTGGAATATGTTCTTTGACATTTACATTGCTATTTGCTAGGTATAAAATCTAGTTCTTGCCTTAAGCATTTATATTGGGGTAAAAATGTTAAGTAATTTCAAATGGCAATGTCTTCCTGGGGAGCCAATCTTTTAAAAGTCAGTAACCAATCAGTTTTCATTCCTGATTTCCTTGTTAAAAACAAACAAACATTTTGCTACAAATTCGTCTAGAAATATTTATCAGGCACCCACAGGATATTTTATGTGATTTCCCCTTGATGTGCCTCTTGTCGCAAAGAGACTAGATGGGCCCAGAACATAATAAAGTGAATGACTTTCTAGCAGGCTCTTCCATCCATGGTCCTCTCCACACATGCACACACAGAACTCAGCTGGGAAGTCTGTGCTGTCGTGAACCCCAAGACAGTGCACAATGGCTCTCACATTTCCATATTTGATTCAGTCTCAAAAGGAGGGAGGGTTCAGCCTGGGTTTTCTTTTGTAATCTCCAGCATAGAGAAGGATATGAAGGGCTTGTTTTTTCTTCAAAGGATTCACAGTTCATTATATTTAAGCTTTCCACCATCCTGCGACCTCTCAGACTCCCTCCGTACGTTACTGCCGTCCTGAATCACTTATATCTAACAGAGATAACAAAGTCTGTCTTTTGCATCTGCTTTAGACATTATTCCTGATACCGCAAGTATTCAGACACCAGAATTTTACAGAAACAAGCAATAAAAAAAATAAATCCAACAGACCTTGTTGTCTGAGTGCATCAATAAGAGGACACTATTGTTTTTTGCTCTGTACCTCGTGTGCCTTGTAGAAAGGTGAAGGCAGTCGCCAAAAACGCAAATAATTTTAGGAGCCAAGAAGCTAAGTACAAAGGGAGAAGAAATAAGGTGACACGGGCACAATGTGAAAGGTTCCTAATGCTACCTTTACAACAGCAAAATTGTGAACAGGATGAGTGACAATTAACACTTCTCTCAGTGACAGAGAAGTCAAACAGGTGCATGGAGCCTGTGGCAAACTTGCCCGTTTAAAAGGGTTGGTGGTTATTAAGGTTCATCTAGTTGTTTGCAGACAAGAACATAAGCCCAGTACTGCCAGAACTTAATGGTTTTCCAAGGAGTTGGCAATTAATATTTTTATGTGAATTCTCCCAATTTTGAAGTTTTTAAGTGATGACAACTAAGTCAACTGGAAGAGGAAAATGGTCATTTGGTGGAGTTTAAACATTCCTGCTGAACAAAATCTCATCTGTGGGCGAGATCAGGTTGAAAGGTTAAGAGTTTGCAACTCTAGTATTGGCAACGCTCAGAAAATTGTTTTCTGATTGAAACTCAAGCACAAGATTCACGACTGCTTAAACGAAGGTTTTGATGCTGGGAACACTTCCAAATGCTAAATCTGGAGTTCTGCTATTCAAGCCTGCATTGATATCTCTTGTCAGAGCCAGACTTTGTAAAAATCTAAAGGAAGCTAATTCTCTTGTCACCCATCATTTATCCTGAATCCTGGAGGATGGAATCCATGATGTCCAATATCTGTATCAACAACCAACTGCAGATCAATTCAACTTACATCCACTAGTCTCTCAACTATCCAGAAGTTCTTCAAGACAGAAAACAATCATAAAGAAAGATGAAAGACATTTGGGTTATTGTGATAATAAAAATCAGAAGTGGCAGTGAAGGCCCGGTAAGCATTTTGAAATTTGGAGAAACAGAAGGATTAGTTTAGGGCCAATGAAAGCAGTGATATGGTGACAATTTAAGAACAGCTAAATGCCATTGATGGAATTCCAGTGCCTTCATGGGCCACCAACCAACTAAAACTTCCTCCTCCAGTTGATGTCAAGTCATATAGGACGGGTTACGAACCACAGCATGTTAGTGTTTCCTACCATAGCCTGCGTTCCTGCCCCGGGATCCCTGACGCTGAGAAGAAAACACACACACCCTCACCCCACACACATTCTGAGTTTAAGGACTGAGTAGTCAGTTTCCCAAAGGTCAACTGAAGTCTTCTATGCCAGTTTCAGCTCTATTCTGAAGATGCTGACCAGGGGAAAAAGTAAAATCCTCCATCCAAAACCCTCTACTTGCTAATAGGAGGGCCGCAGACTGCCAGCTGTCTTTTGCCAGCCCCTTTAGGGTTTGTCTTTGACAGATCAGTATCAAACCAAATAGCTGCAGGCCAACCAATTAAAATTAAAAAGGGGGAGACCGAGAGATTCGTGCCTGCTGGTGAAAACTTAAGCAGGCATGTGGGTAATATGAGTATGACGAGCTGGCAGCCCACGGTCTTTTTGAAGTGAAGAGCAAACAAGTTGAGGGTTTGTATAATGCGGGCTTTGTCTGGTAGTTCAGCCAGGAGCTTTACCAGTACAACTGCTTCCAAAAACTAAAACACATGGGGTCGAAAGCATTGCAAGTTAAAGCAAACAAGATTCGCAGCCAGGACCAGCATTCCCAACAGCTGAAGAGTAGACACGCTCCGCCACTAAAAGCAAAGTAGTGGCCAGATTTGAATGTCTCCCAGACACACCAAAAGTAAATGATTATGGACAATTATAAACTGTAGAAAGAACTACTAAAAGAGACTATTATCAGTGTTTGCAGTAACAGCTACAAAAAGTTCTTGGGGTGGAATGCAAGGGTCAGAAGGAGCATCTGGGAAAGAGAGACATCAGTCATGATTCTAATGCTTAAATAAAAGAATAAAGATATGACAATTATTTTCATGTGAAACATGTAGCATGCTCTACTATTACTCTCAGGAAATATCAGGATTCAGCAAAGATAAATGGACTTGTTAGTGTAACATGTGCATTTCTAAAGTCTGCCTTCAAAACAAGGGTTACCTATCTCCATTTTTATTTTATCGCTCCTCACGAACCTGTTATCTCTGCAGCCCCTTTCCAGGATGGCCGTGTCCCCTAATGGTGTATCAACATTCCGCCCAGTGGAATTTGAACTTCCAATGGCACAAACAACTGAAGAGACCCTGTCATGTCCACTGAAGAGAAACTTCCTGTCTTGCAGTGTCACAAATATCACAAATAAATAAATCAAGTAATTCTCATTTGTTATGTTGTGATGACTCAAAGCCCAAAACACTGGAAAACTGAAACCAAGGAAGTGCTTGAGTTCATCCTGCAAGTGGGTCAGTGATCTCCCTCATCAAAAGAGAAGCTCTTCGTCTTTAACGGGTGGCCTGGAAAAGCTTTAAATCTGGGCAACAATGCCGTGCACACTAAAGGGCAGGCAGGTTAGGAGGGTGTGAAGGGCTGTTTCGGTCAGAAGTGCATTTTTCTGGGGGTGTAATTTATGTTCCTACATCTATCTATACGATAGATTCCCCATTACAGTAATTATTATGAATTATAGATAAGCACTCTGTGTGTAACATTCTGTTCTCCATTTCCTACAAATCAAATTACCGAGGGTTATATTGGATTGTAGACGTATTTAGAAAATCCTTTTATGGTTGTTTGTAAGGTTTCCTTCTGCCAAGAGGCTCCAATCTCTTCTTCGATTAGCGGCCCCCAGAGTGCCTGCCTTGTAAAGGGCTGTGTACTGCAGAGTGGGCCTGGTGCAGGGGGCACTGGCTGGACCCTGGAGTCACCATTCAGACCAGTGGAGGGCTGACAGCTATCTTGACTGGAAAATAATTAAACCTTAAAGTTGGACACATGGTAGGTGTTTAGGGATTACTTGTTCAATGTCCACACTGGTTATTACCCCAAGGAGGCTGTCAACAGAGACAAGGCTGTTGACAGGCTGTTAGAAGCCTGAGAAAGGCTTCTAAACTGGACTCCTGGACAATTACAACACTCATCCTCAGGTGTTTGATGGGGGGATAATGTGCCATGGGTGGAGGAGGAGAATGGACCCACAAAATTCGGTTACATCTACATCATGTTCCTATTATGAAGAATTAGTCCCCAAATATTCAGACTGCTTGATCAGCTTATCACATCTGGTTCTGGATCCCAGCACTTTAGGTCATAAGGATGGGTTGTATGTATATGTGAAGGTCAGAAGCTTGCCCAGTGCTTATACATCAACTTTTTCAAGACAGGCTTGTTTTTGTTTTTGTTTTTTGTAAAATAACCTAAATTTTTTAAGTTGGTGCATACTTCAAGTTAAAGCAAAACAAAACAAAACAAAAAACTTTGGAACCAAACAAAAAATCTGCAGGCTGCATTTGGACCATGCGTCAGCAGTTATGTTCTCTGTTCTAGACTACTGGATTTTGAAATGTTTAAAGATTCAGAACCTTCCTGCAAAAGAAATTTTGTGCCTAAATCTGACACATACAGAGAGAAAAGTCTTCAGGTCTAAGGAGTTGCAAGGGTCAGAACAGAAGTACAGAGAAAAAAACTCGTAAGCTAACACTACCCACCACTGCCTGCCCTCTCAGTAAGATCCGCTCGTTCCAGATAGAAGGTGCCCTCATCAAAACTGACATCACTTAGCCACCTTCTGCCTCAGTTTCTGCTTACTTATAAGCCTGTGTACTCATGCCATCCATTTTCTCATCTTTCTTGCTGCCACAAGACCTCTTCTTGTGGTTCTTTTTGGCTTATACGCCCTCCTAAAACCAACTAATTGATCCCTTCTCAAATGCCCTTGTTCAAATTCCTGAGTTAGAGCATTTGAACCAACTGATCACCATTTTGCCTGTTTGGGCAGTTTTTCATGCCAAGCCATCTCATAGTACACTGGCCAGTGACGGGATTGGTTAGGGGTAGGACCACCCTGGTCCAGTGAGATAGGTTTGTAAGAAAGAGATTCATGACCACCCAGGGTGGCTTCCACAGCCCTGTTGTGGGTAAAGCTCTTTCCCTTAGAAGGAAGCTGTTGGGATGGCAGGCACTACGATGGACCTGTCCAGCAGAATCTTTAGACTTCAGTTCAAATCATGCTAGTGTCTCAACCTTTGAATGTGATTTCCCTCTGGAACATAAACCAACACTAAGACTGTATTGCTATAACATTCCTGTTCATGTGGACCTTGAAGCAGGGTCCTTCCGAGGATCTCTGTGGCTCTTGCGTGCTTTTTGATGACAGCTTACACTAATTTGAAAAGGCACAAGCCCTCAAAGTATGGACCTCAGTTGTTTTGGAGGTATCTGAACCAACTCTTTGATACATTATTATCCATTCTTAAATGTGGGTGAATTTTATGGACTCCCAGAACTCGTCAAGTCCACTCCTGTGGCTTTAAATATCGTCAATATGCTTAGGAATCCCAGGCCAGATCTCTCTCCTGAACTGCATCTCTACCTAAATGCCCATAGTCATTTTTGTTTCTTCAATGTTGCTAAAATTCATGTGCAAACTAGTTCTGCCTGTCTTCTGCCAGTTAAATCACTCTTCTTCAACCATCCAGTTGCACAAATAATAAACTAGGGTGTCACCCTTGGTTTTTACCTCTCCCAGGCCAATATCCAATCAATAATGACTATTTCTGTTGAATATTACTTCCCAAATATCTCAACTCTGGTGCTCCACCTCTACTACCACAGTGAATTTCAATTATTCAGAGGCTGATGTGGTAAGAGATAGGTGGTGGCACTGAGGCACCCAGAAGGGGTACCTGCCCCAAAATTGGTAAGTAAGGGAGGCCTTCCAGGAAAAGTGACCTCAACTTGGTACTTGAAGGATGAATAGGAATTAGCCAGACAAAAGGAGTTTAGAGTTTGCATGGGGGTAATGGATGGGAGGATAGTGTTCTAGTCACAGAGAGCAACTTTGATATATACAAAAGGCTAGAGATCATCCTCCCATCCATTACCCCCACGCAAACTCTAAACTCCTTTTGTCTGGCTAATTCCTACTCATCCTTCAAGTTGAGGTCACTTTTCCTGGAAGGCCTCCCTTACTTACCAATTCTGGGGCAGGTACCCCTTCTGGGTGCCTCAGTGCTACCACCTATCTCTTACCACATTATCTTTGTAATCGCCCATTTGCTCCTCTCTAACTTCCACTAAACTACTAGCTCTCTGAGTCAGGACCATGTCTGCATTGTTTAAATCAGTGTTCCCAGTGCCCAGTACAGTACCTGACACATAGCAGTTGCTTGGTAAATATTTGTTAAATGGATAAATGCCCTATTCTACAAGACTTATATGCCTTTAATATATGTTTTAAATGCACCCAGAGAATAAGGTTGTGATTTAGATAAAGTTTCAAAGACAATTGGAAATAGGCAAAGACAGGAACAATCCCAGACACATAACAGAATGAATAACACATAAATAAAAAGATGTAAAAATCAAATAAAAATGCAAGGCCCTCAGTCTTGTAAATCCCTAAGATAAGCAGAATACAAATTCTGTACCTAATATTTCAAAGGACAGGAGCACACTCTTCCCCTGAGAATTACAGAATACCTTTTTTTTTCCATTGTTCATGCACTAATTCATACTTCTGAAACTCAGATATTCAGATAACAAATAACCAAGTACGGGAAGGAAAGTTACACATTTTAGTCATATGTCATAGTCCAAGCAAATGGCAGCCAGATTTCCCTCTATAAATTGCAGAATTCTCTTATGGTTTCACAAGATGTATTGAAAAGAAAAACAGTAAAAAGGAAATTCATTTTTTACTCAGCTAATATAGTATATGGGTAAAGGGTTCATGTTTAAACTGTTACAGATGAGTGAGTTTTTCCAGAAATGCAATTTTAACAAAGCATAATATCACTGAGATATTAAAACTGAATATAAAATTTCAAAAAATTAGGTTAACACCCTCAGAGTAAATCATGCTAATATCATATGCTTTAAATAATGCTGCATTTTCAATAAATTACTTAGCTAGCAACAAGGAAACAGATTTCAGAAGAAGAAAAATAGAGCTTGTCAAAAGAATCTTAAGGAACAAAACCGATAAGCTAATAATAAAGAAGTGTTTCTGTGTGACCCTTTTGTGTGTGTTATTATTTTGTTGCTATGGCTATTGTTGCTAATTATTAGTAAATGCAAAGTTACCACTTTGAGAGTCAGACAAAAGTGATCAATCCATGTTTTTCAGGTCAAATTGATACAATTTATTGATGAGGATGAATACAATATTCAAAGCAAAAATCTTGTTTTAGAAGTAACAGTTAATTATTGCAAATTCTCATCACCCTTCCAATATTTTTACATAAGATGAGGGACCACCTCAAAGAGAATTTGTGAGAAGCCAAAATCTGCAGCCTGAGGTTTCTCTGAGGAAATAGGTAAACACAGCAATTTCATCTTGGGCCAATTAAAGAGTATATATTTGTAGGTGGGTGAGGTTAAAACTTTGTTTCACCCCTATCCCCTACCCAGCCATACCTCCCAAGGTCAGGTACAGCCCCTGGCCCTAGCACCACACGCGTGCCCAAACACTTCATCTCTCACCCCCTGTAAGAAAAAATCTTCCAATAGCTCCTATTTAAATGCTACATGTGTTCTGATCATTCAAGGATGTGGGTTTTGTCATTTGCATATTGTTTTGCCCTGATCCCAAATTCAAAAAGATACACTGTATTTTGCTGCATCCTAATGTAGAAACTCTAAATGATCCCAGAAAATAAATAAATAAACTTGTTCTGGCAAAGCCATTTGGGGATTATTAGTTGGCATCTTTTGGCTGTAGTCAGAAATAAGTGGGCATCCATTCGTACCAATCCTTGGAACATTATCTCTGTTTGCATTGTCATTATGCTTAAAAGTGCTGCTGGAATCCAGAATACTAGTCTTAAAAAAAAAAAAAGAAAAGATCTAAGATCTCTATTTTACTTATTTTCTTTTCCTAAGTCAAGGGAAGCAAAACTCCCACAGTAGCACATTTTCATAGAATAAACGAGGACATGAAAAAAAAACTTAAGTCCTCATGAAATGCATTTGTGATCAGTGGAGTTAGACCTCTTCCTAGTGTCCCGGTGACTATCAAAACAGATGTGTGATATCTGTGTCTGTCGGGTGCCTCTTTAAAGCCTTACATGGTTGGCTTGTCCTTGTTCAGCTCAGAGTCATTTGAAAAAATACTTTGAGAGCTAGCCATGAGAATTACAAATCATTTTTCAAAGGTATGTACAGCTCTGCAAATTACAATGAGTTTACAGGTGCCATCTTACTCCGTGTAACCTAGAGACGAAAGAGTTATCAAGGACACCGATGCTCATTGCTGCATCGATTAAGTCCTCATGAATTCAAAAATTGTGGCAATAATCTCTTTCATGGAAATAGATCTGTGAAGTCGGCAAGCAGATGGCATCTGATTTCCTCCTGAATGAAGAGGCATGTAAAATTGTATAAGGGCCCCAACAGCTTTGGGAAGCAGGAAGCAAAGACAGAGGCCATGCTCTTCACACCCTTGATGAACTTGAAGGGAATAAATGGGGCAGACACACTGCTGGGCACTTTCTCTTACATTGGCTCACTGCATTATTTTCTCGAATTTAAAGGTGAGGAAGCTTACACAAAAGGTTAAGGGACTTGCCCAAGATCACCAAGCTAACACATGTCATAGCAAGCTTCTCTCTAGGAGATACTTGCATTCACCCACAAAATCAACACAGTATCAGGGCCCACAGTCTGATCGCCAGCCCATTCATGCCATCTGTGTGCCCTCCCCAGCCCACCCGCCGTCGTCTTCCGATGCGACCGTTCTTCCTTTTACTGTTCAAGACTTTCCTGAATGTTGATGTGAACACATTTTCTCTTTAGTTGTTGCCTCAAACTGACCCTGGCAGTGGATACCAGGCTTGTCTACATGTGTCACTGTGGTTGACCTCCCCTTCTCGCGGCCTCCCCGCTCCCCTGCAGGCACCGCCGCCCCTACTCCTGCCCCATGCGGATGCGGCTCGGCACTGCGAACGAAAACCCAGGAACTCAACGGGCCTGATTTAATAAATCCTGTATTATCACACTGCTCGCTTACTGCAAAGCAAGGCGACTACTCCTCCCTGGCCACAGATGCCTCTCAGATCAGTATCTCAAGTGCTGACCCTTCATCCTCTTCCAAGGTCATATTTTGTGCTGTCTACAAAATAACACTCCTTGGTGATCTGCCAAGATCTAAAACTAGTTGTGACAAAACTGAGCACAGTGCCCTCTCCCTCAACCCTTGCTCCGTTTCAGCTTGTCTGCTATGGTCACAGGGCACCATTACCTAATCTGGGCACCCAGCAACATAACTGTAGAGTCCTCTTCAGTCCCTCCTCTCTCATTTGTTCCCAAGGTCCCAGCACCAATTCATCCTTCCTTATTTGGAGTCTGTGTGTTCACACCGCCACCACTTTGTTCCCTCAGATAACCACACCCACCGATATTAATACTGAAGACTACAAAGAACTGTCCCTATTTCCAGATTCTCCTGATCACATCCAGCCATCACACAGGAACAACTGCCGTTTGCTCAGACCTGAAATCTTCAACGTGATCAGGGAGCCCTTTATTGATTGGCCACCAATTACTTCTCCAGGCTCAACTCATGTCACCTGCCCTCTCATTTCCTATCCTTTTCTTCCTTTCACATCTCTTAACTTGTATGCTCTTTCTACCTCAGGAACTTTGAACGTTTCCTGGAATGTTCCTTAATCACACTAGCCAGTACCTATTTAGCAGCCTCCTCCAGCCACCATTCTATTAGGTTCCCTTATCTCACCCTATACTTTTCTTTCATCACCCTTAAGCATGGTCTTTAAGAGTTTATTTCTGAATGAATAAATATTCCCAATTGGTTCTCCAAGTAGAGAGAAGAGCATTTGCAAAAGTGCAAAGAGGAGAAAGGTGGTGGCCCATTTGTGACAGTAGGAGGAATCCAGTATAACTGAGACAGAGATTGAGAGGTAGCATGGTACTGATTGAAGGTGAACAAGTGGGTGAGGCATGTTGTGGAGTGACCTCGTAAGTCCATGATAAGAAGGTTGATTGTTAGCCTACTAATATTGGAAAGAAGTAAAGAGTTTTAAGCAGAGGGGTAATATGATCAGACTTGCATTTGTAGACCATGCTGCATAAAAGGTAGAAAATGACCCGGAGACGATAAGAGTGATTGCATAAAGACAGGTGGTCTTGCAGGTGGCTTGGACTAGGAACATGGCTGTGAGGGTGGAGAAGAGTAAGTGGTTAAAATAAATAATTCTGCAGTAAAATTGATAGGTTTTACCCACTGATTGGAAGTCTGAGAGAGGGCTGTCAAGCATGAGTCATAAATTCCACCTTTAAGTTAATGGATATAATGCCCTTTACTGAGACAGGCAGTGTGGAAGAGGAGCAGGGTAGGATATTGATGAGTTTCATTTTAAATCGGTTGCATTTAGGAATATTCTGGAGTAGCCCAGTAAATAAATCAATAAGCAATTGGATCTACTGGGTTGTATATGCAAACTTAGGAATATTCAACATAAAAGAAGTGTTTCAATCTATGATGTAATCTAGAAGTGGAAAAGGGTGTGAAATGAAAAGAAGAGACGACCTAGGAAATTTTTTGTTGTCTATATTGCCCAGATACAATCTTTCTGCCAAGACTTATCCCTTTAAAACATTCAAAACCTTATTCAGAACTCAGATTTTCCATGAAGCCCTCCCAACTTCATATTGCCTTCATCTTATCATTCTAATAACACTCATTACCCTTAAAAAAGTTACCATTGGCTACATTTATCTTTATGGGATTCTCCTCACACCAATATTATGTTGCAAGCTCCCAGAGAATAGGCTTCTTGTTTCTTCTTTCACTAAATATATATACTATTCATTCAATTGATATTCTTGACAAGCCAACTGTATACCTGCTAGTAATATATACCTATTTGGATTTCATAAATTTTGAGTTTCCTATTGTCACAGGGCAAGTTTAATACTTTATGTAAATATTTTTGTTTTGGCGAAGTTGTGTATGTAACTAAAGAAGATATAATCATATGATTTAATCAAAATATGGGGTTGGAATTGCAGCTAGCAAACACATTGACCAAAGAAGAACATTAAAGCAGAAATGCTATTAGTACATGGTTAAGTGCTTTGAAGTATCATTTACAGCCCTGTCTCTGATCCTACATAATTTGGCCTGCACAGACAGTTCCATATCCATGCAGGCTTTCCTAAGAATAACCGCTGTCAAAAAGCATTACTGACAAATGATGTTGACTACCCTCATTAGCAAGTCACCAGAGCAGCGCCCACTAGTGGCTTGGCTGAGAAAGCGGGCCCTGGGGGCTGATGGCAGTCTATCAGGCCAGTTTTCCATGGAATTCATTGAGTTCCAGTTCTCTGTCTCAGATTTCCCCTGACCTGGGTAGGTGGAGATAAGCAAAAAGAAGGATGGATACCTCTATGTTTTTTTTATGAGATTACCGTATCACCCAACATCAAGTCAGTTCATGATTTTTCTGTACATAACAGGTTTTCAAGAAGTATTTGTTGAATGATTCAAATAATTAAATTAACATGAATTGAGTACCTAATATGTGCTAGGCAATGCATAATGTGTTAGGGCTTTTTTTTTTAACAACATCAGAATATTTTTTCATCAGTATACCAAAGATGAGCGAAACAAAATTCAAAGAAGTTGGTTAACCTGCTCAAGTCACACAGCTAGTAAGTAACAAAGTGAGAATTTAAACACAAATAAAAAATTTTCTTCCATGTAATATTTTCCATATTGGCAAGGTGAGTTTATTGCTTCAATCATTAGAAAAATACACTGATTAAGAGAATTTTCAATAGTTGGCAGGGTAGAAGTCTCCCACACTCCCAGCTTTGAGCTACTCAGCATCGATCAGCGCAGCCACAGATCATGTGAGGGTCACTGGCAACCCACACTATACTATAGGCGCAATTTCTCTAACCCCACCCCTACAGAACAGATGGCGTTCTACACAAATGTCCATGAAGCTAGTCAGTTAAATTAAACTGTACAGTCAATCCACATCACTGAATCAGATTTCAATTTTCCATCTGTTCGAGTTGCATCGTACAGATTCAGGGTCAACCTTATGTGTCTGCACAGTAAACAGTTTCATATCCTAGATTTAGGTTCATATCCTAGATATAGGCTTTAATTCAAGAGGAATGTCCTAAAAAATTTTTTTCCCATCAGAAGTTCTATTAGTGCTTTATGCCCAGGTATTCTTTCAAAACAAAATGTCTCCTTAGAGATCTGTTACATTCAATTTTTAGCCAATTAAAATGAATGTGTTTTTCAAGTTACTCCCTATGAGTCACACAAGGGACATAGTGGCATCCACCACAGAGATCATAGTATCTTGATCAAGAACAGAACAGTCAGGCCCACATACGATACAAGTGCCTCTCTCTATTGCCTACTAGTGCCACGGTTTTGTAGGTTACTCTGTGAGCCTCCATTTTCTCACTTATACAATTAGCAAAAATACTATCCTTATATTCTTGTTAAGTATTAAATAGTGATAATTATTGTTTCATTACAACATATGACTAAATCTATTTAAACATCCCCTTATGCACAGTGAAAAGTAGAACCCATTTCATAATGATGTTTGATACATTTATTTTAGAGAGGGAAAATCTATAAAAGTAGGAATAACTGATATAAAAAGATAAAGGAAAATGCAAACTTGGCCTTATCTCAGCAAATAAGCCTTAATTTTGTGTGTGTGGTGATGAAAATGAGTATTACAATACAGTGCTCTATGTTTTGAACTAGTAATGCCAGGATTTTACACCCAACATTTCTAATGGTATTAATGATATCAACATTCTTACTAAAAGGCTGAAAAATTCAAAGTGCTAGTCATCCAGAATGTAGAAACCTTTCGTCTTTCATACAGACTCTTTTATCACTGCACTGGTTTCCTAAGGCTGCTATAACAAATTACCACAGACTGGATGACTTAAAATAAACAGATTTATTCTCTACGGTTTGGGAGGCCAAAAGTCCAAAATCCAGGTGTCAGCAGGGCCACACTCCTGGAGGCTCTTGGGGAGAGTACTGCCCTGGCTTTCCCACTTTCTGGTCTGCAGTCCTTGTGACTGTCACTCCACTCTCTGCCTCCATTTTCACATGGACTTCTCCTCTCTGTGTCTGTGTCTTCTTCTATCTGTCTCTTGTAAGGACACTGGTCATTGGATTTAGGGCCCACATGGATAATACAGGGTGATTTCATCTCAAGAATCTGAATTATATTGCAGACCTTTTTTGCAAATGAAGTCACATCACAGGTTCTGGGAATTAGGACATGGACATATCTCTTTTAGGGGTCACCACTGTAACCAGTAACAAATTATATTAGCATTTTGTAATTTTAATAATAGCAAGTTGTTTTTTAAAATAGTAGCTCTTACCTACTAAGTAAGTCTCTATTTATTCTTTCATCTGTTTGTTGTTTAACAAATGCTTTCTTCATGCCGACAGCGTTCTGTGCAGTGGACGGACCATGGTGAACCAAGCAACCATGGCCCATGTTGCCTTCATGGAAGTTAGACTAGTCGGAAAGACATTCAGTAAACAACTAAATATATATTTATATATAATAATACATAACACCACATATTATGGCCACTTATATGGGAAAAAGTTCTTAAAAGAAAAAGAACTTAAATAGGGGGAAGAACAAGAGAAGGGTGGACAGGGACCAGAGCACACACAGCCTTGTAAGTCATGGTAAGAAGTCAACTTTTATTCTCAGATAAATAGGTATTTTAGAAGACTTCTTAAGTAGAAACTTGAATTTTTAAAGATGACTCTGCTTGCCAGCTTGAGAATGGACTGAACAGGGCAAGAGTAGAAATAGCGCCATTGTCCAGGCTAGAGGCTATGGCGACTTGGACAAGGGTGATATTAGTGGATGAGAGGAGTTAGATTGGAGCGACATTTAGAAAGTGAAATACACAGAACTGGTGAAAGGTTTGATAAGGTAGTAAGGGAGAAGGCTATGTCAATTTCAGGGACATGGCTTGTGCAACTGGATAAATGCTAGAAGCATAAGTGAGACGGGAAAAGCTGCAGAAGGCATAAGATTAGGAAGTAAGGAGTCAGTGATTAGAACACACATACATTTAGTCTGATGGTTAATTTTATGTGTCAACTTGGCTAAGTCTTGGTACCCACATATTTGATCAACACCAGTCTAAATGCTGCTATGAAGGTATGTTTTAGATAAGATTAACATTTAAATCAGAAGACTTTGAACAAAGCATGTTACTCTCTGTAATGTAAGTGGGCCTCATACAATCCGCTAATGGCCTTAAGAGAAAGAGACTGAGATCTCTGAGGAGGAGGGAATTTTGTCTCCAGACTACCTTTACTCAACCAGCAACATCAATTCCCTGAATCTGTAGCCTGCCAAACTGCCTGCAAATATTGGAATAGCTGGCTGCCATGTAGGTGTCGATACAGACATAGACATAGATTCTGTTTCTCAAGAGAATCTAAAGAAATACATTTAATAATGATATCATTTTTAAAACAAATGTATTTGCATATATGCATGTAAACAAGGCATGTAGAAAATAAACCAAATATTAGGGTTTTAGAAATTTATGACTGAGTGCCTATGAAACATCCAAGTGAGTAAGTCAAGTAGGGAACTGGATAAGCAAGTCGGGAACTCAGAAAACAGGTCTGAGCTGAGGCTATAGTTGTGATTTGTTAGCATATAAATGAATTTTAAAGCCATGGGAATGGATGAGACATTTAATCATAAAGAAATTTCCAGAAATTCTTCTAATTGTTATGTATATCTCATTTTAATTAAAGCTTATAGAAACTCTATAAAATAGGCATTATGTATGTGGAACTGAGACTCAATTATTTTGCCTAATGTCACACAAGTAAAATTCAAATCAGCTTGGGTCCGAAGCTGACACTCTATCATTGTGATATTATTTTATTTTTTGTTAGTTTCAGATTATTTTATCAGGATTTTTAAACTCAACTTAACTTTGTAAATTAAAGTCTTGACATATAGTTAAGTAAAACAGTAAAAATTTCTTTGGAAACTAGTTTCTTAACGCATACAAATAGCCTGTTATTTTTATGCCCTTTGATACAGTAATTCCACTTCTAAAATCTACTGTAAGGAAATAAACAGAGGGGAAGATAAAGATGCTTTGCATAGGAATGGTCATTACCAGATTGCTCATAATTTTGGAAATGTGGAATAACCTAAATATCCAAAAATATGTGAATAGTTCAATTAATTATTATGTATTCACCTAGCATTTATTATGTAGTTATTGAAAAATCATATATTCAAAAATATTTTAAAACATTAGAAAATGTTTTAAATATTAGCTGAAAAAAATACATACACTTAGTTATAATACAATGTAAAAATAAATAAATTTGCATATGTGCATATAAAGAGGGTTTTAGAAAATACACCAAATATTCAGGATGTTTACCCCTATGTTGTAAGATTGTGGGTAATTCTTATATTCTTTATATATTGTTAAGTATTTTCCAGAGTTTGTACAATGAATATATATTTATTTGTACTCAGAAAAGAAATCCTTTGTTTTATCTTTAATAAACACTGAATTTCAAAATCCAGGAGCAAAAACTATAAAGCTTCTATTCTTCATCAAACTAAGCCATTTAATAAGTTAGCTCCAGCTAAAGCATGTATTTATATTTTTATTAAAAATTTTAATGAGTTTAAAAGTACTGATCTTCTAGAGAGTTTTAAAAATTAATGTTCATATTGTGTTTTCAGATCATTGGATAAAAGATGCTCCATAAATACAATGTATTATTATTAAGTGCTATTGAAGTAAATTGAAGGCAAATCATGCAATAAAAATTCCCTGTGACAAAAATCTGAGGTCCATTTATGGTTCATTAAAGCTTAGATCACATTTAACTGTGAAAGTACCAACATTAACATGAAAATGTTTTTGCTGTGGTCTCGAATCAGCAATGAATATGTACTGTGTAGTATTCTGCTTTTAATTACATATCATATTTCATGCTAGGCATTAAAATTATAGGCCACAAAATTTTAGGTGCCAAAATTACAGAAATGAAAATATTTTTTATTTCACAGAACTCACACAGCTAGTTTCATTTGGTAACAGTAATATTAAGGACATATTGATGGCAATGGTATTTTAAAATTTCAACCCAACATCAAACTTCCAGGTATGTAATCACATTTTCAGTCTGTTCTCAGTTTCCATGTTGGAAGTGAATGAGAGCTTCCGTCAATCAGGTTCTCAGAATTTTTGACTTAAAATAATCAAGAGATTAGTTATTGAGATACAAGTTAGGAGGAAAAGGAAGGTATCCACAGAGACTCTATCCAAATAATAGAGAGGCACAAGAGGGAAGAGGGGAAAAGGTAGCCAGGTTGTAAATGGAAAGTGAGTTTCAAATTTATCATGTGGTATGTTCAATAGCAGCTTCAGGGTAGCAAGAGAACTGGAGAATTTAGGAAGGACTTTTTCGAAACCTAATCAAGGGATTTAATGTGGTATGAAGAAGGTAGGTAGACTTTGGATTTCATTTTTTAATTGTATTTGTTGGCTGTACACTTTTCTCTGAATGTGATTCGCTGCGCTTCCTGGGGCTCCAAGATTCATTTGGGTTAAAAGGAATGTAATTGACTAAAAACCAGATGAGTTATAAACTTAATCACTCTAGTCACATGTACATATTAAAGATTCTTTCCCTTTTATTATATGCCTCAAAGGAAAATGGTCCCATGTTTTAAGAGAGAGATTCTAATATCAGTTTACAAAACCATAAAAGCCAAATTGAATTATTACAATTGGTCATCTTGGGCAAATACGGTGAAGTTAGGCAGCCATTTTTCGTATCATGTGAACCATCCTTTAAGATGTAAAAAAAAAACCTTCAATACTGCATATTTTCTTTGATGCTTTTCAATTGCCTAATGTTAACATTTTTAAAAATGAATAAAGCAATGTAAATTATATATAAGCCAGAAGATGATTTCAAAAACATCAGTGTTTTAAAACAGCGTGAGGTTAAGACTGGCGTTCTCAGCTTTAGTAGTATGCATTAGAATCATCTGGAGAGTTTATCTGAACTGTAGATTCTAGGATTCAGTACATCTGTGAAGATTCTGATTCAGAAGCTCTGATGTGAGCCAAGTGATTCTGAAGCAGAAGATTCAAAAATCACAGTTTGAAAAACACTGACTTAAGATTTAAATCCAAAAAATTGGAGAAAGTTTGGAGTACACAAAGCTGCATATAATTTTTTTCAGCAATTTTTTGCATAAATAGTCTCCTGAAAGATTACTAATTGCAAACCAATTCTAAATCCACATACACAATTTCAGAACCACACAAAATTTCCATGCAAACTTTGGTCAGGCCATTTTTAAACTTGGCTCTGCGTTTTTAACTTCAGAAACCAACATCCATGTGAACTGGTTTTATTGCACATTTTTATTATGGTGAATTATTGGCATAGTGTTGAATAATAAAACTGAGGTTATGAAAAAAAGTAGTGATTTACATTAGGAAAGCCGAAACTCATTTTCCTCTGCCTTTTCAACTTTTTCTCACTAGTTTTGTCAGTTAGCAAAAAGAAGATGGAAATTTATGTAATTATCCTGTGAATCTGAGTAATGAACCCCTGAGTCTAAGTAAGAAAACAACAGATTTTCCTTAACAACATGTTTTCCTTCTAAATTGTGTGGGTAATTTCTTTGATTCTCCAATTTACATAAGTACAAAAAAACATCATATTTATTACTTACTGGACCTCTGTGTTATAGAAAAATAATATCAGAATCATAAAGTTCTGTCAGAAAAATTGAACACAACTTATCCACGTATGCATCAGCACAGTTCAGCTGGAATTCAAAAATTCAGATCTCAAAGCACTTAATAAGCATTTTTATAGAAAAGCATTTCCTAGGTTGCTCTTCCCAGCTAAAGTCTGGTACTATTCACTACTGTATCTCAGCACCTAAAACAGTTCTGGCAAGTAATAGGAGCTGAATATGCATTTAAATATGTATTTACAGTTTTGTAGATCAGAGTCAAAGATTATGTACTGTTTGGAAGAGTCAAGTAGATTCATTCTAATATGAGTAAGGGGCTGCCTATCAATGGTTTGAAAACATATGATGGCAAATCATGTCAAGATTTTATGTAAAGTTTGTGGTCACCAAAGTAACTCAGAGTATGGTTTTATTTACTTGTCTTTTTGCATTCGTTGCCCAGGTGAACTGGAGCAGGTTAATAATTTGAAGGCTTTGTCAAAAGCTTCGACATAAACTCTTAGCAATGTAAGTCAAATCTATAATGAATTAGCCCCTTTGTGGGTTACTCACAGAAGATACAGTGACCTCTATGTTCTGTTGACTTAGTCTACATATAACATTTGAAGAATTTTAAAACATTTCTGTCTTTTCCTCCTAGGGTCACACATTGCATAAAGCCATGGAAGCCAAAACACATCATTACCTTCCAGTATGCTCCTTAAGGAAGATGTGAGTCAGACCATGGATGAGCTTAGAAAGAGATAAGGTTAACTCCAGATGTTGTGAATCAGTCAGAACCAATCCAGCATCTCTCTGGACCATGGAATCAGTGACAGGAAAGACTTTGGCAAGTGATTAAACATGATGAGAAGCTCGGGGAATTTTCTAAATCAGATATTCAGAATGTGTTTTTATCATTTGAATGAAAATGGTATAAACTCCCGACACACCAAACACCTGGATTAAATAGAGTACAGAAATACAGAACAAAACAAAATACAAATGATTTGCCACTTACCATTCTTGCATTACCCTTGTCAGTGTTCCCCTCCATTAGCATAAATAATTCAAACTTTGAAAAATGATTTGTGCCCCAGTTATTCAAATTGTAAAATAACTTCCACATTATGCAATGTTTAAAAATTGGGCTATGCTTGCAAATTTTTAATTGCACCACTGTGTATTTAGGTAAACTGGATATGTATTTGAAAGAACATTGTTAGATTCAAGTTAATTAATCTTAATGTTTATTAGTAATCACATTAGTTTGGTAGGATGTCTAGATATACCACAGACTTGATCAAATGGTCATATTTGTACTTCTTGTGAAAGTTTGGTATCAACAAAAATTAATTTTTCTCTTGAAAAAGTAATTTTGGGAACTTCATTAAAATGGTACTTTTAAGTTATGCATTAGCACTGTCTGCCACAATTCAAACATACAAAAATTATGGAGAAAATATAGCAAGAGGAAAAGTACAGCTAAACTCAAAATGAGGCAATAATATCTACGGACTAGAAGCACAAAGAAGCCATGAGAGCAGAAACAGCAGGTGTGCTGGGTTCTGTAGCCAGACTTAGTCAGGGGCAACCAGCAATTTGGTGCCTCCAGAATAATGGTGCTAGATCCACATGGATATGGGAGCTGAAGCCTGTCTCTCTACTTGAAACAGGGCCAAAATAGGTTTCCGTGATGATGAAAGGAAGCTGAAAAGAACTACAATTGGATCTTTTCTGTGATTACAGCTTATATGAAATGTTATGTTTATGATGGACTGAACGTGCTCTCCCAAAATTTGGATGTTGAAGGCCTAACTTCCAGTACCTCACAATGTGTTTGGAGATAGGGTCTTTAAAAAGGTAATTGATATTCAATGAGATCATTGGGGCGAGCCCTAATCCAATATGATTGCTGTCTTTATAAGAAGAGTAGACTAGGATGCAGACACACATTCACAAGAGGGAAGACCATGCGAACACACTGGGAAGAGATGGCCATCTACAAGCCAAGAGGAGAGGCCTTCAAAAGAAACCAACCCTGCTATCGTCTTGATCTTGAGCTTCTAACCTCCAGAACTGTCAAGAAGTAAATTTCTATTAAGTCATCTAGTCTATAGTTCTTTGTTATGGCAGCCCAAGCAAACTGACACAGTGCCTATGGAGGCAGGATGATGCAAACACAACCTCACAGTCAGGCTCCAAGTCAAGCTGCCCACTGGTCAGCTCTGAATATGTACTAGCCTGTACACTGCATGGAACTGGGCTCTTAGCTGGGGGAAGCGGGTTCCTAGGAAGATGGCTGGATGCAACCACAAAATCACTAGGGATAGGCATGTTTACATAGAAAAGGATGGACGGGGCAGGGGGTGTCTTGTTATACCCCATACCCATATAGGAATCCCATTCAAAATAAACCTGCACACCAAAATTGCAAAACACCTAACAAAAACAATGCCCAAAAGGAAGCCAACCAAATCACCAATTGTAAAATGGATTTACTCGATACCAAATTAAAATAATAGAGCAATCTGAAAGTAATTTTAAAATACGGAGATTTTAGAAACCTCAGAGAGATAAAGGGACATTCTCCACAGTAAAGAAAAGAAAAATAAAAATTCCTAGAAATGAAAATTATGTTATTAAAGTAAGAAATTCAATAGACTTTTTATACTCCAGACTAGAAAGTTTAAAAAAAAAAAGTGAATTACAAGATAGTGTTGAGGAATTCATCCAGAACATGGCAAAGCAAGAAAGAGAGTAGGTAATGACTATGGAACATAAACTGAGATTCTAAAATATCATCTAATAGAAGAGTCCCAGGATGAAAAGAGAGAACATGATGGAGAAGTAGCATTCAAAGAGAATGAGAATATTCCCTCATTAAACCAATCTGGAGACCACTAATAGCATCAGTTTTAAAAGTAAAAATTATGAAATTTTCTTTCCAAGAACAAAATGCAGGATTTTGTGCTTTTTCACGGTGAACCTTAAGGAATTTAATATCTGTGAAAAGATATACACCTTAGAAAATACACTAACACCAATCACACCTTAGTAGAGAGGAGTTTTCCCTTAAGAGAAAGAGTATGTCAATCATCATGAATAATGGTAAATCCTAGGGAAGAAAATAGCACAGGCCTTGGGGCTGGGGAAGGAAGGACTTCTTCCTGCGTTGGAGGAACTATTCCAAGGTGAATTGGCTTAACAGGTGTTAGTGATGGCAGCAGCAAAGGGCCACTTTGTGAGTTAAGCACCATCTTCAAGGGAGCACATCTAAGTTCTAGCTCTGCTGGTATTTTGAACATGAGTGGATCCATGTTCTCACCCTGAGAACAAAGAGCACGTCAGGAGTAGGCACAACAGATGTCTAATGCTAAAAGCTCTTATGAGGGCCTTGTGAAATTGATCTACCTACACTAAAGTGAACTAAAGTGAACTAAACTGGCTGGTCTGTAGAACTGTAACACTTGAGTTCTAGTGTTTTCTGCCCAAGGGTGGCATGGTACACATTCTTATTCCTGCTGGTGCCACTTAAGTCTTGGTGAATTGGCCAAGACTGGCTCCCATGATCACAGAGACCTAAAGATAGCACATATATTATTATTATTGTTATTATTTGTTTTTTATTATTACTAGAGCTGCCATAACCAAGTATCATAGACTGTATGATTTCAACAACACAAATTTACTTCCTCACAGTTCCAGTGGCTAAAAGTCTGAGGTCAAGACATTAACACAGTTGGTTTCTTCTGAGGCCTCTCTCCTTGGCTTGTAAATGGCCATCTTCTCTCTTTATCTTCACATGGTCTTTCTGTGTACAACCTTATCTCACTCTTTTTATAAGTACACAAATCATACTGGATTAGGGTTCACCTATATGACCTCATTTTACTTTAATTACCTCTTCAAAGGTCCTTTCTCCAAATGCAGTCATACTCTGCAGTACTGGGTGTTAGGCCTTGAACATAGGAGTTTTGGAGACACACAATCCAATCCATTACCCTGGATTTATCTTAAAATGTCAGAACCATCCAAGAGCAGTTTCCAGCAATGATTAAAACTTCCTTGTAGTGACAGCAGCAAGTAGATGATGGAGGAATCAGGCAAGGAGCAGGGAATGGCTGTCCAAAATTCAGCAACTACAGACACCTGACCCCATGAGTACATTAAAGCCCCTTGAAGGTGCCCTGACTCACAAACTTGCTTAAGCTGCTCCTTAGAAAAGTTTGGAAAGAGAGTTCCTAGGGAACATCCGAATTTCTGGTTAGTTTGAACAAATGGAGACTCAATTGAACACCAAAGAAAATGTGACTTAATTCCAAGACGGGAATGTGAAGTAGGCCAATCACCTTCTCAGAGTGTAGATGCAAATTTTATTGCTAAAAGGGAAAAGAAGAGTGAGAGGTGAAGAGGCTGACAAGGGAACTAAGAAGAATATAGGATATTAGGCCTTAGTACTTACTGAACAGTGCTGAGCAAACTTATGCTGCAGATTCTGCTGAGGGCAACCTACTGAATTAGGTATGTGAGAGGAATGTTAAAAATAAATACTTGTTTTAGAACAAAAAAACATCCTACAATATGGGAGAATATATTTGTAAATGACATATCCAACAAGGGGTTAACATAAAAAATATATAAAGAACTCACATGCCTCAACACCCAAAAAGCAAATAACCCAATTAAAAAATGGGCGGAGGTTATGAACAGACAGTTCTCCAAAGAAGACATTCAGATGGCCAACAGGCACATGAAAAGATGCTCCACATCACTAATTATCAGGGAAATGCAAATTAAAACCACAATGAGATATCACATCACACCAGTTAGGATGGCCTACATCGAAAAGACTAGGAACAACAAATGTTGGCGAGGATGTGGAGAAAGGGGAACCCTCCTACACAGCTGGTGGGAATGTAAATTAGCTCAAAATTGTGGAAAGCAATATGGAGGTTCCTCAAAAAACTAAAAATAGAAATACCATTTGACCCAGGAATTCCACATCTAGGAATTTACCCAAAGGAAACAAGATCTCAGATTCAAAAAGACATATGCACCCCTATGTTTATCGCAGCACTATTTACAATAGCCAAGAAATGGAAGCAACCTAAGTGTCCATCAGTTGATGAATGGATAAAGAAGGTGTGGTACATATACACAATGGAATACTATTCAGCCATAAGAAAAAAACAAACCCTACCATTTGCAACAACATGGATAGAGCTAGAGGGTATTATGCTCAGTGAAATAAGCCAGGCAGAGAAAGACAACTGATTTCCCTCATTTGTGGAGTACAGTGACAAAGCAAAACTAAAGAAACAAAACAGCGGCAGACTCACAGACTCCAAGAAGGGACTAGCGGTTACCAAGGGGGAAGGGTGGGGAGGGAGGGAGAATGGGATTGAAGTATATTATAATTAGTACATATGGAGTGGGGGGAGTCATGGGGAAGACAGTGTAGCACAGAAAAGACAAGTAGTGACTCTGTGGCATCTTGCTACACTGATGGACAATGACTTCAATGGGGTATGCAGGGGGGACTTGATAATATGGGTGAATGTAGTAACCACATTGTTTTTCATGTGAAACCTTCATAAGAGTGTATATCAATGATGCCTTAATAAAAAAATAGTAAACAGCAAAGTCAAACACAGAAATAAATAAATAAAATAAATAAATACTTGTTTTAGTTCAAGTCCTATGTCATATTTTCAAAATTTCATATAACTTTTAAGAATTTAAATATAAACAAAGGGCTCCAGAAAAAAGATGGTAGAGCAGGAAGACAGGTCAGAAACCTCCTCCCAAAAACACATAAAAGAAGAAAACACAGCAAATGCAACTAAACCTGAAAACGACCTGAAGACTGAAGAACAGACCACCTACACCTGAGGAAGAAAAGACCACACAGAAACTGAGATCGAGCAGGACCCAAGCACTCTTCCCCACCTCAGCCTAGACACAGGAGAAAAAGGAGCTGAGTGGGAAGGAGGTAGGAGCCCAGGACTGCTGCACACCTGGCCCTGGTGATCTACTCTGGGAACACAAGCCCACATTACAGTGGGTTCTGGTGATTGGTGGGTCTGGACACCAGGAACAGGTGGAACACTCTGGGAGGCTGAGACTCCAGCCACTGTGGAGGACAGGCATGCTCCACCTGTCCTGAGACCCAAAACAGAGGTTGCAGTTTGACAGACTTGCCAGCAGTGGGAGGGGGAACTAGAGGGGCAAGGGTTGGATGGAACCCTCTCCTCAGGAGAAAGAGCAGGTGGGAGTTACCTCCCCAGTCCTTCCTCAGCCCAAAAGATTGGGAACTCTCAGGAACCCCAGATGCTCCATACCCCTTGCTGGCAATACAGCCCCAAGGCCCCTTCCTTCACATTGCCAGGAGCCAACCCTCTTGGTCCAGCAGCAGTGTCAGACTTTGCAGCCTGGCAGGCAGAGGGAGACTCCCCCAGCATCCTTTGCTGTGTTTCAGTCCAACTGGGGAGGTGCCTTCAGGAGCCAGCCCCAAGAGCTCCTTCCTCCCTGCAGGTGTCCAAGCCCAGTGCTATGGTTCGTCCTGGGCAGAGCTGCACATCAGCCCACCAACCCCATTATTACAGCAGCCCGGCCATTGCTGCAGGCCAGGCAGAGGGTGGCCCAGCGCACAGCAAGCCCAACAGAGATGCCTAAGCTAATCACAAAAGTTGCAGCTGATGCAAATTGCCAGCACGGACAGAAAGATGCCCTGCCCACTGCATGCCAACAGCTAACACCCCCACAAAATAGAGCTAGGCACTAGAGAGAAAAGAACCTTGAGTTTCTGGGCACCACAGGATGCCTTCATCATAAAGCTATTACTCTATAGGCCAGGAAGCATAGCAGAGCCATCTAATACTGAGGAATAAAACAAAGAAACGCTGAAAAAATGAGTAGGCAGAGGAATATGATCCAAACAAAACCACAGGACAGAACCCCAGAAAGAGGGCTAAATGAAACAGAGATCACCAATCTTCTTGATAAAGATTTCAAAATGGAAGTCATAAACATGCTCACGGACTTACAGAAAAGTAGTGAAGACCTCAGGGAGGACTTCAGTGAAGAGACAGAAGACCTGAAAAAGAGCCACTCAGAACTGGAGAATACAGTATCAGAAATGAAACATACAAGGGAGAGATTTAAGAGTAGATTAGTACAGGTAGAGGAAATGGTAAATGAGATGGAAATTAGAGAACAGGAAAACAAAGAAGCTGAGGAACAGAGAAAAAAAGAATCTCTAGGAATGAAAGAATGATAACTGAGCTGTATGATCAATGCAAATGGAAACATATTTGCATAATGGGTGTACCAGAGGGAGAATAGAAAGACAAAGGGTTAGAAAGTCTCTTAAAGGAAATAATTGTTGGTATTAAACAATTTCCAGATAAACAATTTGAAAGAATTCACCACCACTAAGCCAGCCTTACAGAACATGTTAAAGGGACTGCTGTAGATGAAAATGTTCCTAAGGCTACATTGCTTTCACCAGTGAAAATAAACCCACAGCAAAGGTAGTAGACAAACTAATTGCCAAGCAGGTATAAAAAGAAGCAAAATAAACTATATGCACAATCAGTCAAGGGATACACAAAAAGTGCAGATTATGACATCCAATACAAAAAATGAGGAAGAAGAAGAAGGAAATAAAGTACCTTTAGATTGTGTTTGAAATAGGGTATTCAGCTATTTAAGTTAGACTATTATATAGTAAGAAAGTTATCCTTGAACATTTGCTAACCATGAAACAAAAGCCTACAATAAATACACACACCAAAAAAATTAAGCGAAATCCAATTACAGTACTAAAGAAAACCATCAATAACAAGAGAAGAGTATAAAAGAGGAAGAAAGGAACAGAGAAGAGCTATAAAAAAAAAGCCAGAAAAGTTAGTAAAATGGCAATAAGTACACAACTATCAATAATCACCTTAAATGAAAATGGACTGAATGCACCAATCAAAAGACAGAGTAGCAGAATGTATAAAGAAAACAAGACCCGTCTATATGCTGCCTACAAGAGACTCATTTCTAACACATACACAGACTAAAAGTGAAAGGATGAAAAAGATACTTCATGCAAATAATAGGAAGAAAAAAGGATTAGCAGTACCTGAATCAGACAAAATAGATTTCAAAACAAAGTAACAAGAGACAAAGAAGGGCATTACATAGTGATAAAGGGATCAGTCCAACAAGAACCATATAACCATTATAAATATTTATGCACCCAACATAGAAGTACCTAAATATGCAAAACAAATACTAACAGAATTAAAGGGGAAATAGATTGCAGCACATTCATTTTAGGAGACTTTAACACACCACTCACATCAATAGACAGATCAACCAGACATAAAATAAATAAGGAAACAGAGGCACTCAACAATACAATTCAAATGAATTTAATAAATATCTACAGAACGTTCCACCCAAAGCAACAGGATACACATTTTTCTCAAGTGTACATGGAATGTTTTCCAAAATGGATCACATACTAGGCCACAAAAAGAGGCTCAATAAATTAAAAAAGACTGAAATTGTATCAGTCAGCTTCTCAGACTACAGTGGTATGAAACAAGGTATAAATTACCAAGAAGAAAAACCGAAAACCTAAAAACACATGGAGGGTAAACAACATGTTTCTAAAGAAGTAATGGATCAATGAACAAATTAAAACTGAAATCAAGCAATACATAGAGACCAATTAAACCAAAAACACAACAGCCCAAAAAACCGTGGGAGGTGGCAAAGGCAGTTCTAAGGGGAAAGTACATAGCAATACAGGCTTACCTCTAGACATAAGAAAAATCCCAAATAAACAGTCTAAACTCACAATTAAAGAAACTTGTAAAAGAAAAAACAAATGAAGCACAAAGGCAGTAGAGAGAGGGTATAATAAATATCAGAGCAGAAACAAATAAAAAAGAATAAAACAATAGAAAGAATCAATGAAACCAAGAACTGGTTCTTTGAGAAAATAAACAAAATAGATAACCCCCTAGCCAGACTTATCAAGTAAAAAACGAGTGTATACACATAAATAGAATCAGAAATGAAGAAGGAACAATCACAACAGATACAATGGAAAAACAAAGAATTATTAGAGAATACTATGAAAAATTACATGCCAATAAATTGGACAACCTAGAAGAAATGGACAGCTTCCTAGAAAAATAGACACTTCCAAGACTGACCCAGGAAGAAACAGAAAATCTGAACAGACCAATTACCAGCATTGAAATCAAATTGGCAATCAAAAACTCCCAAAAATCACAATCCATATCCAGATGGCTTCACAGCCTAATTCTACCAAACATTTAAAGAAGAGCTAATACCCATCCTTGTTAAAGTATCTGAAAAAGTAGAAGAGGAGGAAACTCATTCCATGAGGCCAGCATCACTCTAATACCAAAACCAGACAAAGACGCCACAAAAAAATTACCAATATCCCTGATGAACATAAATGCAAAAACCCTCAACAAAATATTTGGTTCTCGTACCACCTCCACCTGTGCTTCCCTCAGGAGTTCGTCTTTTTCCTTGATGGCTTCTTCCTCCTTCAGAATGCCTAGCAGTGCTGCCATCTCATTCTGTAAGGAATTGTTTAGCTCTCCAGTGGCATCTTGCTGCTGGCATTCTCGTGCTGCCTCCTCTCGCACCAATGCCATTTCCTTCTTCAAGGAATCCACAGAAGTTTGCAGCTCACATTCTCGTACCACCATTTCTTGGGTCTCTTCTGTAGACCTTTTTAATACTGTGAGAAGCAGCCAACCCACAGTCCCTGCTGCCTCACAGGCACTCTGTTTCTCAAAAGACCTACTTACTATACCAAGGGTCACCCCTACAGCCTCAGGTGTCACCTCCACTTGCCTCCAGCCCTGGGGTGGGGCCCAGTCCTCTAGGAGGCAAGCCGCCTCAGACCACATACCCATTGGGGGACGATCCACTGTCTCCCCATTCACAGGGGCAGCCACTGAAGCAACCCTCCTATGAGGGCAGCCTGTCTGTCTTTTTCCTTGGTCAACAATGAACCCTGCCGACTTTCACCGATTGTCTTGCCAATGTGTTTCAGCCCCAGGCAAGTTTGCTATGGATTCAATGTGACCAAAGAAATTGACAGCAAAATGTTCTTTGGGGTGAAAGGGTTTATTGCCCAGCTTGTTCTCCCAGTGGTAGGTCGAGCCCTAGCATCTCTGCTTCCGCCCAGCTCTCTATATAGCTCAATAATAGCTTATTGCCTAAAGGTGTGGAAGCAGTAGCCTAGCAACAGGCCAGTTACATCATCAGGTAGTTTAAGTTCAGTGAGGATCCTGGCCATAGGAACCCCAACTTCCTCACAAACACACACACACAATGCATATTCTTTAAACAGCCCAAATCCTCTAGGAATTTTATAACCAAAAGTCCTTTTGGAAGGCACACTGACAAAAAGTAATATTGTATGTGTGCTCCTCCACACACCTGTTAGCACTTGAACCTAACTGTTCAGCAGCTGGTGCTGATTTGGGATTCTTTATATCTCATTCCTTTTACAGATTTCTTCTGGTTTGTAGCTACTGCTGCTGTTTCAGCATGATGTATATTTTTGAAGCTAAAAAGATATACTTTGAAAGAATGCTGGAGGGAGACATAAAAGATACTTCTTTGTATACCATTTTGCAGTTGAACTTACTTAAACTGATGGTGGTGACTGTTAGGTGTGGAAAATCTTAGGTTAAGAAAAGATTTAACTAGCAGCTATGCTTCATTTTCTTAGGTCTCTTTCTAACCTTTAGGTATTTTGGCTAAATTCATAAACATCTAATTTCCAGATATTTGTGGATTAGAATGCCAAAGAATATTATCATGAGTAGAGAAAGATGCCTTTCCTGGGTTGGAAACTCTCTGTAGGTGCACATAGTGTCAGCTAGATTGCATCATTGAAGCAAGATACCTTTGATGGAACATTTGATAGAATAAGCCATTTTCAGAGGAAACATGAGGGAGATGATAAAGGCAAGTGGTTTAAAATGTATAGAATAAGAAGAAAGTAATGGTTTCATTCAAAAAAAAATACAAACACATACGAAATTATCACACAGCAAGTGATTATTTAAGAGTGTGTATTTCCGAGTCCAGTGCAGCTTTCCGTGAGTTCATTTTTTGGCATCAAGACCAATGCTACTAGATCAGTGTAATCTGAGGTTGGGCTAAGAAAGACAAAACACAGACCAAAGAAAGCATTTGGCAATTATAAATCACGTCTAATAAATAAAAAATAGGGGTTTTCAATAATATTTAAAATAAAGAAAAAGGGGAAAAAAAGCTATCCAATTTTATGCAAGTTAAAAAATAACTGTTCTTAAAATCATATAATTAATGGACTTTTAAAAAATAAATCTAGAAAATACAGCATACCCTCCTAATTATTCTGCTTAGAAAAAAAAAATACTGAGTTTTGAGGCTACATAGTGCAACAGAATGTGTGCTTGAAATAAACACCTCAGAATGTAACACTAGAATTAAGTAAAAATCAGCCTTAGTTCATCTTCATCCAAATGACTTTTTGTGTTTAAGGACCACAGAGACCTAATGATGAGGCAATCTTATTTGCTAAGCAGGACCTCCAAGGAGACCTATAAAAGTTAGGCATCTGTGAAAAAAAACATTTTTTAAAATGACTAAGATTTCTTAAGTCATTCAATGACAAAGTTCACTAAGATACTCAGTGCTGCAGTCACATAATTTTTTTTTTTTTTTTTTTTTTTTTTTGATTTTCACCGGCAATGTTTAGAGATGGGCAAGTCCAGACATGATTTTCACCTGCCCATGTGCTGGGACCACGGGGTAAATGGAGGATAAAGTCTTACATTCCTCCCTTTTTTGTTTTATAAATTGCAGAGGAGTTGGGAAGGGGTGAAGGTCAGTCTTCGGTAACTGTTTCCTGCTGATTAGGGGCGAAGAGGTTCATTTTTGTACTGATGGGGGTGGTCCTCGGATGGGCCCTTGGTCTGAAGTGGTGACTCAGGCTTCTGTCCGCACTGCGTTGTCTGCTGGCAGGATCTTTCTTCCGTCGGAACGCGCGGGTGCTCCGCTCCTTTGGCGCGGGTGGTGGATGCTGGAGAGGCGTTCAGGGAGCTGGAGGGCGCTGAGGGGCCCCCGTGTCCGGAGGGGCCGGGCGCTGTCGGATTCCCGGTGCAGCTCGAGTTCCCACTGGGAAGAGCAGGCGACCGGGAGAGCCCAAACCGGGCGGAAACACCAGTGAAAGGGTTCTTTAGCCACCGGGCTCACTCGCTCGCAAGGAAGGACACAAGAACTTTGTCGGCGTGGCTTCATTCCCTGTAAGACACACAGAATGGCTGCCTCGGAAAGGAGAGCGCAGCCCAGTCACATACTTTTATAACATGGACATTCACTTCCATTTACCTAGAATTTTCTCTCTCCCTTCAGGCACCTAATGAATGTTAATTAATCATGCTGCCATGATACATTTTTCCAGTTTATTCATGCCTGAGCTGTTTTCCAGAATCATTTTTTAATCTTCTCACTCTTTAACAAATGACTAATGCTCCTCCAAACCCAGCAAATGGTCTTGCAAATAGTACTCAGGCCGATGACAGAGACCGTGGGTCAGTGGCGTTGAAAGTTGTTGGAAAATGTTTTAACTGTCTGTCCTTAAATCTCTAGTTGGTAATACACATTTCTTCAACAATAAGAGCACTAGCGGTTGTACATTTAACTAACGTCAGAATATTCACCCTGTAGGTGATAGCTTGCTTTTTGGCAACATGGCAGCCATATACATTATGTCCATTTGCACACATATTTAGAACATGGAAAGTTTGGGTTCATTATACTAGACAAGTTGTATAAATACTTATAACCCCAAGTTGAGTAGTTAGGATTGTGTTAATATGCATCACTATTGATGGAGTTAGATTTGGATTTACCTATTAGTGTTGTTATAAATCTCATTAATAGATATAATAGAGGTCCCCTTAGCAATGTGCTTTCAAGTAATTCTGCAACCATAGCAATAGAAAGCATTAAAGTGTCTTGAGACAATTTTCCTTTAAAATTGTGTCTTTACAGCTTGCCAGATATTTATTGCAACACTGTGTTTTATGTCTTTATCTCTCTTAATGCAGACCTAGCAATGATACTAGCTTCAAAAGGAAATTATTATGTAGAAAGAATGCTCAAATGATGAAGAAAGAACATATTTACTCACTCTTATTAAGGTGAGTAGCATATTTGTAATGACAGAATAAATACATGTGTTGACTTGAAGATTATAATCTTCAGTGAAATTATATAAGCATTAACATCAAGTTTACAAAGTTGTGTAAATTTTGGCTATTCTAGAGCCATTGCTGCTTGGAAAAGCATATATTTTTGAAAGATCGAATGAAAACCAAAGGTTGATGACATAAACTATAAATTTGAATCCATATTTCCTTAATTTATAAGTTGTGCCACATTCTTCTCCCAAATCAGATACTTTGAGTGATGGTGATCCGGACCCCAACAAAGAGGCAGCAAAGTGTGGTGGAAAGAGGCTCAGACAAATTTCTAGTCCTGCTATATAACCATCCAGCTATATAACGTTGGACAAAAAACAGTGTTTGGGGAATTCTGTTTCCCTAGTGTAAAATGACACTTGTAGGGAAAGATGATCTCTTCAGTCCCTTCCAACTCGATCCTTCAAAGCATAAGCAGCTTTGTAAAGCCTTAAGAGAAAAGTACTAGGCAGGTTATTCATAGTGTTATTGTAAAGCTCAAAGCAAGACTGTGAAACCGAGGCAGAGGTGACACATTCCATACCTAATTATGTCTAAACCATCAGCTTTAAGTCTTTGTTCCCTGCCCCTTCCAATCTGGGTCTTTTTTCTGTGTCTTATTTATCTTTCTTTTATTGACCTACAATCAGAATCCCAACCTCAACCCAAAGGATGGCACCTTTTTAACATTATAAACTTTCAGGGGGCATCAGATGATATTTGTAATTTCTCAACCTGTTGGTTGAGAAAATATACTTACTCAACATTTGACAAACATTCTCTGAGTACCCAGGGACTTAATGGAGTATAAAAACAGATTCATGGAGCCTGTGGGGAGAAACATAATAAAATAATCACACAGGCAAAAGTAAAATGCAAAATAATAAAGGGACACAATGAATTTAGTAACTTTAAGTGGATTTATATTTTATTAATCACAGCAGCTCCTATAATGTATTTAAAAAAGAGTAGTATATCATTTGTTCAGACTATGTTTGGTATATTATCACAGGCCCTTTACAGTAAAACATCTGACCTAGGTTAGAAATTTCTACATTGTCTGACCATTGTTTCCCTAGCTAGAATTTAACTTAATTGAGAACAAAAGTCTTGCCTATTAATTAAATATTTGCTAAATAAATTCATACAGATAACTGCTTGCTGATACCTTGGGGTAACCCCAAATTTACTTATCACTTTTGTTATCTTCACAATATTGAATGCTGACCATAGACAGGATAGATTGGGGGTTGATAAAAGGTGTTCCATAGAGGCGGAGCTAACAGAATCTCCATCGTACAGCCATACTCTCTGGTTCACATTAGCCTCTGAGGTTGCCAGGTAAGAGAACACAGGTATGGAGGACGTATTCCAGTTTTAACAACCTCAGCCCAGAATTGTATCACCATGTGATGTAATTACTCCATGACACCTGTTTTCCTAACCACATTGGCCTGTATCTCTAGTACCCAGCGTGATGCCTACTTGATGAATTCTTATGAATGAACCTATGGAATGTAAAAAAAACATGTTCTCTGCAGTCCAGCATTACAAAGGGACTTTCAATCCTTTCTACCATGACACAAGAGCTCTATAGCACTGGCAAAAGAAGTTTGGTATCAGTACCACCTGGAAACATTGCAAGCACAACTTCGAACCTCACATCAGTTGTCTGTGAGGTTTTCCCATGACTCTGCAGGAATGAGAGATGACTGGCCGCAGTCCAGTGTCTGCTACTTCCTCCTGTCCATTGGATTGAGCCTCTCTAATAAAATTCAGTCCATTCTCAGTTCTTTGAAAGGATAAGAGACGCCTGCTATTTCCCACCAGCATTTAGTCTGTCTCCTACCAGTTTCAAAAGAAAGGTGACAGACATCCTTTCAACAGAGTAAAACATACACAGATTCCCAACACACACAGAAGAAGGAAATATTAATTTTTATGAGGTAAATACTTATGTTACTGGCCAAAATTTTGGAATTTTGAAATAAAACTGCCATATTTCCAGAGGCCTTTGAGTTTTCAAAGCATTTTTACATTCGTGATCTCATTTGATTCTCAAAGCAACACCATGCCATGGAAGGGCAAGAGTTTTTACCCATATGTGAGAGGTGAGGAGGGTATCCATAGGGTTAGGCAGCCTGCCAGTTGTCACACGGCAGTGAAGAGCTGTAACTAGGGAGAGCGTGCAGACTTCTGACTACAGACCAGAGCTCTTTCAACATCACTTCATGATTCTTATCTCCAAATGGATGAAGATCTTTTTGACCCTGGGTTGTGGTTAGGGCACAGTCGCTCTCTGCTTTTGTACTTACTGTCAAACTTGGTTATTGTCTCCGGTGCTTGCTATTTAAAATGACCACAGACAGCTAAATCTGAAGGGGAGAAGTTAATAAAGAGACTGCTGAGAAAAGACCTCCATCTTTCTGTGTTCCCTTCAGTGAAGTTATGAGCAATTTCAGACATTGCTCAGATAGCCGCTCCATTCAAGCTATATTATACAAAGCTACCTGTAAAATAAACAAATGAACAAACTATCTGATCACAGTTTTCCGGGAGAATTCACAAAGCAATTTCCTCCCATCTAAATTTTCCCAACTTCTTATCCACTATGTAGCTGTTCTGAGAATGGCCATAATTACCAATATTTTTTTTTCACAAACACTAAAATCTAACCTGTCTTGTACCAAAACATTTACCTATAACTCAAGAAATCCACAACCCAGAACAATAAATAGATGGCATTCTGCCTGTCTTCCTAAAATGACAAAGATTCTACTGTACCCTAGGAGTACCTTATAACTACAAAATTTTTTGTCTTTACTTCTTTAGTTCTTAAGAAAAGAACTTAAATTTTGTAAATGGTTAAAAGAAATTAATCTTATTTGGTTTGCATTTAAATCAGGCTCCTTTTGCCTGTTAGTTATGCACCAGCACAGTGCTGTGCATATATAGATGTTCAATAAATATTTGGTGAATGATTGATGGAATGAATGGTGCAATGTGAGTACACATTGCCTTCATGCTGTATGACTTTAAGTAGAGAATTAAAGAAGAAAATTATAAAGCATAGAGTAGAGAGGCCTTTAAACACAAAGATTCTAGTCATTAGTACTAGATAGTGAAATGACTTAGTCAAATGCTTGACACAGCAGGCCTTTGGCTTTCTCAACAATAGACTAAGAGTATGGGTAAGAATTTAGATGGTCTCTACAGTGACTCTTAATGCTATTTTCTAATTCTAGATTGAAAAACTATCAGCCAGAGAAAAATATCACTCTCACCAGAAAATAAATATGCAAAATATGCAGTGAAGGGTATCCCAGACAAAGGTCTTAGATTTCCAAGTTTAAATGTGCCTGGGAGTTTTAAGAATTGTAAAGAGTCTAATTGAAGACAATAAGGATTTCCTAGAGTCTTACAGAGATTGCTCTTAGCACATTATCATCCATTACAGAGCCCTATGAAAAGATTGCAGTGGAGAGAGTTAAAAGTGGACTCTGAGGAAAAAGGAGGGTACTGAGGGAAGCTAATGTTTCTTCTTTTTTTTTTCTTCTTTAACAAAGTAGATAAGGGAAAGGAAAAATCCATGATTCACTGTTCTTAAGTTCCAGAACTTCAGGAATGACTAATATAAGTCCCTAGGAGTACAAAAGAGAATAAACCTAGAGAAGATGGAATTCATGGAAAGAGTACTTAACATAGGACTCTTCAGTTTTGAAGAAACTGGCAACTCGAACAATAGTTTCAGTCGGACACCGAAAGGGCTGGGACCCAAATAATAAAGGAGTGTGTTCCGCCAAAGGCCACTGAGGAGCTTAAGAAGGTACCTCAGCCTTGGAAGAAAGGATAGGAACCATGTAAACAAACTGCTCACAGGACCCCAACTATGAGGAGCAGCACCTCAAAGCTCAGAGAGAGAGAGAAACAGTAATAACTACCTGGAAGAAACTAAACCTTTAACCCAGCACCGAATGGGGACGCTTCGTCTGCTTTCATCTGCGGTCATAACCGTCCAGAATATTTTCTCACTGTCATGTAGCACTTGAAACAAACATGTAACTATGTGGGCATGGGAATTCCGTGGGCAGGTGTACCACAGGAGCACATGAAGCCGGGAAGAATGCGACTCTGAAATAAGATCTTGAAAGAAGATTTCTCTCTCTTTCTCCTCTGTCTACCATAGCCCTTCCACTTTTTTTATTTCCTCAGAGATGGCAGAGAAAATTTAACTGATATATGTAAGCTAGAGACCAGTCAGGCCTGCCAAGGAATCCCTTGGCTGTCTCTCTGGAGCAGGTGTCACACCAGCTCACAAAGTTGCCCATGAAGAAAAGCAAAGAACCTGAACAGCCACTATGCACCCATTAAGTATAAGGCTAGGGTTTTTAGGGGATAAAAAGATTAGCAAGACACTATAATTATTATAAGAAGCTTCCAATCCACTGGGGGGAAATAAAATAATGAAAAACGAAAACAAAGTAGAGTAAACAATGTGCCATATGTGAGTTTCAAGCAGAGACCTAGTGCAGGAAGGGTCAGTCACTTCTAGGTTGACTGAAAGGGTGGGGTCGTAAGGGAAGGCATCCGGGACAGGCTTGGAAGGGTGGTCCGTTTCTCTCCATTCTCTGCCACCACCCCCTTCTTTTTATTTTTTTTAATTGAAGTATTGTTGATATACAATCTTACAGTGGTTTCAAATACACAAAACAGCACCACCCTCTTCTAAGGTATGCCATTCTCTTTCCTGGGAATCCTAAAGACTTCCCACTTTTGTTTTTACTGCCACCTGTCAATTCTCAGGGGACCAGAATGGTCTCTTAAAAATGCGAGTCTCATGCCACTCCACTGTTTTCAAACTCTCTAATTGTACTTAGCAAGCAGTTGAAGGTTTACAAAACTTCACAGATCTGGCCTCTCTCTACCTCTGCAGCCTCTGGAGCCTCCATTCCCAGTGTGGTCTCTCTCAGCCTTGCTCTTCTTTATCTATTTCTCCCCATATACTTTGTTCCTACCTGCCTTAATACGTTTAGATTTGCCATTCCTCCACCTGGAATGTTCTCTCTCTTCCTCCTTGCTTAGTGAACTCCTGCACCATCCCCCTCATACCTTCCCATATCCTGACATACCCCCTGCTCCGCTGGGTCACTACCTCATGTTAACTGTTCCTGTGGCACTCCATGTTTTTTTTTCATAGCACTTATAATAGTTGATAAATACATGCTTATTTGTGGAATTATTCATCAACAGCTGATAACCCTATATGCCATAAGCTCCTTGAGGGCAGAAACTATGTCTTTGTTCCCAACATCTTATCTATAGCACCTAGCTCAGGGCAGGGGTAAAATAGGCACTCACTAGCTACTTCTTGAATGAATTAATGGACATTAGAGATCATCCAGCCCTCTTTCAGAAGAGGTACTGAGGCTCAGAAAGGCAAACAGACTTGTTCCAAGTCCAAAGTTGCTGAACCAGAAAAAGTACTCTTGTCTCCAGACTCTTAATCCATAGTTCTCATCCAGTTCTACCATGTGACCCAGAAGTTTGTTCAAGGGCCAAGTTACAGCCTCCAATTTTATTTCTAGGACAAAAGATGATTGAGAAAACAGACAAAGGGAATTATTATTGATTCATATGAGCAGTTGAACATAAGTAAGAAATTGAGAAATGAAAGACTGAAACTAGAAAGAAAAATTGATGAGTGGGTGGTGCGGTTAATGTACTGACACACGGATGAGAGATTGGTCTGGTTGACTAGCCTGAGATGTATACATGCACAGACACAGAGCATGAGATTCAACAAAGACCGTACATATACCTGGCCATCACCTAATTAAGAGGAAGGGTTTCCAGGAGAACAAGTGGGTGTGCTGGAAAATATAATAAGGTCAAGATTTGTTCAATTGATTTTAAATCATGAATTCTTCCTGGGGAATGGAGAAATAGCAGTAAAGGGATAAAGGAACAAGGTGGAAAATAGGCAATCTGTTGGTGTTTTTATATTTGAGGAATTGTACTTAATAAATAATGAGGATTCTGTTGAGTTAAAAAAAAAGTCTAAAAAAATAATGAAAGAATTAGAAGCCAAAGAAATAGCTTATGTCTGTCTGATGAAGTGATGGGAGCTGGAGATGAGAGAGGGGCTCCATGCCGGTACCACACCCTCTTCAGCCAGATCACATCTTGGTCATAATCCTTCCTTTCAACCAGTGCCAGTCACAAGGAGGAGGTGTGAACCTGGGGCCAAGGCTGGAACCCAAAGCTGGTGAGCCACAGAAGGGTAGGGCTGCCTCAGCCTAGGCAGAGAAGGCAAGTGCTCTTTTATATTTCCGCTGAAAGAAGCATGATGTTTTAACTCAAAACAGGAGGGTTATTTAGTTTCTCAACCAAAAGAAAGAGAGTCTCAAATGTGGGATTCCACATAGCAGGACTGCTCTTGAACTCCCCAGCCCTCAACATCTGCAGCCATTTCCATTCTTCAAGCGTTGCCAATTTCTGTGTGAAAGACTGCTATCTGCATGGACACAAGGGTTCTGGCACCTCTGTTCAGTGCAACAGGCTGGGGGAAGCAGAGTCATCAGGGAGAGAAGCAAGGGATTCTTTGTGCAAGGCTCTAAATCCCCACCTGTAGAACAGTTTCAGATGGCATAAATATAATGTGCAGGCTGTTAGTGCATTGAGCCTCTTGCGTGATAATGCCTCCAGACTTACATAAGGGAAATTAAATAACAGGTATAAGAAAAATAGTCTCAGGGCACTCTGGGTAATACTACTTTCAGATTTTAGAAGAGTAATAACATGTTTAAAATGAATTTTTATGGACTGATAGGATTAAAGATGGTGGCATGAGAGGTGAGACACAGGCTTCCTCCTAAAACTGCATATAATACAAAAATATAATTAATACAACTAATGCTGAAAGAGCAACAGGAAAGAGGACTGCGCCAGACTGCATACACCTGGAGAAAAGAGCAGACATCACAGAACAGGGTAAAGTACCAAAGCTGTGGCCGGGCTGGACCGAAGCCCTTCCCCCACCCCAGCTCACTGGCAGGAGGAAGAGAAACCAAGCAGAGAGGGAGTGGAGGCCTGGGACTGCTGAATACATAAGTCGGGAGATCTGCTCTGGGAGCACAAACCTACATTTCATGGTGCTTGCATGAAACTCTCATGATTATGGGGTTGGAAAGCTAAGACAGGCAGAATTCCTGGAGAGACTGAGATTCCAGCCACTTGTGGAAAGCAGGGATCCATATGCAGCTGCTCTGGAACAAAAGAAAGGCAGGCAGTCTGACAGACTTCCTAATAAGGAAGCCCTTAGCAAGAGGGCTGCTAAAGGGGCAAGGAATGCACAGAGCTTACTGCTAGGGAGAGAGGGCAGGTAGACAAAATTGTCCGGGTGCACTCTGCCCAGCAGGTTGGGAGCTTTGCCATATAGACTCTCATATTTAAGGGGGGAAAAAAATCTTCCTCCTTAGATAATCTTCAGGTGCTTCAGCTCCCTGGCTGGCTACACAGCTCCAAGGACCCCCTCTGGGATACACAGCCTACAGCACCTTTCTCCTGGCCAGCCCCACCTGGATTGCAAACTGGCAAAACCTACACTGGCAATAGGCCAGCCAGAGGGAAGATCTGTCTACAGCAACCACAAACGCAAAGCATAAAGGCTTATACCTGCGTTCTCAGCCCACTGGTTCAGGCGGTGGAGACAGGTATAGCAGCCAGGAAGCAGGAAACAGCTCCTTCCTCCCCCCCAGGCACCAATACCACTCCACTGCAACCCCTGACATTGCTTCAGGGGCTGAGCAGCTCCAGGGAGTAGAGCTTCTGGGCACTAGAGGGCGCCATATACAAATATGAAATGCCAAAGGAATCTGGTTCAGAGTAAAATTATTAATACCATGCCTGAGAAAGATTTAAATGACATCTACCTCATGACTCTTCTAAAAGGGAGTTCAAAATAAAAATCATTAACATGCTTATGGAGGTACGGAAAGATATTCAAGAACTCAGGAATGAATTCCGGTCGGAGATCCAATCATTGAAGAACACAATGGACAGTATTAAAAGCAGATTGGATACAGTGGAGGAGACTATAAATGAAATAGAAACTAGAGAAGAGGAATACAAAGAAGCTGAGGCACAGAGAGAAAAAAGGATGTCTAGAAATGAAAGAATATTGAGAGAACTGTATGACCAATCCAAACGGAACAATATTCGCATTATAGGGGTACCAGGAAAAGAACAGAGAGAAAAAGGGATAGAAAGTGTCTTTGAAGAGGTAATTGCTGAAAACTACCCCAATATGGAGAAGGAGATAGTCTCTCAGGCCATGGAGATGCACATATCTCCCAAAACAAGGGACCCAAGGGACACAATACCAAGACATATAGTAATTAAAATGGCAAAGATCAAGGATAAGGACAGACTATTAAAAGCAAAGAGAGAGAGAAATAAGATCACATACAAAGGAAAACTCATCAGGCTATCATCAGACTTCTCAACAGAAACCTTACAGGGCCAGAAGGGAGTGGCATGATGTATTTAATACAATGAAGCAGAAGGGCCTTGAACCAAGAATACTTTATCCAGCAAGATTATCATTTAAATTTGAATGAGGGATTAAACAATTTCCAGATAAGCAAAAGCTGAGAGAATTTACCTCGCACAAACCATCTCTACAGTGTATTTTGGAGGGACTGCTATAGATGGAAGTATTCCTAAGATTTAATAGCTGTCACCAGAGGTAAATAAAACCACAGTAAAGAAAGTAGAGCAGCTAATTATTAAGCAAATGCAAAATTAAATTAACTATCCCCAAAGTCAATCAGTGGTAGACAAGAGTACAGAATATGATACCTAATATATAAAGAATGGAGGAGGAAGAAAAAGGAGGAAAAAAAAAAAAGAACCTTTAGATTGTGTTAGTAATAGCATATTAAGTGAGTTAAGTTAGATGCTTAGATAGTAAGGAAGTTAACCTTGAACCTTTGGTAACCACCAATCTAAGGCCTGCAATGGCAATAAGTACATACCTATCGATAATCACCCTAAATATAAATGGACTGAATGCACCAATCAAAAGACATAGAGTCACTGAATGGATAAAAAAACAAGACCCATAAGAGACTGAATTTAAACCCAAAGACATGCGCAGACTAAAAGTGAAGGGATGGAAAAAGATATTTCATGCAATTAATAGAGAGGAAAAAGCAGGAGTTGCAGTACTTGTATCAGACAAATAGACTTCAAAACAAAGAAAGTCACAAGAGACAAAGAAGGACATTACATAACGATAAAGGGGTCAATCCAACAAGAAGATATAACCATTATAAATATCTATGCGCCCAACAAAGGAGCACCGGCATATGTGAAACAAATACTAGCAGATTTAAAAGGACAAATAGAATGCAATGCATTCATTCTAGGAGACTTCAACACTCCACTTACTCTGAAGGACAGATCAACCAGACAGAAAATAAGTAAGGAGACAGAGGCACTGAACAACACACTAGAACAGATGGACCTAAAAGACATCTACATAACTCTACACCCAAAAGCAGCAGAATACACATTCTTCTCAAGTGCACATGGAACATTTACAAGAATAGATCACATACTAGGCCACAAAAAGAGCCTTGGTAAATTAAAAAAGATTGAAATAGTCTCAACCAGTTTCTCAGATCACAAAGGTATGAAACTAGAAATAAATGAGGCAAAGAAAATGAAAAATCCCACAAACACATTCACAACATGCTCCTAAATAACGAATGGATCAATGACCAAGTAAAAACAGAGATCAAGCAATATATGGAAACAAATGAGAACAATAATTCAACACCACAAAATCTGTGGGACGCAGCAAAGGCCATGCTAAGAGGAAAGTATATTGCAATACAGGCCTACCTCAGGAAAGAAGAACAATCCCAAATGAACAGTCTAAACTCACAATTTACAAAACTAGAAAAATAAGGACAAATGAGGCCCAAGGTCAGTAGAAGGAGGGACATAATAAAGATTAGAGCAGAAATAAATAAAATTGAGAAGCAAAAAATAGAAAGAATCAATGAAAGCAGGAGCTGGTTCTTCGAGAAAATAAACGGAATAGATAAACCCCTGGCCAGACTTATCAGGAAAAAAAGAGTCTACTCACATAAACAGAATCATAAATGAGAAAAGAAAAATCACTATAGACACCACAGAAATACAAAGAATTATTAGAGAATATTATGAAAAATTATATGCTAACAAACTGGATAACCTAGAAGAAATGGACAACTTTCTAGAGAAATACAACCTTCCAAAGCGGACCCAGAAAGAAACAGAAAATCTGAACAGACCAATTACCAGCAATGAAACTGAACTGGTAATCAAAAACCTACCTAAGAACAAAATGCCTGAACCAGATGGCTTCACCGCTGAATTTTATCAAACATTTAGTGAAGACCTAATAACCATCCTCCTTAAAGTTTTCCAAAGAGTAAAAGAAGAAGGAACACTTCCAAACTCATTCCATGAAGCCAGCATCACCCTAATACCAAAACCAGGCAAAGATACCACAGAAAAAGAAAATTACAGACCAATATCTTTGATGAACATAGATGAAAAAATACTCAACAAAATATTAGCAAACCAAATTCAAAAATACATCAAAAGGATCATCCATCATGATCAAGTAGGATTTATTACAGGGATGCAAGGATGGTACAATATTCAAAAATCCATCAACATCATCCACTACATCAATCAAAAGAAGGACAAAAACCACATGGTCATCTCCATAGATGCTGAAAAAGCATTCGACAAAATTCAGCATCCATTCATGATAAAAACTCTCAACAAAATGGGTAGAGAGGGCAAGTACCTCAACATTATAAAGGCCATATATGACAAACCCACAGCCAACATTATACTTAACAGCGAGAAGCTGAAAGCTTTTCCTTTAAGATTGGGAACAAGACAAGGATGCCCACTCTCCCACTTCTATTCAACAGAGAACTGGAGGTCTGAGCCACAGCAATCAGACAACACAAAGAAATACAAAGCATCCAAATTGTCAAGGAAGAAGTTAAACTGTCCCTGTTTGCAGATGACACGATATTATACATAAAAAAACCCTAAAGAATCGACTCCAAAACTACTAGATCTAATATCTGAATTCAGCAAAGTTATGGGATACAAAATTAATATGCAGAAATCTGTGGCATTCCTATACACTAACAATGAACTCGAAGAAAGATAAATCAGGAAAACAATTCCATTCACAGTTGCATCAAAAAGAATAAATACCGAGGAATAAACCTAACCAAGGAAGTGAAAGACCTATACTCTGAAAACTACAAGATACTCCTGAGAGAAATTAAGGAAGATACCAATAAATGGAAACATATCCTGTGCTCATGGATAGGAAGAATTAATATTATCAAAATGGCCATCCTGCATAAAGCAATCTACAGATTCAATGCAATTCCTATCAAAATACAAACAGCATTCTTCAATAAACTAGAGAAAATCATTCTAAACTTCATATGGAACCACAAAAGATCCCAAATAGCCAAAGCAATCCTGAGAAGGAATAATGAAGCTGGGGGGATTATGCTCCCCAACTTCAAGATCTACTACAAAGCCACAGTACCCAAGGCAATTTGGTACTGGCATAAGAACAGACCCATAGACCAATGGAACAGACTAGAGAGCCCTGATATAAACCCAACCATATATGGTCAATTAATATATGATAAAGGAGCCATGGACATACAATGGGGAAATTACAGCCTCTTCAACAGCTGGTGTTGGCAAAACTGGATAGCTACATGCAAGAGAATGAAGCTGGATTATTGTTTAATCCCATACACAAAAGTAAACTCGAAATGGATCCAGGACCTGAATGTAAGTCATGAAACCATAAAACTCTTAGAAGACAACATAGGCAAAAATCTCCTGAATATAAGCACGAGCAACTTCTTCCTGAACGCATCTCCTCGAGCAAGGGAAACAAAAGCATAAATGAACTCATGGGACTACATCAATCTAAAAAGTTTCTATACAGCAAAGAACACCATCAACAGAACAAAAAGGCATCCTACAGTATGGGAGAATATATTTGTAAATGACATATTGAACAAGGGGTTAACATCCAAAATATATAAAGAACTTACATGTCTCAACACTCAAAAAGCAAATAACCCTATTAAAAAATGGACAGAGGATATGAAGAGACAGTTCTCCAAAGAAGAAATTCAGATGGCCAACAGACACATGAAAAGAGGCTCCACATCACTTATCATCAGGGAAATGCAAATTAAAACCACAATGAGATATCACCTCACACCAGTAAGAATGGCCACCATCCAAAAGACTAAGAACAACAAATGCTGGCGAGGATGCGGAGAAAGGGGAATCCTCCTACGCTGCTGGTGGGAATGTAAGCTAGTTCAACCATTGTGGAAAGCAATATGGAGGTTCCTCAAAAACTAAAAATAGAAATACCATTTGACCCGGGAATCCCACTCCTTCGAATTTACTCACAGAATACACCTTCTCAGATTCAAAAAGACATATGCACCCCTATGTTTATTGCAGCATTTTTGCAATAGCCAAGATATGGAAGCAAACTATGTGTCCATCAGTAGATGAATGGATAAAGAAGAGGTGGTACATATACACAATGTAATACTATTCAGCCATAAGAATCAAATCCTATCATTTGCAACAATGTGGATGGAGCTGGAGGATATTATGCTCAGTGAAATAAGCCAGGCAGAGAAAGACAAGTGCCAAATGATTTCCCTCATTTGTGGAGTATAACAAAGAAGCAAAACTGAAGGAACAAAATAGCAGCAGACTCACAGACTCCAAGAAGGAACTAGTTTGTTACCAAAGGGGAGGGGTGTGGGAGGGTGAAGGGGATTGAGGGGTATTTTGTTTAGTACACATGGTGTGGGGGATCACAGGGAAAACAGTGTAGCACAGAGAAGGCAAATAGTGAATCTGTAGCATCTTACTACACTGATGGTCAGTGACTGCTTTGGGGTATGGGTGGGGACTTGATAATATGGGTAAATGTAGTAACTACATTGTTTTTTCTTGTGAAAGGTTTATAAGAGTGTATATCAATAATACCTTAATAAAAAATTAATTTTTATGCAGAGAAGAATCCAAGTGGCATAGTGGAAAGAGTGCAGACTTTAGATTTACACCTGCTTTTGAGTCCTGGTTGGGTAACCATGAAGTTAAAACTTTTCTGAGGCTCAGTTTTCCTACTTTTCCTGCTGTAAAAGGAGAATCAGAGCACCCACATTAAAGATTTTTGGAAAGACTGAAGATAATATCTAAAAGCACAGAAGGCAGAGCCTGGAATATAACAGACACTCATTAAATGGCAGCTACATTTACACAGAACTAGGAAAGAAAACAAGGCAGTATTTTTCTATGTCAGTGTTTTTAACTGTCATTAATGAGATTGTAAAACTTTAGCTTGTAAAAGAAAACTCAGAACAGGTATCCTGGGTTGGTCACTGACAAAGCTATTCTTCATTCTGGTTCCAGATTCCAATTATCAGCTATTTTTCCAGCATCTCTTCATTGTATAGGGGCAGTGGAGAGAGGTTCTATATCCTTAAAATATAGGAAGTTATCTATGGTACGACTTAAGCCATAACAAAGTCAAAGACTTCTTGAAGTTCGTGCCTCACCGTCTCAACTTTGCATTGCTCACCTCCTTGCACTTACAATAGCTTAAAAATCTACCTTAGAAGAGGAATGTATTTAGCTCAAAGCTTCAAATCCTGTTTATGTACCAACACTTGTATTTATTAGCTATCGTTTCTTTGAAGAGGAGACCCAAGACTTCATCTTGCTCCAAAAGGGCTGCCACATGACTTTACCTTCCCAAAAGGCAATCATTCCAGGTCACTCTGTAGGTTCTTAGCCTTGAGCAACTAATGGAAAGTTATAAAGTACTTAGAAACTACACAATTCCATAGATAGTCTACACAATGTTTTTTTATTATTATTAAAGAGTTGCAGGTCCTTTGCTCCAGTCACAGATTTACTTATTTTTTGTGACTGCATGGTGAATATTCCTCCTTATAACTCTCCCCACAGCCCTCTGATGCAGCATGCCTTTATCCCCCAGCTTTATTGAGGTATAATTGACAAATAAAAGTGTATCTATTTAAAATGAACAGGATGATATGAGATATGTATGCATTGTACAGTGATTACCACAATCAAGTTAATATATCCATCACCTCACTGTTACCATTTGTGTATTTGTGTGTGTGTGTGTGTGTGTGTGTGTGTGTGTGTGTGTGTATTCGGTAAGAACATTTTAGATATATTCTCTTAGCAAATTTCAAGTATAGGATATAATTTTATTGATTATAGTCACCATGTCATGCACTTGATTTCCAGAATTTAAATGACAGTTTAGGAAGCCTTTTTAATCCCACATCAAACCATAAGCCTGTACCAAGAGTCAGCTCAACTGTTAAATCTGCCACCAAGACTTTGCAGCCATTCTAACCTTTGGTGACATCTACTTCCTATGAATTCATTCAAAAGTAGTTCTCGAATATCTACCGTGTGCCAGGGGTCAAGCTCATAGCATTCAGGATCTGCCATTCTCATTTGACATTTAACCACCTACTGCTTCGGAGCCCCACATGTGTCATGATTGCATTCTAGTTATCTAAATGGTCACTGTAGTTGTCTATTCATTAGATTTTAAATAAACTTCTATTCCCCATGATCCCAGCATAGTTCAGTGTGATGAAAAAAGATTCTTATTAATGTTTTGAATAAAAAAGGCAATGAACTTCCCACCAAATACTACTTCAATAAGTCATTGGTTACTCTTTGGCCCAAATAAATTTTGCATACTTACACAATACGGTTTTTTGCCAGGCAGAGTTCAAGACCCAGAACAAGAGTGGTTGGAAGCCAAGTATTTATATTCGCCAGTTCTCATTCTGACTAAATCCAGTGCTGGCTCCATATCCTCACATCCCCTCAGCCAGGGGAGGCTCATATTTGTCACAGATATGCCAAGTTTCTTTCCCTTGAGAAATTTCTGCTTTCCATTCTCTACCTTTGCAAGTTTTTAAATTATTTCAAAGTAAAACATATGCCCACCATTTATTATTCTGACTTAACAGAGGTTTTGTGTGAAAATTAGAGAAACAATTCGATATATAAAATATACTAGTATATAACATACAGCTTATATATATCGCATATGTATAACATAATAATATTATATAACATGTAGTATAAATAAAAGTGGGGTCTCTCCACACAGGCAGAGGGAAACTTGCTTAAGAATGTCTGTGCAGTCAACAACACGGACCTGTGAGTGAGAAGGTTTTGGTATCACCAGGCACAGAATCTGTAAAGGAGCTTCATATAAACATTTTCACATGCTTAGGAAGGTAACCAAGAGCCAACTTGCTTCGTCTTAAAAAAAAAAAAGTTTATGAAAAAGGGAGTTGTTTATAGTCATTCAGAACTCCACATCCATAAAACAGGATAAGAAATGTCTCAACACTATAGATAAGTTATTTGCAGAGAGAACATTCTTTTTAAACCAAGGAATGCATGCTGATTAGATGAGGAAGGTGAAGGAGAAAGTGCAACACCTATAATTAATAATAATAAAATGACTTTGAACTGGAGAGCCCCTTTCTTTCATCTAGGTATTTCAATTTGTTTATATTAACTAATTAAACTTCACTTTTATTTTATCACCCCCTGTAAGAGAATAAAACTGTAACACTTAAGAATTTCTACATTCTCTTATAGTTTTAAGTGCTTTGCAGTCACTCCTTCATTGTCCACGGCTACCCACTGAGTAAGCTTGTGTAATTATTCCCTTTTACACAGGTAGGGAAACGAAGACGAAAGCGTGATGTCTTGCCAAGACCACACAGTGAGGCAGTTACAGAGCCAGAGCACAGGGATATTCTGGTGGAAAAACCAATCAGTCGGTTTGCAGCACTCTTTCTCCTAAAGAGCTATCTTCACACACAGATGGCCTGAGCATAAGGAGCTTCAGAAGTTTTAAAAATCAATTTAGAAGTAGTGGAATAATGTTAAGTATTTCAAATACTTCAGAAAGACTTGGGGAAACCTAATAACCCATTATAGGACAGGAGGAGAAAAAGAAGATATAGGCAGCACTCGTTATTTTTCCAAGGGTTCACCCCAACTTGCATGATAAGAGAATTGAAGACAACAAATAACAATATATAACCTGTATTTTATGTATACGATGATATTATTTGGTCCCAGTTCAGACTGCCTTTTCTCCTTACCCACCAAGTATTGGGGAAGGAGGGGCTAGCAATATATTAAAAATATTAAATTTCAGATCCTCCATTAAGGCTCCCTGACAACATCCGGGACAGCTCTTGGAGAGCACTGAACATTTTTAGACCCTTAGAACCTGCTCCTGTGAAGTGAGTGAACTTCTGAAGAATAATTGCTTTAAATACCATATTCTAAAAAGTAAATACTTTATCAGGCATTTGTGGTCCCTTGACCTTTTCCAAACCTAGAATGTTAGCCTTATTAAAATCCACCGTTTTCTGCCTCTTTCCATTGGGAAAAGGGTAAGGGAAAGACGAAACTCATAGACAAGTATTTTATTTAACTTCAGGGGCTACTGAAGTATTGTATTTCCTTTGTAAACTTTCCAAGTGCCTTCTGCCCTAGGCAACAAGCAAGGGGGGAATTTAAGAAATGGTAAAACCAAAAGTGGCTTGGCTGCTCCTGTAGAAAAGTGGAAATCAACATGTCCAGCAGTTGAGGTAAATACCCTCCAAACTTGCATCTTGCACATGAAGCAGGGTCAGATCAGACCAGGCCAGGCCAACACTGTCAATGGTAATTATTACTAGAGAAGCATAATGTAACAGGCAAAGAACATTGAATAAGATAGGGCCCCTTGCTTCCCGTATTCCCACACCCCAAAGCCAGATGGTGCACTTTGGCATAGTCTTAAGGCTATCTATAGAATTGCAAAAATAAATAAACCACCCCTTGGTGACTAATCTCAAACTTCAGGCAATGTACAAATGAGATGCCGGGAGTCCACCCTGCACTGCACATTCCTCAGTGGGAACTTGGCCTCACTCATCCATCTATTAATTCAACACATCAATAGAAATCCCGACATCAGGAGCTAGGAGCCGCCTCTGATTTTCTGTAAAGTAGAATCTGTATATGTCTGGTCTTCCATCAGCCCAGCCTGCAAAATATCAACAATAAAAAAGTTGTTCTCCTCCTGATTTTTAATTTGGTTTCCTGCAAATGTTGTCAACTTTGTCAGTGATAAAGCCATGATTTCCCCCTTAAAAAAACCTGAGAACAACAAACTTGCCAGATATGACAAGTACATTGCAAGAAGAATCAGAGCAAGCAAGTTGTAGAGATAGAAAATTATTTAAAACCTTGAATGAAAGCATTTAAGACACACACAAACACAAAAACACAAATACGTAACCAGACACAAACATGTACATGCTTCCAAATCAGAGGCTACATGAACAGTTCTCTTCAGGAAATATAATTTGTCAAGTAACTGCCTGGTAGATATTTACACTGCTGGTCAAAGTTACTCACTGGATTCAGAACAGCTAACCTGCAAATTCATGGGAGAAACCAACTCTTTAAATCTCAAGGAAAGGTTAGAAGGCCTTTGCTTGTCGAACTAGCTTTAAATCTGCCAAGCTGGCATGCAGGGGGCATTTCATTTTTTTAAATACAAGTTTTCATTCAGAAACTAAATTGGACCCAACTGTCCCTTGCAATTACATTTCAGTGGCTCGAGCTGGGCGTTTGTGTTTTTTCTAGGTGATTAATAGCGCTCACATTTAAATGGTCACAGTCAGGTTCTACAGTCATTAACACCCCATTAAGATGGATGAGAAGAACTTCGCACCTTTTGTTTCAGTCTGCTGGTCCATGGATTTAACAGAACAGCCAGGCGCTGATTTAGGGAGGGAAGATTATCTGCACCACCAGACAGGCTAAAACTTCTTTTAAAGACAAGCAAATTTTTTTAAGCCATATAAAACCTTATTTTTTGAAACAGTCCTCAAATATAATTTTAAGAATGCTAAACCCCGAATTTCCCCATACCTGAACTTATGCATACACTTGACATGGTTTTCAGTAATGTTTACAGATCTCTGGGTTTCTTGCTGTTTCCTTTGCCCTAAGCCTGTAATTATGATTGGGAGGCTTCTTTTTCCAAGGAAAAGCAGTAGTAACATGAATATCTAGTTACCTTTGAGGAAAGTTTATACTTTAGTGGAAGTCCATATATGACAATCTAAACCCTGGCCCCATTTCTGCCAAATGGTAGTAGAAACTTCATGTTTTTAGAAAATCCAAGTAAGAGTTGTTTTTATTTAAAGAGAAAATGAAGAATCTAAAAGTTGAGAACGGGATGCTGCCCGAGACTGTTAACCTGTGGAGTGGCCAGTGACACTTGGTGTTTTCAAACTCTCCTCAAAAAGCATTCCCTCAAGACAGTCCTATGTGATGACACCAGTGAACGTTATACAAAACCACTTGTTTACAAACCTGCAAAATGCCTTACTTCGCCTTCAGAGAATGAAGGAGAGTAAGGCACATTTGCCTTTTAGAACTTCTACGCGCAACTCCCAGGGTAGTTCTGTGAACAGGAGGCTCCTGGTATCTCCATTATTATCATTTTGACTGAGCAGTTAAGGAAGTGACTTTACTGAATCAAAAGTTATTTATTATTATCATCTTTGTTATTATTATCTTCCATTGAAACAGATACCCTTTCAAATATACAGAAAAATGTTGAGATTTTGTAAATTATGACAACATACAAATCTTAATCCAAAGTCTGGAATCTATGGGCATCTCACATCCTTCACACACATACACACACACACACACACACACACACACACACACACACACACACACATACACTCTGATATTATTTCTCATACTTTCAAATTTCATATAATCCAAAATATGGAATCTGTGGGCATCTCACACCCTTCACACACACACTCTGATATCCTTTCTCATACTTTCACATATTACAAGGAAAGTGTTTCCCAGGCGCACAAGTAGCAGCCCCCCTCCAGCATTCTCTGATGCATCATCTACACCCAATTTTGACAGAAAGCAAAAGTTCTTCTTTCTAGCTATTTGAAGACCCCAATAGTTTTGAAAATTACTAGAGCCATATTCATCCCACCCCTAAAAATACAACATTCATCATTTTCTCTCTTCACTCCTCTCACTTTGGAAGGACTGCCCAGCTGCTCTCATGGGCTAATCCCTCTACCGGTGATGTAAAATTCATCCCCCCCACCCTCTCTAGGATTTAATGCTCCTGTTTCACTTATGTTTAAAAAAAAACAATTCTCCTTTGACCCCATATTACCCTCCAACTATCACTCCATTTCTTTGTCCACTTTACAGGAAAATTTTTCGAAATAAATTCTCCCGTTGTTATCCCACGTTCACAGCCCACAGTCATTTGTTTTCTGTCCCAACCGCCGCCTATCCTTGTCACCATCCCCAGCAAAGAGCTCCACGTTGGGAATTCTGACTTCATCCTAATCAGGTTCCCAGCGGCATTTAACATGGTTGTCTATTCCCTGTTCCTGAAGCCGGCTCCCTGCTCTCCACTCTGTGGCAGTTTTTCTCATACCTCCTTGGTCAGTCTTTGTCAGAGGGTTCCTAGGCTTCTAGTTGACCTTGGATTTTGGAATACTCCAGAGTTTGGGTCTGTGCTCTTTTGTCGTCTTCTTGTGGGAGCACGAGGTAAGAATATAGGAAATGAACCAAGAAAATCATCCAGGAGAAATGGCCCATTCAGTTCATTCTCCATCTTTACCTTGGGAAGCCAGCCAAGGAGGCCAAGAGAGCTTAGCAGGGCAGAAAGAAAGCCTGAAGAGTGTGGTGTTTAGAAAGTGCAAGTAGCAAAAGTGCTAAATGCAACTAGATGTGAAATGAGGAGTGAAATATATCCACTGGATATTTTGACATGAGGGTTGTTAATGACCTTAAAGAGAGCCAGTTCCTGGACATGAAGACAGAAGCCAACTGAGAGTGGATTAAGCTCAGTGGTGAAAGAGCAGAAATAGGAAGAAGATCTGATGACTATTAGAAAACTAGGTACTAACACACTTTAAACTTCTTCAGAATAAGTGGTGTGATTTATATGTGTATGTAAGTCAATTTTAGTTGGACCCCAGTGGGAGGTTAGTTAGCACTTAGAGGAAGTTAATTAGGAATCTAGACTAGAGAGGCATTAAGATAAGTACTTCAAGTATTACCTCAATGTACCCTAGATGATTAATAAGCATTTTGGGTTTCAGAAATTTTCTTTCATGCAATGAGTAGCATTCATGATATTTGGAGAGCAAACGAGGTTGTATGGGTTCTGCCATCCAATCCAGCAAACCTAATAGCCTAGTATCTTTTAACTAGAGCCTACACCTGCAGCTCCCTTTGCTTCTATGTCCTCCCCAAGTATGATGCTCTAGTGCCTAATCCAACTAGAAGGTCTGCAGATTATCTCGGTGTCTGCTTTAGAGTAAATCTTTCATACAAGTACCAACCAAAAGGCAGGGATTAAAGACTTCATTGATTTTGTGGGAACTGGGTGTATGAATTTTGTGCCTATTTTCTAATAAACATTTGTTTAATATTTGTTTAAATAAGTAGCAAATTTCAAACTGAGACTTCTATTCATTATAACACATTACCTGCAAATAAGATCATAAAGAGGAGACATGAAGTCCTATGTGTCTCTAAGGATCAGAGCCTATAGATATTTAGGAAAATAACCCGAACATTGTTGAAATGCATATTTGGCTTGAGGTCACTTGATAAGAACACTTTGAGAAGTGTTACTCTGGAAGGAAGAAGAAAGGTAGAAGATGGAGGGAAAGTGAGCTATTATCAGGAAAACAGAAAGCAGGTTTCACGTTGTTTGTTTGTTGTGTTTTTAAATGGAAGAGGTACCAGCATGTTCAAACATTGATGGAAGGATCCTGGATAAGGTGAAAGATTTAAGGTAAGGAATAAAAAGAGGAAGAATTGTACCATGGCAGCCAAGAAGCAGAGCAAGAAGGTACTTTACACAAAGGCAAAAGAAGCCTTAGAAATAACAGGCTTCCCATCCTAGGAAGGTAACGACAATGGGACAGAATTGGGTAGCTTTGTAGGTTTTGTAGCCAGGATTTGAAAGAGACCTTATCTGTTTCCCTGGGAGGTAGAATACAAGGTGAAGTCACTCTTTGTGGATGAGTGGGGTGGTAGATAATTCACAGATTTTAAATTGTCCAAATTCAGAATTGATCAATGGGAACTCAGTTTAATATTTAGGGTCTCTGATGTTGGTTTTCTAAAGATATCAGCACCATGCTTTGTATAAGAAAATACACGGGGAAAATAATCTGTGAATTCACAGTGTAAATTTCTTTTACTTTTCCTATACACTCTTTGTTTCTAGTGCTCAAAATGGGAAGGTATTTAGTCCATTCGTTTAGGAATTAGATCATTGCATTGTGAAAGAGAGTGTGATGTCCGTGACCACATAAATACATCAGTGAGAGGGCATAGTCACTCCTGCAGCTGTACCCTAATTTCCAGGGAGTAGAGGTGGGAAGGGAGGAGGTCAATATGAAGAATATAAACTAATTTCTTTCTTTTTGCTGTTCTTTTTTTATTGTATTTCTTAAGTAAAGTAATTTGGGAACAGAGACCTGCTTGCATTTATCTGGTTTTGAATTTGTTGAATTCAGCTTTGAGGTTATTATTTGTTTTGCAGCTGTCATTCTAGCTTCTATTATATTCCATTTCAAAATCAACATTTTAAATCTGTGTCTTTTAGATGCCAGTCATATGGGAAAGTAACCTGCTATAAATTGCTGGAAATAAAAATCTTTAGTTTCTATACCAAGTCCTATTTTTTGAATATATACATTAAATGGAAATAGTGCTTAGCTTCAGTGTTCTTTTTTTTATTCTATAAGAAGCTCCAGTAAACCAGTATTTGACAGGGAGGTTATATGCAAAACGCAAAGGTTAGAGTGCATGTGAGTTGTCCATACATATGGTCTGGGGTTTGGGCATTACTGAGATTTAGAAATCTGGAGTATTTCATCTTGATCATAAAGCCCTGTGGGATGCTTCGAGTGTCTCCCCACACGGTGGAAGAGCTGGGAGAGAACTGGCAGAGGCTCTCCCTTCCCACCCAGTTTAACTGATTAAGACAGGGCAATTTTGTTGGGGAAGTCTGCTGGCAATCTGTACGTCTCAGCTTGCTCCTCTGTGCCTTGCTGAGAGAAAGAGCTCTTGGAAGAGAATCAAGGCATGAAACTTTTGCTGCTCTAGTTTAAAGCTTATGAAAGCAAATGATCTCCAGGGCACTAATCCTTTCACCTTGGTAAACACGCAACAAATCTACACGAAAGGAAAGCCGAAAGACATCCCATTTCTCCTCCTGCCGCAACTCTGATGCTACCTGTAGGCTCCAGACTGACTAATAGGTGTCTCACGAGTCTCCACAGGAGGAGAGACAGCCCAGGAAAACAAAAAAGACAGGATTTGAAGGCAAAAAAAATCATGAATTCCCATAGAGCCCAGTGTTACCCTGACAGGAAGCTTCGTGTTATTCCTTTGTCCTTAGCACACAGATAGTTTGACAGAAATCAACATGGGTTTCTAATACTCATTTTCCTTTATTTTTAAACTCACAACAGGATGTCAGGTTTTGTGTTGTTTTACTTTTTAATCAACTCCATTTTTTCCTTTTTCCTGGCACAAATTCCCTCAAGAACTTGCTGTGTCAGGGAGTGACTTTGAGAGGCAAGCTATTAAACTCAGACTGAAAGATCTTTCCCCTGTAGATCTGTTTACCAATTTTAATTATTGATTGGAAATTGTTTGCAATGGATAAAAATACACATTAAAGGTAGGAGATGAAAACGCACACATCCAAACCTAAAGATATTTTCTTTTTCCCTGAGTCATACACTTCTTTTAAAACATTGGTGGACTGTCCGTGTATTTGGGGACACTTGGCAATCTGTAGCAGTGCTTTTATCTCCGGAAATCTAATATCAGGTCAAACTAGGGGTCTTATCAAGCCCTTATCAACAAACAGGAACATGAAAAATAGCATTTGATATATAGTCCCTAGAGAAAATGGTGAAGCCACCCGGCACCAAATTACAGGAAAACTCCAGTTATGAATGTTATACCAAGATTTTAATCAATAAAGCTGTGACTCTTCCCCACCAGGGACACATCACCAGGTGAAATACCTGAGGTGGCTTTAAAAACCAGGCTTCTGTGCGGTGGGGGAGGGGAAGGGAAAGGGAACGGAGGTGAAGGGGGTCATGCTACATCTGATCCTAACATCTTTATAAAGAGAATAAGATAAATTCCCTGTGGGAACAAAGCTAGGCAACCACCAGAAAAAAACCGCCCTTCCTGACTAATGAAAGAAAAGACTCTGCCCCGCCAAGGGGACTTCACCAGAGTACTACACAGTTTTCTGTTCCTCTTTTCACCTTCTTCCCTCCAGTGATGGAAATCCTGTGCAGACTTGTGCTACCACCCACTAAAACCCGTTAGCAGAGGTTTGGCATTGACCGGGGATTTTTTGCCATCTACAAATGAGATAAATGTGGCTGGAGGACTGAATTTTTCCCTTTGCTTCCTCAGAAACAGACTGGGACACTAAGGGGGACCTCACAGTAAGAGTATAATGAAGTCTTTACAAGCTCTCATTTCAAAGTCATGGGAATGGGTCTTTATATTACAGAAGAGAAATAGAAAAGAATGGCGAGGAAGAGGGAATCTGAGACCAGACCAAACCTTACAAATATAGGATGGGGTTCCCTAAAAGCTGGTGGTGTGACCCAGGGTGGTCCTATAAAGCACCCGATTTCACCACAAGACCTGAAAAGAAGTGAGATTACAAATATTGATTTAAGCGACCTTCTTGAGGGACTTGGAGAGCTATTATGATACAGTAGCTTCAAATTTTCCCCTACTGTGTTGTCACTGTCTTAGGTTAACTCAACCCACCTAACGTTGGCCAGCTCTGCTCCTAGTGTGGCAGTGCTGTGGGAAATGAAGGGATGGGAGGACAAGACGTGCAGCCTCTCCCCAGCCAGGCCTTCTCAGCAAAGAATAAGGTGTCATCAAGTCAACATGGCGCCTGATGACAGGACTTCAAGAGGGCAACCCCAGCAAAGGAAGTGTTGACCCAGAGACAAGGGGAGACCCGGAGATGGGCTCTTGGTGCTGAGGAGGACAGAGAGGCTAAGATAAGGTCTCCCTCTTTTTCATTATGTGCAAAAACCGTGACTTATGAAAGGGAGTGTGGGAGAGGTGGATGCTTGAATTACCTACACCTGTATCTTCTCTCACCTGGTTAGTTACGTATCAGAGCTTTCTTCACTATAGCCTTTGACAACATCTTCTAAGTGACTCAGTTTCTAGCCAAAATGTTCAGCCTGGAGGGTTTCTAAAACAGTGATTATCAACCAGTGGTATACGGACCACCAAGTGGAACCCAAAAGAAAGCCTAGAGTAGAAAAATACTTCCACGACCAAAACCCTGATATGCCCTCCCACTATTCATTTATTTCACAAACATGTTATTTATAATGAGACTGGAATGTAGTAAGATAATTTTTTGGAATGTATGTGTTTTTCTTCTGAACTCCTGTAACTTTTCCCCAGTCAGCCAAAGGCAAGTGGATAGCCTGGAGGAGAAGTCAGTTTTGGATATTTGTTTTCAATTTCTAAAACAGTCTCTAGAGAATCAAAAGGGAGGGCCAGAGGGAGGCAGGTAATCAAGCACAGAGCATAAAAATATAGAACAGGTCAGAAGAGAGAAAAACATGTAGGAGGAAGGCTGAGGCAGACCGGGCCTGGAGTCCCCGAAAAGAGGGGATCCCAGCGGACTCTGGAGGACTGCCTCAGCCAGGGGCAGGGGCCTCATAGAGAACTGAAGGCTGCCTTTCAGGATTCCAGGAGCAAAACACAAAGTCCAGGAAGAAGAGCCCTGTGGAATAGTCTCTGTGACGCTATGAAGTGAGGATCTCTATTCACCAGCTGCCTGCCCACCCCCATGCGTCTTCTGCAGAAAGACCTTGTGCCATGCCTGGGACTTTCAAAGCTCACTGAGCTCAGTTGCACGAACTACTCCCTCCCTTTTTGCACAAACCCCAAACAAGCATAAGCCCTCAAAACAGAGCACGAGGTTCCCTACACTTGGGTGGCAGTGATGGTTTCTAAGCATAGAGGGAAACCACAGGGTGAAATGAGGGGCAGAAGAGGAATTACAACGTGACTGAGCCTATGTGCCACGCACTTTGCTGCCTGGGACTGAGAACATTAAGAGATAAAGCCTCAGGTAGGTGTAAAAGGTTTGAAAGAGGAGTGGTGGGATGAGGGGAGAGAGAATAAGTAGATAACCATAAAAAGTAGAAGGAATATTGTGTTGCAGGAATGTGTAGGAGAATCTCCTACACCAAAACTGTTGCTTCAGCTGTCTTAAGCACATAAGAAAATTTAGCCACAGGGCAGGTGTGTTAATTTTCTACAGTGCTGTATAAAATTACAAGTTTAGTGGCTTAAAATAACAAGAACTTATTACTTTATAATTCTGAATGTCAGATATCTGAAAAGGGTCTTAGTAGACTAAAATCAAGGTGTTACCAGAACTATGTTCCTTCTGGAGGCTCTAAGAGAAAAATCTGTTCCTTGCTTCTGGAGGCTACTGCATTTCTTGGTCCCCAGCCCCTTCCAGTAATGACCTCACTCCGACCTCTACTTCCTTCATAACCTTCCCTTCCCTGACTCTGACCCTCCTTCCTATAAGGATGGTTATGTTGAGGCTATTTGTATAATCCAGGCTAATCTCCCACCTCAAGACCCTTAACTTAATCACATCTGCAAAGTCCCTTTTGCCATTTAAGGTAACATATTCACAGACTGCAGGGACTAGAACAGCTGAAGTCTTTGGGGAATGTGGAACTTCACAGGAGGGCTCCAGGCGAAGGCACCAGCGAAGGTAAAGCCCGGAAGGCACAGGCAACAGTAAGAGTGAGTGAAACCCCAGGTTTATAAGCCTAAAACAAAAGGAAACCAAGCAGGAGGGGTGGGAGAGGGGTCAGTGGGGCAGGCAAAGACAAGGTCTAGAAGAGCTTTGTATTCCATTTAAGGAACTGGAATTTGTGAGGACAGCAGTAAGTAATCATTTCTGAATTTTAAGCAGGGGTATAATATAACATCATCAGATTTGCTGTCTAGAAAAATCATGCTGACTTGAAGTGTAGTGCAATGTATAAAAGCCAGAGGAAGCTACGAGGTTGAAGTCAGGGAAACAAACCAACTGTTTTTATGAGCGAGGTAAAAGGGACCCGAGGCTGAACTAAGACAATACACTTAAAGAGGAGTGGGTGAGTTCAAGACGAATCTTAGTGCCTGTCCACAGGCTGACGGAATGAATCTCATGGAGAGGCAAGAAAAGAATCAAAGTGACAGCCAGGTCTTTGTCCCAGGTGACTGCATGCACGGAGGTGCCTCTCTCAGTGCTTTACGACGAGGGGAGGTGGATCAGGCTTCGGATGGACATAGATGTGATAGCACGTTTCATTTGATCCCAATATTCTGTGGCTTCATTCCTGCCTTTCAATTCTCAACATATGATGCCAAATTACTGAGATTATTAGAATGCCAGTAGTCCTCCAGATTCAAAGTGCTACTTGTATATTTTTTTGGTTTCAACCAACCCAGTAATGTTTTCTTCAGATAGTATGAATTATACTGGGGATATTTGCAAGTTTTGGGGTTGGTGTAATGGCTCTTTGGTGTGCTACCAAGATCCCCCACTTCAAGATTTAGGCATTTACTCCTCCAGCTGTTTGGAGTGTGCATAAAAAACAGCTTAGCTCCATTCCAGGAATTTCCCTAAGACGAAGGGAACTGCCCCACCCAAGGTTGACATTCCTTCTGCAGAACTAACCCACATCTCCTGACTTGTCCAGGCAGGAGTACAAAGGCCCAGCCTCTGGCTTCAATGTGAGATTCAGTATGTATCTAAAGAGCCGTACTAGCTTTCCAGCTCCCTGTGCTGTCTTCTGAAGGTCCTCTTGCAACTGAGGTTGCAACTCACAGTTCAATTTCTCCCTCTGCCCAGCTCTACTTAACATACCTCCTTAGAGCTCATCCCGCACTATTGCACCAGAGCCTCTCTTCATCTCATACCTAGACTGCATGGGGGGTAGGGTGTCCCCTTATGACCAGCTGATGAAGGAGAGAATCATGGATGGTTTGACTTAGTATGTTACTGCAAACCAAAAGTGGACTGACATTGCACTTTGAGGATGTCCTTGAAAGACATCAGTGAAGAAATCTCCCCAAAGGAATTTCAGGTGGTGCTACTGCTTATCCACTTTGTGTGGAAAAAGTGGCCTGAGGCAGGTACCCAAAGTGGCATATGGCTTGGCTGGTTGATCAGGAGCCTGGAAGGAGAAAGACTGAAAGCTCAGGGACAATGAGGCAAAGAGGTTTGTGGACAGGAGTGAACACACTTTGTATCATGGTTTAATGCCCACCAGAGATCATCCATAAAGTGCACTAATCAATAAAGTAGAAAAAATGACTTGGAAAGAGGATCTTATACAGTCTGTATCACCAGCCACCCTAATGCCGGAAAAATATTTGCATGAACAGAGCAGCCACACTGTCAGGAATGGAGGACATGGTGGTCCAAACAATGTGGCCTCCCTGCTTGCTAGGGCTTGTCGATTCGGTCTGCTTCTGAATGCCAGCAGCAAAGGCCACACTGAGCCCCTGCTGTGGCATCGTCCCCTTGAAGAAACAGAACATCACATGGTAGCAATTCAATTACATGGGACCTCTTCCATCCTGGAACAGATAGTATGATTGAGTTGATTCCAGAGTAGAAGAGGTCCCATATAATAGACTTGCTACGAAAGAATGTTTTGTCTCCTTAAAGGGTATGGTTTCTGTTGCCGGCAGCAATTCATCTTGCCTGGAATTGCTTGAAGTAGAATGCTTTCATGAGGAGAAATAACAGGATTCCCACCATATTTTTAAGCTACAGCTCAGTCACTTTGGTCTACTTGAGCCAAGTAACAAGCAAGGAAAGGAATCACTTTCCTCAAGGACTCATTTATTTCAAAATAAATGGACAAGTACACCAGCTATGATCTAAGAAGGGCATAGTGACCACTCAGAGTTAAGGTCTGAGTCATTTTCCCAGGTTAACTACCTAGACCAACAGGTGCCAGGTGAAGCTAAGAGGAATCAGAAGAGAAAGCAGAGGAGTGAGATGATGCCAATTACAGCCCTGAGACCAAGGGTTGTGGTGGGCTCTTACAAACCTTACCAAAGTAAGTTTCCCCCATGAAAACAAATCAGTTGGAATCCTGGAGGAGTCATTTCCAGATACGGTGAACCTATTTAACAAGGCAACTGTATCTGAGTAACACAAATGGTGGACTAGCAACCCCTTTCAGGACTGAGGCACTCATTTCCCAGTGGATGGTTTTATTTTCTGATGGCAGCCTACAGTTGAAACCCTCCTAATGGATTGCCCTCAGCTGCAGGAAGCTGTTCACCCAAGATTACACCCGCATTAAATCACTTGTCAATGAGTGGCTACAAAAGCATGGACCCCTTATCTCAATCCAGAGCATCTCAAAAGAGCCATCCCAGCTTGAGAGCTCTATGTGAGTCTGGCTGAGGGCTCTGTTGCAACTGCATTACAGTTCAACCTCTCCCTCTACTCTATCTGGCTTTCCTCTTCCCATTAAAAGTGTCATTCCCAAGACCACTCCCAATAAACCAACTGCACACAAATCTCCATTTCAGAGTCAGCTTCCCATTGAATCCAAATTATAGCAACTGGCTTCTATTTTTGGTTTTTGGTATAATTCAAACTATTAGAAATCCTTCTGTACATTTATAGCACTATATAAATAAAAGCTCTGGTATTCCTGGTTACATAAGTTTGAATGCATCCACTTTGGGTTTTGCAAACAAGACACATTAAAGAGTCTTGTGGTTCATCATTCATTCCTAAGTCTAAAGCTGTTTATACATTAACAAAACAATACACATGCAAGATCTTCAAAGAATGTGTTATATTCTGTAGATTTCCTTTATAAAGAACTAATTGTACCTCATGTACTCTTGGAAATGTTTGCCAGAGTAGAATCTGTTAAATTTTTGTCCACCATTCTTAGCTCTCTTGGATTCAGTGCTTGGAATACACTTTGGTCTGCAAGCAGTAGCTCAAATACCATTATTACAGAAAGAAATCTTTTCCTCTGTAATTTACTACTGCTATTATAAACATTTCTTAAAATGTATCTTTAAAATGTGTCTTGCCATATAATGCCCTGTCAATACCAAACAATATTCCTCATTGAGCTATTACTAAGGCCAAGAATTCAGAGACCAGACGTGGTGCTTTTCCAGGATCAACCTGATAGGTAGTCTGAGTCTCAAAAACCTTAGTTTCTTCATTTTAAATGTCTCACATTTTCAAAAGTGGCATAAAACTAACATTTTTATGTTATGATTTTGCTTTAGGTTGTTTCTTTGACAACTGGGACCTGTATTCAAATGTGTTATAGGCTTTTCTCAAAACTATCATGGGCAAAACAGAAGTCTTGACTACTCCCCTCTGCTAAAAAAAGCTATTTTTCCCCAATCTCAGAAAGCAACATGATCCCTCACCTTGCTGAGTAAGTCAAAACTCTATTTGGTTCCTTTCCCCGACTCCAGAAATAATCCATCAGCAAGTTCTGTCACCTCTTCCTCCAAAACATATCCAAGACCTGTCCACTGCTGTCATCTCTGTTCTCACCCGTCAAGCTACCGTCATTTCTATCTTGAAATAACCTCCAAACTGGTCTTTCTACCTCCACTCCTGTCCCCTTCAGGACACACATAATTAAAAAGAACAAAACTTAATGATAAGCCAAACACATTATGATTCTGTTTAGTTCCCCAATGCTCCCCATTGATCATAGAATAAAATAAAAACTTACCATAGGCTACAAACCACCCTGCCATTTCTACCCTTCCTACCATCCTGAACTCCTGTCATATCATCTCCTCTTCGCTCTCTAGTCTGAACACTTTGGCTTCAGTTGTTATTATAGTTGCTCAAATGTGCCAGTTCCCTTTCCACCTTGGGACTCTGGCTCTGTTCCCTCTGCCTGGAACATTCTACCCCCGTGGCCTCTTGTTTGCTGCATCCCTTCAGCAGGGTCTCAGCTCAACTGTTACCTTCAGCGGTTTTCCAGACCAAAGTAGACTGCTCCTCTTTCCACGCTTTCATTGATAGATTTCCTGGATTTTATATTTTATGGCCTTATCACTATCATTTATTTCAATTTTATATTTAGTGTTTCTCCCTACTGGTACACAGAAACAGGGACCTGAACTGATTTTTTACTGCTGAATGTTTTTACATTTAGGCAGTACTTGGTGCTCCAAGGACATTTGCTAAGTGAATGTATAAATGCTATGAATAAATAATAATATAAACATATTTTTATTTATATGCTTATATAACTGTTTATTTAAAAGATATAACTTTACATAAAAGTGTGTATTTATAATTACATATATTAATATATAAATATACATTACAAATAATATGTATTTTGTCACATCTTAATTTTCCATACATATTGTAATCCATGCATTTATTTAATGCAGTAAGGTTACCTTTATGCCTAATATTTAATTTCTGGTGCATCTTTTCATCAGTGATATCTTAGAATTGAGGGAGTAACAGTAATAAGAGTTCAATAAAAGAAGCATTATTGAAGTGCATACAAGAATGAAGCCCCTCCCTTGTAAACAGCGGTCATGAGTGTGGCACAGGTGACCAGAATCACAGCAGAGTCAGTGATTACAGAACAGCCTTGTTTGTGTTCTGACTCTGACAGGAAGACAGGGAGCTGAGCCCCTAACTATGATGTCATTAATGCCAAGCTCCAACCAACCAATTTAAATAATACCTGGATTTGAAAACAAAAATTAAATGTGAATGCAACTTCAACATTATAAAATCTCACTAAACTGTAAAGAAAATGAAGATTTTTTCAAATAATAGTAGCTTCCTTCTGTAAATGTTTTTGATAACCTTTTCAGTGTCTCTGAGATTTTTCCATGCATACCTCATTTATTTTGTTCTACTGTATTTTTTTTTTCAAGTGAGAGAAACAAATAGTACTTAATTTTCATATTTAGGCAATGTTAACACCTAGAGGGTGTAGAGTGTATTCAAGTTTGCACCTTTTCTGCCGTTATTAGTCAGGTGAAGAACATTTAATTAAAGCAGTGAGATTTAATAAGTTCTCATAGTCCTCTTATCTTTGATCTAAGCATATCTCACTCCCTATAAGATAAAACGAAGTCCCATGATGTCTTGGAAATAAATCAGAAATAGCATTCCTTATTTTTCTCATCCCTGTCACTTCTGAATGGCCAGTAGGAAGCAGAGTCATGTAAGTCTTTCAAGGGAATATAGAATAGAAATAAACTCCATATACATCACTCCTAGAACCAAACCATTCCCTAGACCTAAGGATAGCATTTTGGATTTTGCCTTGCATGCCCACTATGATTGGGGTCGTCATCCAGCAATATTGGTTGGAGAAGGATTTCTAAGGTCCAGGCGGGCTCAGAAAGAAAGAGTGTTATTATCATCAATTCATGAATCAGAGCAACTTACATAGGTTAGAGAGACCAGAACTGGAAAATTTCAGGCGTAAGTAAACCCAGTATTTAATCATGGCATTACATGTTTAAAGATAAGGGGGGGTAAAGGAAATTAGAAGAGCTTACTCTCTAATTCCTACAGTTAATATACTTCAAAAAAAGGACACTTTTTAACAATTTTCTCAACATTAGTTTTTGAATGCTGACAATGAGTCACATATTGTTCTAGGTGCCAAAGATCAATTAACAAAACAGCAAAATCCTGCCCTCATGGAGCTTACATTCTTATGAAAAAAATAAGAAATAAAAATTTCATACAATTATATATATTGTTTACCATGTTCCAGACTCTTCTAAGTGAATTCTAATGTATTAGCTCATATAATTTTCATAAGACCCCTATAATATGGATGCTCTTGCTTCCTAAAGTCATGTAGCAATTGGATAGTTGGACTGAGTTTCTAAGACAAGTTTTCTAGCTCCAGAACCTGTGTGTTAACTACTATTCAGTATTGCCTCTTCTGCACTACATTGCTTCTCATTCTTTTAGGCATTGGACTACAGTGGTGAATAAGCTAGAAAAAGTCCCTCTAGTCCCATAACTCACATTGTAGAGGAGACATACAGACCATAAACAAATAATAAAATAATTTCAGATAGTGACTAGAGCTATGGGTAAACCAAAGAGTGCCTGAAAGGCAAGCATATCATATAGGACAAGCAGGAAAAGCCTCTCTAAGGAGACAGAATGGAATGATGGCTGGTATCATGCAGGGAACATTTGGAACAGGGTAAGCAACAAGTGCAAAGGCCCTGAGGCAAAGGAATCATCTCAGCTACATCTCTGAAAGTCCAGTGTGCCAGATGATGTTGAAAATGGTGAAGAACTGTATGAGATCAGAGCAGAGAGAAAGGCCACGGCTGGATTATGGACAGCCTTGCAGGTCATTAATAAGGGATGAGGTTTTTAATCTCAGAGCTATGGGAAGCCATTGGATGGCCTTAAACCAATAGAGATACAACATAATTTAAATTTTTTAAAGATGCTAGGGGGCAAAAAAAGGAAATATAGAAACCTCTAATACCTGATATTTGGCATTTGCTTAATTTGCTCATTAATTAATTTTCATTTTCTAGTGTTTGCATCTTCTAAAATAAGCTTAAAAGTGGATGGGTTGTTATCATCCTACCCACACGTTTCCAGCATATGCTCGTTAACAGAAATGCTCCACCATGGAACTTTAGAGCAATTGCTATAAGCCCTAAGAAGGATTAAAAACAGAACTACTTCCGAAAGTGGAGGCGGGAAGAATGAGGAAGGACAAACTACATCACCTTCAATACCAGGGCCGTCCTTTAAGAAACCTGGGGAACTAAAAGCCACCCGGTTTCATGCTGGGACCCCTTTCCTTTGTTTTGATCACTGTCATTGTCCTGAGGTTTTCAGTTTTTGGTCTTCAACTGATGTGCTGAAATGGTATTTCATTAGCTCTTTGCCAGGGTTATAGTCAATAGATTCAAAAGCCGGGAGCACACAGACATGAGCAATCAGAATAGATACTGCCTGTAGCACTAGAGCAGAGGGCCTCTGCTCTGCCAGGAGTAGCACCTTGAGTTGCTGTATAATGGAGAGCTCAAGGGCTCCAGGGTTTATGGGAAAAGGGCCAGGGGTTGTCACTGAGAAGTCTACTCAGGACAGCATAGAAGCCATTCAGTATTTTAACAGTGCTAATGGCCATACTGGTATTACTGCCGGCATTGCCCTCTCTCCCAGAGCCTGGGTAATTTAACAAAGAGCATTCTGCACTGGATGTGTTCAGCAGAAACGGGCCGGAGCTGGTTTCACATAGTTATGTCAGTTCTCCCATTCTAATACTTAGGTTGTTTATATAAGAACAATCAAATGTATTGGCTGGAAAATTCCCCTCACTGTGCGAGAACAAACTGATTCTCTAATACCTTTTTGCTGGAGTAACTAGCTGGGCCAAACCAGCTGTTAGGAAAACACCGCCCACCTCAGCCTGGTCAGCCTTGAACCAGACTGTTGTCCTCTTGCAGACACCAAGTCAGAATACAATAGAGCACAGTTTGCCAGTGAAGGGTAGTTGGCCAACAACTTAGTAATGAAGACATTGTATCAGGCAGACTCACTGTTACTATTCTTGAATGCCAAACACAGCATCTACTTCCAACAGCAAGTAAGTAGCACATTTCTTTCTATCAAGGAGTTTTTATAAATATCACACCCCAATTTGAAATAATCAGTAACAAAATTTCTGCTAACAGTCAGACATCTTTCTGGTGTGGGGGCATGGGGAAGACAGTGTAGCTCAGAGAAGAAAAATAGGGACTCTTACTACACTGATGGACAGTGACTGCAATAGGGTATGGGGGGGACTCAATAATAAGGGTGAATGTAATAACCACATTGTTTTTCTTGTGAAACCTTCATGAGAGAGTATATCAATGATACCTTAATAAAAAAAAAAAAGACATCTTTCCATCTTTGAAATCCTTAAACCACATAACTTTTCAAGTGTTTCTAAGTGACTACTTTATAATTCATATAAATAAACATACCAAAATACAATGAAACATTTAGATCTGTGGAACACAAAGTAAACTGTTATATTAATAGATGAGTCTCATAGTGTTTTGGGACATATTTTTTGCTGGTAGTGCCCCACATATCAATGCAATACCTAGTTGTGTGATTTCCTCATGGACTTTTGTGCTTCCAACATATTGCTAGTGTTTTTCTCTTTCAGGAAAGAATTGGGAAAACCATTTACATTAGCCTCATTGTCAGGTGTTTGTAACATTTTTTCTGGTTACCTAAAGAAAGGTAATAGAGTCAAACCTATGTTTCAGAATACTATTGAAAATTTGGCACCATATCATCTTTGTACTCATTTTTTATGTAAACATAATTGTAGTCACTTTTTAAAATTGTAGTCGATAAAGTCCATAGTCACAAAAGTAAGTTTCTATGAAGATTATGGTCACTAAAATATATATCTACTGCTTTTGTTTTTATTTAAATCATAATTATTCTTTTTATCTGTCAAGCCCAGTTTTTAATTCAAACGTGTGCTGCCTATTTCATTGACACTATAACACAAATTCGAGAATGAAAACATGATAAAAGATCAAAGCCAATTTTAATGTCTAAACCACTTGAAAATTTTATTTTAAACATTCCAGTCTATCGTATTAAAATGAAAAGAACAATTGAGAAACTTGAGTTGCTTTTTAGACAAGAAGTGTTCATAAAGATTCATCACAATTAACCTTTCAGCCCTGTGACTTGCTTGAATCCAAATTTTTCAATGAAAAAGAATAAATGGGGACATAGCCTCAATCATTATCTCACCCAAACAAACATAAAGCAATCACTGTCTTAGATACCTGAAATTAAGTTATATTTGTGATAACTCAAGCAAGGTACATCACCTCCTAATACTTGTCCAGAAGAAAAATCTATGTTTCCATTTTATACAATTTTTTTATAATTAGTTGAACACAGCCCTGGCAACGGTATTTCAGGCAACTGTCCGAGCTGCACTGACCTTCAATGGGCATTTGGTACTTGTTTCACCAGCACCCAGCCTCCCTTCTTCATCAACCACCCTGAATTCACTTGGGCTTCTAGTCTTCCTTCAACCTCAATCTCGAAACCAGTCTACGGCAACCGGCACATCACCCATCCCGGCCACAGCCACGGGCTCAGGACGGAAAGCGAGCAAAGCTGCGGAGTCCGTGAAAGGGAGTTCTGCTGTGCGAGCCACCTTGCTACGCTCACTCTCTCTCCTGGACTCATCCTGAAATGGTTTACACCAAAATCCGTGCAGCTCTTTGGCTGCCACCAGAACTGAGAGAAGGGGCAAAGCTAAGAGGTGGAGAGCAACCACCGACATTATCTGAGGGCTAAATGCAGTCCCCTTGCTTAAGCTGGTTTCAGCTGGATTGTGTCCTACATGCAATAGAAAACTTCTGCCCGACCCAGGTCTGTTAAACCAATCCACCAAATGATTATTAACCCTTAAACTCAACAACATTCACAAATTAAGTATGAGACTTAGTTAAAAAAAAAATCGACAGTATCAACAAAAGAAGAATCCATTGTTTCTCAAGCTGAAGGTCGTAGGCTCCCAATCATGTGAAGGTCATTCTTTCTCCCACTGTCCCCTCCCAGCGAAGCCAAGCCAAAGAGCCGCACTGAGACCCACAATAATAACTGGCACTACCGCACGTGGAGTGCCATGAGTCAGTCTCAGGGAGGCACAAAATACTCTTGTAATTTTAAAAACAATCTTTTATTTGTCCTCTAATCCCTTAATCACTCACCACAGTGATTATTTTCAGCATTTTCTGACTCTCCTCAGGCCACCAGTGTACCCCCATCCCCATCCAAATCTACGTGAGCTTCAGGTTCCATCTCCCACTCCCCACCACCTCCAAACCTCCGAACTTTTGATAGCCACCTACATAGACTCTGTGCGTGTGTGCGTAAGTGTACCTACACTTAGATGTTGCATATATATGCTAATAGCTTGTATTTCTGGAGCCAATTTCAATTAATTGTCTTTTAAATAGTGTATGTTCCAAGCATGCCAGAGTTTGTGGTAATCATCATTCTCAGTTTACATTTATTGAATGTTCACTAGGTACCTAGCATTAGCCTAGGCTCTCCACATTTACTAATGTGTGTAATCCTCTTAACCTAGAGAATAAATACTATTATCTTCATTTTACAGACAAGGAAACAGAGGCACAGAGAGATCAAGATCACACTTTAGCAGATGGTAGAACTGAGATTCTATCTGAATCACTCTTGTTCAGAACCTGTGCTTGCAACTGCTATGCCATAGTGCCTCTTAAAGGTGCCATAAAGATACTGTCCAAAAATAAATTCCTACATTTGTGTGTGTAACAAACATTGCAGTATATAAATAAATGGCTTTTATATTAAAATGCCCTACTAAATTAATGGTTAAGTTACTATTATTCCTGTTTTACAAATGCAGAAAAAATTCAAAGATTAATGGGCTTATTTACCCAAGGTCATTAAACTAATGAATGGTGAATCCACATCTCCTTCCCCGCAAAGGAAATTTAGATCAGAAAATTGTTTTCCCAAGGGCTCTTTCTATAGAGATAAATGTTTGAAACTTCAATGAAAATAGCTGGTCAAATGCATTCTCTGTAACTTTAGAGCATAAATGGCACCCTCTGGGCTATCTGAGGGACATCAGCATTCATGATCAATTAATAGTATAATTTATTTTATTATTCATACTTCAAATTGATACCCTAGCCTCTGCTAAAATTGTTTCCTTCTTCCTTATACATACTTTGATTTTCAATGTCATTTATTGCTGAGTCTGACTCCATAGCTGGGTAGATAGTAATATGCGACTACAGCCCAATGAAAAAGTCAAGAGAGAAGGTGGATCTCACCAATTCTTTAACTAACCTCTACTTTTCCTTTTCAAGTCACAGATAATAGAGAAGTAAATTCAGTCTTGGTTTTGTTGTTTTCTTTTTTAATCTGGAAAAACCGAGGTCTAGCTTTATATGACTCTATAAAGATTGACAATCCCCACCAAACAAACAAAACAAAATATCCCCTTGTTATGGGAGGAATTATGTCCCACAACAAGTTATATCAAATTCCTAACCCCAGTACCTCAGAATGTGACCTTCCCTGGAAACAGGGTGGTTGCAGTTACAATTAGGGTGAGATGAGGTCATACTGGAGTGGGGTGGGCCCTTAATCTAATCTAACTGGTGGCCTCGTAAGAAGAGAGATGCACAGAGGGAAAATGATCCGTGAGGACGAAGGCAGACACTGGAGTCATGCTGCCACAAGCCAAGGACACCTTGGGCTCCGAGAAGCTAGAAGAGGCAAGAAAGGATTTTCCCCTAGAGACTTTGTAGAGACTGTAGTTCTGCCCACACCTTGATTTTAGACTTTGGCCTCCAAAACGGTGAAAGAATACATTTTCATTGTTTAAAGCCACCCATTCTGTGGTACTACATTATGGCAGCCCTAGGAAAGTAACACACTCCTCTCTTCTTCACACCGCTCCTCTCATTTCCAAATTCAAAAATTTATCAAAATATATAAATATATACAGTAAACATATAAAATGTATTAAAGAACATTAAAATATTTTTTAAAAACATAGTATAAGATTTCAGTGAGAAGCTTTGAATTCAGGCATAGTGAAAACAATGCCGCTTTGGAGAAATGGTTATTTCTACTCTGACAGAGAATTAATAGAAGCATAAATCGCCCTTTAAATTCACGTAACTGTCTCTGTATTTTATGTAGTTGATGGAAGCCAATAACAGTATTCGAGACAAAGTTCTAGATAAATCACTTCAGTGATTTTAAAAGACCCCAGTCTTATCCCCCAAATTATTTCCAGTCTATCCATAACTGTGTCCTTAGCCCTGTAAAATTAGAAATAAAGGCCTTCAGAATAACCAACTTTTACAAATGGACACTCTTTATGTTTTTAGTTTCAGCTGCTTGATCTGATGGACTTGCCCTTTAAACGCTAAGCCACAAACTGATTTCTAGCACCGTTAATTATATGCCAGTATCTTAACGCTGCTCCCCTCTTTAGCTCGCCCATCTTTCTTCAGTTTGTGGGACAAACAGCCCAAACTTTAAAAGTTCATTAGACTCCGAGTGTAGAAGTGGATACATGGGCATGATGGGAAACACTAATTTTAAATTGGTCTCCAAGATTGCTGTATCCTAGCCCCACTGCTTTTATTTTTTCAATTAACACAATATGGTAGAGCTAGTCAATGAAAACTGTACTCTCTCCTGATAAAGCAAACAAGATGCCAAACATTCTTCTTCATGTTGGCCAAACAGTTGAATTTTCTCTGACAATGAAACAAACAAAGGCCTTAAGCAGTTCGTAAAAATCAAACGGGGTCACTTGGTCTCATTTCCATCAAAACTGATAACATCTGGTAGGCATCCTCTAACATTTAAAAAGACATTTTCAAATAATGCTATTCAACAGATTTAGGTATGTTGTGTGTACTTCACAGTTAAGTCCTCTTGGCAGGGTTATCACAGTGTAGTTCTGCTTAGAAACTGGTCTTTCCACAGGTAGGGTAAACATTTTCCTGGCCAGCTCAAATCCATCATGCTCTGTGGTTACAATAGAAGGCAAATTGGAACACTCTCTTCAAGCACTGTAGCTTCCCATGAATCTGCAAAAGCATACGGTGCAAGTTGGACTTTCATCATAGAACAATTGTGCCTCACTCCCATCTGTGGGTTTCTGAAATTTACTTGGAAGCAGGGCTTATTAGAGGCCTGCTTGAAGCATCTGAAATTTGAGAGGGACTGCTCCGGGAATCTGAAAGCACTTCCTCCTTCTGGATTCTCCCAGCTCTATCCCTGTATTAAGCCAGATCTTCAACATGTGGAATACTTACACTTTATTATCGGGGCCCCCTTAGGAATGCCTTCATTGAGTAATGGCTTAATCTCATATTCTGAACCTTCAAAGAGGACTCATTCAAAAAGGGTCTATTGGAACAATGTTTCTATAAGATGAAACTGGAGTTGAAGACATTGTTTATTTTATTATTAACGGTCCCTCTACAGGGATCCACATAAAAAAATTATCTTTGATTTTATACCCTGAAATAAGTTCTTTCTGCACACACTAAGGCATATGCTTGCCTTTGGATTGGACGGTGACGGTTACCTTATACAACCAACTTATTTCCTTCTTGCCTTACATGCCAAAAATTTCAAATCAATTCAGTTCAGTGACCAACAAAAGAATCTGTGCATGTTCTATGCTCAGGGACATAGCACCTCTCTGTTCTTTTCTACATTTGTTTCATATAGCTACTTATATACTTGTCTTATCACGTGTTATGGTTCCATTTTACAAGGGACTTCAAAACATTTGGGATATAGGATGATAGTTAATCCTAAAAATTGGAAGGTGTCTTCATAACTTTTTTTTTCCTTTTTTAAAAAAGGAGTTCAAAAGACCTTTGAGGGAACTAGAAGTAATAGTCTTCACTGGGAGTACAATGCAATGGAGGATCAAAGAACATCATACTACTGTACTGTATTAGCAGAGTAACAATAGTAATAGTACTCTGGCACTTTCTTTTTAAATATACTTTTTTAGTGTTGGTGATTCCCAGAAGAATATAAAATTCAAAAAGAAACTGAAGATAAATTCATGCTTTTAACTCTCTCCCACAGAACATTAATAGCTTTTGGAATTGAAATTGTTTTATTAATTTGATTAGGTTGAAGGAAAATCCAAGGCTTTTATGAATAATTCAAGTTTCTGTCAAATCCTGGGAAGCCTTATGGAGAGTACTGTTATACCTCAAAAATGTCCTCACAGTAGGCCATACATTTAATTTTCAATAACATTGATTTATAGTTTTATAAAGAAAAATAATAAATATAATGAATTACCTCCATATTTCCTGATCTCAGTCACTATAAAATAACTGCTGTAATTTTACATTTCCAGTGTGAAATATTAAATGCATAAATCAAAACAAAATTATTTTTCATCTTAGAGAGACTGCTTCCTGAGACTGACAAATTCATTTTATTTTTAAATTAATGCTTTAAGAAAAAAAAATCTCCATTGAATCCCTACCAGCTTTAAAAAGAAAAAAAGAGCTTGCATTTTACTATTTTGCCTATGATGTCTTCCACAACAGGTACAGTATATAACAAAATTACTAAAATCCCTACAATTCCAAACTTACCAGAAGCAAATTACACTTCTTTACATGAATTGTTTTCCTTTCCCACTTTTTTTCTCACAGCATTTCCTTTTTCCATGACTGTTTTACCCTAGCTTGACACCCAGGGGTAAGCATCGCCCACAATATGTTCCTCTAATGCCACTAGACCAGCATTTTTGTAATTCAAATACTCATGTATAACTACAACTATGTGATCATGTAATGAGAAGAGCATTATCAAATAAGAACAATTCAAGACGGATACAGGAGACTTTCAAAAAGAGAGAAACACATGCATTTACTTTTACATTTTTTCAGCTTCATCCACGAAATTTCCCTGAGAACAAGAAACGGTGCTTTGCATCCTTGATTAAAAAGAGTAAATCTAATTATAAGAATTCATTTTCACATTTAAATACCTCTCAGCTTTTGTGAGTATTCAACATTCAACCACAAGAAGCTTTCAGAGGGAGTGATAAAGACTGAATACTAAAAAGTGCCAAATCCTTGAACAAATGGGCAACTCTGAGCTATTAAGCCAAGAAGAAAAATTAAATCACCTCAGGACCATGATTTTGGGAACCTGGAAACAACGTAAGTGAAATGTTGTCTCTAAGCCTCAGTTTACATGCTGAAGACAGATAAATTTAAATTGCTTTTTTTTTTTAAGTTTACCTAAGGGCTTGCATGATTCCTAAAACTATGATAATACAGTTTTTGATCAATTGTGAATACAATTCATTCACTGATTATAAAAACAAATAAGGTTTTAGACAAATCTAGTTTTAAAAACTGTTTGTCATGTGGCTAAATACAAACTACTATTAGAAGAGAATGTGAATAGGACAAGGAATCAATGCCTTTATTTTAATCTTTACAACAACTCACTATAGTTTTAAAGTGGTGTGTTTTCTGGGGAATTTTCGTAAAGAATCTGTAGAACCCTGAAGTAACCGTCTGGCAAAGATCTGAATGAGCCTCTCTAAAAATAACAGTGGGCTATGGACTTCATAAACATTTTTAGAAATTAAATAGCTGCTAACTTGTTCCACATGGAAGCAAATTCACAGTCCAACATGTTCATTGAGATCATCAGAGCACTTAATACCAAAGGAAGCAGCAAAGTTGTCCACCACAGTTCATGAAAAGCCAGAGCAAACAGATGATTCTGAAACCTCTTAAAAAAATAAGACACAAAAGGACAAGGGCTCTAAAACCACATGATACTCCAGCCCTAAGACTCCCTGGGGTTTCTTAAGTCAGACACCTTTGAAGATCCCCAAAAGTAATTATTACTCATTAAATAAGAGAAATAACAAAATTGTTCAAATTTTGGACAATAGTTATAAATCCCAAACCATAAATGAATGAAAACACTTTTTTATTCAAACCAAAAGGATCAATCTATTTCCATGATATACTTAAATCATGAAGAAGCACAGTGCTTTAGAAATACTGATTAGTGGATCATATATTTACAGAGATGTGCCCAGTTATTCAAAATGCCCCAGTTGTCCTTTTACTCAGAATGTGGTCCCAAGTAATCTTTCCAAAGCCTGTTTTTGTTTTTGCTTCTTGTCTTATTTTGTTTTGTTATTTGTTTCTATCCTCCTCAGATGATAAAAGCGAATGAGAAAGCAGAAAACTACCAGCACACTCTCCCATCTGTTAGTCTGTTTACCAACGTCTCAGCATCAGCTCGTGCATGCTGAGGGTTTGTTCATCCCGGCATTATGTGAGTAAATTGGGAAAATTGGTTTCCTCTGGTAAAAAACACTTACACTTCAAAGTATTTTCCCGACGTTCATACTCCTAATTTTCCCTTTTTGATCTTTCCATCTGTTGCTATATAGACCCAAAAGCCCTGCGATCCCTACCTCCACTCCAACCATCCCAAACACATGGTTAGTATTTAACGTCCAGGACTTCATTTTCGTTTTTTACTGCTTATTATTTTAATGCAACTGTCACAAGAAATGAAATTCAGAGAAAAGGTAATATCAAATACATCTTTAAGACTGAATTTATTCAGGGTTTTATATTTAAATCAAACTGGATTTTCTAAATAAAAGGGGGGTGGTACATTTCTGGGACTGTTGCCACAGAGAAAAGCAATAGGAAAATCTATAGGAAAGAAATTTAGGGTGTCTGGCGCTGCTGATTGCATTCGCACTGGGGAAACTCGGCAGGGCTGTGATATCACTGCCTGTATGATCACTATACCATGCTTAGTCTTCTATACCAGCAGAAGGATAGGAAATATGTCTGAGGAGATGGGATGAGATAAATATGTAAATCTTTGTTACAAAGATTAAACTTACTCAGAATTAAAATATGCTGTGAGTTGATGTTTATCTCAGCAGCAGAGAGCTTAAACTATTTTAATCGGATGACATGAAAATCAAGTGGTCGGTCTTTGGTGAGCTGCAGGATTGAAACGATTTCTCAATGTTTATTTTCTAAATTTCAGGGCCATTTTATAATAGTTGGAATAGATGGCCATAACTCTATAAAAGTGTATAATTTGAAGAGAATGTTCCCTGTCTTAAAATATTTCCCCATCAGCCATTGGCACCTAAAATTCTGTCATTAAATTGATTTTATGTAAGAACCTAATAAAAGTGTTTACTTATAGGAGGTGGAGGAGGTGATACAGAACACATACAAAATTTTCCTCACTGGGTATTATTTTTATTTTGGACCATGTGAATGTATTACCTACAAAAAATATTTTTTTTTAATAAAAAAACAGATTTTCTTGAAACTGTAGAAATCCTCTGGAAGTTCCAATTGCAATGTAAATGCTTTTAGAAAAAGTGACACATTTCTGCAAGAATTAGCTGATAGCCAGCTGGGGATGAAAGGTACCCTCGACCCAGAATGACTGTCCCCAATCTGTGAATTCCTCACTTCCTTGTAGAGCTTGTGCACACATCACAAAAACCCTGATTATCTACACTTAGGGCTATGAATGTCATAAACAGCACAATTTTGAATGTGAAACAAGAAGGGATTCGTAGTAGGCAAAGAAGAAGTTGTTGAAGGGCTCACTGCAAGGAGAAGTAGAAAGGAGGCCACCTGCTCTATTGCACTCCCTATGGCTGGTCCCACCTGTGTCTTCCTCATGTATATAGATACTGTGGGTATGCACCCATCCTCACTCACATACCACAGATACTGCTATAGAATCCAAGAGTCATTTCGAGGCAGAAATGTATGGTCTATTTTGAATACCTTCAGGTTCTTTCAGAAGCAGTCTCTCCCTTGCTAAACTAAACGTTCACTAATTCCATCATGAGCTAGCTGCCTTCTTCCCCTTTGAAGCATTTTCTAGGCCAATCTTAGAACAAGAGAAAAATAAATACATTGATATGTGTGCCTCTATGAGCCTTCATGAGTTATGCTAGTGCTATAACAAATAATCAACAAATTGCAGTAGTGTAACAAAATAAAGGTTTATTTATTGCTCACGTCACAGTCCTTTTTGGAAAGTTTGGGGAACTACCCTGGGCAAGTCTTGTTGAATAGTGGCTCGGGGGTAAAACTTCCTTCCATCTGCGTTATGCTATCGTCTTCCACACATGGCCTCTATTTTCACCAAAGAAAGGAAAGAGAGCATGGACAATGACACAGGAGATTTTATGGCCAAGGCTAGAAGTTGTAGACATCATATTTGCCACCATCTCATGGCCCCTAAATAACTTCGAGGTGAGTTTAAGATGTATTTTTCTTTTGTGCTCAGGAGAATGAAACAGTACAGATGAACCACTAACCAGTCTGTTATACAAATCCCCCTCTGGTAATCAAATATCTATTTCAGTCTTCCGCCCGGAGTATCTCCTGGTCACTGCAACACATGCACAATCCTGTGTCTCTGGGCAGAGCACAGTCCTCTCCCCTAGGATGGATATGACTAATCCCGTTGCTGCTACATACAAACTGAAAAGATAAGTTGTTCCTCATATGCACTGTACAGTGGTGGAATGGGGCAGAATAACTGCAATAAACACTCCTGCTTGGAAAGAGGAAGAACAGAAATCACAGAGTAGTAAATGACTCTTTAAAGTTCCAAAGTACTGCTAGATGGATGGGGCAGTTGATTCTTTTCACTGGGAGAAACTCCTTTGTCAATTGTTCTCCATGGCCCCTGATTCCATCTTCTCAGCAACCTATTCTTGCCCACTGTCCTCCTTGGTGACATCTGCTGGAGATGTTTCAGAGCATGGCCTCTTTGGAGGCTATAGAGTATTTGAAGCCCTGCCTACTGTTCATGGAAGGTGAAGACATGTCTTAATATCTCTTTCCTAAAAATAAGACCCTTGAACAAGAGATGTGATCTGGAGAAGCACAATGAGTCTTGGAGAAGAAAGATGAGCAAGGAAGGAAGGAAAGTTGGTAAAGGTAGCATTCATGAGCAGATTATAACTAGAGAGACTGGAGCTCAAGACCTCCAGGGATCCTCTAAGAGACTATATAGAGCATGATTTCCTGCCTCTCACTGGTTTTTTAAATTAAGGTATCATTGATATACACTTTTATGAAGGTTTCACTTGAAAAACAATGTGGTTACTACATTCACCCATATGATCAAGTTGCCCCCAAAACCCCATTGCAGTCACTGTCCATCAGTGTAGTAAGATGCCACAGAGTCACTACTTGTCTTCTCTGTGCTACAATGTCTCCCCCATGATCCCGACCCCCACACCATGTGCACTAATCATAGTTCCCCTCAACCCCCTTCTCCCTCCCTCCCTCCCCACCTTCCCTCCCCCACCCCTCCCCTTTGGTAACCACTAGTCCCTTCTTGGAGTGTGTGTCTGATGCTGTTTTCTTCCTTCAGTTTTGCTTTGTCGTTATACTCCACAGATGAGGGAAATTATTTGGTACTTGTCTTTCTCTGCCTGGCTTAAGCATAATACTATCTAGCTCCATCTGCTGACTTTGGGTCTCACTTGTTTTTATTTTTCTAGTTTCATTAATTGTGAGTTTAGACTGCTCATATGGGATTGTTCTTCTTTCCTGAGGTAGGTCTGTATTGCAGCGTACTTCCCTCTTAGCACGGCCTTCACTGTGTCCCACAGATTTTGTGGTGTTGAATTATTATTGTCATTTGTCTCCATATATTGCTTGATCTCTGTTTTTATTTGACCATTGACCAATTGATTACTTAGGAGCATGTTGTTAAGGCTCCATGTGTTTGTGGGCTTTTTTGTTTTCTTTGTGTAATTTATTTCTAGTTTCATACATGTGTGGTCTGAGAAGCTGGTTGGTACAATTTCAATCTTTTTTAATCTACTGAGGCTATTTTTGTGGCCTAGTATATGATCTATGCTTGAAAATGTTCCATGTGTACTTGAGAAGAATGTGTATCCTGCTGCTTTTGGGTGTAGAGTTCTGTAGATGTCTGTTAAGTCCATCTGTTGTAATATGTTGTTCAGTGCCTCTGACTCCTTACTTATTTTCTGTCTGGTTGATCTGTCCTTTGGAGCTAGTGGTGTGTTGAAGTCTCCTAAAATGAATGCATTGCATTCTATTTCCCCATTTAATTCTATTGGTATTTGTTTCACATATGTAGGTGTTCCTATATTGGGTGCATAGATATTTATAATGGTTATGTCCTCTTGTTGGACTGACCACTTTATCATTATGTAATGTCCTTATTTGTATCTTGTTACTTTCTTTGTTCTGAAGTCTATTTGTCTAATACAAGTACTGCAACTCCTGCTTTTTTCTCCCTATTAGCTGCATGAAATATCTTTTTACATCCCTTCACTTTTAGTCTGTGTATGTCTTTGGGTTTGAAGTGAGTCTCTTGTAGGCAGCATATAGATGGGTCTTGTTTTTTATCCATTCAGTGACTCTGTGTCTTTTGATTGATGCATTCAGACCATTTCTATTAAGGTGATTATCAATAGGTATGTACTTATTGCCACTGCAGGCTTTAGATTCTTATTTACCAAAGGTTCAAGAGTAACTTCCTTACTATCTAACAGTCTAATTTAACTCATTTAGTATGCTATTACAAACACTATCTAAAGGTTCCTTTTTTCTCCTTTTTCTTCCTCCTCCATTCTTTATATATTAAATATCACATTTTGTACTCTTTGTCTATCCCTTGACTGACTTTGGGGGTAGTTGATTTGATTTTGAATCTGCTTAGTAATTAATTGTTCTACTTTCTTTACTGTGGTTTTATTTCCCCTGGTGAGAGCTGTTTAGCCTTAGGAACACTTCCATCTATAGGAGTCCCTCCAAAGTACACTGTAGAGGTGGTTTGTGGGAGGTAAATTCTCTCAGCTTTTGCTTACCTGAAAATTGTTTAATCCCTCCTTCAAATTTAAATGATAATCTTGCCGGATAAAATATTCTTGGTTCGAGGCCCTTCTGCCTCATTGCATTAAATATATCACGCCACTCCCTTCTGGCCTGTAAGGTTTCTGCTGAGAAGTCTGATGATAACCTGATGGTTTTTTTTTTTTTGCATGTGATCTTTTTTCTCTCTCTGGCTGCTTTTAATAGTCTGTCCTTATCCTTGATCTTTGCCATTTTCATTATTATATGTCTTGATGTTGTCTTCCTTGATTCCCTTGTGTTGGGAGATCTGTGCCATTCCATGGCCTGAGAGACGATCTCCTTCCCACATTGAGGAATTTTTCAGCAATTACCTCATCAAAGATATTTACTATCCCTTTTTATCTCTCTTCTTCTTCTGATACCCCTATCATACGAATATTGTTCTGTTTGAATTGGTCACACAGTTCTCTCAATATTCTTTCATTTCTAGAGATCCTTTATTCTCTGGGTACCTCAGCATCTTTGTATTCCGCTTCTGTAATTTCTATTTCATTTACCATCTCCTTTACTTTATCTAATCTGCTTTTAAATCCCTCCATTGTATGTTTCTTTCCAGATACTGTATTCTTCAACAATTGAATCTCATTCCTGAATTCTTCCCTGAGTCCTTGAATATTTTTCTGTACCTCCGTGAGCGTGTTTATGATTTTTATTTTGAAATCTTTTTCAGGAAGATTGGTGAGTTCAGTTTGGACCTCTTTCTGGTGTTTGTGGAATTTGGGGTTGAACCAGGCTCCTTTGACATTTCATATTTGTATGTGGTGCCCTCTGGTGCCCAGAAGCTCCACTCTGTGGAGCTGCTCATCCCCTGTAGGAATGGTGGGAGTCACAGGTGTGCAGCGCTGGTGCCTGTGGGGAGGAGAGAGCTGTTTCCTGCTTCCAAGCTGCAGTGCCTGTCTCCAATGCCAGGGCCAGTGGACTGAGTGTGCATGGAGAAGCCTCTATGCTTTGCTCGTGTGGCTGCCTTAGGCGGGGCCTCCCTTTGACTGGCCTGGCTCAATGGTGGGTGCAGCCAGTTTTTGAGCTGGTGCCAGCTAAGAGAAAGGCGCAGCAGGCTGCATATCACAATGGGGGACCTCGAAGCTGTGTAGCCAGCCAGGGATGGAGCGCCTGAAGCTCCTGAAAGTTCCCAACTTACTGGGCAGAGTGTGCCCAAGTTTTTCTACCTGTCCTTTCTCCTGAGCAGCAAGCTCTGTGAAATCCTTGCCCCTTTAGCAGCCCTCTTGATGTTAGGAAGTCTCTCAGACTGCCCACCTTTCTTTTGTCCTACAGTGGCCAGATGTGGATCCCTGTTTTCCACAAGCAGCTGGAATCTCAGTCTCTCCAAGTATTCTGCCTGTCTTAGCTTTCCAACCCCACTCATCTACAAAGCACCATGTAATGTAGGTTCGTGCTCCCAGAGCAGATCCCCAGGCCTGGATGTTCAGCAGGACTAGGTGTCCACCCCCTCCCCACTCCATTTCTTTTCCTACCTTCAGTGAGCTGGGGTTAGGGAAGGGCTTGGGTCCTGCTGAATTATGGCTTTGGTATGTTACCTGTTCCATTAGGTCTATTCTTTTCTCCATGTGTATGCAGTCTGGTGCAGCCTTCTTTCCTGTTGTTCTTTCAGGATTAGTTGTATTAACTATATTTTCATATTATAGTGGTTTTGGGAGGAGGTTTTTGTCTCACCTCTCACACCACCATCTTTAATCCTCCAATTCCCAGTGATTTAAGAACTTTCCTAGGTCACTAATTTCAAGCAGCACTGCAGGCCACAAATTCCCAACGCCAGGGAGATGTAGGCCCAGGATGTCAGTCGTGTCCAGGGACAGGCTGCAGGAATTAAGGACAGGACAATGACAGCATCTGCTATAGAACCCAAGAGTTACTTCAAATTCCAACAGTCAAGGAATTTTTTAGTCTGGATTCCTTGTTTCTTTGGCAATATAATTCCCTCAACAACTTAACAGCCTTCCACTACATTTGCCATGACCAGGTAAACACTTCCTACGTTCTTTCTGAGACACATATATTTTTTTAATTTATCAAATGTACATCACAGTGGTTCAACTGTCCCCTTCCCCCTCCCACCCACCTCTGCCCAATCCCATCCCCCTTGGTAACCACTAGTCACTGCTCAGTGTCTATGAATCTAATGCTGTTTTGTTTCTTCTGTTTGGCTTTGTTTTTATATTCTACAAATAGATGAAATCATATGGTATTTGTCTCTCTCCACCTGGCTTATTTCACTGAGTATAATACCCTCTAGCTCCATCCATGTTGTTGCAAATGGCAGGATTTCTTTTCTTTTTATGGCTGAACAATATTCCATTGTGTATATGTACCACATCTTCTTTATCCATTCATCTACTGATGGACACTTAGGTTGTTGCAAACAGTGTGATGATAAACACAGAGGTTCAGAGATACATTTCTTAAATGAACTTTGTTATTTTGTTTTCTCACCCTCATGCCTCTCCTCCACTTGAATGATGACTCTTAAAACTTTCTGCAACCTACAGGATGAAATCACCTTTCTTATCAGTGAACCATCACAAGAATTAGTTGATAGCTTTGGGAAGCCGAAACCCTTAATCTGACCTTTGCCCTGAGTTACTTGATTCAGCTAACAATTTTTTAAACCGCGCTTTCCCTGTTCATGAACTAGAAATGAGTTCTCCAACCAAATCCTTCTGTACACTATTTCCTTTCATTTATGCTTGTAAACTAGTCAGTTCTTTCCTGAACTCATCTCTTTTTGTAATACCTTGGAAAATACAGCCTATAATAGCCCACCTACACTAATGCTCTGATTTATTTCAACCTAGAGTTACAGGCTAAACAGGGGTTTGTTCTGACCTCCAATTTATTGCAGGTGACAGATTACTAAATATTTTGTACTAAATATTTTGCCACTGCATCACATGGGCAGCCCTCTTTCCAGACTCCAATATCAGTTTTCTCACTACTTACCGCTCAGCAGTTAAGTCAATGCTGCCCAATTTAGCTTTTTAATGGCAACACTTCATTTCTGACATAAATGTTTCTATTAGGATAAACAACCTTAGCTTCTATAACAAACAACTTCAAAATCCAAAAGACATATTTCTCAGTTATACACAGTCTGCTGTGAGTGGGAAGCTCTCCCAGAAGGCTTTCCTCTGAATGAGGTCTTGGGACGGGGTGTGGGGTTCAGGCTGCTTCCATTTTATAATGGCACCATCTCCAATACAGCCTTCTCAATCTCAGGAAAAGAGAGCTTGGAAGATCAAGCAGGGGATTTTAAGTTCATTCCTGGAAGTGACAGACATCCCTTCCACTAATATTCTTTTAGTCTAAATCTAAACCGAAATGCAAGGAAGGTGGAAAATTAAGGTTTACATTACCCAGAAAGAAGACATGGGGATTCATCCAGCTTGACTGTAGCACAGTGACTGACAGGTCTAATGTATTACCACTCTAAAACAGGACTAACCTTGAAATAAAGAAATTAATCTCTTTAAATGAAACTCTGTATTAATTACATACCAGATCTGTGGGATAAGTGGTTCCCTGATATCCTCTCAATCACAGAGCATTTTGGTTTTTCATTCAATATTTAAGGCTGTTCCTGTATAGACTATCTCTGTTCTTGCTGGGAAGTAAACAACTAAGAAGATATGCCACTCTGTCACATGAGTCCAGAAGAATTGTCTCAAGAAAAATTCAGCAGGTATGCTCACTCATTTTGGTGACCTATCTTAAAGCAACAGCATGTGTGTTTTTTATTCCCCACTAATCTCTTAAATGTGGAAACTGTCAGGCTTCCTTAGAAACAGACATGGATGTAAGAATTTCTGTTTTTATTTTCCTGGAGGTACCTTTGTTAAAGCTGATACTCACCTGCCTATAATATTAAAAACCTTGGAGAAAAAAGTAACCATGTGTTGTATTACCTCTCACCAGCTACCTTTCTTCTGAAAAAATACATTAGTCTTTAGATGTCAATATGCATGCAGAAGTATGAAGGCTAAGAAAAAAATGGCAAAACACACAGCCCAGAGAATAAAAATTAGCCCAGGGCCTAAGAGTGGTTTTAAGAATCACTTAATAGGTGCATTTAACTTAAGTGAATTCAAGTATCATACTCAAGATTCAGTTTCAAATATTACAAAATAATGTAAAATTGCACTTTGCGTTTGTACTATTCATAGGCTATTTAATTTTTCATATATATACATTATGTAGGGTGGCATGCACAGAACCATCCATATTATGCTTCATGAGGAATAAAAGGGATTTTCAAGGGTAATTTTGGCTGTGTACTCATTTTGACTGTGGAACTCATTTTTTTTTTACAAGTGTGTGCTTTTGAATCTAATGCCCTAGTAAAATGCAGTTCCACAGTAATCTTGTTTCTGCATATGACCTGCCTTCTGACGACTCAGCCTCCCTGTAATCTGACCTTATTTCCTCTTTGCTGATTCATCTTCTGTTCCGATCCTGGGCCCATCTCCAGCTTGGTAACAAACTTCACTTTCTGGATAAGCTTTTGTTCGATGGCCTGGTTTTGCATTCTGTAAACAGTATACTGTTAGCAGGGACTTGAACTTTGCCAGATGTCTTCTAAGCTAGTCACTTCCCACAGAACGACAAGATCTTGTCGAAAGCAGAGATCTTGATAGTGGTATGTATACATGAAGCATAGCCCGGGGACTCTGAAGCAATGCTGGCGATCAGTTCAGGCCATTCCTGATAGAAGAGAACCACCTTCCTTACTGGAGCTGCGTAGTCCTCACCAGCCACTCTGCTCTCGTCCATTTTGGTCTCCGCCACACTTTTCTATGCCCTCAGATGTCTTGCCATAAACCTTCCTTTTCTAAAAGCAGCCTTCATTTGCAGCAGCAAGAATGTACTTAATCAAAGTTTTCAGATCCCAGTTCCAGCTTCAGCTTCACCTAGGAGTGTGAAGGGCTTGTCCCTTTTGACTCAAGAAAAATTCACAATATTAATAAAACAATGGATACCGTTTATTTAGTGCTTACCATGTGCAGGAGGACCCTATGCTAAGAGCTTCGTGTATATTAACTCGTTTAATCACCACAATCATTTGATAAGGTAAGTATTAATATTATCCCCATTTTAAGAGTGAGGATGTCAAGGAAACAGAAGCTCAGTGATTTGCCCCGGGACACTGTGCCTGTAATAGAGGACCTGGGATCTGAACTCTGACATTCTGGGTCAGAGTCTGTGCTGTTCCACGTTTCCTCTCTCAGAGAAGACTCTGGTTTTATCTGTCAAGAAGCAATGGCTGTTCGCAATAGCCCTAGGATTGCTGTCAGCAATGACAAACATAGAAGGAAATCAGCATTTTCCTTGAAAAAGCCTTCCTTTCAAGATTGATACCTTCTGGATTTTTAGACTTGAATAAGTTCTAGGATGTTTTCATGTTGATTAACTAAGGATGATCCCTTGGTCCAGAATTATTATTTCAAAGCCAACTTACAGCTATTTACCCTGGCAGAAAATCAGTAGGCGTTGTCGTTATTTAAATCTTGTTGCTGAGGCACTACCCTCATGGAGCTATTTCCTGAGTGGGCGCTCAGTGAGAGAAGACAGATATTCAATCACCTGGACCCCAGAAAACAGAAGTGAAAAATGCGAAGTCATGTAAGACTAGGTCACAGTAGATATGCAATTAGCTTTGGGCATCTCTCCCCTGAATTGAGCTATGTCTATACAGGGGCAGAAAATAATATATGTTATTTGCTCATTCAAATCAGTCAAAAATTCAGTCAGTATAAGATTACAGAAAAATGGTTTACTTAGTAGCACATAAATATAAGAATATATGAATAGATGTGTGTACAAAAATGCTTACTAACAAAACTTTGAGTGTTTGATGAATCAAAGGAACCTAGAATATAATTGCAACAGAGGCTTCATGTGTGACTGTTGCGTGTGGGTGCTTCGTTCACATCACTGGTGGTAGAAAGAAACACCTCACAGAGGAGGAATTTTGTGAAAAGAAAAAAAAAGTGTCCAATTAAGGAGAAAGTAAAATAAAAACAGCACAAGGACCATGAACTGACTTTGAGCTCTTCCAATAGAGGAAGCAGTTATTTGGCTGTGCTCTCCTTGGGCTCCAGGGTACTTCCTCCTGTCGCCTGCCCTTTGGACAATACTCGAGCTCCCACCAGCAGAGTTCAGAGACGTGGACAGTAGGTGGTGGCAGTGTGATATAAGCTGATGCATGTGACAGGTGTTTTTGCGCCAAGATATCTGCCCTCCCTTTCATCCACACCCTCCCCATCATGAAATTTCCACTTCATGCCTTATTTTTTCTGCCAAAATCATGCCTGAAGATTTAAACAAATTCATTATTTGGGAGACATTACATCTTAACTCAGTAATGGTCACTTGAGCCGAGTGACCCAGTATTTACTTAATAGACTAGATAACGTGTTTCCTGGCGGAGCTCCAGGCTCTGAGGGAACGCGATGCTAGGCAGATCCGTTTGACAGGGAGAAGAGGGAAGAAGGAAGAGGCAGTGGGAGTGTCCTGAATATGTGGTCTGGGTGTGTGTGCTGCTAAGGGAGAGGGCAGTCGGGATCTAGGAGACAATTCCAAGCCAAATGGGCCACTGGAAGGGTGCCAAGTAACTCACTAGTCGGGGTAGGTGCTGGGGGGCGGAGGAGGGTCTTGTTCCTCTTTGCCAGGTAATAGAAGAGGAAAGGAGAAAACATGAAAAAATACATGGCTTATGAAACTTGTGAAAAACTTTTGTTGAGATAGAGATCAGAATATAATGACTAAGAATGTCAAAATTCCTTAACTTCAGGTCACCCCCATTTTAATCCTCATAAATGTATGAGTTCCCTGGGCTGATGTAACAGGTCACTACAAACTGACTGGCTTAAAACAACAGAAATGAATTCTTTCACAATTCTGGGGGCCAGAAGTCTGAAATCAAGCGGTCTGTACAGCCACGACCTCTCGGAAGCGCTAGGGGAGGATCTGCCCCAGGCCTTTCCCTTCCCTTCCGGTCCCCTTGGCGTCCCTCCGCTCGCAGGCGAACCACTGCCATCTTCTTGTTCCGCTGCCGCATGGTGCCTTCCTGTGTCCGTCCCTGTGTCCTGTCATCTCACAAGGGCACCAGTCATTGGATTCTCTTGTCATCTCACAAGGGCACCAGTCATTGGATTAGGGCCCACCTTAATCAGGCATGACCTCATTTGAGCTTAATTGCATCTCCAAAGACCCTAATTTACAGGTAAGGTCACATTCACAGGTGCCCAAAAAGTGCATTTTTTGCGGGGGACACAATCCAACGCACAACAATGGTCTTTTTCCAAAAAGCAACAGTACTTAAGTGTTGACTGTCATTCTTCCCAAACCATTCCCACAATTCCAATGGGATCATTCACCAGAAGAGTAGTGGCCACTGCATTAAGGGAAGCAAATAAGGAAAACTCTATCACTGTCATGAGACGGAATAGACCCCAAGAAATTAAGACCATATTCTTGGGTTCTTCCATTTGGAGCTTTACGGGCCTCAGCGCTTCCATAAAGTTTTCACAGTTTCGCCATTGGCAACAATCCAGCACATGAGCAAAACAGCAAGGCGTCGCACAGCAGCATAAAGGGCCATTGTTAGCCTCGGGAGCGGCATCCCGGGAATAAGAAAGGCTAATCTCAAGGCCAAAGTAAACTGCACTCGGTGATATCAATAATACCAAACAAAGGAAGGCTTAAAAGACAAGTTCCTGTTTAAAAAAAAAAAAAAAAGAGGTTTTGAATAAGATGATGATTTAGGATAGCAACTGGAACTAATTAACATGTAAATATAACTTTGATTCTAATTTTCCCATCTGTAATTTTTATTACACACACACCCAGGTTCCAAGTAATGCAAAGAAACTAATTAATAGATCGGTTGTTTAATACATGAAACTTTAGGTTATCCATGGCATCATTAAAAATAGGCCAGTGTTAAAACAGCTACATATCCATGCCAACCACAGCCAGACAAGATGAATCAGAGTTTACCATCCCTCAGTATTTAGGATGTCAGCCATTAGTAGCGAAAGTTTCAGAATAACACTCTGCAGTAAAATGGAGACACTATTTAACTGGGACTGGCCATTAGTAATGCAGTTTCAACACACCTGAATTAGAAAACTTGAAAAGTTTAGAGGTCTTAGGGGTAAGGGTGGTCCCTCAACTGTTTCAAATTGGGTAGACAATGACTTTAAGGTCTGAATCTACATATTAACTGATAATGCTCTGAGAAGTTAGGCTGAACCCCCTCCCACGCCACTCTCAGTTTTCAATGAAGCTGGCCTTTGCAACTTTTTATTTATGAATTTATCTAAGCTAAGGCCACTGGGAATTAAGTCCTGAGCTGATTTCTCTGACTTTATTGCCAAAAGGACAGCAAAAACTTAGTGAATACCTACTGTGTGGCAGACAAGGCAGAGGGTCCTTACTGCATGTAGACGACATCCTAGTGGGTGAGACAGACTAGTGTGTCTCATTGCAGAAGCAGGTGTCTAAGTGGGTGGAAAAGAGATTTGGGAGTTTTGGTTTTTTTCCTGCTACATAAGTATTTTAATATAAGCTACTTCCAGTAGAAGTTCTTCTGGATTTTAACATCCTTTCATAAACACCAGAGAAGTTTATGCAAAGATGTTACAACGTGTTTCATAAACTGTACAGGAAAAACTGAAAAATAATCTTACAAGTTCAAAAATTTGAACACACTTTCATTATTTGGTACTAAGAAAAAAAAATTAGTGTGCAAAACGGAGTCACAAGCCATGAGACAAGCAGACCTGTGTTCTCATCCTTCACCCCCTGTCTTCCCAAGTTCTCTCACTGGGTTTAATTCCATAAGCTGTGATACTGAGCATTAATTTGATTAATTGTTTTGAAAGACTTGTCCAATATTACTGGCATGCTTCAGGTAAGCTTTGGGTCTTTCAAAATTTTTATTTAAAAACTTAATTTTTAAATAATCTTAAAACAATTTTTAAAATCTAGTTAAGCAAATAGCACAGTCAAATAATGTTTTTCATCAAATTTTAGCCCATTAGAATCTACCTACCATGATAATTTATGCAGGCAGTTTAACAAATATTTATACAGGTCTCATAATGATCTGTGGGCATACATTTGAACTTCTTGAAATCGGATTATTGATAAGGTAGGCTGTAGCTCTGACCTGGTCTTTCAATAAATGTGTTCCTTCCCACATGCACAAACCCCCTGTGTTCTGTTAAAGGCAGTCCAGACTCAGCCATATCTACTCAGTGTACATTCTAGCCACGGCGTAACAGTCAACTCTGAAGTAACAGAGAAGCGTAATATATATCTTGCAATACCATAATGTAAGTAGTTTTAACATTTTCTTTACATTTTATAAGTTTAATGCCTTCCTTTTATATTTCTTATACAGAATGCAAGAGGGGGCTCAAGATGGTGGTGTGAGCAGGGCGGGAGAAATCTCCCAAAACCATATAGACTTTTGAAGATACAACAACTACAACTATTCCTAAAAGAGAGACCAGAAGATACAGTGCATCAGCCAGGATACAGCTACATCTGCGAGACCTCAGCATTTCATGAAGGGCGTAAGATACAAAGCTGCGACCCGGGGGTCCCGAGCCCTCCCCGAACCCCAGCTCACCAGTGGGAGGAAAAGAATCAGAGTGGGGAGGGAATAGAAGCACAGGACGGCTAAATAACCAGCCCTGGTGATCTGCACCGGGAGCACAGACACACATCGCATGGTGTGCTGGAGATTAGAGAAACAGAAGGGCAGGATCCGAGATGAAGTCTGCGAGGGGGTCCCCACAGCCGGCTCCCTGGGACAAAAGAAAAGCGGGCACTTTTTGAAAGTCTTAAAGGGACAAGGGCCCAACAGCTGAACAAAATCGTCCCAGCGCACTCAGACCAGAGGCTGGGAATCTTGAGGAACTTCGGGCCTCCTAACCCCCAGCCGGGTAAAGCAGCCTTGAAGCCCCTCACAGTGATAAGCAGCATGCCATTCATTCCCCCGGCCAGTGCTGCAAACGGACCAGCTGACCCACCGCAGCAGCGGAGCAGCTAGAGAGTGGCCCCACCGATGGCAACCACACAGAGTCTCCTCCCAGCACGCAGCTAACTGGGACGGGCAGAGGAAGCTGGAGCAAGGTCCAAAAGGCATTAAGGGGCCCGTCCAGGCAGTAGAACACACCTGGCATGGCTGCAACCCCCCGCAGTGCTCTACGCTAGCCTAAGGGTGGTGCTGCCCATGGCAGCTCAGGGAATTATCCCAGAGACTGCCTCCTGGGGTGCGGGTGACTGGCATAGGCTCTGGAGAACAGCAAAGTGAACAACAAGCAGGAGGGGACTTTGTTCTCCCAGCTGACACACATGCCACCTGCTTGCGACCGCTTCTATCGCCATGAAAAGACAGAAGAATCTGGTCCAGTCAAAAATCACTCAGATGACCCGAGAGAGAGGGCCTGGTGGGATAGATTTAAACAATCTTCCTGAGAAATAATTCAAAATAAAAGTCATAACCGTTCTGATGGACCTACAGAGAAATAGGCAAGAGCTAAGGGATAAAGTCAGGAAAGATATTAAAGAAATGAAACAATCATTGACGGGCTTAAGAGCAGACTGGACGAGGTGCAAGAGACTGTTAATGGAATAGAAAACAGAGAACAGAAATACACAGAAACTGAGGCAGAGAGAGATGAAAGGATATCTAGGAATGAAAGAACTTTAAGAGAACTGTGTGACCAATCCAAATGGAACAATATTCACGTTATAGGGGTGCCAGAAGAAGAAGAGAGAAAAAGGGATAGAAAGTGTCTTTGAAGAAATAATTGCCGAAAACTTCCCAGAGCTGGGGAAGGAAATAGTCTCTCAGACCATGGAAGCCCACAGATCTCCCAACAAAGGGACCCAAGGAGGACAACATCAAGACATATAATAATTAAAATGGCAAAGATCAAAGACAAGGACAGAATATTAAAGGCAGCCAGAGAGAGAAAAAAGATCACCTACAAAGGAAAACCCATCAGGCTCTCATCAGACTTCTCAACAGAAACCCTACAGGCCAGAAGAGAATGGCGTGATATATTTAATGCAATGAAACAGAAGGGCCTTGAACTAAGAATACTGTATCCATCATGATCATTTAAATTTGAGGGAGGGATTAAACAATTACCAGACAAGCAAAAGTTGAGGGAATTTGCCTCCCACACAGCACCTCGACAGGATATTTTAAAGGGACTGCTCTAGATGGAAGTACTCCTAAAGCTAAATAGATGTCACCAGAGAAAATAAAATAACAGCAAAGAAAGCAGACCATCCAAATATTAACTAAAGGCAAAAAATAAAATTCACTATCCACAAAAGCAGTTAAAGGAAAGAGTACAGAATAAAACACCTAACATATAAAGATTGGAGGAGGAAGAATAAGAAGGGAGAGAAATAAAGAATCATCAGACTATGTTTATAATAGCTTCAAAAGAGAGTTAACTAAGACTGTTAGATAGTAAAGAAGCTACCCTTGAACCTTTGGTAACCACAAATCTAAAGCATGCAATGGCAATAAGCACATATCTATCGATAATCACCCTAAATGTAAATGGACTGAATGCACCAATCAAAAGACACAGAGTAACAGAGTGGATAAAAAAGCAAGACCCATCTATATGCTGCTTGCAAGAGACTCAACTCAAACCCAAAGATATACACAGACTAAAAGTGAAGGGATGGAAAAAGATATTTCATGCAAACAACAAGGAGAAAAAAGCAGGTGTTGCAGTACTTGTATCAGAAAAAATAGACTTCAAAACAAAGAAAGTAGCAAGGGATAAAGAAGGACATTACATAATGATAAAGGGGTCAGTCCAACAAGAGGATATAACCATTATAAATATATATGCACCCAACACAGGAGTGCTGACATATGTGAAACAAATACTAACAGAATTAAAGGAGAAAATTGAAAGCAATGCATTCATTTTAGGAGACTTCATCACACCACTCACTCCAAAGGACAGATCAACTAGACAGAATATAAGGAAAGACACAGAGGCACTGAACAACACACTAGAACAGATGGACCTAACAGACATCTACAGAACTCTACACCCAAAAGCAGCAGGATACACATTCTTCTCAAGTGCGCATGGAACATTTTCCAGAATAGACCACATACTAGGCCACAAAAAGAACCTGTCAATTCAAAAATATTGAAATTCTACCAACCAACTTCTCAGATCACAAAGGTATAAAACTAGAAATAAATTATACAAAGAAAAAGGCTCACAAATACATGGAGGCTTAACAACATGTTCCTACATAATCAATGGATCAATGACCAAATTAAGACAGAGATCAAGCAATATATGGAGACAAATGACAACAACAGCACGAAGCACCAACTTCAGTGGGACGCAGCAAAGGCAGTTCTAAGAAGAAAGTATATTGCAATCCAGGCCTATTTAAAGAAGGAAGAACAATCCCAAATGAATAGTCTAAAGTCACATTATTGAAATTGGAAAAAGAAGAACAAATGAGGCCCAAAATCACCAGAAGGAGGGACATAATAAAGATCAGAAAAGAAATAAATAAAATTGAGAAGAATAAAACAATAGAAAAAAATCAATGAAATCAAGAGCTGGTTCTTTGAAAAAATAAACAAAATAGATAAACCCCTAGCCAGACTCATTAAGAGAAAAAGAGAATCTACACACATAAACAGAATCAGAAATGAGAAAGGAAAAATCATGATGGACCCCACAGAAATACAAAGAATTATTAGAGAATGCTATGAAAATCTATATGCTAACAAGCTGGAAAACCTAGAAGAAATGGACAACTTCTTAGAAAAATACAACCTTCCAAGACTGACCAAGCAAGAAACAGAAAATCTAAACAGACCAATTACCAGCAATGAAATTGAATCGGTAATCAAACTACCGAGGAACAAAACCCCCAAGCCAGATGGATTCGCCGCTCAATTTTAAGAGACATATAGAGAAGACATAATACCCATTCTCCTTAAAGTTTTCCAAAAAATTGAAGAAGAGGGAATACTTCCAAACACATTCTATGAAGCCAGCATCACTCTAATACCAAAACCAAGCAAAGACCCTACCAAAAAAGAAAATTACAGACCAATATCCCTGATGAACATAGATGCAAAAATACTCAACAAAATATTAGCAAAAAGAATTCAAAAATACATCAAGAGGATCATACACCATGATCAAGTGGCATTCATCCCAGGGATGCAAGGATGGTACAACATTCGAAAATCTATCCACATCATCCACCACATGAACAAAAAGAAGAACAAAAACCACATGATCATCTCCATAGATGCTGAAAAAGCATTTGATAAAATTCAGCATCCATTCATGATTAAAACTCTCAACAAAATGGGTATAGAGGGCAAATACCTCAACATAATAAAGGCTATATATGACAAACCCACAGCCAACATCATACTTAACAGTGAGAAGCTGAAAGCTTTTCACCTAAGATCGAGAACAAAACAGGGATGCCCACTCTCCCCACTATTATTCAACATAGTATTGGAAGTCCTAGCCACGGCAATCAGACAAAACAAAGAAATACAAGGCATACAGACTGGTAAAGAAGTCAAACTGTCACTATTTGCAGATGACATGATATGGTACATAAAAAACCCTAAAGACTCCACTCCAGAACTACTAGAACTAATCTCTGAATTCAGCAAAGTTGCAGGATACAAAATTAACACACAGAAATCTGTTGCTTTCCTATACACTAACGATGAGCTAACAGAAAGAGAAATCAGGAAAACAATTCCATTTACAATTGCATCAAAAAGGATAAAATACCTAGGAATAAACCTAACCAAGGAAGTGAAAGACCTATACCCTGAAAACTACAAGACACTCCTAAGAGAAATTAAAGAGGACATTAACAAATGGAAATGCATTCCACGCTCTTGGCTAGGAAGAATAAATATTGTCAAAATGGCTATACTACCTAAAGCAATCTACAGATTCAATGCAATCCCTATCAAAACACCAACAGCATTCTTCAAGGAACTGGAACAAATAGTTCTAAAATTCATATGGAACCAGAAAAGACCCCGAATAGCCAAAGCAACCCTGAGAAGGAAGAATAAAACAGGGGGAATTACACTCCCTGACTTCAAGCTCTACTACAAAGCTACAGTAATCAAGACAATTTGGTACTGGCACAAGAAGAACAGACCCACAGATCAATGGAACAGAATAGAGAGTCCAGATATTAACCCAAACATATACACTCAATTAATAAATGATAAAGGAGTCATGGATATACAATGGGGAAATGAGAGCCTCTTCCCCCGCTGGTGTTGGCAAAACTGGACAGCTACACATAAGAGAATGAAACTGGACTACTGTCTAACCCCATACACAAAAGTAAATTCAAAATGGTCAAAGACCTGAATGTAAGTCATGAAACCATAAAACTCTTAGAAAAAAACATAGGCAAAAATCTCTTGGACATAAACATGAGGAACTTCTTCCTGAATGTATCTCCCCGGGTAAGGGAAAGAAAAGCAAAAATGAACAAGTGGGACTATATCAAGCTGAAAAGCTTCTGTACAGCAAAGGGCACCATCAATAGTACAAAAAGGCATCCCACATCATAGGAGAATATGTACAAAAATGACATATCCAATAAAGTATTGACATCCAAAATATATAAAGAGCTCATGCAGCTCAACAAAGAAAAAGCAGATAATCCAATTAAAAAATGGGCAGAGGATCTGAACAGACACTTCTCCAAAGAAGAAATTCAAATGGCCAACAGGCACATGAAAAGATGCTCCACATCGCTAATCATCAGAGAAATGCAGATTAAAACCACAATGAGATATCACCTCATATCAGTTAGGATGGCCAACATCCAAAAGACAAACAACAACAAATGTTGGCGAGGATGTGGAGAAAGGGGAACCCTCCTACACTGCTGGTGGAAATGCAAATTAGTTCAACCATTGTGGAAAGCAGTATGGAGGTTCCTAAAAAAACTCAAAATAGAAATACCATTTGACCCAGGAATTCCACTCCTAGGAATTTACCCTAAGAATGCAGCAGCCCAGTTTGAAAAAGACATATGCACCCTTATGTTTATTGCAGCACTATTTACAATAGCCAAGAAATGGAAGCAACCTAAGTGTCCATCAGTAGATGAATGGATAAAGAAGAGGTGGTACATATACACAATGGAATATTATTCAGCCATAAGAAGGAAACAAACCCTGCCATTTTCAAGGACATGGATGGCACTAGAGGGTATTATGCTCAGTGAAATCAGCCAGGCAGAAAAAGACAAGTATCAAATGATTTCACTCATATGTGGAGTATAAGAACAAAGGAAAAACTGAAGGAACAAAACAGCAGCAGACTCACAGAACCCAAGAATGGACTAACAGTTACCAAAGGGAAAGGGACTGGGGAGGATGGGTGGGAAGGGAGGGACAAGGGGGAAAAAGGGGCATTACGATTAGCAGACATAATATTGGGGGGACGGGGAGGGCTGTACGACTTAGAGAAACAAGTAGTGATTCTATAGCATCTCACTATGCTGATGGACAGTGACTGTAATGGGATATGTGGTGGGGACTTGATGATGTGGGGCGTCTAGCAACCATAATGTTGCACATGTAATTGTAGATTAATGATACCAAAATTAAAAATTTTTGAAAAAAAAAGAATGCAAATATTTCAGATATTGCAAAGAATCAGAAAATCAACCATTGCTCCACTTTCAAGTTTCTAGGTCAGTTTATTTGAAGAAAATCCTGAGATTTCAAGGTGAGTTGTTAAAATAATTTATCATTTGCACCTATTTATTGGTGTGAATCATTATTTTTTTCACTATAGTGCAGGCAATGCAAAATATAAAAATATAATTGAAGACCGAGACTGCATCTATCATCTGTAATCCGGAGTTCACATTTATGTGCTCATTAATACAGTGTCATTTTTTCCATTAATTTGACTTCATAGTAAACAAATGTTACAAGTATGAACTTTTAAAGGAATTTTCAACAATAGTATTGTTCTCTTTTACATGTAAGGGATTTTAAATGATACTGAATTTAGATAAAAATGACTCTTACAAAAAATGTTTTATAACTGTTTAAGTCAGGGATTGTTTGTTTTTAAGGAACAGAAAATTGCTCAAGCTAGCTATAAATAAATAATCAGAATTGTTAGACATTTATTACTGGAAAACACAAGCAATTCCAAGTCACCTGTACAGAATGTCCTCAGCACGGCCTGCAAGGCCTTACGTCATCTCCCCCTGCATCCCTCTCTGATCACAGTTCGGCCACCCTCCTCCCGGCTTACTCTGCTCCAGCCATGCTGACCTTTTGCTGTTCCCCAGTACCACCCTTACTCCCATCTCAGTATTTTCTGCTCATTCTCCTTGTAACTCTCTTTTTCCACCTATCTCAGTAGCCTACTTTCTCAGTCTTCCATTGTCAAATACCACCTTAAAGACTCAAAGCCTTGTCAGCCAATTAAATACACTGTCACTCTCACATATATTTCTGGGTCAGTCTCTATCCTTTGACCTTTCTACGTTTTTCTACAAAGCACTTCTAATTCTCTCAGTCCATATGTATATACGTTATCCTTCATTCTTACTTCTTCCCTCCCTCTTTTCCTTCCTTCTTTGTTTTTCTCCCAGCTTTCTCTTCTAAATTACAAGCTCCACGACAAAGGGAGGAGCTTCACGTGTCTTGTTTACCACTGTACCTAGAACAGAACAACACAGAACCGCAAAAGATGTGACTCAATGGTTATTAAATGATTAAATAAACAAGTGAATGAGCTGGTGGATGGATGGATTGACAAGCAGAACACTCAAGTCAAGTGTCGGGAGGAATGAAACCGGGAAGTAAGAAAAACTTAGATGATTTCTTTCATTGGCTGTAGAATTTCATGTTTCTCTTCTCTCTCTTTTCTTTTTTTTTTTTTTTTTGTTTGTTTGTTAATTGAAATCTTCTGTTCCTTTCTCCAGACTTGCTTTTTCTGTTTACTAGTCAATTTGTACACAGCTGAAAATTACCCCCATACTCAACATGCCCTGCAGTTCAGGTGCTCATCATTCTCTGGTTATAATCCTGTCTAGCAGTGCAAATACTCAAATGACATAAACCATTCGGCCCAACTTAAACTCTGGATTGACCCAACCTTTGTCAGGTCCCCGAGAGTGGTAAGAGTGGCTCAGTATTGTGGAACCAGTGTGGCTTTCTAGGCCCACCACACAGGCAGGTGCTGTCAAGGATATTGGTGGCATCTCAAAAGGGGCTCCTGTTAGGCCCAAATAGTGTCTGCTAAAAATAAAAACTGAAAATAAATTTTTTAAAACACCAAGGAAGATAACTTTAAATAGTTCCAACTTTAACACCATAATATCATAATAGGGAAGTTAAGTGCATTTTACGTTTATTATTTTCTTTCCTTTTCTCCTTTTCACTTTTATATTTAGGATTCTTTCCATTCAAATTATTGAAACCCTGGTTTAAATTTGCTTAAGCAAAAAAATGAAATCTGCTAGCTCACAAATTTGAACAAGACAGAAGTATTCTGGATTCAAGCAAGAAATGAGCCAGAGCTTGGATAGTTTTAGCCATGATTTTTTGGTCTTTGGCTTTTTCGTCATTCCTCAACTTGACGCCCTCAATGTTAGCTCCCGTCTCGTGGCTGCAGACTGGCTGCCAGAAGCTCCAGTGGCTACACCCTCCTACGTCCTCGTGGACTGATGTAGGTCACGCTTGAATTAACTACAGGTGTTAAAGGAATGTGATATGTTGAGGCTTAGATTTTGGTCACACGCTCTACCCCTAGAACGGGGAATTTAGTCAAGTCTACCAGGTTCACATGGGCTGAGACCAGGAGATAAGAGGTTCTACTAATGTGTAACCTGGATACTTAGCAGCAGAGCATCAAATTTTCACCATGGTTGATATAATACTCGACTAGTGTTGCTTGTAAACAATTCATGCAAGGCAATAAAATCTTATGTTCTGACTTTGCTAAATTTATATGAGCAGATATTGACTATCAAAATGAAAACATTTTTTCAATGGTCTATAGATAAAACATTATATACTTCATATTCACATTTTACCCTTTACTTTTGGCTGAATGAATGATTTTACTGGTCAACCCCCAGTAAAGCACCCACATGACCCTACTCTCTAGACATGTGCATCAGGGGGGAAGTGAACATTTAATCAATTAATATTTGCTGGCTGACGTTTTGACATTTACAAATTCTGGGCACATCTGCATGAAACTCTAAAATAAAATTAAGAAAGTGATCAAGAATAAGACCGGATGAAAATAAGCCAATTGAACCAAAAAAAGATGAATTTCTTAACCATTATGAGATTCCAGATGATACTTGTCTCCCCATTTTGTGAAAACTATTTGTCATTTCAGTCCACCCACCACTAACCACCCACCACTAACCATGTGGATAGAGCAATGTGACCAAAACCTAAGCCTCAACATGGACTCACAATCAAATGATTGTTGAAATATTTCAATGTTCAGTAGATTCTCTAAGCATCTTGTGAAACTATGCTTAAAATGATAGAGAATTCAAACCCTAATTTATTTTATGACTATTTTTGAAAGAGCAATCAGAAATTTTTATGTAGTGAGGAAATATGTCATGGAGGTTTCAAGGTTGGACTCTTGTGTCAGACTGCCTGGGTTCAGAAATCCTCAACCTGTGCCTTAATTTCCTTTTCCAAAAAACTGAAGATCTAATAGGAGCTGTCTCATGGGGTTGTGGTGAGGGTTAAACAGTCAATCCTTATGAAGCTCTTAGAAGCTCCTGGAAAATACATAGCACCCAAAGGGTGTTCACTAGAATCTCCTTTTATTTTATTTTTTTCCTTTTCTCTCTTTCTCTCTTTTCACTTCATCTTCACATTATGAAATGCTATTAAATTGTTTTATGGACACCTCACTTCTATATAATGTATATTGCAAAGTGGTGCAGCCATGATTGAGATATAATCACCAAAGAGCTGCCTTTTACAGAGACGGAATAGCTGCCAAGTTGCTAAACACAATGTTCAAGTGTTTGTTATTGTTGGGGAGTGGGAAGCTTCTCTTTTAAAAGACTCCCAAGTTTAAAGCCAACATGATTAATATTCACAGCAGACAGACTAGTTTATACAGCCAGAGACACTGAGGTCAGCCTGGATGATGGAAGAGGATGCTCATTCCCGAGCCTGTAGTGACACATACTTACATCCCTGCGGAGCCCAGGCACCTCAGGCTTGTCAAAAAGAGGTGTGTCTATAAGGCTGTGAAGATTTGAACCTTACAAATGAGCATCATGTAGTCATAAGCATCCAGATGAGTCATGGCCTATTTTATGGTTGTCGCTCATCTTCAAAGAAAGATTGAACTGACCATAAACATCAGATCATGGAACATAAGCTTTTCCAAAGGCTCCTCATAAAAAATACAATAAAAATAAATACAGCTATTGCCTGAAATTCAAAGCCTCACAGAGATTTATTGTGAATCAGATGCATCACTGCTCATCTTCTCTTTTTGGATGATATCTACACCACTGAACTGAGTTTCTAAAATGTTGATAAAGCTATTTGTGTTAATGTACACAATCAGTTATAGGAGACAACCTCAGTGCCGCATGGGACATGAGAGAATTTGAAAAGATTTGCATTTGCACTATGTTTTCCAATTTTTGTCTGACTTTTAGGAATCTTGTTGACATATACCAGTTTTCAGCTCCTCAACATGTAATCTGACATGGTTCAATAATACCCACACTTGGAATGGCCAAAATGCCAAAGACTGCAAGGTAAAAACAAAAATGTATTTATGTAACCTTCTGAGAGGCCTCAAATGTCACAGAAATTAGATGTTACATTTTTTTTTCACCAAACTTCCATTAGTCTCATATATTTGCCTCCTTCATGTTGTGTTTAGCTCTCAGCAAAGAATACAAACACATGGAAAAAATAGGCAAATTTCAAACATACATTCTTGTGTAGTCTACCATAAATTTTCTGAAACTAGACATGCAGATCGTTTTTATGGAAAATATAATTGATGTTTTTGATAGCTCTTTGTCAATCTGAAATCAATTAACACATACTGTTTTAGCATACCTATTCCCAGCACCATCTAGGTTCTGCATGAAATTCCGAATAACTGTGAGAGGCAATCTCTGAACCCTAGAAGCCTACATTTCAGTGGGAAGATAATACTATGTGTAAACAACATCAGTCTTTATATGCAGGCAGTAATTTAGGGGTTGGCATAAATGAATTATTGTCAGGGATTAGAAAAGAAGGAGAAGAGCAGGGACAGAAGTTTAGTAAAATTCAGCAAGACAACGTGAAGAAGGAAGTCCTGAACCGGCATCATGGAACCCAGAGGAAAGGTGACAATGAGTGAGGCCTCCTGACGTGGCCTAACAATAGGTGACCCAAGAGGTTGGCCTAAATAACCATAACATCGTTAAAAGGTGAGTAAAAAATGAGTTGATTCTTAGAAAATCCCCAGGTTTCCTTGATAAAACAGACATAAGTCAGGCGTAACTCCAGGATTTCGAACTTGGATTATGTAGAAAAGACCTTTACAGAGACATGGGAAGTTACAAAACAGAGTTCAAAGGCAAGACCAGTTGCCTTTAAAAGATATTACAGTTGAGGTGACAGCAAAATGTCTCTCTGATGTCTGGCACACAAAGAAAAGTGATACTGGGGAGTAGAGTTTGGGAAGAGATCTGGGAGTCATAGGGTGAAAAATTATAATATCACTTAAATTCTCCGTATGCAGCTTACTCAATAGTGTCCAATGTCTTTTTTCCCTCCAGGAACAATACTAGAGTGCCTTTTTTTTTTTTAATGAGATGCAGCCTACTGCTCTGGAATTATTACCATTTTTGTCTACATCAAGAATTACTCAATTCTAATGCATTATAGCCAGTTGAACAAATATCCTTCCCTCCCAGGACCCATGGAATTTCTCAGTATCATTCATTAGATATACCAGATTTTACTCTTTTCTATGATGTCAGTCTTGCTACTATCTGATAACCTAGTGTGATTCTGAAGCATTCATATTTATGTACCCTATTATTCTATGTAATTATATCAAAATGTAAGAAAATTTCAATGTTTTTAGTTTTTCCTCTTCCCTTGAGTCTTGGCAGTTATGCTGAAGGCATTTTATAACATCCCTATTATTAAAACCTAGAACATGTACCCTAGAAATGTGCAGAGAATCATTTGAAATGATACTGTATTTTCCAATCATGACCAAAGTATTTGAACTTTCATTAGATACTCAAAAGAATCAGAGATCAATGCCCTAGGTGGATAAAAGCAACACCAGGAGATTTAGTGGATAGGGGTAAGAATTGGGAGGGAAGAATGTTATATATGTGAACCAGAAGTAAAGCATTTTAGCAAATAGCATTTCCCCACATGCTTTAGCGTGGAATCTTAGACCTCTGGGTTGAAGGGTACCTTAGAGATCATCTAGTGCTCACATTTCTTGGGAAGGATTAGGACTGAGGCAAATGCAGAGGGATTCTCTCAGTGGAATCTCCTTGTGCTGTTCTGCTCCCACTTAGAGCATACATTTCAGCTTTGTATTTGAGTATTTGGAAAAGAAAACATTCAACAATTACCATAAGACCCTGGTTACTAAGTTTGACCACTGTTTTCCCCAATGAAAGTCTTAAGGATTATTAAGAAGAAAAGGTCACACAAATAGCAAAAGAAGCACTAAGATACTTACTGTGTTTTATAGCTGACACTCTTAGATGGCCTCTGAAGGAAATCTAGCTGGACAAACGGAGGCCAGCTCCATCTCTAGCTCTCTGCCGAACCTCACTAGACCTACCTCCCCTCTGTTGAGCTAGATGATCTCAAGTTCATATCCAGCCCCCTCTCTCTATAATTCCAATCATAGTCTCAGATGGCCTCATGAAGCCTGTCAAAAGGGTTCTTGATGGCAGATTCCTGATTCAATTTATAGCCAAGATTACAATTTGGAAAATTCATGAGTATGCAAATTTTTGTTAATGCCTTGATAATTCCTTAATTTAGAGAAGTTGCTACCCAAAGCCCTTATTTTATATTTGATCAACTCATGAGCATAATATAAATCCACGAAAACAATATGCATGCTAAATTTTCAGAGTGAAAAAAAAACATAAAAAATTAAGTGTACCTATTAACCTACAGATGGCAGTTTTGATCAATAATAGTGTCCTCTTCAGTCCCAGAAGAAACTTAAGTGCTATATATTTTAAGTTCTCCTCAGGTGAGGCAATTTGCTTCAATATCCAAGTTTGGCTTCCAGGTTTCCAGGCTATTTGCATTTAGGAAAAAAACAAATTAGGAATATATGCAATTATTCAATTTCTAGAAGTTTTTTTTTTTTTAGAACCAAAACCATTTTGTAATTTTTAAAGAAGCCCCTTCTTCCTTGCATCTAATCATATATTATAGGAAAATGATAGAAACGGAAGGATAATCATCACTAGAGGTTTTAGTCTGTTCATTTTACTACCTGGAAAAACAGATTGCCAAATTAGACCGTTGAAATGTATTCTTACATGTGTCAGACCAAATAAGCGTTTGAAAATGAGAATCGGTATTTCCCTCTCCTCCATGGTCACCAATAACAAGGGACCCATCTCCAGCTTTTGGACATTTCACATCTCCTCACAGCCTGCCGTGTGGCAGCTAAGCCTGTGGAAATGGCAAAAAGTCATAGGAGTAGGGGAAGCCCTGTGTCAGCACATGCGAAAGGCAGCAGCTGAAGTCCTGTCCACACTGGCAGCAAGACAGACTGTGCTGGGAAAGTGCTTTCCCACACCCTGGCAGGTACTCCTGCTGACAAAAGGCCAGTTTGGTCTGCTCCCTCTCTCAGCAGGGCGCGCTGCGTCCGGGTTACAGTTTCTTGGTGAGTCTCCGTTGGCTTCGGGAATGTTTTGCTGCACTTCACCGGGACAGGGGGAAAGACCACTAGCACTGTCTTCCACTCGAGTTTTCAGTTCAGCTCAAGGCATCTCCTTCTTTTTCAATACACTTCCCACATTTTCCTGACTGTTTCTTCTCACTTGATGGGACTTTTCAATTATTGCAACCCCTCATGTAGCCACACTTATCTACGTTAGGGAGGGGTGGATTTAAATGATGGGCATCCCTCCAACAAAATTACTCTTCAATACAGAGTGAGAACCGGTAAAACAGAGGCCCACTCAGGCTCAGAACCAGGGTCTGACAAGGACAACCTTGCTCCAGCACAGCCTGGGTGATGATAAACATGGGCTTCAACATTTTAGACTCCTGAATCTGGGAAACAGCTTGGATGAAATTTATATACAGTGTGTAATGTGAAGCTTGGCTGAAAACAAAGCTGCCCTTGGAAAAAGATAGATGATTTTAAACAAGGCTAATTTAAAAAGCCCAAATCAAAGATAAATCAGCTCTCCGAACTTAGAGGGGCAGTGTCCGAAGCAGAGGCCCCCACAGCCCACCCAGCACAGGAGTCTCCTTCCCTCCCGGCCAAGAACAGAGACCCGGCGGCTGGGAGGATTCCTCGGCGCACTCTCTCTGGATGGGAAAAGGCATCTCCAGCCCTTGAAAAAGGCATTAATCACATTTGTTTCCTTGTACCTGAGAAAAAAATAGTTATCTATGGGATCTGATATTTTGTGTTTCAAACTGGAGAAAGCTTTTATGATGTCTCTTGATGAAATATAACCACTCTCATTCTAAGCAGCCTCTAAATTCTTAAATGTGTGTAAATGGAAAACATGCTGTGGGTCTTTATTCCACGGAGCAACAAGAAATAAATCAGAACCCTCCTTTCACCCCCCCCACCCAGTCTCTCCCCTGATACCTCACAGATGTGCAGCATCAGAGGGAGGAGCAGAAATGCTTTATAAAATTACTATGTGGAAACTGCTTTATTTACCATAAATGCCTAGCCTGGGGCTTTCCCTACAGTGCCTGGCAAGATATTAAGCTGAGTTCTTACTTTCCACCTACCAAGAAGTCCTCCTTCATTTCCGTCGGACGGGAGGGTCTCCACCCTCCGGAGGCGGTCGGTGGTGGCGTGGTGTTCGCCGTCCAACGTGAGGCGACTCCGGCTTAGGGGTAAACAAACCAGTTCACCCAGAGTGTGTGAAATGTGAAAATCCTTTTAGGATCCCGCTGGATTCAAAGTTCTAAATAAATATCCAGATTGCTATTGATAATAAATGGGATGCTGGAGACCCAACAGATGAATATAAATGCTACAACTTGCCTCCGTGGTTCATTCATATCTAAAAATATGTAGAAGATATACCACAGAGCTCATGAAAAGCTTTTAACTGATTTTAATAGCAGTCATTACATTAGAAAATGAGACTTCCTCTTGTAACAGAGATGAACTGGGAAGAAACAAAGGAGGAAAGGCAACTAGTGCAGCGCCCCAGTGCCCCGCCAGAAACGCACTGCTCATCATTCTTGCTTTCAGCAGTTCGCCAGCTCCTTTTGTCAAAGACTACACCATCTAATGAAACAATTAGGGCTTGACAGTTTAAATATGCTGTTTGGTTCTTCTCAAGCATAAATGCCAGCCACGAAGACAAACTATACCCACCACCTTCCGATCAGCACAGCCATTGTCATCCCAGATAGAATGCCCTAAAAATAAAACCCGTTTTGTATGTGAAGCTTCATCAAGTCAGGTCATGCGTGCTCCTCAGGGCAGACGGCAGTGTACTAATTTCATTGAGCTATTTTTAAATGTGGCCTCCCGGATCTTTCAGTGTGTCCTACATAGCTCCACAGGCCCCGAGTTAATGTTCAGGGCTTTCTCGCTGATCACTTCTGCCCACCCTGCCCTGAGCCCTGACCTCAACGGCCTCTCCAGGCCTGGATGGCTAACGAGGAATAGGCACACTAACGACGGATGCGTCCATTAGAGCGACCCCTCCTGCTGGGCATCATCCCGCACATGAGCTATGGGAAGTTCAAATGGGTATCAATTTCTTGAATTCATTATTAAAGTCACACCTTTCTTTTTAAAAAATCCACGAGAAGAGAAAATGGCTCTCTAAGTCACCATCTCTGGCTATTTTTGAGTCTCTGTGTATCTATTTCCGTTTTTTGTCTCTTGTATGAACATTTTTTCTTCAGTGGTAAAATGATCATAGGTATATGAAAAACATAGAAGAACATATCATTATTCCTGACTTTTTTAGTTTCAACTCATAGAAACCCAACTTCTACTTGATATGCAAAAAGGGATATGTAATCAGAGATGAAAGTGACTTTGGGCACAACTGGATTCTTTATGGCTCAAATTAATGCCATCAGGACAAGATTTCTCTCTCCCAGTCTCTCTGGTGTACTTTTCCCCTTGTCAGCCTGTATCTCCAGGAGGCTCTCTCCTCCTGGTGGCCCATGACAGCCCCCAGCTTACATCCCACCATGCTGATGAAACGACACGTCCAAACCCAAGTACCCAAATTTAGTCTCATTAGCTTGGCTGTGTATGTGTCTGTCCCTGAACCTATCAGGGTCCCATATGGCCACAGAAATCTCTGGTTGAGCAGGTTTCTGTTATACGCTCACTCGGCATGCCAGAATTTTAGATCAGCCTCAGATAAACCATATAAACTGAGAAAGAGGGAGGGATGGTTCCACAAAAGAACATGAGTATACCGTCAGAAGAAGAAGGAATAGATTCAGAGCAAATACCAGATGTCCATGCCAGAGACCTATGTCCTCACAACCTGAAACAAGACTTAAAGATACATACTTAATCATAGAGGAGGAGGAAGGCCCAGGGCTATTTTTGAAAACATCAATGAATTTGTGCTAATTGAAATAGTAAAATATTTCCCACACAAAGATGCAGAAGCCATCAGGAAGTAACACTGCGGGGACTAATGGGGAAATCATACAGGACAGAGGCAAATATATGATGTGAAGTCACTGAAGAAGAATGTTCTCAAATTCCATCTCCTCCTGCGCACTCACATTGTGAATTGTGAATATGTTGTCCCACTCCCTTCTGGCCTCCACTTTTGCTGGTGAGAAGTTAGTTATGGGGCATTCCCCTCATATATGGTGAGTCATTTTTCTCTTACTGCTTTCAAGATTTTCTCTTTATCTTTGGCTTTTGACATCTTTATTCTGATGTGTCTGTGGTTATCCTACTTAGAGTCAGAAAAAAAATGATGGCTGAAAACTTTCAAATTTTCTAATAAATATTAGATGTCCAAGACGCTCAACAAATATTTTTTTCTGCTTGTTTGTCTCTCTCCTCTTCCTCTGGGCACTCCTTTTACTCATGTGTTGGCATGGTAATGATGTCTCCTATTTCTAGAAGGCTCTGTCTGTGTTTTTCCGTTCTTTCTGTCCCTCTGTTCTGACTGCACCCTCTGTAGTAGGCTAACTTCAGGCTTACTGGTTATCTCTTCTGCCAGCTCAGATCTACTTTTGAGCCCTTTTAATGAGCTTTCCATTTTGGGCCTTTCCCACTTCAGAATTTCCATTTGATTGCTTTTAAATTTTCAGTCTCTTCATTGATATTCTCTATTATGATAAGACATTGCCATCATACCTGCTCCTTAATTCTTTAGACATGACTTTCTTGGATTCTTTGAACAGATTTTTATTAGACGCTTTGAAGTCGATGACTGTTAATTCCAGTATCTCGGCCCCTTAAAGGTAACAGCTATTGCCTGCTGTTCACCTGAATATGTCACCCTTTCCTGTTTTTATGCTCATCTTGCAATTTTTTCTATTGAAAACTGGGGACTTTAGATAATGTAGCAACTCTGGATACTGATACCCCTGGGGGTTGTTGTGCTGTTTGATTATTTGTTTATTTGTTCAGTGACATGGTTGAACTAACTCTGTGAAGTCTGTTTCCCCAGTAATGTACAATCTCGGGTTTCCCTGCTCCGATTATTTTCCCCTTGCTTTTATCTTTTATGTACCCTGACTTCCTAAGGGGTTGCCCCTGAGTCTACGCAACTCTCCAAAGGTCGTTGAGAGCCACCACGACCAGTTAGGCTTTTACCCTTAGACCATTGAGTGTCTGTGTGGCTTGGACGCTGCCGTCATGATTCAGAGAATTTATATTTTGTCCTACAGTTTTTCCAGGGACTAGAAGCTGGGAAGTTCCCTCTCCAGCTGCTCCTGAGAGGTGCAATTTGGGGCATATACACAAGTTTTCCAGGAAGAGATGCCTGGACCGGTATTTTTCTTTGTTCAGCCAGTATTTTTTCAAAGGTTGTACTTAAACCCATTATGCCAGTAGGGCTTCCACCCTGTGTTGATGGATCTGGGTGTAGCCTGGGGAATTATTCCAAATCAGCACCAACTCCTGCTCTGGTTGCTTCTGAGTGGGTACCTAGCACATGGGTACGGCCTTTCTGACCCACAGACGTGACTTGATTCCAAGAGGGTTCTTCTTGGCCGGCTCTCTCTGTGGTTCTCTCTGTTAAACTTCCGGCTGTTCTGTTTCACTGATTGCTGCCAATATCGTGGAGCGACCAAACCCTCTTCATTGTTCTTCACTGAGATCTCCATTGTTTTTAACGACACTCTTAGGCCTGGAATTCTGCAAGCTCTGTTCCAAACACAGTCAGTACCCTCCAGCAGAGCTGTTTGCAGCCTGCCCGACTCTTTCCCTGAGAACCTCCACGGTGCTGCACAGTGGCTGAGGCTGACGGCGGGGGCGGTGGCCCACCTTTCCCTAGTAACACACCTGCACTGTGAGCCGGCACTGAAGTGGGGGCTGGTAGCCCCTGGTCCCCTCCGCTCCCTACTCCTTCTGCAGCTTTGAGCCTCCACACTGCTGGAGGGGCAGTTGGGGCCCTAGTATTCTTGACATGACAAACCAATGAGTAGGGCTGATGGGGGATGGAAACCTCCGTCCTTTCAGCCACACCTGCCCCAAATAGAGTTTCTGCAACCCAGTGGGGGGGCCATAAGCACTGCAGCCTGTCCCCCACAGGGTAAAAACGTAGCCATAGAAGAGGGGAACAGGAAACCACTCTTCTCTCCTCCCACGCCCCCTTGTCTTCTTGGCCACACTACCCAGGGTAGAACTCCCAGAAAAGTTTCCCAAACACAGAGCTGAGGGGGAGAGGATGGGGACCTAACTCAAATGCTACAGATTCTCACTGTTCTTAATGAGAGTTAGTAGGTTTTCTTGAATGAATAATTCTCCATTTGCTGTATACTCTTAGGACAATTTCCAGGGCTTTTAAATGATTTTTTTTTCATTAATTAAATTATTGTTTTGCTGGGAGAAGGGTCTGCCAGACTCCTCTCTCTACCCTTCTGGAAGTCCCTCTATACTCGCGTGTAACTACCGTTGCTGTTAGTTACAAATCCATGAGTCATAAGCCATTCAAGAGCTTAAAAAGTTATCTAGTCTATTCCTTCTGCCTTTGAGCAGGATAATACCTTAGCCAGCCCAGATAGATGAGAATCTATACCAGTTTTGAAAACCTCCAGAGAAAAAAAAATTCACAGCCTTCCTTAATAACCTAAATCAGTGCTTAACAAACCTCACTGCCAGGAATTCCTTTCTTGCCTATAACCTAAAGCCCACGTGTACAGTTTAAAGGTCTTTGCTGTTCATCTGTCCTGGAGGAGATAAAAAACAGCTGCTCACCACATAGCGTACCTCCCCTCCAAGAACAGACTCTTGCCTACTTTTTCAAAAATCCCCCTTTGGCCCTGTCATTGGAATAAATCATCTTAATACTCCCTCATACTGTTTTTTAATATGTGAATAACCTTTGCGCTCTCTTTTGGAATCTTTTCAGTCTTGATACTACCTTCCTAAGATTAAAATTGTTTCACAGAGTGAGATCTAAGACCTCCGCACATGATTCTTAGGGAGCACTTGTTAATTATACAGATTCCTGCGCCCCACCTAGACTCAGTGACTCATCACCCGGGCTGTGGCTCTGGGAACCAACATGCCTGTCAAATCCCCTACTTGATTCGGCTGCACTGAAGTTTAAGATCCTCTCGGCTACCGGGTAGCCTGTTCTCTTCACAGGGTGCCAACACTTGGCTTACACAGAAGAACCGCCTGGGAGCTTTTAAAGATCCTAATACCCACGCTGTACCCCAGTCCAATTAAACCGGAGTGTCTAAGAGTGCCACCTGAGCCAGCGGTGTTTTTAAAGCTCCCCGGGTGAACTCCAAGTGCAGCCGAGGTAGTCAGTCAGTTTGCCCAAGGCGAGGCCTGGTGGTGTTTGCATCCCTGCACCCACGAGCAATCCTAACACGAGAATGTTGGTGCTCAGTGTTAACTGAGTGAATGAGACCAGATTTTCTCCCACTAAAAAAAAAAAGAAACTATGTCATGGGGTAATTATTGTAAGCATGAAATTATCTTCATTATAGTTACTGTTTCTGTTACCATTTGTTTGGGAGGAGAGTTGATTTGAAGAGGGAGAGGCAGAGACTTCTGGTTTGGAAATGTATACAATTAGAGATACTGAAAGATGCCCATGTGAAGATTCCTGCCAGCCACTGTGAGGACCGGGACTGTGGATGGTGAGAATTAAAACCTTCATATTGAATAATGTCAGGACTCCTTTTATGCACCATTTCGAACACACTTGGCCTAGCCTGATTCTCATTCCACTGGGGGCAAGTCCTACAGACACCCCCAGATAGCACATCACTTTACGCCCATGCACTACGCCCCTCACCTCCCACCTGAGCTTTCCCTGATGATACAGAGATAAGGGATAAGGCAGACTTCCTTGGCGCTTACACACGGGTAACCCCTAAGTGTGAAGAAGTTAATACTCCAAGGGGCAAACCTTCAGTTAATGAGAAATAGGAGCCAGTGAATAAATTTGTTCCCCTTTCTGCACAACCATCCAATCCCCAGCATGTAACGTCCTGAAACAAAGGTTATAAAGCTTCTATGGATGGTTCTCAGGAATCTACAGTCAGTTATCTTCCTTGTATTTCTTTTCTTCCTTCCCTGCTTCATGCCCTTGGTCCCTGTTCCTCACTCCCAGGAGTCACACTCCCTCATAAGGGTGGCATACAAGGCCCCTAAGCCCTTTCTGAGGAACCCAAGTTAAGTAGATGCGTTATGTCATGCATTGTCATACCCTTGTCTATTGGGTTGCCTGCCACAGATTTGGTGCCCAATAAATATACACTGACGTGAACAGGGAACAGAAAACTAGACAGATGAAGGAGTGCTCCAGAACTGTCCATGAGGAGAGAGTGTTTGGTGAGAGATTAATCAAAAGATTTGTGATGTAGATTTCCCCTTTATTAAGTATGGGCCTATGGGCAAACCAGCAAACTTTTGAATATTCATAATTCTATATTTTATAAAGTGGGATTCCAAGTTGTATCGGAACTTCATGAGGTTCAAATGAGAAAATACTCATGGCAGTATTCTGAAAGTTATAAAACCAATGTGTTATCTCTTTTGTATATCCCAGGCTTACCTGGTAGCTTTTTTCCCCCTTCACATATGGGGGTAGTTTCATGTTAGCAATTAGCCCACATTAGAAAGATTAGCTGCTTTGAGAATGGGGTGAACAATCAAGAATTGTGACTGGTTAGTGAAGATGAACATTTTCATTCTGCTTCATATAATGTACCTTCTTTTCCTTCAAATACACAGAACAGTGTTCTTACTATAGTCACTATGTGTACATTACAATCCCAGGGCTTAATTAATTTTATGACTGAAAGTTCATACCTTCTCACCACCCTCGATCTATAGACTCCCACAGTGCTGCCTCGGGCCCCCATCCCCCACCTCTGGCATTCACCATTCTGTGCTTTGCACCTATAAGTTTGGTATTTTCTTTGTATTACGCACATCATACAGTGTTTGTCTTTCTCTAATTTATTTCACTTAGCATTCAAGATCCATCAGTGTTGTCACAAAAGGCATATTTTCCTTTTATAGGACGGAATGTATTCATATACATGAGGGATGCACACACATACACACTGCATCTTTATTCATTTATCTGTCGGCAGACATTTAGATTGCTTCCATATCTTGGCAACTGTAAGTAATTCTGCGATGAATATGGGGTGCACATGTCTTTTTTAATTAGAGTTTTATTTTCTTCAGATAAATACCTAGAAATGGAATTGCTGGATCATATAGGGTAGTCTTCCAAGTTTTTGTGGAAACTCCACACTGTTTTCCATAGTGGCTCAGACAATTTCATTCCTACCAACAGTGCACAACTGTACCCTTTTCACTGCAGCCTCACCAACACTTGTGATTTCTTGTCTTTTTTGATAACAGCCATTCCAACAGATGTGAGGTGATAGATCATGTGGTTTTGGTTTGCGTTTCCTGGTTAGTGATGTTGAGCACCTTTCCATGTACCTGTTGGCCATCTGTGTGTTTTCTTTGGAAAAATGTCTATTCAGATCATCTGCCCATTTTTTAATCAGGTTTTTTTTTTACTATTGAGTTTTATGAGTTCTTTATATATTTTAGATATTAACCCCTTATCAGATATGTGATATTCAAATATTCACTCCCATTCTCTAGGTTTCCATTTCCTTTTGTTGGTTTTCCTTGCTGTGCAGAAGCTTTTTAATTTTATGTAGTCCCACTTTCTTGTTTTTTATTTTGTTGCTTTTGCTTTTGATGTCAAATCCAAAAAATCATCACAAAGACCAATGTCAAGGAGCTTACTGCTTATTTCCTTCTAGGAGTTTAATGGTTTCCAGTCTGTGTGTTCAAGTCTATAATTCTTATGTTAAAGTCTGTAATCCATTTGGAGTTAGTTTCTGTGTGTGGTGTAAGATAGTGGTCCAGTTTCATCTTTTGCGTGTGACTGTCCAATTTTCCCAACACCATTTATTAAAGAGATTGTCTTTTCCCCATTGTATATTCTTAGCAACTGTCATAAATTGACTGTATATGTATGGCTTTGATTCTAGGATCTCTATTCTGTTCCACTGATCTGTTCCCTTGTGCCACTACCATACTGTCTTGAGTACTGGAGCTTTCTAGTGTAATTTGAAATCCACAAGCACGATACTTCAACTTTGTTCTTTTCTCAAGATCGCTTTAGCTATTCAGGGTCTTTTGTAGCTCCATACAAACTTTAGGATGATTTATTCTAGTCCTGTGAAAAATGCTGTTGGCATCAGATAGGGATTTCACTGCATCCGCAGATAGCTTGAGTGATGAAGACATGTTAATATTGGTAAGCATCTTTATGATCATTACTTTGGACTCTTTACTGAGTAGATTGCTTACCTCTGTTTTATTTAGTTATTTTTCTGAGGTTCCATCTTTTTGTTTCATTTGGAACATATTCTTCTATCTCCTAAATTTACCTAACACTCTGGGTTTGTTTCTGTGTATTAGGCACTTGATCTTAAAAGTGACCGCATAAGAGAGAGATCCTGTGCGGACCCAGAATGCAGTTTTGCCTGTTCCCCAGAGCCAAAGGTTCCAGTGATGTCCTCACTGTAGGCTCCATGCACCCTCCAGCTGGGGGGGTGCTGCAACTACTGTAGGTATGCCGGTGAGTGGCACTGGCCCCTGGCCTTGCTGCAAACCATCATTGGAAGTTTGATAGGGATTGCACTGAATCTGAATCTGTATATTGCTTTGGGGACGTGGGAATTTTAACAGTATCGAAATTCTTCCAACCCATGAGCACCTGTATATCTTTCCACTTGGGTCATCTTCAGTCTCTTTCACCAGTGTCTCATGGTTTTCATTGGACAGGTTTCTCACGTCCTTAAATTTATGCCTAGGTATTTTATTCTTTTTGATGTCATTTTAAATGGATTGTTTTCTTAATTTCTTTTCCTGGTGGTTCTTTATTAGTGTGTAGAGGTGCAGGTGATTTTTATCTATTGATTTTGTATCCTGAAACTCTACTGAATTTGTTAATTAGTTCTAAAAGTCTCTTGGTGGAGTCTTTAGGGTTTTTTATATATAATATGTTATCTACAAATAGGAACTATTTTACGTCTTCCTTTCTGATTTGGATGCCTTTTATTTCTTGTCTAATTGCTCTTGCTAGGACTTCCAATTCATGTTGAATAAAAGTGATGAGCATGGGCATCCTTGTCTTGTTCCTGATCTTTGGAGGAAAAGCATTCAGCCTCTCACTGTTCAGTATGATGTTGGCTGTGGGCTTGTTACATAAGATCTTTTTATGTTCATGAGATTCCCTTGTACCATTTTGTTGAGGGTCTTTATCATACATGGATGTTAAATTTTGTCAAATGCTGTTTCTGCATCTGTTGAGATGGTCATATGATTTTTATCCTTCATTTTGTTAATGTGGTGTATCTCACTGATTGATTTGGTGATGTTGAACAACCCTTGCATCCCTGGAATAAATCCTACTTGATTGTGATGTGTGCTCCTTTTAATGTATTGTTGAATTTGGTTTGCTAGTATTTTATTGAAGATTCTTGTGTCTATGTTCATCAGGGATACTGGTCTGTAATTTTCTTTTCTTCTGGTGTTTCTGTTTTGGTATCAGAGTGGTGCTGGCTTCATGAATGAATTTGGAACTCTCCTCCAAGCCCACCCACCAACTTCTGCTTTTAGGAAGAGTTTGAGAAAGATTGGTTTTAATTCATTAAATATTTGGTGAAATTCATCAGAGAAGCCATCTGGTATTGGACTCTTTTTGTTGAGAGATTTTTGATTACTGATTCAATCTCCTTACTAGTAATTGCTCTGTTCAGACGGTTTTTCCTTCATGATTCACTTTTGGTAGGTTGTATTTTTCTAGGCACTTACCTTTCTTCTAGGTTGTGCAGTTTGTTGATGTGTAACTGTTCATAGTAGTCCCATGATCCTTTGGATTCCAGTGGTATCAATTATGTCTCTTCTTTCATTTCTGTTTTCACATTCTCTCTTTTTCTTGGTGAGTCTAGATGAAGGCTACTCAATTTTACTTATATTTAGAAAAAACAATCTGAGTTTCATTGAACTTTCATATTTTTTTAGTCTCAATTTTACTTATTTCTGCTCTGATCTTTATTTTGTTCCTTCTATTAACTTACAATTTAGTTTGTCCTTTTTCTAGTTCTTTGACATAAAAAGTTATTTGAAATCTTTCTTCTTAGTGTGGACATACATCACTATGAATATACCTCTTAGAACTGGTTTTGCTGTGTTCCATACGTTTTACTATTTTGTATTTTCATTTGTTTCAGGATTGTTTTCATTTCTCTTTTGAGATTCTTTGACCCATTAGTTCTTCAGTACCATATTTAATCTCCACATATTTGTGAATTTTCTAGCTTCTTCTTATAATAGATTTCTAATATCATACCATTATGTTCAGAAAAGATGCATGTCATCTTAAATTTGTTAAGACTTATTTTGTGAACTAACATGATCTATTCTGGAAACTGTTATGTATGACCTTGAGAGGAATGTGTATTCTGTTGGCTTTGAATGGAATACTCTGTATAGTATCTTTTAAGTCCATCTAGTCTAGTATGTCATTTAAGGCCAATATTTCCTTAATGACTTTCTGTCTGAATGATCTATATACTGAAAAAGTGGAGATTTCAAGTCCTCTAATATTACTGTATTGCTGTCTATTTCTCCCTTTAAGTCCGTTAATATTTTTGTATATATTTAGGTGCTCCAATATTGGTGCATATGTTTATAAATATATATCTCCTTATTAGATTGACTCACTTACCAATATGTAATGACCTTCTTTGTTTTTTATTACAATCTTTGTCTTAAAGTTTATTTTCTCTGATAGCATAGCTACCTGAACATTCTCTTGATTTCGATTTGCATGGAATATCTGTTTCTATCCTTTCATTCTCAGTGTAGGTGTTTCTTTAATGCTGAAGTAAGCCTCTTATAGGTGGCATGTAATTGAATCTTATTTTTTTAAACACTTCAGCCATGCTATTTCTTTTGATTGGATAATTCATTTGTGTTTAAAGTAATTATTGATAGGTAAGGCCTGAGTATTGACATTTTGTTGTTTCTGGCTGTTTTATAGATGTATGGTTCCTTGCTTCTCATCCTACTATCTCTTTTTGTGTGTTTTGATGTCTTTTGATATCAGTATGCTGGATTCTTAATCATTTTTCACTGTGTGTAATTAATACATGTTTTTCCCACTGGCTATCATGAAGCTTACCTAAAATATTGTAAAATTATAACACTCTATTTTAAACCGATAACAACTCAGCATTCCTAAACTTCATACCTTTATATCTCTTCCTCCTCACATTTTAGGTTATTGATGTCACAGTTTACAAATTTTTTATATTGTGTATCCAATAACAGATTATGGTAGCTATGGTTATTTTTACTACTTTTATTTTTAACTTTTAAACTAGAGGTGTAAGTCAGTAAATACCACTATTATGTTACAGATTCTAACTTTGATCATATATTTATCATTACTAGTGACTGTTATTCTACCATTTTATATTTTTATGATGTTAGAGTCTTGTTACTTCCATACAAAGAACCCCCTTTAGCATTTCTTATAAGGCAGATATAATGGTAATGAACACCCTCAGCTTTGTTTGGTGATTTTTTTATCTTTCCTTTATTTCTGAAGAACAGCTTTGTTGGGTTTAGAATTCTTGGTTGACTGTTTTTTTTTTTTCTTTTAGTATTTTTGAATATATCATCCCATTATTTCCTGGCCTGAAAAGTTTCTGCTGAGAAATTTGCCTATAATCTTATGGGGGGTTCATGTAACCTCTTCTCCTACAGCTTTCAAAATTCTTTGTCTTTGTCTTTTGAAAATTTACTTAAAATGTGTCTCAGTGTAGCCCTATTTGGGTCCAACCTATTTGGGGTCCTTTGGATCTAGATGTCCATTTTTTTCCATAGGCTTTGGAAGTTTTCAGCCATTATTTCCTTAAATATACTTTGTATCCCTTTCTCTTTCTCTTTCTCTTTTTCTGGAATTCCCATAATGGAGATATTGTTTCTTTTGATTCTGTCCTATAAGTCCTATAGGCTTTCTTCACTTTTTTACATTCTTTTTTCTTTTTGTTCTTCTAACTGAATAAATAGCTTGTATATACTGATTTTTTTCTTCTGTAATGTTGAATCTGCTTTTGAAGCTCTCTATTGAACTCTTTCATTCAGTCATTGTATTTTTTAGTGCTAGGATTTCTGTTTGCTGTTTTGCTTTTTTTTTCTTTTTGATGGCTTCCATTTCTTTGTTGAACTTCTTGTTTTCCTCATTCATTGTGTTCCAAATTTCATTTTCTTGTCTGTGTTTTCCTATAGTTCACTAAATTTTTAGAGGATTATTCTGAATTCTTTGCTTGATATTTCTTTTTATAGTGTATATCCATTACCAAATTTTATCCTTAATACTAGCTTTATAAATGGTTTACCTACCACCTTTACATTAGGTTATTCTGAATTTTATTATGTATTTGCCATTACCAATGAGATATACACTTTGTTTTCCTGCTACTAATTAGAAGCCTTTTATTTTGGCTTTAAGAAGACCTTTTACATTTCTTGTGAGGCCAGTCTAGTGGTGGTGAACTTCCTTAGCTTTTGCTTGTCTGGAGAACTCTCTCTCTCCTTCAAGTGAAGCACAGGTTTTCTGAGTAGAGTATTCTCACTTGGCTGTTCTGTTCCTTTCAGCACTTTGAATATATCATACCACTCCCCTGGCCTGGAAAGTTGCTGCCAAGAAATTTGCTGATAGTCCTATGAGGATTCCCTTACAGGTAACAAGTTGTTTTTCTCATGCTGCCTTTAAAATTCTCTCCTTGTCTTTAACGTTTGACACTTTAAACATGTGGTCTGGTGTGGGTCTCTTTGGTTCATCTTATTTGAGATATTTTGGGCTTCCTAGATCTTGGTGTCTGTTTCCTTTCCCAGGTAAGGCAAATTTCAACCATCATTTCTTGGAATAAAATTTCTGCCCTATCTCTCTCTCCTTTCCTTCTGGGAAAGGTGATTTTCAGGTCTTCCTATGTCACCATCTTGACCTAGAACTTCATTTTTTTTTTCATTGAAAGATAGAAGAAATGCCTAACAAAAGGTGTAAGGATATACAAAACTCACTTCTTTTAATTGAAATTCTAAAATACTGGAAAATAAATTGTCCTCCACTTAATTAAACATATTAAACATTTAAATGACTGGGACTAAATCTTTGTAATCACATCTGGTAGCACAGTGCTTGCTTTAGTTTGTACCTAGTATATGTCTACTGAACAAATGAATAAATAGGTTGAGTAATTATGTTGTGATATTTGTTGGCTATTACCAAATGCTTTCACAATCAGGTGCCATTCCATTAAGTGGAAAAGGGATGGAAACAATGTTCAGTGAGAAGTGTGCAGAAGGGCATCCCAGTGATGGCAGAAACCTCTGCTCAGTTTTTCAAAAATTTTGGGACTTGTACCTTTACTACCATTAAAGATGGATGTTTCTAAGTGGTATATAGACCTGACATTAACTAACTAAATTCCATATGAAGAAATGTATCTCCCTTTACAAGTACCTTTTGAGGTTTTAGGAAAACTCAGATGGTACTAAAATGTCCCTCCTGGCTGCTCGGGCCCACTCCCCCTCCCACCCCTCCATCTCCCACTGGCTCCTGTTACTTTAACAAATAGCAAGGCTAGAGCTCAGAGCATTTGACAGCAAAACTGCCCAGCTAGAATTTACTAAAATTTTCGTTTAGTTTCATTATTTTTATTTCTACAGTATCTCAAGGCAACTGATAGCATGTGTCCCTTTATAATAGTGACATAAATTTTCCTTTTAAAAATTATATTTTGGATTTTTTTAATGATCCAAATAAGGAAAATATAAACAAATAATACATATGGTATGTAGATTTTAAAAGTGAAAATATGAAAGTGGTCCAGGGCTGAAACGTGAGAATCATCTAGCCCTCTGCAGAATGCATGAGATCTCTTGTTCTCTGGCCTATGAAGTTAATGAATGCAGTCTTCCTTATTTTATATGGTTGCTTCAAATTGTAATACTAGAAGAAGAAAAGTCTAGTACTTAGCATTCATTAATAGTTTTATTTTATTCTCAAATCAGACCTAAGGGGTTTCAGCTAGAGTTTCATGGGATGCATCTATTAAGAATTACCTCTGATAAATCCTCATCAGAGAAAGTTCAGAATAAGAAGTCAGCTAACATTTTAGGCTTAATTGAAGGAGGACCTCCATCATATTCTTTCACATATAAGATTGTGTTGTCATAATAAATACACCTAAATACATATTATCTTTGTCCTTTCTGTAGAGTATATCTTAGCAGCGCTCTGACAGTTTATGTATGGAGACCTAGAGGGCTAATGTGAAATAATCCTTAAGAGAAAGTTTCACAAGCTGCAAAGATGATTACAGAAAAACATGTTAGAAAGAGGGGATTAAGTCAAATACTTTTTTTCCCATACTACTAATGAAGTAGTGTGCAAGGTACACATATAAAATAAAAATTCGAGTTCTAAACCATACGTGTTTTTTTGTTGTTGTTAACTTTTCTGCTTTTTTTTCTGTCCTGCTTTGAAATCTACATTATATCTTATTTGTCGTATGTCTTCCGTCTAGTCGTAAAAATATGCCAGGTGACTTTAAATAGATCAGAATTCATGGCAAGTAAAGCTATTCACATAGCAAATAATTGCACGAACAGATTTTTATAAAGTGAAAAATATCTCTGAACTATTTTTTTTCCCAATAATTCTAAACAACCCCAATGAAGGAACAGTTTGGTCAATGTTACAAAGCACTTCAGAGATAGCAAGATCGAAGGATAGGCTGATTGCTTGGAAAAACCAAGTGAATAGTTGAAGTACCTATTTAAGAGTTCAGACAAAACAGAATAACCGAGAAATTGCTGTCACATAGAAGGAGATGGAAGCGGGGTAAAGCGGGATTTTAGCCTGATTATTGTGGTCAGTTGTCCACGATGATCAAATATATTGCATAAGTGTTGATATCATATTTCTGGTGCAGATACAATCGCAAATTCCAATGAAACTGTGAATGAGAAAGCATAAATATACATTGAACCAGGATTGACTTGGCTGTTACTACTAACCGTTTCTACAATCTTCTTTATTAAAATTATTATGTGACTGACATTATGATTTAAATGATTTTACTTTCTATCCCATAGGGATTTTATTTCAAACTATGGAGTTTGGGGAAGGAGAGACCCGAGGAAGTCGTTCTTTTGCTAGGCCAAATCATATTTACACCAGACTGCGAAAGGTGCTTTTTCCTATTTCTCTTGAGCTTGTGCGACTCCACCTCCGAGCACCCAGCCAAGCAGGTGGGACGTAGGCTGGATTTCAGCCCTCCCTTAGTTCCTCCTGAGAAAGTAATCTACACAGCTGTGTGAAGAAGCCCTGAAGAGAATCAAGGATTTCTGAAGCAACATCTAGAATATCTTTTTGTGCCTTTTCTTAACAATGCGTTTGAATATTTAACACCCAGTATTATCAAGACAGTCATTTCCATAGTTAACCAACTATCTTGGCAAACTAGGTCACTTACCTCTATAGACTAACAACGCTTCTAATTTTTTTTTTTTTTTTGCAAGAAGCCCATTGCTGGTCTCATTTGTGAAAAAGAGATGCCCTATTACAGCAGTGATCATTGAAATTTTCCTTAAGGAAAGCATTGATTCAAGACTTGCAATGATTTCATCATTGACCCAGTGGCCCTGGGAGCACAAAACCTCAGATAAGAGCAGAGCTTATGTGCCAATTCAATTTCTATCAGGTGGAATGATACAATAAATCCAAAAGACAATAATGGGTAGATCCACTGAGTTAACATCCGTGACAATAAATACAATGAAAAATCTTTTAATGCAATTTGCTCCACCAGCCAGGATTCAAATGTGATTGATTTTTAAACTTAAAAACAGCCTTAAAATTAGGTCTTAGAATTAAATGCTATAGTTCTCTGAAAGCAAAAATGGGGAAATATATATTTGGAGCATTTTGAGCTGGTTTAGATGTAATTGGGTGTATAATGGGTATATTTTCCTTTGTTCCAGATCATTAGAAGTCTCAAAAATGTTTTTTTCTTAAGCGGGGGATGGAATTCAGAATCAGGAAAGGAGGTGACCTTTAATTTAAGAAGGCTAGAATTATCATATCATGTGGGATATTAAACTTGCAAAATTGCAATGTCCTCATCTGGCTTGCTCTTTGGAACTTAGTTATCTATAAATTTGACATTATTTGTATAAAATACATTAAAACAAAAAATGTAACCTGAATTGTTATTAAATTTGTGCAAATGCAGTCACTAAATTATAACAGTAAAGCATTATTATGCAAATTGGAGCTAATTTTGCAATATCCCTATTTAATTGTTTACAGTGCAGAAGAATTATGGCACTGTTAAGCAGGACAGGATGTTATGTGAAAGGGTGTTTTTAATTTGAACAATTTTCACTTCCTGTGATTTTTTTTTTAAGTTATAGTAAGCATGGAAAAGGGATTTAGTATGGAGAAACCAGGGCAGATGTCCCCTGCATTGTGTGCTCAAGGACTTAGCTAATTAATATTTTCTATGTGCTTCAGATGTGGAGGTGGAGATGGGCCCACTTCAGAGGTGCACAAGCTTCCTTTTTTCAGTCTTTGTGAGATATTAGATAGAACAGTCTACAAAGATTCACTCCCAGGAATATTTTTAAGAGATTTGTTTTGAGATGAAGGGCTACTTGAGTGTGAGGCACCCTAAGTGGTCCTAAGCCTCCAGCTGTGTTCCTTAGCAGAAGGGGTTAGAGAAGGCTGCTCCAATGTGACAGCACAGAATTACATTTGAAATGGCACTTAAGGAAAGGTTTGGGGAAGAGGCAAGACCACTCTCCATCCAGTGAAGAAATCACTTAGTAAACAGTTTTGGCAAGAGGTCAGTGAATGCCACCTCAAAGGAAAGGCGTTTCTTCATCTTTGATAAGCAAAAGTCAGTGTTTGGAATTATTAGTGGAGGGCATTCTGCCTCCTGTTTCCCTTATAATCCTTACTTTATCCTTCTTATTACTCAGCGATTTCATTTAAGCTAAACTGTCAGCATGTGAGAAACGTCTCTACCAATGAGATGACTTTTTTTTTTCTTTTTGTTGTTGTTCCAGAAAGTCTTGCCAAGTTTATGAGCCAAGAAATAGTTGAATTATAATGGCTGGAACTTCAAAGAGAAAGGAGAATGAAAGGTTTTAAAACATTTTTATAAAAATCCCTGACTCTTAAAATCAGCAGGGGCTGATGGATATGAGAATAGCATAGTAAAGTTCATAGATGGGACAAGGAGGGGGCTTTCTATCTGATGATAAGAAGGTGCCCCCAGGTGGAGCCTCCTTGCCTAGTTATTCTCCATCTCTGGGGGGAAAACTGTGACTATAAAATCCAAGGAAGAAACACAGGATAAGAGCATTGTGTTTCTTTTTGCTTTAACACAAGTTGCCCTGCTGATGTGATCCACCTTTTTTTCTTTATTTTGGCATCTTTCAGAAACCTCAGTGCAGAGTCTCTTGATCACTCCCACATTTATATGAAAATGAGCTAATTTATTAATTACCTTTTGGGTTTGTTTGGTGTGCCCTCCATGACGCCTGCAAGCACCTTTTTGACCTCCTTGTGATGCCTTCTATCGCTGCTTTGCTCCCCTCTGCAAAACCTGCTGTACAAAATTGACCTCAAAGTCAACACTGTTACCTCTCCTGGAAAACTTTGCACTTCAACAGAGATCAAAGCTAAAGACTAACAAGACCCATTGCTTTCTAAATTTAGACAGTAGTGAGCATTTTATTCCAGATCTCAATTAGGAATGATGTTTGACTGCTAGTAACAGAGTCTAGAAATAACCATGACTTAAATAAGGGAGTTTCTCTTACATCAGAGAAGTCCAGTGATAGGCAGTCAAGGGCTGTGGGTGTTCCATGATTATCAGGGATGCCGTCCCTTCTACTTTACTGCCTCTTGATCCTGAAAGCATAGATTTCTTCCTAAAGTTTACCTCATAGTCTAGGACGGGTGCTGTCATTCAGGCAGGAAAGAAGTCAGGGCAGGTGGTGGTATGAATGAGGTTTAGCTGACTATCCCCCTTTTAGGGTGTTTCCTACAATTTTGGCTTATATCTTACTGACCATAACTTTTTACTTTGGGATATCTCTGCTCTAGATAAATGCAGGGGCTTTAATATTAATAACAAAGAAGAGAACAATTATTTAATAGGTGACTAGAAGTTTCTGCTGCACTCCTAAAATACAAATTCCCTGATAGTTACCAACTACTTCAATTATATCCAGGCCCAGTCCTCTTTGTTAGCCCAATCTATCACATTTTCAAAAAGACTTGTATTGTAGTTAACATATGGAATGAAACACATGGTCCCATAATCAAGAACGTAGTTCAAATTTTACTCTCAGTTATACTGAGAATGACCGATTGAACATATTTATTGCTCATTAGTCTTTCATGATTAGGCAACCTTTAATTTTTTTCAATAATGGGACACTAGATTATCATGAATAACAACAAAGGAAGCTGGGAAGATGCCCAAATTAAACACCAATTTTCAGAGTTGAGAAAACATCCCCACTTAAACTGTCAATTGAGTTTCACACATATGAAACTGAATGAAGCCAATTACTTTTCTAAATAATCTCAAATTCTGTGCTTGCAGACAAACCCACACGCAGTAGAGAATTATAGTTCATATAAGTGAAAAAGACAGAGGAATTCTTGTTGTTTAAAGGAAATCGTCAAGAACAGTGTCTTAATATTTTAGTGTGTTGGTATGAATTATATAGCATTTAAGGATAAACAACTAAGGTAATATCTTTTTTAGTTTCTCCTTTTGCCTTTCCCTGCTTATCCTAACAAAGTGGGGTTAATGAGGAGACAAATGATAAACTCTGCAGAAAGCCAGAGTCAAAATTGCCTTTTTGGCAAAAATACTGCTGTTTTGGAGCATGGATGGTGATACCTGAAAGAGGAAGGGGAGGACATGCTCAAATCCATAAAGTATGTCTTTAACAGCCATGAGACTTTTGGACTGGGTGCTTAATGCTATAGCGTCTTCCCCCTTGTTCAATAAAGACCTTTCCAGAGGTCATTTTTATGGCTTTTGTTCAATCCAGTCTGAGTCACTAGTGCCTCTCGGTGGATTCCGAACCTGAGTTCACTCACAGCTGACTTCTGGCGCAGGCTCTACACTTTAGGGGCAAGACGCTTTGGGAAAGGGACCCAGACTCTCTGGGGCTGTTTCTTCACCTCCGAAATGCTGTTGTGAAGATGAGTGAAAAGACTTGGCATGTAGTGCCGGCTTGAAAATTAGTTAGGTGTCAGGGAGACAAGGGAAAAGATGGAGGCCATTTGGAGACTTGTGGACAAAATCATCTATTTTGGGGCGCTTTTGGTTGCCTGGTAGGATATGATGGCCAATCAAACATGCGCGGTGATCACCTTCACACATTTCACCCGCCCCCGGCCCCTGTCTCTGGAACAACCAGTCTGTCCTATGTATCTATGAATTACATGTTGGTTTGGTTTGGTTTGTTTATTTAGTTTCCACATATAACTTAGCTCATGCAGTATTTGTCTTTCTCGGACTTGTTTCATTTACATAATGCCCTCAAGGTCCAATCAATTTGTAAATGGAAAGATTTCCTTCTTTTTATTGCTGAATGCTATTTCATTGTACATATATACAACATCTTTCTTTAGTCATTCATCTGTCAATAGATACTTAGGTTGTGTACATAATGCCACATAATACTGTAGTCAACATGGGAGTACAGATAGCTTTTCAAGTTAGTTTTTGTTTTCTTTGGATAAATAACATACACTGGAATTCCTAGATCATATGATAGTTCTGTTTTTAATTTTTTGAGGAGCTTCCGTACTGCTTTGCACAGCGGCTGCACCAATTTATGTTCCCACTGACAGTGCACAGCTGTTTCCTTTCCTCCACAGGCGGACCAACACTTATTTTTTGTCTTTGTGACAGTAGCCATTCTAGTAAGCGTGAGATGATATCTCACTCTGGTTTTGCTCTGCACTTCCCTGATGATTATTGATGTCGAGCACCTTTTCATGTGTCTGCTGGCCATTTGTACCTTGTCTTTGGAAAACTGTGTTTTCAGACCCTTAGCCCATTTATAATATGATTGACTTTTTGCTACCGAGTTGATGAGTTCTTCATATGTTTTGGATATTAACCCCCTGATCAGATACGTGACTTGCAAATATTTTCTCCCATCCAGTAGGCTGCTTTTCACTTTATTGATGGTTTCCTTTGCTGTACAGAAGCTTTTAATTTCATATAGTTCCACTTGTTTATTTTTATTTTGTTGCTTTTGATATGAAATCCAAAAACTCATCACCAAGACTGAAGTCAATAGCTTACGGCTTATGTTTTCTTCTAGGAATTTAATGGTTACAGCTCTTATGTTCAAGTCTTTAATCCATTTTGATCTCAGTTTATATGCAGTGTAAGATAGTGGCCATCTTGCAGGTGGATGTCCAGTTTTCTCCACAGCATTTATTGGAGAAACTGTCCTTCTCCCAGTGTATTCTTGGCTCCTTTGTCCTAAATTAATTGACCATATATACATGAAGTTACATCTGGGATGTCTGTTGTTTCATTGATCTATTTATCTGTTTTGTTTTTGTTTTTAATTGAAGTATAGTTGACAAAGAATATTAGTTTCAAGTGTACAGCATAGTGATTTGACATTTAAATGCATTATGAAATGATTACCATAAGTCTAGTTATCATTGGTCAACATTACAAATGTATTACATTATTGACTATATTCCCTATGTTGTACTTTACATCCCTGTGACTTCATTATTTTATAACTGGAGGTATGTACCTATTAGTCCCCTCCACCTATTTAACCCATTCCCCCAACCCCCTTCCCTCTGGCAACTACTGGTGTGTTCCCTGTATTTATTAGTCTACTTCTGTTTGTTTGTTCATTTGTTTTTTTAGATTCTACATGTAAGTGAAATCATATGGTATTGGGCTTTTTCTGTCTGACTTCATGTAACATAATGTCCTGTAAGCTCACATTAGTCACAAATGGGAAATTTTCACTGTTCTTCAATGATTGTAATAATCCAGTCTGTGTGTGTGTGTGTGTGTGTGTGTGTGTGTGTGTACTACATCTTTATCGATTCATCTAGCAATGGACACTTAGGTTGCTTCCCTATTTTGGCTACTGTAAATAATACTGCAAGAAACATAGGGGTGCATATATCTTTTTGAAATAGTGTTTTTGTTTTCTTTGGATAATACCCAATAGTGACACTACTGGGTCATATGGTATTTCTATTTTTAATTTTTTTGACTAATCTCCATGCTGTTTTCCATAGTGGATGCACCAATATATGTTTCCACCAATAGTGTACAAGGGTTCCCTTTTCTTCATGTCCTCACCATCATTTATATCCTGGTTTGTTTTATTAGCCATTCTAACTGGTATGAGGTGATATCTCATTGTGGTTTTGATTTGTATTTCCTGATGATTAGTGATGTTGAGCACCTTTTCATGTGCCTGTTGGCCATATATATGTCTTCTTTGGAAAAATGTCTATTCAGGTCCTTTGCCCATATTTTAATCGTGAATTATTTGTTTTTCTGATGAGTTGTATAAGTTCTTCATATATTTTGGATATAAGTCCCTTATCAGATATATCATTTGTAAATAAATATATTCTCAAAGGGATTGTTTTCTTAATTTTTTCTTTCTGCTACTTCGTTATTAGTGTGTAGAAACAGAAAAGATTTCTGTATGTAAATTTTATATCCTGAAACTTTACTGAATTCACTTATCCTAATGGTTTTTGGTGGAGTCTATAGGGTTTTCTGTATATAGCACCCTGACATCTGTAAATAGTGACAGTTGTACTTCTTCCTTACCAATTTCGATGCTTTTTATTTCTAGTCTAATTGCTGTGGCTAGGACCTCTAGTACTCTATTAAATAAAAGTGGTAGGAGTGGATATCATTGTCTTGTTCTTGATCTTAATGGAAAAACTTTCAGTTTTTCACAGTGAATGTGACTTTGACATGTATGGCCTTTATGTACATTCCCTCTAAACTCCTTTTATTGAGAGTTTTTATCATGAATGGATGTCAAATTTTGTCAAATGATTTTTCTGCATCTATTGAGAAGATCACTTGATTTTAATCCGTTTTGTTAATGTGTATCACATTGATTGATTTGTGGTATTGAACCATCCTTGCATGCCTGGAATAAATCCCATTTGCTCTTGTTATGAACCTTTTAATCTATTATTGAATTCTGTTTGCTAATATTTGTTGAGGATTCTTACAGCTATGTTCACCAAGCATATTGGCCTCTAATTTTTTTTTTTATAGTATCTTTGTCTGGTTTCAGTGTCAGGGTAAAGCTGGCCTCATTGAATGAATTTGGAAGCATTTCTTCATCTTCAACTTTTGGAATAGTTTAAGAACAGTTATTAACTCTTCTTCAAATTTTTGGTAGAATTCACCTGTGAAGTCATCTGGTTATAGACTTTAATTTGTTGGGAGTTGTTTGATTACTGATTCAATATTATTACTACTGATCCATCTGTTCATATTTTCTATCCCTGACTCAGCTTTGGAAGATTACATGTGTATGAATTTATCCATTTCTTCTAAATTGTCCAATTTATTGGCATATAATTTTTCATGGAATTCTCTTATAATCCTTTGTATGTCTGTGGTATCATTCATAATTTTTCCTCTCATTTCTGATTTTATTTGAGCCCTCTTTATTTATTATTTTTTATGTGTATGGCTGAAGATTAATCAAATTGGTTTATCATCACAAAGAATCAGCTTTTAGTTTCATTGATCTTTCTTTTCTTTTCTTTTCTTTTTTGGTCTCTCATTTATTTCTACTCTGATCTTTATTATTCACTTCCTTCTACTAACTTTGGGCTTTGTTTTTACTCTTTTTCTAATCCTTTAGGTGTGAACTTTTTTCTTGAGGTTGGTCTGTATCACTGTAAACCTCCGTCTTTGAACTGCTTTTGGTGTGTTCCAAAGATTAGGAAACATTGTGTTTCTGTTTTACTTGTCTCGATTTATTTTATTATTTCCACTTTGATTTTTTTCATTGACCCATTGGTCATTTAGGCATATGTTCTTTAGCCACCGTGTGTTTGTCTTTTTCCCAATTTTTCCCTGTAATATTTTCTAGTTTCATACCATTTTGGTCAGAAAAGATGCTTGATGCAATTTCAGTGTTCTCTAATTTGTTAAGTCTCGTTTTGTGGCCAAATATGTGGTCTACCCTGAAGAATATTCCATGTGCACACACTTGAAATGAATATGTATTCTACCATTTTAGGATGGATTGTTCTGTATATAATTGTTAAGTCCATGTGGTCTAATGTGTCATTCAAACCACTGTTTTCTTATTGATTTTCTGGCTGGATGATCTAGCCATTAATGTAAATAGGGTATTAAAGTACCCTACTATTATTGTTTTTCTGTCAATTTCTCCCTCTATGGTGGTTAATATTTGTTTTATATATTTAAGTGTTTCTATGTTGGGTTCATAGATATTTACAATTGTTATATCTTTTTAATGGATTGAGCCATTTATCATTATGTAATGGTCTTCTTTGTCTCTTGTTACAGTATTTGTTTTAAAATCAATCTTTTCCGATATAGATATTATTATCCCAGCTTTTTGTTTTTGTATCATAGGTGCATGGGTCTTCTTTGTTTTGTTTTGTTTTTTTCCATTCAGTCACCTTATGTCTTTTGATTAGAACATTTAGAGTAATTATTGATAGTTATGTACTTATTGCCATTTTGTTAATTTTTTTCTGGTCGTTTTTGTAGTTCTCTGTTTATTATTCTCTTGCTCTCTTTTCTTTTGATTGATGACTTTAGTGTTACGGTTGGCTTCCTTTATCTTTATTTTTTGTTTATCTAATAGATTTTTGGTTTGTGTTTACCATAAGGTTCATATATAACAGCCTAAGTATGTAGCAGTCTATGCTAAGTTGTTGTAGGTTCAGTTTGAAAACATTGTAAAAACATATTTTTACATCCCCCTCCACATTTCATATGTATATATCATATTTTACATCTTTTTATTTTGTGAATCCCTTAATTTTTTTAGATATCTTATTTTATTGTTTTTTCTTTTAATCTTTATAATAGTCTTATAAGTAATTGGTGTACTGTCTTTACTATTGTTTGTTTCTGCCAGTGAAATGTTTTCCTTTGATAATTTTCTATTTCTAGTTGTGTCTTTTTTCTCTCATAGGAGTCCCCTTAACAATTCTTGTAAGGCCGGTTTAGTGGTCTTTAACTCTTCCTTGTCTAGGAAACTATCTCTCCTTCAATTCTGAATGATAACCTTGCAGAGTATTTATTGTATTCTTGGTTTAGGTTTTTTTCCTTCTGCACTAGAATATATCATGCCATTCCCTTCTGGACTGCAAAGTTGCTGCTGAAAAATCAGCTAATAGCTTTATGGGGTGTCCCTTGTATATAACAAGTTTCTTTTCTCTTGCCACTTTTAAGATTATCTCTTTAGGTTTAACCTTTTTAATTATGTGTCTTGTGGACCTCCTTGCAACATCTAGTATGAGGCTCTGTTCTTCCTGGACCTGGATGTTTGTTTCCTTCCCCAGGTTAGAGGTGTTCTCAGCTATTATTTCTTCAAGTAATTTCTTGCCCCTTTCTCTTTTCTCCTTCTGGGACCCCTATAATGCAAATGTTGGTACACTTGATGCTGTCCTAGAGGTCCTTAAACCAATATTCTTTTTTTTTTTTCTTTTTTCTGTTCAGCTTGTGTGCTTTCCATCCCCCTGTATTCCTGATCACTGATCTGTTTTCTGTATTCTCTAATCTGCTCTTTATTCCCCACAGTGTATTCCTCATTTCAGTTATTGTATTTTTCAGTCTGATTGGCTCGTTTTTATATAGTCTGTCTCTTGAAGTTCTGAGTTCATCCACTCTTCTCTCAAGTCTGGTGAGCATCTTTATAACTGTCACTTTGAACTCTTTATCACATAGATTGCTTATCTCCATTTTGTTCTTCTACTGAACTTTTGTCTTGTTCTTTCTTTTGGAGCATATTCCTCTGTATCCTCATTTTATTTGACTGTGTTTGTTTTTATGAGGTAGATGAAATAGCTACCTCTCCCTCTCTTGAAGGAGTAGCCTTGTGTAGGAACATCTCCTGTGTAGATTGTGTGTGCCTGGCAGTTTTGACTGACTGGGTGGAACTGTAGCAGGCATGGGCTGGGTTTCCTGTGTCACTCTGCACCAGGGTCACCCTGGCAGGACAACTGGAGCTGAAGTAGGTGCAGGCTGGTATGTCCTGGAGCAGTCAGCACAGGGGGCACCCTAGCAGGAATATTGGAGTTGAATTGGGCATGGATAGGGGGAGTCCTGTAGTGCTCTGCACAGGGTGTACCCTGCCTCTGCCCATTTTTTAATCAAATTGGTTTTGTTTGTTTGTTTGTTTTGGTATTGAGCTATATGAGTTCTCTACACTTTGGATATTAACCTCTTATGAGATATCTTTTGCAAATATTTGTCCCTTTCAGTAGGTTGCCTTTTTATTTTGTTGTTGATTTCCTTTGCTTTGCACAAGCTTTTTAGTTTGATGTAGTCCCATTTGTTTATTTTTGCTTTTGTTGCCCTTGCCTAGAAAGACATATCCAAAAATATATTGATAAGACCAATGTCCAAGCTTTTACTTCTGTTTTCTTTATGAGTTTCATGGTTTCAGGTCTTACATTTTGGTCTTTATTCATTCTGAGTTTATTATTATAAATGGTGTAAGAGAGTGGTACAATTTCATTCTTTTGCATGTAGCTGTCCTGTATTCCTAACAACATATAATGAAGACACTATCATTTCCCCATTATATGTTCTTCCTTCCTTTGTTGTAGATTAATTGAACATATGCGCATGGGTTTATTTCTGGGATCTCTATTCTGTTCCATTGATTTTGGTTTGTTTTTATGCCATTACTAAACACATGTACGTAGTTTGAAAACAAAAAGCATGATGCTTTCAGCTTAGTTCTTTCTCAAGGTTTCTGGCTATTTGGGGTCTTTTGTGGTTCTACACAAAATTTAGAATTATTTTTGTCTATATGAAAAATGCCATTGGAACTCTGATAGGGATTGCCTTGAATCTGGAGATTGCTTTGAGTGTTGTAGACATTTTAACAATATTCTTCCAACCCATGAATACAGAACATGTTTCCATTTTTTTGTGTCATATTCAGTTTCTTTCATCAGTGTCTTACAGTTTCCAGTGTACAGGTCTTTCACTTCCTTGGTTAAATTTATTCCTAGGAATTTTATTCTTTTTGATGTAATTATAAATGGAATTGTTTTCTTAATTTCTCATTCTGATAGTTCATTATTAGTGTATAGAAATGAATCTGATTGTTGTCTATAGATTTTGTATCCTGTAATTTTACTGATTTCATTTACTAGTTCTAACAGTTTCTTTGGTACAGTCTTTAGGCTTTTGTTTATAAAATCATGCCTTCTGAAAATAGGGGCAGTTTTATTTCTTCTTTTCCCGTTTGGATGCCTTTTATTTTCCTTGCCTAATTGCTCTGTCTAGGAATTCCAATATTATGTTGAATAAAAATGATGAGAGTGGACATCCTTGTCTTCTTCCTGATCTTAGATGAAATGCTTTCATCTTTTCGCCATTGAGTATTATGATAGTTGTAGGCTTGTCATGTATAGCCTTCATTATATTGAAGTATGTTCTCTCTACCCACTTAGTTGAGAGTTTTTATCATGAGTACATGTTGAATTTTATCAAATGCTTTTTCACCATCTAAGAGACAATAATGTGGCTTTTAGCCTTCCTTTCGTTAATGTGGTGTTTTATGGTGACTGGTTTGTAGATGTCCCATCCTTTCATCCCTGGAATAAATTTAACTTCATCATGGTATATGATTCTTTTAATGCATTGGTTTTTTTTTTGTTTTTATTTTGTTTTTGTTTTTTTACAATTTATTTTGGTATCATTAATCTACAGTTACATGTGCAATATTATGGTGATTAAACTACCCCCTTCATCAGGTCCCCCCTACCAACCCCATTACAGTCACTGTCCATCAGCGTAGTGAGATGCTATAGAGTCACTACTTGTCTTCTCTGAGTTGTACAACCCTCCCCGTGCCCCTGCTACCTTACGTCTGCTAATCATAATACCCCTTTTACCCTGTTATCCCTCCCTTCCCACCCATTTTCCCCAGTCCCTTTCCTTTTGGTAACTATTAGTCCGTTCTTGGGTTCTGTGCGTCTGCTGCTGTTTTGTTCCTTCAGTTTTTTTCTTTCTTCTTATACTCCACATATGAGTGAAATCATTTGATACTTGTCTTTTTCGGCTTGGCTTATTTCACTGAGCATAATACCCTCTAACTCCATCCATGTTGTTGCAAATGGTAGGATTTGTTTTCTTCTTATGGCTGAATAATATTCCATTGTGTATATGTACCACATCTTCTTTATCCATTCATCTACTGATGGACACCTAAGTTGCTTCCATTTCTTGGCTATTGTAGATAGTGCTGCAATAAACATAGAGGTGCATCTGTCTTTTTGAAACTGGGCTGCTGCATTCTTAGGGTAAATTCCTAGGAGTGGGATTCCTGGGTCGAATGGTATTTCTATTTTGAGTTTTTTGAGGAACCTCCATACTGCTTTCCACAATGGTTGAACTAATTAGCATTCCCACCAGCAGTGTAGGAGGGTTCCCTTTTCTCCACATCCTCGCCAACATTTGTTGTTGTTTGTGTTTTGGATGTTGGCCATCCTCACTGGTGTGAGGTGATATCTCATTGTGGTTTTAATCTGCATTTCTCTGATGACCAGCGATATGGAGCATCTTTTCATGTGCCTGTTGGCCATCTGAATTTCTTCTTTAGAGAAGTGTCTATTCATGTTCTCTGCCCATTTCTTAATTGGATTATTTGATTTTTGTTTGTTAAGGTGTGTGAGTTCTTTATATATTTTGGATGTCAACCCCTTCTCAGATGCATCATTTATGAATATATTTTCCCATACTGTAGGATGTCTTTTTGTTCTACTGATGGTGTCCTTTGCTGTACAGAAGCTTTTAAGCTTGATATAGTCCCACTTGTTCATTTTGGCTTTTGTTTCCCTTGCCCGGGGGGATATGTTCATGAAGAAGTCACTCATGTTTATGTCCAAGAGATTTTTGCCTATGTTTTTTTCTAAGAGTTTTATGGTTTCATGACTTACATTCAGGTCTTTGATCCACCTTGAGTTTACCTTTGGGTATGGGGCTAGACAGTAGTCCAGTTTCATTCTCTTACATGTAACTGTTCAGTTTTTCCAACACCAGCTGCTGAAGAGGCTGTCATCTCTCCATTGTGTATCCAAGGCTCCTTTATCAAATATTAATTGGCTGTAAATGTTTGGGTTAATGTTTGGATTTTCTATTCTGTTCTACTGGTCTGTGGGTCTGTTTTTGTGCCAGTACCAAATTGTCTTGATTACTGTGGCTTTGTAGTAGAGTTTGAAGTCAGCGAGCGTAATTCCCCCTGTTTGATTCCTCCTTCTCAGAATTGCTTTGACTATTCGGGGTCTTTTGTGGTTCCATATGAATTTTTGAGTTATTTGTTCCAGTTCATTGAAGAAAGCTGTTGGTAGTTTGATAGGGATTGCATTGAATCTATAGATTGCTTTAGGTAGTATAGCCATTTTCACAATATTTATTCTTCCTAGCCAAGAGCATGGGATGCATTTCCATTTGTAGTGTCCTCTTTAATTTCTCTTTGGAGTGTCTTGTAGTTTTCAGAGTGCAGATCTTTCACTTCCTTGGTTAGGTTTATTTATAGGTATTTTATTCTTTTTGATGCAATTGTGAATGGAATTGTTTTTCTGATTTCTCTTTCTGTTAGTTCATCATTAGTGTATAGGAAAGCAACAGGTTTCTGTGTGTTAATTTTGGATCCTGCAACTTTGCTAAATTGAGATATTAGTTCTAGTAGTTTTGGAGTGGAGTCTTTAGGGTTTTTTATGTACAGTATCATGTCATCTGCAAATAGTGACAATTTGACTTCTTCTTTACCAATCTGGATGCCTTGTATGTCTTTGTTTTGTCTGATTGCCGTGGCTAGGACCTCCAGTACTATGTTGAATAACAGTGGAGAGAGTGGGCATCCCTGTCTTGTTCCCGATCTTAGATGAAAAGCTTTCAGCTTCTCGCTGTTAAGTATGATGTTAGTTGTGGGTTTGTCATATATGGCCTTTATGATGTTGAGGTACTTGCCCTCTATACCCATTTTGTTGAGAGTTTTAATCATGAATGGATGCTGAATTTTGTCAAATGCTTTTTCAGCATCTATGGAGATGATCACATGGTTATTGTTCTTCTTTTTGTTGATGTGGTGGATGATGTTGATGGATTTTCATATGTTGTACCATCCTTGCATCCCTGGGATGAATCCCACTTGATCACGGTGTATGATCCTCTTGATGTATTTTTGTATTCGGTTAGCTAATATTTTGTTGAGTATTTTTGCATCTATGTTCATCAGGATATTGGTCTGTAATTTTCTTTTTTGGTGAGATCTTTGCCTGGTTTTGTTATTAGAATGATGCTGGCTTCATAGAATGTGTTTGGAAGTATTCCCTCCTCTTCAATTTTTTGGAAAACTTTAAGGAGAATGGCTATTATGTCTTCTCTATGTGTCTCATAAAATTCAGCAGTGAATCCGTCTGGCTTGGGGGTTTGTTCCTCAGTAGTTTGATTCCTGATTCGATTTCATTGCTGGTAATTGGTCTGTTTAGATTTTCTGATTCTACC
>JAQQAC010009165.1:5704745-5744428 GCA_029783875.1 Phataginus tricuspis | reverse complement strand
GATTCGTATTAATTCTTCTTTAAATGTTTGACAGAATTTCCCATAGAAGCCATCTATTCTTGCAGATTTGTTGGTTTAGAGGTTTTTGATTATTGATTCAATCTCCTTACTAGTATTTGGTCAGTTCAAGTATATTTTTTTTCATGATTTAGTTTTGGTTTTATGTTTCTGGGAATTATCCATTCCTTCTATGTTGTCTGATTTTTTGTCATTTAACTGTTTATAGTAGTCTCATGATTGTTTGTATTTCTGTGGTATCAGTTCTAATCTCTTTTTTTATTTCTGATATTATTTGACTTCTCTCTTCTTTTTTCCTGGTGAGTACCTAACGGTTGTTAATTTTATCTTTTCAAAGAACCAGCTCTTAATTTCATTAATCTGTTCTATTGACTCTTTAGTCTATTTCATTTATTTCTGCTCTACTCTTTGTTATTTCCTTCTTTCTAATATCAGTGGGCTTCATTGTTTGTTTTTCTAGTTCCTTACGGTATAAAGTTGTTTGAGGTCTTTCTTATTCTTCAATAGGCATTTATCACTATGAACTTACCTCTTAGAACTGCTGCATCCCATAAGTTTTGGTATGTTGTTTTTCTATTTTCATTTGCTTCAAGATTTATTTTTATTTTTATTTCTTCTTTGACTCATTGGTTATTCAGTGGCATGTTGTTTAATTTTCACATGCTTGTGAATTTTCCAGTTTCATCTTGTAATTGATTTCTAGTTTCACACCACTGTGATCAGAAAAAATGCTTGCTATGATTTCAATCTTCTTAATTTATCAGAGCTTGTTTTGTGGACTAACATATTATCTAGACAATGTTCCATGTGTGCTTGAGAAGAATGTGCATTCTCCTGCTTTTGGGTCAAATGTTCTGTCTAGGTCCAAGTCCATCTGGTCTAATATGTTGTTTAAGGCCAGTGTTTTTCCTTACTGACTTTCTATCTGAATGATCTATCCATTGATAAAGGTGGATTATTAAACTCCCCTACTATTGTTGTATTGTCATCCATTTCTCCATTTAGGCCTGTTAATATTTGCTTTATATACTTAGATGCTGCTATGTTGGGTGCATATATATTTATACATATTATACCTTCTTGTTGGATTGACTCTTTTTCATTTGTAATTAATTTTTTGTGTGTCTTACTACACTCTTTGTCTTAAAGTCTATTTTGTCTGTTGTAAGTATATCAACCTCAGCTTTCTTTTGCTTTCTATTTGCATGGAATATCTTTTTCTATCCCTTCACTTTCAGTCTATGCATTTTCTTTTTTACAGCTGAAGTGAGTGTTCTGTAGGTAGCATATAGATGGGTCTTTTTTTTTTAATCTGTTCAGCCATTCTGCTTTTTACCAGAGAATTTAATCCACTTACAATCAAGTTAATTATTGATAAGGTATTCATATTTTGCTAAATTTTTTTCTTACTGTTTTATAATTCCTTTGGTCCTTTCCTCTTTTGCTCTGATAATGTTTTGTTATCTGATAATTTTCTGTGATGGTATTCTTTGATTCCTTGGTCTTTCTGTATATCTTCTGTATATCTTCTGTATATCTCCTATAGGTTTTTACTATGTGGTTACCATGAGGGTCACATAAAACAACTATAACATTCTATTTTAAGTTGATAACTTAAGTTCAATTGCCTTCTAAAGCTCTAAATATTTAGTCCCATCCACCCTCATCATTTTTATGTTTTTGAGATCACAATTTACTTCTTTTATTTAATGTATGCCTCAAATTCTTAGTCATTTTTATTACGTTGTCTTTGAATCTTCTTAGCTTTATCAGTGATTAATCTATCACCTTTACAACATTAGATTACTCTGAATTTTACTATATATTTACCTTTACCATTGAGATTTATAATTTCAGATGTTTTCCTATTATCTATTTGTGCCTTTAATTTTAGCTTAAAGAAGTCCCTTTAGTTTTTCTTGTTGGTCAGTCTACCGGTCAGGAACTCCTTTAGCTTTTGCTTGTCTGGAAAACTCTATCTTTACTTCAAGTGAAGGACAACTTTTGTGGACAGGGTATTCTTAGTTGGCAGGTTTTTTTCTTTCAGCACTTTGAATATATTGTGCCACTCATTGCTGGTCTCAAAGTTCCTGCTGAAAAATCTGTTGGTAGTTTGGGGAGTCCCTTGTATGTAACACGTTGTTTTTCTCTAGCTGTTTTTATGATTCACCACTTGTCTTTAACCTGTGACATTTGAGTCATAATGTGGTTGCTGTGAATCTCTTTGAAATTCTTTGATGTGAGTCTTATTTGAACTCTCTGGGATTCCTGGATCTGGATATTCTGTTTGCTTCTCTAGTAAGGAAATATTTAGCCATTATTTCTTCAAATATATTTTCTGCCCATTTCTTGCTTCTATACTGTGAATTTTGATCCCTTGACACTCTCATAACTCCCTTAAGCTTTTTTTTTTGTCTCTCTCTTTTTCATTCTTGGTTTTTTTGATGCTCTGTCCTGGTTCACTTGCCTTCTTCATCCAGTCTGCTGTTGGTCAGTATACTTATTACATTTCTCAGCTTGTTACTTTTATTTGGTACTTTTTACTATTTTCTGTCTCTTTACTGACTTTGACTTTGTTCATCCATTCTTCTCAGAAGTGACCATTTTTAGGTCGGTTATTTTGAATGGTAAGTCACTTATTTCCATTTTTAAGGCTTTTTCTGAGATTTCATGTTGTTCTTTTTGTAACATACTCCAAATGAAAAAAAGTTTTTTTATTTTCCTTGATTCTCTGTGTTGGTTTACATGCATTAGATAAAACAGCCATCTCTCCCAGCCTCGAAGGAGTGGCCTTGTGCAGAAGATAAACTGTATCACTCAAACCCACTCTAGCTCTTAATTGTCCCCCAAACCTTTTGTGATTGTCCAAGCAGCCTACTTTATTTTTAGTAGCTTCTTGCAGTTGAGGGTGTGCTAAGACCTGTCGGTGTCCCAAAAGGGAAGATTTCAGTCAGCATTTAGGTTCAGGCAATTGAAAGCCAAACCCTCAGGCAGCAGCTTTAAAGCCTGCAAAATATACTTCTTTCAGTGGAAGACTGGGAGATGGGCATTTCTAGCTATTCTCTCTCTGCTGAGCCACGGGGCGATCACCAAATAAGAACTGTGTCTTTGCTACTATCCGGTTGAACTTGAGATCACAGTCCACCTGGCCACCAGAGCCAGGAGATCAGGAGGCGCCCCTGGGCAGTCCAAAGTGGGACACCAGATGCAAAGACTGGCACACCAGGTGTGCGTGCAAGCTCCCTCCTGGGTATGCTGGCCCTGTGGAGCATGGTAGAGGAAGAGAATGAAGATAAGGTCTACTCTCCAAGTCTCTCAAGGGTGTTAGAGTCAGCCCCTAGCTGTGAGTTTAATTAAACCCTAAAGCCTCAGGCCACAGCTGTGACGGGGAGCTAATAGGCCCCTTTCACAGAGACACTGCATGCCTCAGTCTGCTGCCTTTCTGCTGTGCCCTGGGGGTCAAAATTGTTTTCTTTTTTTTCTCAGTTCTTTCCATTTTTTTTATGCTGTGGGACTCACCAAGGTAAGCCACACTGGCTATCAGAACCAGGTGATCTAGAGGTGCCCCATAGGCAGCAGCATAAAAATCAGGGCACCAGATGAGGGTACAAGCTCCTTCCCAGGAAATACAGGCCACCTGGAGTGAAGCAGGGAGAGAGTGCAAAATGGGCCTCCTGTCTGAGAGAATCTTTCAGTACGTCTCTAGATGTGTGTTAAATTCGATGATCTCCCCTCAGGCTGACACTTTAAGAGAACTAAAAAAGCCTCTTTCACAGAACGTTTGCGTGCTTTTCAGTTAGCTGCCTCTGAGGAGGGTCCTGGGGTTTGTGAGTCTTCCTACAAGTTCTTTAACAATTGTTTCTCATTTCATTATAGCCTGTGGGTCTCGTGGACAAGTAAAGATAAACACAAGTCCTGTTGGCTTTCAAAGCTTGAGATTTGGGAAGCCCATTTCTCAGGCACAGGTTTTAAAAGTTGGTGTATCACACTTGGCCCCAGAGCCTTTGCTCCTCAGGGAAGAGCTCAGGTCTTGCCTCCCCCAGGCGTGGACCACAGCACCAAGGGTGGGGCTAAGGGTGAAACTGTGTCTCAGCCTCTCCTACCCACTTTACTGGTTTTTTTTTCTTGTTTTCCAAGTGTGTTGGAATTGTTCAACTAGTTTTTGAGTTTTTTTTCCCAGAGGAAACTCTTTCATATGTGCCTACGTATTTGGTGAATTTAGCATCCTCTTATTTCCCTGTCTTAAACCAGAACCTACATCATTTTTTTTTGATGGTTCATAAAATATGTTATAATGTAAAATATTGGGATGACCATAATTATAGAAGATTTTCATTGTATTGCCAAAAAAAAATAATGGTTAGCAGAGGATTCTGGTTGATAAGATGTCCAGGAATGGAAGTTTGCTGTGTTCATTGCTATCTACCTTCACATCTTACAAGGTTTGTTAACTAGTTTCAAGACCAAGAGGTGTCTCTCAGGCTACAAGTACTTTCATATAACCTGTAAAGTATACATCTTGAGCTGATGAAAATAAGAAATCTGATCCATTCCACAGTAAACATTCCTGATTGCTTAAATTTTCACACATTTTTCATTACTTGGTATATTAGATGTGAGAAATGTTATCATCTCTGAGTATATCAGGAATGACTAGAAAGTGATGACTGATAACTGTGTATGTAAATTTCAAACAAACACAAAAGGAGTTAAACAGCCAAAATGGTTGTCCTTCAAAGGGATAATTTTAGAAACTTACATTGATTCCAAAAATATTGAATTTATTCAAAATATCTTTAGACCTTCCCTTGGAAATGCCTAAAATCCATGCAAGAAAATTGTATTTGATGCTTTACAAATGACTTCTCATTTTACCTAAAACCAGTGATATCTACCCAGATAGATCACCCTCTGTACTTATCAGTTTTGCTTTCAAGGACTTTTGGCTTTTTTTTCAAAATTAAGTGCACCTTCAAAGCACAAAAATTTGTCATCACTTAGAACATTGAAAATATTCTTAAAGCAATTACAATAGGATAATGTTTCAAAAAGCTTTTTAAACAAACGTAACAACTTTGGGAGTATGTGTTTAGCCTCCAGATGACTGTTTGGAAGGAAGAGATTCTCATTTGGAGGGATACGTTCTGGTGGATTTCTTTTTATAAAGCTGTCATCTCAGGTATACCATTTGTGGAGCCTTCCTGGTTTTGTCAGACCAGAACATTTTCATTATTTCTTCCATTCTTAGGGAGTATGACAAGCAGTAGATATCAGGGTAAAATTCAGGAAAGCCATACATGTGCATCTCAGGTTAAAGGAAAAACAAAGGTAGTGAAATAGGTAAAGATAAACACTGAAAGGCAAAGTAGGAGAAAGTAGTTATTATGCTCAAATATTTCCTAGGTGTTTAAAATATTCTGGGGACAGTTCCTGAGTGTTTACCATTAGTCACTCACCATGCTTGCTACTTGACATACAATATCTTATATAATTCTTCCAATAACTGCATCTAAAGGTGTCCCTACAAGTCCTTTATAGATAAAGAGGTGGAGGGATTTTTTTCTCGTAAATAAATTACCTAGATGGGATTCAAATTCATGTTTCTCTGCTTTCAAAGTAGTGATCTCTCAGATTGTACCCAGAATCTAATCAAAACCAGAATCTCACACGTGATTTTTAGGAAGATGGGAAGTTCAGCTACAACTAAGACCCTCAAAAGGAGGAAGACACTTTCACTCTCAGCGTATCTCATGAGATTTCCGTTGGTTCCATAAGGTACCTTTATTTCAGACTTGGCTCGTCCTTTGACATCTCGCAGCGCGTGGTTGGGGTAGGGAACCAGAATCAGGCTGCGGCCAGCTTGCCACTGTGGTACCACTTGGTATTATTTGATTGATTAACTTTCCTTTTAAAACTTTTCTGCATAGGTTTTTGACCCATGTCTGTTTTCCCCATGATCTTAATACTTCTATGACATAATAGGCCACCATTAGGAATTAATTACCTTAATTTACTAAATGCCAGTCAGATAGAAATAGTTGACATAAAGTGGTACTGATATTTTCCTACAGATCATTACTGTCTTTGGTTTCCCATTCCTTTTTGTTTTCCTCCACATCCATTCTTCCTTTGTGAACTGAAATAAAAGGAGCGAGAAAGCAGGAAGTCTTCCTCTGCCTGACTTCGGACTCTGCATAACCACACAAACAGCCTATTCTTTTAATTTTTTTTTTATTGATGTATAGTTCATACATACAATCTAATATTGGGTTCAAGTATACCACACAGTGGTTCAGCAGTTACCCATATTATTAAATCCTCACCCCCAACGAGTGCAGTTACTTATCTGTCAACATAGAAAATGTCACAGAGTCATTGGCTATATTCTCCATGCTCTGCCACCATCCCCGTGACCCACCTATATTATAACTGAGAATTTTTGTGCCCTTTTATCCTCCTTCCCATCCCTCCTACTCCAACCACCCCCACCAAGGTAGCCACCAGTCACTTCTCAGTGTCTATGATTCTACTGCTATTTTGTTCATTTTGTTTTGTTTTTATATTCCACGAATAAGTGAAATCCTATGGTATTTGTCTTTCTCTGCCTGCAAACAGCCTATTTTAATTGGTCAGTTTCCTCCAATCTCTGTCATGGATGTTCTATCTGTATATTTACACCTCAAGTTCTTGATGATAGAGTTCATGTCCAGCTGCTACACACAGCTCTTGACATAATGCAAGAATCTCCAGCTGACTGCGTTTACCAGGCTGCACTGCTCAGAAGCAGACGTCAAGCCTGGGGGCCTGCTCTCTGTCTTAATATTGTGCTGATTTTTTTCATTCTATGGGCATGGCGCCCAAATATATTACTGAGGTTCCTGGTACATGGGAAGGAAGTACATTGGAATTAGAATGCACCTACAGAGATTGCAGTTTTTGGTTATGATTAAGCTTTTTGATTTTATGATAAAAAAATGGAAGATTGTTTATTTCTTCCAAGAGACTTCTGAGGTTTTTTTCCTGCTGATAAGATGGAATGCACAGGGACTTTTCTTCCAAGGACGTTTCTTAGTCTCCTTTCTATTAGGATTTCTTTCCTCTCCATTCCTCTCTTCTGTTTCCTTTCCTTCTACTCTTCCTCCTGGAGCTCTGTTTCTAATGCCTTGGGGAGCAATGGAAGGTCTATCCTGTGGGAGTCCAGTTTCCAATGACTTTTTACTCTGCAGAAAACCTGTAATCAGTCCCTCAGATTTTCCTATCTAGACAGATGCATGTGCCCCATTAAGGAGAAGGACTGTGGAACATGGCGTGTTGTGGGCCGACACTCATCTTCTGTTCCGTGGACACTGGCACTCAATCTTGGTTGACTGGGCAATTCTAGTGTAGCTTTTGCTTAATATCTGAGTAATGAGAGGAAAAAGGACTTCGGTTTGTCTTTCTCTGATTGTGACTGCTTCCTCCTTTTGCACTTTATTTCAGATTATGAGTGAGTGTGATTTCAGATGAGAAACACCTAACAGTGAGTCAGGGAGATAAAATTTCACTGTGATGCAGAACACAGGAAGAGAAAATGTGTGAAAAATCACGTTGATGGGGTTGTCTTGGTAGCTAGTAAAGCCGAGAAAGGAAATTCCCGCACAGCAGGCTTTAGTAAAATTGGCAGGCAGGGATGTTGAACTGTGTGAGAATACTGGTGAGGGATACAGAGGCGGAGAGCAAATAAAGAGTCATAGGGGCCTATAGGACATTCTTTCTCTCTCTGCAGCTAATTTACTCTTTAAATGAGTTTCCAGATGAGAATTGTTTTCCCATAAATTTGCATCAATATATTTAAGAGCATGGTTGTATACTTTCCAACATGGGAGGTTAACCAAATACCAGGCAATATTATGGTTTAGTCTTAAAGATTTCCAATCCGAAGGATAGTTTATGAAGAGTGGACATTTATATCTGTGTATACCAAACTTAATATGTGGAAATTCAGGTTCCCAAAGGTGATTAAGTAGGATATGGTCATTACTTAAGTGAGAGATTGGTTATGTGATTCCTTTAAAAACATACAAACTCACATACAAGCTCCTCAAGAGCTTTAAAAATATCATTTGATTTTCACACAGTGTTTCTGGAACTTTTATATCTATGACATTAAGCAAGCCAATCACGAAGGTAAATGTGAAAGTCCTCCGTCTTTGTTACCTGGATCGCTTTACTAAGGATCCACCATTTACTTATTTATTTTATTTTTGATACTCTCTCTTCACCTACCAGTTGAGAGCAGACCATTGTTTCCTTTCTTCATAGATGCACCACACATGCTTAAAACAGTTGGCGGAACATCGTAGGTGCTCAACAAATATTTGCCAAATCAATGGATGTTCTTGGACGATCAGAGAAAGTTTGCCTCACATGAGTAAATCGCCTAAGACGAAGGTGACAGCTGGCCCAGAACCCCTCTCTCCAACCCCCATTATGTCAGTGGCTGTCCTTTGAGTCCCGGCCAGGATTTTCATGTGGGAGGGCGGTATGTTCCAGGGCAGGCTGTCGGAGGCCAGGAAGCAGGGCACAGAACGTCCCTGTGTGCCAGAGCCTGGCATGGTCACGTAGGGAATTGTTGCCTTCGATATACGTAATATTGGTGGGGACAACAACCCTATGTTTACCTTTTAGTAACGACTGCTGAAGGCCTTCCCCAAACTGACCTTGGGAGCCTGCGACATGACAAGCAGCATCCAGATTAAGGGCCTCACCACTTCAGCCTCCAGTGAGTGCTTTTTAAGTAGTAACTGACTCAGAAAAGGCAAAGCAGCAAATTCTCCTGGTGACCCAAAGCTGAATTAATAGTTGTTAGAGGTGGAAGGTCACTTTAAAAGGTATCTGTCACTCTGAGCTATACCTCCAGAGGAACAATGGCGTAGGCACTAAGTAGGGATAAAATGCCTACTTTAGCTGAAGATATCTATTAAAAGAGGGAGGAAAACAGGCTAGCCCCTGTGCCCCCGCTTCGCACTTGGCTCTGGCGGAGAGGGAGGAAAGGCCTTCAGCTCCTGCTGTTCTCAGTGGGGTCCCTGCAGGAGCAGTTCTGGTATTAACCACTTCACCGTTTTGTCCCCATCTCGTTATCTGTTCTTGTTAGAATCTTTATTATTCATGGATGCAAAAAAAAAAATCCCATCATTAAACCATCATAAATATTCATAACACTTCGCAATTGTGTGCATTTCATTTAGCCACTTGGCAAAACTTCTCTGAAGTACTAGAGTTTTAAGGAAATCTGGCTAATGAGACCAGAGCCCAGGAAATGCAGGGTGGCTTTTCTCCTTTCTATTATTTGATTTTAACCTGAAAACAAATGCAGAATATAAATAATAATTAGAAGAGATAAGCTGGGGAGGCGTTCCCTTGCAGTGAAGAGCCACACATTCCTGGCTTTGTCTTGATTGTTCTTTTGTGTCAAGCAGAAGATAAGGGTAAACACTGCGCTGCAAGACAAGGAATCGCGAGCCTGCAGCGCTAACGGATTCATGCAGGAGCCTACAGATGCCGGATGAACCCCTGCTTTGGTTAACAGGGACCTCTTCTCACGTTCTGTAGAATTACTGACATCAGGGTGGAGTTGAGATAAGCATGGACCTTTTCTTGGCTGTATTATGGCAGACGGCCACCCCAATTTTAGTGTCTAAGAATTACATACCTCTCTCTTTCTCCTTCTAATCCAGTTTATCTAAACTGGGCACTCTGCATCCGCCCCGAGAGCTTTTCACAGGAGTGAGAGAGAGCCGGGCAAACGTCCGCAGCAGCCAGGCAGAACGGGAATCGTGCGCTTCCCCGCTGCCACCCCCTCCCATCCAGAGCACACAGATTTAAACCAGAGCGGGGCATTTTTTTTGTTTTGTACCACAAATTCATGCCTTGAAACATTTCTTTCCTGTCTTTTCAACTTAAGGATTCTCAACACTAAAAAGGAATGTTTAAATGGTATGAGCTGATAGAGAAAATATTTATACCAGTATGTTTTGTGGCCCTTGTCTGCACTCATTTAGGATTCCTCCACGCCATTACCGACAGCGTCTATGTTTGATGATGAGACGCCTTCCCTGCCTAATGGCTAACAGGTGCCAGAGAACATTGGTAACATTCGAAACTGCTCGGAAGTTCTGCTTTCCCTGAGAAGCTTGTGCCCAGGAGAAACAAGTCACCGCCCATCCAAGTATCAGACTGGCTGTGTGTGTACCCACTTGGTTAGGAAGTGTCACATGTTGATGGGCACTCCAGGTTCCCAGGCAGAGGACCACTTACGGAAGGCTCTCCTTGGTCCGCTCCTGTGGAATTAGCGTAGGTCCTTTTCTTGCACAACTGATTCTTCAGCTCATTTTGGTGGTGTTAGGTGTTCGTGTCATTGTTGGTTGGCACATCTCAAATGTTCTCTAATTAGAGCCTTACTCTTCTAATTCCACCTTATGCCAACTGATACAGGGTATCAGAGGAAGAAGGGGTCTTTTCACTATTTATTTTATATTTGACCCCATCAAAAAGTCTGAGTCTTTAAGAAAATCAAGTGTGTCATTTTATATAATTCATTTTGTCAATTTAGATATAGTGACCTTTGAAATATGGCAAATTTCTTCAGAACTGTAACATATTGAAATTCAAAATCAGGTTTTTAAAATTCTAGCACTGTTAATTACTCCCTCTGTGCTTCCACTGTGCTTTCTTCATAGCCTTCTTATCCTGTCATATTTGTTTAATAGACTATTTTGCTTGCAAGGAACTGTGATTTACTCAGGCTAGCTCAAATAATGAGGGCTTATTTTAAGGATGCCTATGCCAATAATGGAGTCAGAATCTCATGGAAACCTCAAAACAGAAGCCAGATAATGACGAGGCATTACAGTGACTGGAACTAGAAAGTGGTTCTGGATTCACGGAAAGCAGCTCTATAGAACCGAGCAAGTAAAGGTTAGGGCTTTTCTGGAAGAAATGCTAAGCGTGGCCAGGTCCCGGTGAGAACCTTTCTGGCTTGCAGAAGGCCACCTCCTTGCTGCATCCTCACATGGTAGGAAGCAGAGAGCAAGCTCTCTCCGACCCCTCTTATAAGGACACTAATTCCATCACGAGGATCGCACCTTTGTGACCGAATCACCAACTAGAAGACTTATCTCCAGGTCTCATCACGCCGATTACTGTTTTGGCATACAAATTGTGGCGGGACACAGTCATGTAGTACATACAAAGCTAATCCTTGTATTCAGATGAGAAACTTGCTGTGATTCCAGTTCTCTCTGGTACCTGGAGTTCCTCTCTGTGGGAGACTGTAAAATAAACCCCCATTAGCTTCCACGGGAACAAACTATTAGGGAGAATATAAATTTGTATTCTGGTTCCAAGGGGGGTCTGGGCCTATTTCTTTGGCAGGAAGGCTGACAATCTCTCCTTAAAATATGATTTCCTACCACTACACCATGGGCTCCTCAAGGCCATGGACAGACATCAGATGGTGGGAGGAAGGGTTGAGGTGGGAGGCATAGGTCAGCCACTCACAGAACTGCAGGCGCAGAGCATGATTATGCTTCAGTCCCTCATGGAGACTTCCCAGTGGGGCTATCGCCAAATGACAATCGCACCAAGATTCTAGGACTGTAGGCAGTACAGGCGTGCAGCACTAAGTACAGGATTGTGCTGGACAAAGGCCTCTTTCTGCCAGGGCGTGCCTCGCACACGTAGCCATTATTCAGTTCTTGCCTGTACATCCATAAAATTGATCAGGGGAGAGAATGGAGAAGAAATATTGTATGTTTAGAAAGTCATTCTTTCCTTTTGCAAATCTCCCACCAAAAAAAAAAAAAAAAAAAAAAGAATGTCAAATCCTCTGAGGTAGATTCTTTGTTCTTTCCATATGGCTTGAAAAGAAAACTCCTGTACTTGGGAGGCTGCTTCTGAAAGGCTGTATATACCTGCTGCATATAATAATAATAACACCAAGCTTCCTGATGACAATTACCTTGCTTCCTACTCTGCTCTTTTGCTGCCCTCGGAGCATTCTGGCGAGTTTTGGTCAATTTCTGTGGAAATGTAATACTCACCCACTTTTTCTTCCTCCTCTGTATGGAGCTGTCAAAGTTTGGGCCTGAGCATGGTGGTGTGAATGACTTAGCAAAGGAGCCTGGTGTCCTCAGTAGACAGAGTAGATAATAAATCTTGTGGGAGGATCGATGATAAAAGGAAGGAAAAAAAGCAGAACTAAGAGATGAGGACAGCCAAACAGATTCCAGCTAAAACTGATTCAGCTTGCAGATGAATCCTCTCTCTGGTCCTGAATTCTTGATACTCTGCTCACTTCTCGAATCAAGTTAAAAAATTGATTCCATGCCAGTTACAAGGGGCAGAGCTGTCACTTACCAGGGAGATTAACTTGCTTTGTTGAATACTGACAGGGACCAGGGAGGGGCAGAACCCACACAGAATACAGGCCACTCTAATTCATGCTGACCTCAAAATCTGAGACAGCAGTCAATCTAGGGTTTGTAATTTGCACCAATGTCTGGTCCCGACTAAGGTAAACCTAGACAGGGAGGGAATTTGAGAAATTCCCAACCCCATGTACATTTTTGTCATCTCTGTGGATTCTTGTCCAGAGGTCAGCCCTTTAGAGGTGCAGTACCTTGTCCTCTGGCGCTCACAGCCCCACGCTGTCATACTTAGCCCAGCTAGCCCAGTCAAGAAAGTCTGAGACCGAAACACTGGTATAACGGTGGCTCCATCTGGCTTCTGAACACTGGGAAGGGAATTCTGGGCTGGAAAGTCAGCAGAGCTCAGAAAAAAGGCACGGAAGATTCAAAATGCTAAGTGACGCTCCTGTCAGCATAGACAGTTTTTCATTCCCCAGCTGGGGCTCTGGGGAATTCTCTCCACTGTGGTCAGATCTGTGAACAAGAACCACAGGGCCTGCTACCCAACCCCTAGCAGGATTTCTTTTAACCACATTTTTGCCCTATGGCTTTAGATGTCGGCAGGCTGAGGTTGAAATGTATCTAAAGTGGCCCTCAGCGTCCTCTGAAATATCACACCACTTAGCATAGATAGTGCCAAAAAAAAAAAAAGTGCTGCAAATATATAAAATTAGAAAAAAATATACAAGGGTGTGAATGTGTGGTGGGGGAAAGAAGTGACAACACAAATTATTCTCTTAAATTCTTCCTAAGAATTTAGGTAAATTTGAATATGTGCAGAAACTAGGGATAGCTTGAGAAATTATGTAATTGAAGTTACATTTGAAAAATCTGTATGTGTAATAAAACCAGTGACTCACAAACAAGAAACATTTGGGAAGATGCCTAGCACCCTCTCCCAGTTGCACTGAATTCAAAACTTAAAGAAGGGATAAGCGCGCCATTGTTTCCCTTCAGCTGCAGTTCTCAGGAATGAAGAGTAACAGACTTGGGGCCTCCGTCCAAATCAGATCAATCTGATTCTGGTTCTTTTTCCCGGCTACCTGAGTTAAGTCCCTTTCTTCTCTGTTTTCCAGCGAAGAATGGTGACAATTCTCCTTTCTATCTAATTGTTCTCAAGCACACTGGAAAGAGCCATTAGTTTATATCTTATTCTTTATGCCTGTAAGATCTTGGGATGAAATACTCTTGACAGACCACAGAGCCTATTACTAGTACCTGCATCTTCCAGGAGAAGGAACCCATTGGCTCCCTGCAGGAGAAATAAATGGAATCAGCTTTGTGGCTGGCACACTGTCTTTAGGAAAAAAATTTTAAAAGACACAGATCTTCTCATTCTTTCTACTGCAGAAAATGTGTCCAGATCTAGGAAAGCAAAGCACAACTTTCAGAGAAGTAAAGTGTTCCGCACTCTAGGCTTACACAAATTGTTTTTTTGTTTGTTTTTTGTTTTCTGGTCAAAAAGAACAAACTCTGAACACAAAAAGGCAAGTCGTCTAGGGTGTTGATGAAATGCATTTCCTAAGATGTGCGTAGGAAGAAACATGTTGTTTCTCTTATTTTGGTCTCTTGTTTCATGGCTGTGAAGGAAAGAAAATGACTTTGGCTACCTGCATCTCAGATGCTACGTGCAGTTTGCGGGAACACCTGGCCCTGAAAACAAAACAGCATGTAAAAATATTTTGTTCTATTTTCCCATTGTAATCAGTCTTAGAGATTTTTTTTTTTGTCCCTTTCTTTGTGTTGTTGTCAAGATTGACAAGCATCCATGTGTTACCAAGTGACATGAAGTTCTTGCTTGAATAATCATGACTAAAATCCAGGAGATTTCAAAGCGCATTATTGACTTAGAGAGCCACCCGCTAGACTGAATTCCTCTGAATTAACTCTGACTGACAGCATCGATGAGGTAGTCCTTTTGCCCCAGACGGTCAGGTCCTCCCATGTCCCCCCGGTACCTCTGGTGTTGGCATCCTTGTCCCAGGATGTGATAAGGGTTGTGTTCCTAAAAAGGTTTCTTTTACTAATGTTATGGAAAATCCCATATCTGGGAATGAAACTGAGTCAGAAAGCAGACAGTAAGAAGAGGAGCTTAAAGTTCTCTTTATTTGAAGTGGGTGGCACCGTCTTGTTGACATTCCTTCAGAGTAGATCCTTGCTAATGCCATTCCTGGGAGTAAGCTGGCAGAACTATGGGGCACTTAGAATGGAGCCAGGGGTGTTTTTTAATGAAAAGTAATGAAATCATATTTTACTCTCAAAATGTACTGAAGTTCTTAGGAAGAGTGTCACAGTCTCTGATGTAAACTGTCAAAAGGATCATTATGTTGGAATATGCTGAATATGAGGCCTTTAGTCCCTTTTCTTCTCCCTATTTACCTACTCCAGACATTCTACATGGGAAGGCCGTAGAGGCTGCTTTCTGTTTGGAAAAGGGAAGGAAGGGAGGGGACTTGCAATGGAGCAACATTCACACAAGCTTACTGTTTTTACTTAGATGTTATGGTTTGTTGGGTTTTTTTTTTTTCCTTTTTTCTAAGGGTAGTCTAGCTAATCACCTTTCCCCCAAAGCAAATGAACACTTGGTGATGTCCTTGGCCAGTTCCTTGGACAATGCAATTCTTTTTTTTTTTTTTTTGTGCATTCATTTATCATCTATATTGAAAAAAAGGACACACAATTATTGCAAATTACTGCTCACAGGGTCCATCAGCACTTAAACTCCATTTTAAAAATAGGCACACATGTATTTAACCTGAACGACTTGACTAATACAACAGAATATATCAAACTAAAAACTGATGGAGAATATTGTCCTGATTAGTTATTTATAATCATTTTCAGATACATTTCTTTTCCAGAGGAGCAGTGCAAAAATCATAATGCTTTTCATAGCATTTTGCCAATGCTCCCCTGAAGGATGCTTATGTTATCAGCAGAATATGAAACTAAGCTTTGCAAACAATCTCTAAGAATGTTTTGCAAAAACTTTCTAGAAATTGTTAGAATGATCAATGAGCAATTCATTAGAATTGAACATTTTTTGACTCTTAGGTTACGTACATTCCTATAATAAGAGATACAATGCTAATCATTATCACTAGGATAAAAGATTGAAATACATGTGTTTTATTCACCAAAATTTCCCCTATGATTCTTTTTATGTAACACCTTAGATGACTCAAGCATTCAAAAGTTTTGTTACCAAACGAAGTGTGGTTTATGCAGCCCTGTCCCCTGTCCCATCTCTGGTCCAGCCTTCTTTCACTGGGAATGTGCAGCCGTCTATGGGGAACTGGCCTCTTCATCAGGGATTCACCGTCACCTTCAAATGCTAGATGCTGATTTTGCATGTTCTCCACTTTATCCCTTCTCTCTAATCTGAGTGTTACGTAGCCTTCCCCTTGGCTGAGATCCAGGACGTCTCACCGTTTAGGGTAGATTCTTAGCTTCAGGAGCAGCTCTCTTATTCTTCAAAGCAGAATCTGAAGTTGACATCTTTTCATCATTTCCTCTCCTTCCTTAGGGTACTAGGCTGATTTCTCTGGGCCAACATCCTCATATATTTGCTACAGTGGCACTCAGATGTCCTGGGTTTTCTCATTTCCATAGTCACCTTTGTAGCTACTATGAAAACTTAATCCATACATTTCATCATTCTCTTAAAGCCAATGGTTTTTAACTCACCAAGTTTTCTAATTTGTAACAAGCTCCTAACACCATTTTGACAATTTGCAAAAACGATCTCCTTTAACTCTAAGCTTCCTCATCTTAAACTTCCAACCTTTTCATTCACTTTTGTTTTTTTTTAAAGTGCCTATCTCCCCTTATTTATGCATGATATAAATGCTTGAATTTTACATTTCATCTACTTTATAATATCATTACTATGTTATGCTTACACATACTATCTGCCTTATGTTGTAGGCTTCCAAAGTACAGATTGTAAGCATTAACTTTATTCTGCACGGCACTGAGCACAATGTCATGATCACTTAAATGCTTGAGATGATGATGGGGTGATGATGATGACAACATAATGCTGTTCTGGTTTGAAAATATAACAGAGGTACATAGGTAGTCCTTTTTTTAAAAAAAATATGAGTTCCTCATTCTATAAAGCTGTCATTCTTCATTAGCAAAAAAGGTTACAGTAAGTTATAATTAATGTTTAGTGCCCTGTCAAATAATTAAATATAATAAAAGCTTTCATTGACTTTAATGTTAACATGCTATAATTAAAGCCAAATCTTGAAATGCATTAGGTGTCTATTATAGAGATATGTAATGCTTTTTCCCCGCTACAGATGAAATTCTCAGATTGTGCTTATAGCAATGTCATCATCAAAGACAAAAACTCACATCACTCAGATGCAAGATGGGCTTTGCAGTGCCCAGCTGGGGCAATATTCAGAAAATCAAATCACTTATAAAAACCTATTATTTACTGATAAGGAAACTGAGTCTCAAAGATATTGTGTGACTTGTCCAAGGTCACACAGTGGTATGTTAATCTTCCTTGATAGTGAGAATTGAGGTTTGGGGTTATACTGACGTGATTATTTTTTTCTGAAAGATGGGGTGAAATTATTATTATTTCTTTGTCTGGATGGGGTGAAAAATTATGTGAAGTGAAAGAACATAATTTGTATTTAGCTCTCATATTTAACAGTTGTTTTATGATGCAGGGCTTGTCATGGTGCCTCTATGTTAAGGCTTAAATACAGAGACAAGGCTGAAATTTCACCATTTCCTCAGCAAAATAACTGGCATGTGCTTAGATACTTGGCCATTTCTAACCCTGCAATCTTTGAGCTTAGGCCTTCCCTTGTGCATGTTGTATTTTCTTTACTGCCCACAAGATTTTGAAAAATCAGAGTACAGGTAGTCCCTGAAATAAAGGCGTTATTCAAGGAACAAAGAAGTAGAAGGAGGGCTCCAATTAAAATGATGAAAATCTTTAATTTTTATTTAGGTATACTTGTACGGACACGTGTATATACAAATACAGATCGTATGGATTTGTTTGTGTGTGTCTTTTTTTTTTTTTTACATTTCTTTTACGTTTATATAATGTCAGCATTTCAAAACAGCACTCGATGAGGAAGTGCAAAGGAACTGCAAAGCGGGGCAGCACGAGCACAGGACCACGCGGAGCTGGACTTCACACCCAGACGCACACACAATGAGTGGCTTCAATGCGGTGTCAAGAGTAAGCATGGAAAGCGGATTTTGACTCATGGGTAACCTCCAACATGCCAGCATCTATTAAACTGTACAGACAATGGGAGCAAGCCCATTGTAGGGAGATTTGTCTCCCATCCGAGCAGCTCTAGGGCAAATGCATGGGAAAAACTCAGTGATGCCAAACCAGAGACAGACCTGCCCATTCACGGTTCTGAGGGAAAATAAAACGTGGGAGAAAGGGAGAAAAACATAAGAAACAAAAGGGGGGTGGTGGTAGGCAAACGGGGGTGTTAGTAGAGGTGGTTTTCAAAAGAAAAACTAGTGACCACAGCTCTGAGAGCAATGAATGGAGGGGAGGAGTTTAAACTGTTTTGCTAATTTGGAGGAAACTAATAAAAATGGCTGCTGCCCGTTGCTAAGGCACCAGAGAAAAACTAAGTCCCTGAGAACCCACAGGTACTATGTGACCCTCCCATCCACAATGACACAGAGGGAAATAACCCCCATTGAACCTTCCTAAATGGACTGGTTTGCAACTTTTCCCACGTGTGGGCTGCAAAGACTTCCTGGGGAAAACTGAAACCGTCTATGAAAACCACCACAAACAGAAAACGAACGTACAGAAAAAACTGTTACTAAATGCTCTAAACCTTATCAAACCAACATGCTGGGGGGTGGGGGGTAACGGCGGGGACCACCGCAGGGCTCCAACATCAGACCTTGAAAACATTGAGGACAAAATATTGATCAAAAAGTCATGGTGTTCCAGGTCCCAGGGTGGTGGAGTCTTGGGGATTGGGAGGGTGATGGCCACACGTGAGTCCTGCATGGAGCCGTGTCTCAGCCATTTGTGACTCATCTCAGCCTCAATGCATGGTTTGTATCCTGAAAGACTACTGTTCTCACTTACAAAAGACATAAGAATCAAATTAATACTTTATTATCAAACACTATATACAACAGAGGTTGCTAATAATACAGAATTTAAAGAACTGCAGTTTTTTTTTTTTAGTGTTTTACTTTTTTTTCCCCTCTGCCACCCAAGAAAGTACAGTACAAAACAATAGTCTAAACTAACACAACTGTTACCTGGTCTATTAAAGGATACACGGTATCCACTAGACAGACAGATCCTTATTTCCCTGCTTTATGTTGCAAAGCCCTTGGTAGCCAGGGGCAAAGGTCGCTGGGGTTTGACTAACTGGGGCTGAGAGGCAGCTAAGGCCGCCCTTTAAACTTCTGAATTGTTTTTGAAATTAAAAGCTGCTACAAAGTCACACTCACATAATGCCTAAGCCCCCAGAGGGTTGTAACACCACCGCAACCAGCACTTTTGGACGACATGACAACTGTCTGATACCAATCATCTTCTTGAAAACTTCTCGGCTAGCGTTACCTACAATGACATCACTTATAGGTAGAGAAGCACATTGTCTACTGGTGGGGATCGTCTTGCTTTTTTTTTTTTTTTAAATTTGTAGTGGCACAATGGTGAAGTAAAGGGGTCTAATTTCACTGTGAAAAATGAGAGGCAACGGCAGAGAGGGCCATGAGTAATTATTTTACCATTTGTTAGAGACAAATGCTAGAAAAATCACAGAAGTCACCATTTCTAAAATGAAATTAGCACTGCTAATGGAGTTATGACTGACTGGAATTATTACAGGATCACTTCATTTCCTTATGGTCACAGAACATGCAGTATTATTTTGGTTCTGACTGTGGGTCCATTTTAGAAGGTATCTTCCCCCTGCCCCATCCAAATCCCACTGGACCGACAAGCCTGTAACTGTTGATAAAAAGAGACATTACTGGCTAGAGTACCGAGCATATAAATAGTTAAAGGAAAAAATAATCCAATGCTGTGAACGTTTGTTTCGGTGAAATGGTGGCTGCCTTCTGTGATAAGGCTCTGTCACTCCAGAGAAGTTGATGGCTCGGGGAACAGGATTGGCTGTATCTGCGAGGCTGGCAACCCGAGTCACGTGGTTCCAAGCGTGAGCAGACCCCGCAGCGACATCCACTCCAAACGGATCGGGGAAAGCCCAGATTACGTTTCAACATGTGTACAACTCTCCAGAGTATAGTACCTTTACAACTGCCTTTCGTTCACATATTTTTCTAATTCAGAACTATTCACAGTTCTTAGCAAATTCCCATTCAGGAAGTGTGTCCATAGTATGAGCCCCCCTTTTTCTTACATATACATTTAAAAAACCAAATATATAAAAAAGATCCCTATTTTGCTGGAGTGCTTCTAAATTTTCACATCTTACATGATCATTGCATTTATATTTTGTTTTGTTTTGAAAGGCATGGTTTCTATTGACATGTTGTGCAATAGCAAAAAAGGCTAGGCTTTCTCCATTGGTCTGACACTGTTCCCTGTCTAGGCTTTGGAGTTCAAAGTTCATGACAGCTTTACCAGTAGAAACCCCCAAGGCTTGCATTTCCTGGTAATCAACTGGAAATGTCCCTTGTTGGCCATGCTAAGATTTCTTAAACAGGGTCATCCTGTGTTTATTCTCCTTCTGTCCCACCCCCACAATGAAACAAGATAGCCCCCATATTTCTAAATGTATCAAGGGATACCACTTTTTCTCACAAGTTTAAATAGGACAAGCATATATACTCACTCTCAGCATAAAGTATATCTAAATAATGTATTTTCTATTCTAGCGGATTTTTAAAAAAATATTTTGTTAAAGTCTTTGGGACTCCACCTTGTTTATCTCCCACAGATAAACACGTTCCCCCTACGCTTCAGGCTGTGTCAGAAAGGGAAAGAATATAAAATCAACGCTTGAATTTTTTTTTTTTATTTCAAACTTTGGAATTTTGATTCCAAATTTCCCTTTAGCCCTCCCAAGTAGTGCTGACTGACTCTTTTGGTGACAGGGGCTTGTGTCTGAGCCCCTGTAGTCACGGAGTGTGGAGCAGAACGCGGGTACTAGGGTGGGAGTCGGAAAGGCCACAGCACACTGGCGCCCCAGCAAAGCCAAATCACGTCTCCTCTGGCCACTGACATCCTTTCCTTGGTACACACTGGCCCCCAGAGGAGTATCCAAATATTCCATTATACACTCATCAACCCTGGCTTGTCAGCCTTGGGGAAGGTCACTTTATTCATAAAAATGCCTCTTTTGAGTTTCTAAAAATAAAACAACCAAAAGGAAAGAAAGTTGTAGCACCATGGTGATCTGTATTCAAAGGAAAAAAACAAAACAAAAACCCTGGTGTGCACTGTCCAGTCACCAAAACAATTAGAGGCACTCACACATACACGCCCCCACCACACCTTGTTCTCTGTTTTCACACTTGCTCTGTGCTAGCATTCCAGCACCTGACCCGCCTCGTAGAAAAAAAGGCTTCTTTTATGGAGCACAAGTTTTGCTGTCAAGAATGCTTTAAGACAGTCATCTCTAAAAAAAACAGTGTCTCAACCTTTTAGAAGCCTGTTCATTTATATACTCCTAGAGGAAATGGTGTAATATTATATCTATCCCTAATACCTCCCCTCTGGGCCTGTCATGGTGACACAATGCCCCGCGCGGTCGCCTTACAGTCCTGAATGAGAGGCATAAATATCGAGTGGGAGAGGGAACCCCCCGGGCCTCGCCGTCACTGGCTGCACTTTGCCACTACTCTTCCGGGCCCGCACACTGCAGACCCAGGGCGGCGCCGGCGTGAGCGCTTAGAGGAGACGGCACGGGAGCTGGCGACCACCGGTGTCCCTACAATTCGGCTTTTTCATCTGGAGTCCATTTAATTTGGAAGGGGTGGGAGAGGTCAGGGGCAGGGGCTGGGAGTGGGGGAGGCAGCAACTACTTTAGCTCCTCCTGGCCCCAAGTTGTTGCTTAGAATTCAGGCTGAAAGAAACAAACAAAAATCTGACATCTGCCAAAAAACCAATAACAAGTCCCTTCTTAGGGTGAGCAGTTAGGTGGGTCTCTGGTGTTCCAAGACCCTGACGTTTTCTGTGACAGGTGACGGGAGGAGACTGTGCTATAATGTCAAAAGCATCGCCAGGAGGAACAGTAGGATTGCCAAAAGGCGGCTGGGTATCCTTGGTGTTTGTGCCGCGTTCTCGCCACGGGATGGCTCGGCTGACTCATGTACGGTGTCATCTGTTCAAACAGAAAGCACACATCCCAGTGAGATCTCACATCCTTAATAACTCTCTTGCAGCAGCCTGCTGTTCACAGACCTCGCCACCCTCTGCAAAGTAGGGTAATGAACCTTGTGCCACCATTGACTTTCATGTCTGCATAATCACTCATTATTTACAGCAAACAAAGGAGGCAGAGAAGATTGGACTTTCCCAGCAATATTAATACTCTGCTTAAAAACTGAAGGGAAAAACTGTGTGCATACTGTCTGTCACCTTTGGCATGTGAGCTACTCTGTTTGCTGGTGGTCAGATGCACCTTGGGCAAACTCGAGGTGTCTAAATGTACCTTTTAAACCCAAGATGCCACAGAAAAACATGTCTGGGAGGGCAGGGGTCGGGCGCAGTTATGTCGGCGTATTAGTGGTTAACCAGAATGGGCCGCCCAGTTTCCTCTCTCTAGCAGTTTTATAGTGTTAGTGTTACATGCCTGGCCGTTGGATGCCGAGATGGATTTTCAAAGACAAAAAATTAAATGCCAAACAACAGCATTTTAAATTATACATAATGCCCACTAAACCTCAGTGCCCACTGGTTTGCCTACAATTAGGAATCAATTATGGTGCTATTTCCATTACAAACCCTGTATCTCCAGGATTAAATTACTTGAACTTGACTATTTTTGTTTTTATCAGGCTGAAGCTTGGCACATAAATTATCAGCGTGGATGCAAATTTTCCTCTAAAGAAAATGGATTAAGTGAGGTAAGCTCCTTTTATTCAGCTATAAAGTGTCCTACCAAGCTGCCTCTGTCTTTGGATAGCCTTCCTGATCTGCATGACTTAACAGGCTTAGCTTCCAAACAGGAAACCGTGCGGCAATTAGCACCCAAAGATAGACTGGAGCCTTGCCTATAAGCCCTACTGTGTGCTCCAGTGTTGCCACCTCGTTCCTTTCATCTGGCCTGACTTGTGCTTTAGTCTAACGTGATCTCTGAACTACATGTTCTTGGGGCCAATAGTGGAATTCTGTGGGAGACTGTGTTTCAGAATCAGGGGACCTTTCTCTTAAGAGCTCAGCGATTGTCACTTTAGATTTGCTCAATTGTCAATCAGACAGAATGGGAACAAGTGAGACTCTAGTGGTTGTTCTCAATTTTGTAGCTCTCAAAGGATAATCCCTAAACATCTCTGAATGACCCACATCAAACCTCTCAGTGGATTAACTACCTATTATTTTAAACTTGTTTATATATTCACGCCACACTACCTGTCAAAATGATGCTTTTTCTTCACTAGGCAGAGTCACATTCCCTATGATTGGTCCTAAAGTGACCATTTTTCAGGTTCACAGCATGTGGGCTATTTCTGTTAATCACATTTGTTCCCAAGATGAACTAAGAAATACAGCTTCTCAGTGTGGAGAATTCTGCCCTGGAATCGCACTGTCACCACCTCAGCCTGTCCTCATGTGGAAGCTGCTGCATGCCTGTGCCAAGTTTGCCCCCCTCTTGGACCTTAGCGACCTTGTATGAGCTGGCTATTAGCTTAGAAGATAGAAAAGGTTAGGAAGCAAGAATGGGAAGTTAAATGGATGCAGAGGGAAATGTAGAGCCTCACACGGTAGAGCCAAACACTTGTGCATTCTTCTCCTTGCTCCTTTTCAGTCTTGCAAATGTATTAAATCTGTAGTTAACAAGAGGCAGAAGTAAATGCCCTAATAGCCCTGAAATTAAAATCCAAATCACTTTCTTAAGAGCACCAATATGCTGTCAATCAGAGCAACAGAGTACTTCAGGCTTAACTGTGAAAGAACCATAAACTCTGAGGATTCCAGAGTTCATTTTGAAATACCACTTATATTTATACACCTGAAATTGCATCAGCTGTTGGGTTCTTCTCCATCTTATTTTTACTAACATATTACCCAGTCCTCTTTCTTGTAAAGTTCACAAGTGTACTGACAAAAGATGCCCAAGTAACACTCAGGCACTCGGTGTGAGCTTGCAGGGGGCCCGCCCTCTGGGCCCTCCAGCTTCCTGTGTGCTCGGCCAGGGCAACCCACTGCCCCAGGCCCACGCAGCACATGGCAGGGTGAAGCAGCCCCACAGGACAGCGAGAGGAGAGTTTTGTTTTTCATGTAAGTAAAGCATGAGACTAAATGTGCCTTTCAGTCGTTTAATCATGGATGGTTTTTGGAACTTGGTCTTTTCTAAGCAATCAATAAGTCCTGTCTTGCCCTCAAAGGGAAAAATCTGTCCCATTAGCGTACAGTGGGTTCTTCGCCCTGAAACGTGCTGGTCCTGGCTCAGGATTCTACAGAGTGTTGTTTGACTGAACAGGACCTCAATGCTGGGAGAATCTATTGCCCCTGAGAAGCAAAATGAGAAACTGGTTGTCACTTGGGTAAATCTGCGTAGTTTCAGAATTCAGAGGAGGAATTCAGAAGCAAGGTCTATCCCAACAGAAACTACACCTAAACATGAACATTTCTAACACTTGTAACAGTGAATGTGGGTTGGAAGAAGAAAATATTCTGCTTCAGAAGCCAAATCAAGTCTTGCTTCCTGGCTATAGGATTCCACTACAATGGTGAACTGAGCGATGGTCAACCCTAGCAATATTCTGGGGCGTATTATGTGGCATATGTCTGCCCTGAGATCATCCTGTGTCCCTGATGATAGAAAACTGGCAGGCAGGATGTGCAAGCAAACAAAAAAGACAAACACATTCCAGAGACAGGTGAATTAGTACACATCACCGAGAACATGCAGTGGAATCCTTTGAGGCTTGCTGGATTCATAAAGTCTGGGTCTACACTCAACCATTCAAAACAGTGGTGCAGAACCACCAGCCTGACTGAATTTCCTATGGAATAAGATATTCATATTTGCTATTGCATTCGTACAGCCAGGGATCATAGCTCAACCTTGTCTTTTTTAGTGAAGATGCTCCATAGAAAGCCCTTAAACATAATCATGACTGACTGAAAGAGCTTTTCCTCCATGCACGACTATATGTCCACTCTGCAACACATACACCTTTCCATCAAACTTTTGCAAACTTCCATTGGTTACATGTGCATAGATTAGGGGGCCACTGTGGATTTTAAATGCTCAGTGGAAAGGAGCCTGCCTCCCAAAAGACAATGAAATATGCTCATGTATGAATACATCTTAATAGCTTGCATTTTGTCATTAGTTGAATTCAAAGGTAATTTTCCTAAGGTCAGAATAGTCTTCACTGTGCCTCTTCATTACCAGAGAAAAATATGCAATTTGTGTCTAAACAGTCTCTTGCTTTCTTGACAGGCACTGCAATTTATCTGGAAAAAAGATCACTGGAAAGATATGCCAGATTTTGCAACAATGTGCATCAAAAACTCTTAACTCAGGATAACTTATGTCTGTAACATGCCTAAGTCTGCTGGTCATTCTACATATAACTTAACAAAGCCAAGAGTCAAGTTCTATAAACATCTACATGTCTAGTAACGGTAAGAGAATCCTTTTATAGGAACATTGACATGGGAGTTGAGTGATCTGAATATTAAACCTGGACCTGTCTCTAACTAGCTGTGTGGCCTGGGCAAGTCTCAGTTATAAAAGGAAGAGTACAGCGCGGCCTCTGTGGTCTTAAAAGAGATCCCATCTGACTCACAGATCTGATGATGGCCAAAGCCCTACAGCTTGTGTAGGAGGAGTCTGGCACCTTGAAAAGCCACACTCATGCTTCCAGGTTTCCTGGACACAATTAAAATGTCTCCATGTCAGCACTCATTTATAAGTAGCTAACTGATCCCTTGGGAGTCACTAAGGCCTCCGAGAGCTTACAGGACACACCTCTCATTAGCGCTCTGGGTAAGATGCCTGCCTTAGAAAAATAAGAATGCTTGGGGGGAAAAAACCTAGCTCTCCTGTCAGTGACAGTGTGAAAGCTATTGTCTGTCCCTAGGCAGCACAGCTCCACACGGTAAGTCTCCCTGAGGCTCAATGGCTGTATGCCCCAGGAACACTACTCAAAGTATCAAGTAGACCTCGCAGCCTTTAATTTCCAGGACCATAAGAATGAGAAAGAGAAGTCCCACTGCAAATAGATGGGGGGAGGGGAACTTGTTTACTAAGGGGGACTCACACCTTTTGGGAAGCGGAAATGATGTTATTTCCCTTAAGCTTTGAGATGCTCACTGGAGACGAGATCTTGGGCAAGAAGGGAGAGGATGGCGAGGGGATGGGGGGCACCAAAGCACATACTCCTCAGTGAACACTGGGGCAGTCAGTCCAGCGGCACTGACAGCCAGACTGAATTTATGACCAAATGGATAGTTTACATTATCCAGTGTGATACAGGGTGAATGCTTCAATAAGTGCTTGTGTGGGGACGCTAGTAGTAGGAAAAAGCTTATTTATCCTTAATACTTGTTTTGCCTCAGTAATTAAGAAACCCACAGACTACTGATACATTTGTGGAAGCAGCAGGTATGTGAATTGTGGTGTTAGGAAGCCACATGAGGATCTTCAGGCCAACTGCCACTGACGAGGACAGCACAACTAATATTCGAAATAAAGTTCTTTAGATCGATGATGCATGTGAATTTCTAGAGAAAACTAAATTAGCTGCTATTTTGTGTAATAGTCTTGTTCATAGATTTGGACATCATATAAAAGAATTTTACAAGCATATATGATAGAAACCTTTTCTGTCTTTTATGAAAACAGATCCATTAATATTCACAGGATTCACCAGCATGCTCAGAGGATATGATAAAAAGTAGTGAGACTTTAGCATTCTGATGGGGCGTCTATATTAGGATACTGCGTTATATCCAACCCATGTCCAAAAAAAGAAAAGTCATTTTATCTAACATGCATTACACAAAGATACTGGAGGAATGAGGTAGAATATAAGTAATATTAGCATTGCTAGCAATGAGCAGAAGCAAAGCAACTATAACATGCAAACGTGCAGAGAGGAAGAAAGGAAAAAAAGTACTGAAGCACCAGAGAGAGATGCATTTGTTAAAAGAGATTCTCTAAGCATACTAACCTGCTGGTTCTAATGAATTTTCTACTTTGTCGTTAACATCGAAAACACGATCATGAACACCTATAGTTTTCATACAGCTATCTATAACAAAAATAGAGATAACAGCCAAATATGTTAGTGAAGACACCCTTAAACTCCCATTTCTTTTTTCTTTCTATTTTTTCCTTTTACTTATGTAGAGATCGTTCTATAATCAATGGCATGTATCCAAATGCCAGCATCGTTCCCATTTGCTGTGCACGTACAACAGTCTAAGAAACAACAAGTTAGCAACTGCCGTGTACTTAAAGGCATCGTGAAGGATGATGAGAAAAAATATGATGAAAACCAAAACATGGATGTTGATATACAAAACAGATACCACACAGGGTTTAACAGTAAAAAAAGGTTCCACTGCTGTGAACCAGACCACACAGTAAAATAAAGCATGCGCGGTGAAGCCACCCTCGGAAGCTCATTCTAGGGAACTTACTTGTTGGTCTCACAAAGACTTTAAGCTTTAGGCAGGACCTCCTTCCGTTATCCGGGATTGCTGAGGCTGCGGATAAGACAAAACAGAGAAAAAGAGAGAGAGCAGAACAACAGAGGTTACTTTTCATTTTCAAACGCAAATGGTCATGATAAATTCTTTCCTGAACAATTCTTCCTGGAAGTTAAAACAAAAATACTTTTCAGATTAACAAAGAATGCTATAGGAAGGGCTACTTTCCTAAGAAAGACTCATGCAAGAATGTTGGTATTCCATAGAAAAAAAAATACTTTGGATTTTTATTTCGGAGGCTTTTCTATTTAACTTGATCTGTTACGAGTTTTCTCCAGAAGAAGGTAATGCTTGAGGCTCCGCTTTCATAGAGCTACTCCTTCTCCACTGTGGGGAAAGGGCTGCCCCGGAGCCCAAGGTGAGAGTGCCGGCGGACCCAGTAACAGATAGTCACGAGGCCCACTTAAACATGGCCTGTTTCTGCTGGGGAAGGCAAGGCTTTGTCTGTCCTAAAAGCCCGTCTGTCAGTGCTTCACAGGTAATTCAATTAGAGGGTTCACTCAGAACTTGGCTCCATATTCCCGATGACTAAACCGAGCCCAGCAACTTCCATCATGCTATTATAAGTACAATATGCTATTGAGAAAATACTATGTTGCAACGGTACATTTATTTTTTAAAATTTGCCACAGAGAAGGATGGAATTAATAAAGTGGGCTTACCAAAACATGGCAACATGTTTCAAGTTATAAATCATTTGAGGAAGAAACTTTCTTCTCCTCTTCAAGATAATAAGACTGTAAACTCTCCCTGCGTTTGAAAGATTATCTTCCCTCAGTACACACTACATAATGTCAAAGGGATAGCCAAGGGTGGTAAAGACCTTTAACAATCACATATGTTTGCCAACGCATTCTAGAAATGACAAAAATCACAGAAATGAGCGCTGCATACTTTCCTCCCTGTGTGTTTGCTTCAAGTGGTTTCTTTGTTCAGAAAAAGCAGATGACATCAATCAGAACCCACATGGCTTACAATTAGTTTGGTAATACCCTCAGTGACAAAGGGAGGGCCGCTGTTCAGTGTGCCTGTTTGCTCCTTTATCTTGTATTATGCCTTGTGGGGAGCCCAGAAAACGAAAATGTTTATTTTGCAGGTGAGAGGATTCAAGATGAAAATTCCAGACTAACCCTACAATGAGGCTCCTCATGTAACTCCAGCTCCGTGTCCCGGAGACCTTATAAGTTCATCACCTAAAAGACGTCAAGGTGTAAAGGACCCCTAGTGTCATTTTTCAACACCTGTTGAAAACTCTTAGTTCTAAGACAAAAGTATACAGAAAAGATGTTTTTGGCCCTCCCCATCTCCCCTGTTCACTCTGACAAGCAGTTAAGAAGTGCTAACAGCTGGCTTTGCTGTAGGCTTTCATTAAATCAAAGTCGGGAAAACTCCCTCTACTGCCATTCACAGTAACTAGTGTGTTATTTAGGGCACAATATTTGCACTCTGTGGTCCGATCCAGGAAATGGTGTCCTTCCTGTGGCCCCCAGTTGCAAATGTGCACGTCACAAGTCGAGTACACACAGGTGACTCCAGGTCAGTAGAAAAAGCATGGGTTCTTGAGAGACTTTATGTCTGATTCATGAAAGGAGGTGCGAGAAAGTGACACGTGGATATTTACACTGCTGTTCTATGGGTTTTTGAGTTATTCACACAAGTTTATAAAGAAAATCCTCTCCAGATCAATTAAGAACAAAAGAAGAGCTGATGTACATAGACTCAAAGCTGAAAACGTGCCTGGGTTTTGTCAGAAGGTGGGTAATATTAGTCCCCCTGATTCTAGAGACACACACCCCTGGATAATGACCAACGGTATCTTTGTCTACAGCACCATCCATCCACTCCAGTGGGTTTTTGAGCTGAGATGAACACACTACAAGCCTGGTGAACTTGATTTGCCACATGAGGAACTGATTTTACCGATGATACTGCAGGATAACAGGTACAAGGCAGGATCAAATGTTTTACTAGGAGAACTTCTTGGAGTTAGTACAGGGCTTTCAGATTTATATGTAGGAAAAATACAAAAATCCAGGACATAAAAATCACTACAGGGCACACTGGAATAACTAAACAGCAACAACTAGAAGCTGCACAGGGAAAACTGAAGAGAGTCTTTCACCAGCTCTCAGAGAAGGACAATTAGCCTTAGCTACTGTTTGAGCTACATTCTGTGAGTTAATATAAAAAGGTCTTCCCCATCAAATGCTCCACTACATCCTCCCCTCCTATCACCAGAAAAGCTGTAACAATAACATGACTGACATCTTATGATACTGTTTGACTGTTATACTCAAATCCTTAGAAAAATGGACGAACAATGAATATAAACATATAACGTGAGTACACAGTGCAGATCACATCAGTTGGCTCCACAATCTGTGACCTGAACACATGAAATAACCTTTAACCTTTACGACCAACCTAAGAGGATGTGTCTTGCTAGGTCAGTATAACTAGGGCTTCCTTCTTTACTACATTGAAAAACCAAAATAAAACCCAAAAGCACAAAAAACTTCACATATCAGCAAAACAATGCTTTATGCAAGGTTTAAAAAAGTGAGAGCATGGCTCTATTCCATGGGATAGTCCAGGTTTCTTAACCCTACAGAAATGCAGGTTGCCTTTACACCACTTACAAAAAACTTAGGATGTTATTAGTAATATTTGAAGATATAAGGTCATATAAAAGTGCTTTACTAGTTACAAGTAAACAAAAAGCAGAGGATTGAGCATTAAAAACAAAATAAGAAAGGAATTTAAAAACGTTGCAAATGTGCATGTCACAAGTCGAGTACACATAGGTGACTCCAGGTCATTAGAAAAACCATGGGTTCTTGAGAGACTTTATGTCTGATTCATGAAAGGAGGTGTGAGAAAGTGACACGTGGATATTTACACTGCTGTTCTATGGGTTTTTGAGTTATTCACACAAGTTTATAAAGAAAATCCTCTCCAGATCAATTAAGAACAAAAGAAGAGCTGATGTACATAGACTCAAAGCTGAAAACATGTCTGGGTTTTGTCAGAAGGTGGGTAATATTAGTCCCCCTGATTCTAGAGACACACACCCCTGGATAATGACCAACGGCATCTTTGTCTACAGCACCATCCATCCACTCCAGTGCTTTGAACGTCCCTACCAGGTGCCATGTTCCCCTGTGCTGTGGAGGCAAACGTGTGTAAGACAGCCGGGTGCCGTTGCTGTGCTGTGCTTGTCATCACAGTTTAGGGCGCCAGGAGGGATAACGCGTCTGCGCACGCTGCCGGCACAGCTTTGGGCAGGGAGGTAGCCTGTCCGGGAGTGTGACGGTGTCCCAGACATGGTTTTCAGAGGGAACTTTATCAAGGCTTTATAGGTCCTTCAGCAGCCAATACCATTTGTGACAAAAGAATTAAAACATTTCATCCCTAAGTTCCCAAAGTGGAGCTTTAGCAAGTAAAAAGGGAATCACTGGCAACAGCTGAAGGAAACCTAAACCTGAACTTTTCCTAGAAAGATGCATGGGTTTTCTAATAGAATTTGTCAAATTAAGATGAAAAACTCAACTCGTGTCTTAAATGCTCTTCATATAATCCAAATTCATATCCCTTTACTCAGTTTACTGATGAAAATGTACATTTGGATTCAGGAAGCTGAGAATAGGGGTATGGGGACCATTAAAACAAGCATACTCTCCCATTCCATGATCTTAACAGCAACTTTATAATCAACCCATAGGGTCCTTTCCCCCTAATGATCTGCAAAGTACCGATCAAAATCTTACAACATACAATGAAATGTGATCTGGGGGCCCTGTGGCTCTGTGTTTAGAGCACCATGCTAATAAGGCCACGAGGGCTGCTTGTCTTCACTCTGTTCCATGACCTCAGACAGGGCCCTGGACTTCAGCCTTTCTGAAAACCAATTTCCTTGGTCTCCTGGGGGGCTCAGGTGAGCACAGCTCAGCACTTACCAGCCAATGTGATACATAAAGGGGACTCATGCATGCCCCCAAATCAGTACTTCCAAAAGCTGTATTCAGCACTGTAAATTTGCAGAATATTCACATTACAATTCACTACGGGTCTGGCATTCAGACATGGCAAAAGAATACTGACATCATGCTGTGGTAGGCAGTTTCTGACCTGGCTCCAATGATCCCCACCTCCTTTTATGTGCGCCTTCATGTATTCTCCTCCTCTTGACAGCGGTGGACCTAGTTTCTCGCTTCTAATGAGTAGAATAGAGCAAAAGTGATGGGAAGTCACTTCTATGATTATGTTGCAAAAGACTGACTTCCTTCTTGCTAGCATCCTTTCTCTCTTGCTATCTCTCTTGCTCTTGAAGCAAGGTGCCACACTGTGAGATTTTCAATGGGAAGGCCCACATGGTAAGGAACTGAGGGAGACTTCCAGCCAAGCATGTGCAAGGAACTGATGCCTTAGTGTGACTAGCCACAAGGAACTGAATCCAGCTAATAACTGTGTGAGCTAGAAAGTGGATCCTTCTCACTGAGCCTTGAAATGACTGCTCTCTCTAAAAGACCAGGACCCAGAGGACCAGCTAAGCTGCCCCTGGATTCCTGACCCACAGAAACTGAAATAATGTTGTGTTAGCCACAAATTTTGGGATAATTCGTTACTCAAGAGCTAAGTGATATAATGCTGCCTACAGACAACTCTGTGTCATCAAAGGCTTCCTATGGTCGACAAGACCTAAGGAACAGAAGCACCGGAGCTGCTCTGCCAGATGAGCCCCCTGCCCAGACAGCAGCTCTGCCTTCTGTGCCATGTCTAAACAACCGGATCCTTTGCTAGTTTACTTTTTAAGCTACTATTACAAGTCCACTTAAAATAGACCTTGAAGAGAGGTAATTATAAACTGCTGCTAAAGATATACTACAAGATATATCTATTTGTTTTCCAGTTGTTGGATTCTGGACCCACACGCCAGCATTTAAAAACTGTTTTTCATTTTCCTTCCCATGCCACTGAGTTTGTTTTTTGCTAATGTAGCCAACCTATGCTGTTCCTTGAAATTAGCATGATGTTCAGTTTTTAAGTTCAAATTGCTGGGTGAACCTAAACGGCTTTGATAGAAAATGTAAACTTAAATAATAAGAGAATGCCTTTCCTCAAATATGAGAAACAGAATGTAAAGGTGAGCTTCAAAATGCCTGAGATAAAAGGACTTTAATAATAAGTTAAAACTTCTCTGTGTACCAAAAAACTCCTTTCAGTTATCTTTTGCACAGGCTAGCAAATTAAATCCAAACATAATGAGATTTAACACAACTCAGAAGTAATCAAGGTAACAAACCTTCTTCATGAAGAACTGAAAGTTAAGCAGGAGAGTGGTGAGACTTTCATATTATATTTTTTTCCACACTTTCAGGCCTTAATTAATACACATTAATCACCTGTAACATCTCTGCTTAACCTTATTACTCATCCTCAAATCTTAATTCCAAAAACCAAAATCCTTTTCCTTTTCCGTGTCCCTTGTCCATCTGGATACTTTGGGAAGTTTTATTTTTAAGAGTAGTCACTTTTTTCTCTTTAAAGAAATGAGTGTATGTGGGAACATTAAAAATGCAGTTTTCCATTATGTTTGCCACAGGCAATATTTCTCAATTTGTGCAACTCAAAAGGAAAGATAGGCTACTGGCTGTTCACCCAGCCCGTTTTTCCTCTGTAGGTTTTTGTGTAGTTTAACATCCAACACAGATATATGCAAATTAGGCAGGTGACAGCAGAATTAAACATTCATATTCCTTTCACAATAAATGCTGAAAAAGCAAAACCCACTTAAATAAATGGTACTACTGGAAGTGTCTTCTAGAATTTAATAAATCAATAAAATCCATTTGTGTATGTGGGTGGAGGGTGGGGGGACAGAAGAAGTGGTGGGAATGGGAGAGAGATTAACCAAAGCCACATGCACTTCTTGGACAATGGCTACCAGACCCTCAGAAAAAGTCTTAAGGCAAAAGTCAGGCCTCTTGTTCGGAAAGCACACCCCAGCAACAATTTGCAAACTGGTTATCTGCACTGGTTTTAAAAGCAGCGCGGCACCTAATTTTCAAATTAAGAAAAAAATCAATGGTTGGGATGGCATACATCTTACCCTTCTAACCTTTGAGATTTAAAAGTCACATGTTTTAAGAACCTGCTCTGGGTCCCGGATTTATCAAGCTTGCGTCCTAAGAGCTATGTTTGCCCCCATGTTTCGTCTCTCACAGCCCGCAGCGTCTCAAGACTTAAATCACTGGCAGGTTAAGGTCAAAGCCCCAGACATAAAACTAGGAAACGAGGTTACTAAGTAAAGGTAGAAGCCTTGGAGAAATTTAAAATGTCATGTAAATATTAGACACTCTGATATGGCTCTGGGGAGGTTTCTTTTAAAAAACTAGAAAAGGAAAAGGGGTGTTTCCCACAATATCGTAAGGGTAGAACAGCATAGGCCACAAGCCGAAACTTGGTTTCAACACCAGGGGACTGTAACAGGGACAAATAATTGGAATAAAGTTCAGGGCGAGGAAAGTAAAATAAGTTCCAGCCTTGCAGCCTCAGACAAAAGAGAAAATAGGAGGCACCACCCCAGCGCACCCAGGGCCTCTGCCTCCCCACCTCTCTACCCCCCCACCCCCAGGCAAAGTTCTCACTGCAAACGCTAACTGAAGTATTATTCAGCAGCCAAGCCTCAGTAGATCAATTACTTTTTCTTAGCGACCTCAAATAAATGGCTGAGGACAAGTTTCTTTCCACTGATCTCTAGGAATACACAAATAGGACCTTACCGTCTTTTGTACACATTTATTTGAAGAATGGGCAAACTTTTACTTGCTTTTTAAAGCTCAGTGACAACAAACTTGTTTCTGCTGCTTACTGAAGAAGGATATGATTTGTTCCATATACTTCAATATCTATTAAGGCATGACCAGAAAGTAACCTGGATTTCAGAGAATGCTTTTATAAAATCCACCATAAGAAGCATTTCTAATTCTTTTTAGGAAAATTTAAGTCAGCTTAAATCCCAAATTCTGAATCTAGACTTTATCTCTTTCTTCCATGAAGTGACTGGAGAAATCCAGTCCACATAGGCACAAGAAAGCAAGACAACATTAGATGTCATTTTAATTGTTAACAAAACCCTAAACACAAGGAAATATAATTAAGTTCCTTATTGGATATTTTACTATTTAAAAAAAAATCACTGGACAGCTTTGAACAATGAGGAAAAAATTAATTTGCTATCACAAACTAGTGTTATAACTATTTGCCGAGATCTGGGCTTGCCTGGGGCCACACTGGTAAAAGACTGTCCCAGGCCATTAAGGTCAGAGAGCTCTTTCTCTCTCATTTGTGGTGATTTTGGTGAATTTCACCTGCTAGTCCAGGTAGGTATAATCTGACAAAACAGATCAGCAGCACTTACAAAAACTCTTCTTAAGCTAGAAAGTACAGAATATAGGAAATAACAAAAATGAAAGTTCAGACAAAAGGCAGAATTCCTGGGATCCCAGAGAGGAAGTATAAATATCATTTCTTCTCCACAGGCTCCTGCACCACCTGTGATATGCTATTGACGTGAGTATTCACTGGTAAGCGATGGAAGCCACCGAGCCCACGACTCATTCGCACGGTATTAACAGAAACAATGTCATCGTCACACAGCACTAATGTAGCATGACAGTAAATTACTAATAAATCATCAAGTTAACACAATTCAAAGAAGCTCCTAAAAAATGTTAATATTTCTTTGAACCTTTCATAATCACTTTCATCCTTATTATCCTCCTCGGTGAGAGGCCTTGGAACGGACGTGGTCCAGCGGTTGAGCGCATGCGTGATGACGGTCTGAGCTTTCTCCCTGATTCACCCACACTGACTGATTTTGTGCCTTTGTCAGTCCTTAACCCACCTATGCCTCATTTTCACTGTGAGCCTTCCTTCCTTGAAAAAACATTTAAGTAGGACCTACTTTAGAGGGGCTGTAAACTTTTATACTGCACTTGGAAACTCGGTGACAGATCCCTACAGAACTGGAATATCAATTCACTACCCCCAGCGCTGCTGGCATCACTCTGTCCCTGTTGCTCCCTTCGTACGGTGAATTCCCAAACAGAGCAGCCTCTGGTTCTGAGTACAAATTTATGGAGGGCGGTGGGGGCAGGTTATGGATAGTTGTGACAAAGTTATTTATGAGTCAGAAGGAAAATCAGAGGGACAAATGACTCTTGATTTCTAGCCTAAATTAAATTTTGTGTGTGGTGAGCAGCTGGGGGGTGGGGGGGTGGGTATGTGAGGGTGTGCACTGAGGCTGGGGTGAGAGTTAGAAGAATCAGAAAAGGCACTGGAACACCCTGTTCCCTCTTGAAAATCATGCTAAGATCCTGTGAGCTCTTTTTCAGTCCAATTTAAGAGTGGGAGCATGCTATTAGACTAGACACTGAGCACAGGTGAGACAGGCGGCTCTCAGAGAGGCAGCCAGGCTGGGCCCAGACTGCCTCCACAGCCGCAGCACTGAGGGCGCCCAGCCCAGAGGGGGAGGCAAACACCAGGCTGTGCCCATCCCAGCATGGGGGTATGTGCTGCCGCCCACGGCTCCTATTCCTGCCTTCAATACTGCATCATATTTGGGCAAATATCTATTTATACACATCAACTTATTTTTTTCTTAACCAGTAGGCTACATGTCTGCCATTTCTGGTGGTAAGATAAGCATCTAGGCAGGAGTAGCCATTCATTTGGGCAGCAGACACCTAACGGAACCCTAGGGGTCTGAACAAATTAACGTCCTCTCATTAGAAGGCTGATCAGTTGTATCAAGGAAGGAGCCATTTAGGTACCAGGATTGCACATTTTGTTTCACGCCAAAAATGCTTTCCTCGATGAAGATTTTACATTGATGGAGCAAATAAAATCAAAGCTACTGATGGAGATGAAATCCTAGTTTGCCCCGGTTCTCTCCAAGTCAGACCATTTGTCCATTGCAGGGCATCACCCTGCAGATCAGCCGTCAGGAGCTTCCCTAATCTGCCCCAGCTTTAATTTCCTTATTTACCTCTCCCACTTTCCCTGCTCTAACCCACATTAAGAGCTGGTGCTGACAGTATTTCCTCCCAGAACCTCCCTATTTCCCTTTCCTTTTGTGACTTTCCCTTTGCCTCTCAAAATCCTAGCTCCCTCTGACGACTGGAGCTATTTCTCCAACCATCTTCTGGGTCCTCACACGGATCTCTTGTCGTCCCCTCACTAGCACGTCCCCAGGTCCCCGTAGAGCCACTATTACATCGCCATCTTTGCTGCTAGAGTTGTGAGTTCTCTTTGCTGGGTTCTCAGTTCTGGAAAGTGTAATGTTTTGTTCATAATGTCTGTTTAAGAAGGATTTGAAGAATGAGTCTAAAGGTAACAAAAGTATGTACCTGCAAACTGATGACCCAACATGAATCAAAACTCAGAATTAGAATAAAAAAGAAAAATGAACAGAGGGGTCAAGGGAAAAAAAAAAGCCCCTTTTCTAGAAGGCTCCTCTCCCCTCTCCACTGGCTGCTGCTTATGGAATGATCTTGGATTGGAAACTGTGACCTTGTAGTCAAAGCCTGGAGAGACATACCAAATTCCAGTGGGTATTATTTTCATATCCGTGAATGTGTGGTCCAGAAGAAGTAAATGAAAGGAATTGTGGGCATCTTTAGAGCGAAAGACATGCAGAATTTCTTCAAGTGATCTGCCTATGTAGGGGGTGCAGATCCCTCCAGTATATCAGAGAATAAAGGCAAGGCGATGCTAGAATCCGGGTGGCTATGGGCTTCTTTAAGTAAGGATAGAAAAGTGATACTGGGTGGGTCATGACCAGAGGTAAGAGTGAAGCCATCTTGGCTGGAATCCTCTAGTCATCAGGAAGCCTTGGTAAATTAAGGTGCCTCAAACAAATAAGAATGTAACCCCAAAACTGTTTTGAGGGATATAACTGTACTTTAGCTACAAATGAGTTCAAAAACTAAATATGGGCATTTTTAGAGAACCAAACCATAGAGGAAGTATTTTTTGTGTTAAAAAAATCTGAGAATGTAGAACTTTAATACTTTTAAAATGTAGGAAAACTGTGGCCATTTAGATTCTAAATAGGTCAGACATATAATTCCAATTTAAAATATCTAATGGAACAAATGATTTAGACTTATGACTAAGTGAAATCTTAGGTTTATGTAGTTTCAAAACATTTAAGAGAACTAAAACTTACCACGTTTTTTAATTAAAATTATGGTGATAATTATTTATGTATTGGGTTTTAACAAAGAATTTAAGTACTTAATAAGTGAAGAGAATATATAACATCTTTAATATTTAAAGGAAGTTGATTAACCAAGTTTGTAAATGGAACCAAATATTAAAATTTACTGGTCTTATATATACAATAAGATATAGAAACTGATTTGAATAGGATAAATTTGGAACTTTAAAGAATCGCTTTTTTGTTAATTTAATAAGTCAAATACCAAATTTTCAATCCAAACTAACCCTTTAAATAATTTTTCCTGTGGACAAAAACTATCCTCTGTACACCAAAAATTTATATTGTCATTTCTTTTCAGGTCACGGCTCAAATGCTGCCTCCCCAGAGAGGCCTTCCATGATTATCCATCCAACTGAACGCCGTCTTCCCTCTGCTCTCCATATTTCTCTGTCACCTCATCTAGCTCCTTTTATAGGTCCTAGTATAACTGGCAGTTAGAGATATGTTTTTCCCTCATTTATTGTGTATTTCCAACGTAAACTGTTTCTAAAACCTAACACAGTGCTTGGTACCATGAAGGCACATAAAAAACATTTTTGAAGGAATGAATAAGCAAAAACTGAATAAGCCAGAAATATTCAGGTCCATAGATTACAAAAAATACCCAAAGGGATCAAGGTATTTTAGAAACCCGAGATCTTCCCTGACTGATGGACTATGGTTTTCACTCTCGGTGAATATTACTTCTGTATGTCCTCTTGCTGAAACAGAGCAATTGCACAGCTAGATGAAGGCTTTGCCCACTTCATGGCTGCAGCAAGCCTTTTGTCCACTGTTTGATTTGCCAGAAACCCTAGTTTAGCGAGCAGATAATACAGATGGTCCCAAGATGGATAATAAAAGGTTGATAAATTGCAATTAGAACATTAATATGAAGTGTATTAAATCAATTATATATATATAAATATACATATTTTTGTAGTTTCTAGTATTCGAGAAGTCCACAGATTGGAGAAAAGGATAACCATACTTCAAAATGTTCCTATTTCTTAGGAAATTTCTGAAGCTAGCATAAAAATATGAGCATTCTATCCATTAGCCATGATGTTAATACCAATGTGCTATTTAGGTTTTAAGGGAAAATTTACATTTCAATGCTGACTCTATGTATCATACAAATAGGAAGATTTTTATTTTTGTATAGCTTGACGTTTTGGCCAAAAAAAATTCATTCTGTTTTTCTTCTGCTTCGTGGAACAAAGAGTACATACTCTTGGGTCAACTTACCTTTTTAATCTAAGAGGTCTCAGTTGAAATTGGTTTTGAAGTTTGCTAATTACAAAACTCAACAGGGGTTTTTCCTTATTTGGTGTAACTCATAATGTCTATTCATTAACCCCAGTTTTAAAAAGATTAAAAAGTCTGAATAGAAACAACCTAAAAGTTTGAAGAACAGCCACTCCCCTGTGATATCTTCAGATACTCTAAGTACAAACTTCCCCCCATACTATCTAATTACAAATTTTTTTTGTGGTTGCTGGAGGAGGAGGTAGAACCCATACATCCTAAACGTTCCACAGTGGGAAGGGATGAGAAATAAGTCCATTTTTAAAATTCTATAAATTGGGAAAATTTGTGTCCACTTGACTTACAAGGAAATTGGGGCTCTGATGGGCAATCGTGCTAGCCGCTTTCGGCGGGGCCAAGCCACTGGGTTCAGCTGCTTTCATTCTGGTGAAAAGATCTTTAGCAGGCGGCTCCGGGGAAGTTGGCCCTCCAGTAAGCGCGCTCCTTTGTTATGAATATGGAACAGATGGAGCCGAATCTATCTGCTCCGTAGGAACAAAAACACTTACAACCCAGCTCTCTCTATTAAAGACTCTACTTAGCTCCTTTATACCAGGGGCTTTCTGTGCACTGCTGTGAGGTTTTGACTTTATAGAAAAAGGCACTTCATAAAAGCAATAGTTCTTACTCTTAAACCAAAGTGGCCTAAGAACTAAAGAAGATGAATACATGGTTTCACCCACAGGACTCCTTGGAGATATGCAGATATTCAATTAGGGGTGTGTGTGTGTGTGTGTGTGTGTGTGTGTGTGTGTGTGTGTGTGTG
>JAQQAC010009165.1:5668438-5704735 GCA_029783875.1 Phataginus tricuspis | reverse complement strand
TGTGTGTGTGTGTGTGTGTGTGTGTGTGTGTGTGTGTGTGTGTGTGTAGGAAGACTGTACTCAATTCTGGTAAATGTCTGCATTAAAACAACATGAAAATTTAGAGGAGAGCGATGAAGATGTCATGTTTCTCATTATAAGGACGGCATCTAATTGCTCTAGTATAATGAAATACCAGAATTTAATTTTGTATATATGTCTGTAAGGCTAGCAAGGCTGTCTTGAACAAAAAATATGACTGTGCACAACAAAATCATGCGGGTAAATATAATTAGTAATTAAGACCATGCCACAAAACAAAGGCTATCTATGATACTCTCTCACCATGAAAAACTAATAATTACAGTCGGCATCGTGCCAATTTGTTTTTAAAATCTGAAAGATGCACACACTGCAGGTAAAAACCGATGCCTTTATTTATCATGCCGATGGGCCAAAACACATCCAAAGGCCATACCTGCAAGGTGCTGCCGAGCTGTGTGTGCTGACAGGTAGCTGGGCGAGTCCCCAGGCTTCTCTGGGTGTGGACGCACAACCGTCTGTGCACCTCCCCTTGAAGGCAACAGGGAAAAGGAGTGTCTGCCTTATTTCATTACGTTTATTATACTGGTACATTTAAAGTCTGGCTGCCTCTTCAGAGATAATTGAAAAAAGAAATTCTGTGGCAGGATGCTTTGATTCTGACTAAATCAAGTCTTCGGGCAAATTTCCTCCTGCCAGGGGAAGCACAGCGTGCCTGAAGTCGTAACCTTTGCTGGAGGAGAGGAACTGGCCTTGAAGCAGATCATGAAGCAGATGTTTTATGCCAAATCAGAGTCTGGGGATACGTAGGCTACTGCAAATAAAACTCTTCTTCTGTCTGTTCAATCATTTCAATTCCCTGCAGTGTGAAATATGAACTTGCCGACAAATGGCCAGCGTGCTGTGCCTCGCAGCAGGGGGGGAAAGTGCCACAGCTGTGCCAGAGACTGGAAAACTCGAGACGCGCATGACATGTTCATTAGTTCTCCTGTACAGCCAGGGCCTGAACCAGGCCCTTCTCCAGAAGCCGGCGGGAGCCAGGACTGCTTACTACACCCAAGAGTGTGAGACATGATTTCCACCAAAAGGAGACACACAACGTGTGCTGATCTCTTGGATGACCCCAGAAGGTTAGTCTTTAAAATAAGAAAGCAGAGAGTAGATCTTCTCTGGGTACAAAGACAGTGAAAAAAAATACGTGTGCCAATGGCCACAGCCTTTTTTCTGACTTTATTAGAAGCCTGCTCTGTGAGCAACGAAATACATGAAGTAATAAAATACACTTGGAGCCTCAAAGCACCGACAAGGGATTGAAAAGTCCCAGGGAAGAGCTTATCAGAAAGGTATCCTGTCTTCATCAGAAGGGTGGCGTGGTGGCAACTGGCTCACCTGATGCAGCCAGGGTGACACCAGTTCCTTCAGTGCACTGGCCTCCTAGTTACCCCACATTTCGCTTCCCAATAATAAAGCAGTTAATTTCTCTAAATTAAAGAAAAGTAAAATTAGACCAACAAGTTTCAGTCTGAGGCCCTTCGCAGCATATTGAATATCTATATTCACACATACCCTTATGGCTGTAATCCTGGACTATAAATATCCCATATTCAGTTCTATTGTGAGAATTTTCAAAGGTTATTCACATGCTTTCGAGTGCCACATTCTTTCAAGTTTTAATCATGAGCTCCTTAAATAGAAGTCATTTGCATCTGTAAACATTCGCTTGCGGTAGTATTTAGCAGTATATTCTCTTTGTGCCGAGCTATTTTAAAAGGAAAATAAACCTTAATATGGAATAACAATCAAGCATAGGCAGAAAAAGATAAATTAGAAGCTTAAGAAGCCTCTGTAACCCCTTTATGCAATATCTGAAAAAAATGTTTGAAGTTTCTCAATCTTAAAATAGCCCAGAATCATACAGTTTATTTTTGATGATAGATTATAGGAGTACTAGTCCTATAATCCAAAGTATGGCCTAAATCATAAGGATATTTTCAAGAAATGAAATGCGTTTGAACTAAGTTATTATTTTGAAATGAGGCCAAACAAGGACACATGGTTCAAGCTCAAAATGATAGACCATTATCACAACTAATGGCCAAGTTCTCATTAGTTTAGGATTTCTAAATGAATGCTGTAGTCAATAAATATGTCATAGAATGCTTACAAATGATTATTTTAAGGGACTAATAACAAGTTCTATATTTTTATTTTAGGATTCTTTTGGCACCAATTACTGTAGAATATTATTTCTCCAAAATGTTTCTTTTTCTCTATTTAACTTGACCAAATACAAATTAGAAACATGAAATTGTTTCTTAATTGATACAGAGCTTGGCGGGAGGGAACTTCATTTCAGGACGCATAATAATAATACAATAATAGCTACCATTTATCTACTACTTCTATGCACCAGGCACTGTGCCAGGTTTATTAAATTTAACCCTCAGAACAGTTCTACAAGGCAAGTATTATTATCCTCCCTTTAGAGACAAGGAAACTGAGGCTTAGAGGGCTAAGTAGTTAGCCGGTGACGTGCAGGGCTAGAGCTCAACGGACGGATGTTCAGATCCAGGTCTTGCTGATGCCAAAACTATACCACCTCAGTTTACAGTATAAATCATATTTTTCTTCATGACTGCCCTACTTCAAATATTTGTTTCACAAGTTCCCAGAAGTTCTTAAAAGTCTTTCCAGAAAGGTCTGGGGGTAGGTTAAAACTTGGTAGAACTTGACTGTAATCTTAAGCATTTGCACTAAGTTTCAGTGAGAAAACCGAGTGGGGGTTTGCTTGCAGAGACATGCCCTGTGCGTATTTCCTAATTGGGCACATGTCAAGAAAGCCTCTTAATATATTACTGTAACTGATGTCCTCCTTCATGTGCACCACTGTAGGAGGAAATATGAAACACAGTAATCCAATGTTCCAAAAAGAAAACTGAGAAAATTGGCAGCGTCCTTGGTACATAATCCCCTATGAAAGATTTCTTGGCCTGGAGTTGCTCTGACCTCCTGACATCCCTTGGGACTTGGGTAGTTACTGCCGGCTCCCACCCCTGCTGCGCCTTAGCTCTGGTATGGAGGAACAGTAAACCGGCTGACAACACAGTGGCACAAGAACCAGAATTAATATGTAAAGCAGAAATACCTCTTACCCAGAGCGCCACTGAGAAGGCTCAACCCGGGGGAGGGGCCCACTGAACCCAAAGCCACCTGCCTACAGGGAGTCAAGGGCCTTTCCTGATGACTCAGAAAAATAACAGATGCAGCAGGTTCACTAATGGTTAGTTTAAATTCAGTAAGGATAGGGGTTTATTAATAAGGTATACCAAGGGTGACTTTGTATCTTCCATTTTTTTCTCTTGCAATGTAAGCATTTGATCTACAAATGTCCTACTCAACAGCACACGCAAAGCTTTTCTGCACCACCCATTTTCCAAAAGATCTTCCCCTTAATGGACTAAATCTAAAGGACCCCATGCAGCCAGAGCAGTCAAGGATGCTGCTCCACTCACGTGGATGCATCCAGAGGGGTCCTGGCAGAACCTCAGTCAGATCAAGTCACTCCTCTGCCGGACACTCCCCAGGGGCTGCCACCCCACTGCACCCCAGCCCCTGCTGCGGGGCACCGCTCCCCCACTCCCGGTCTGTCAGCTCTGCCCTCTTCAGCTGGCTCCACCTATGTGGTCACGCACTCTCCTCAGGCCCCCGGCGTTCATTCCCTCTGCCTGGAAAGCCTTTTTCCAGACAGCACATGGCTGGCTTCCTCCCTTTTTTAAGGCCCCTCCTCAAGGGTTAACTATCAGGCCTTTACTGACCACTCATTCATATTCTTTCAGTTATTTATATGTATATATACTATCTAGATACTATTATATCTATCTATACTTATTTATACACATCTCACCCAAAATAAATATATATATCACCCTATATAATTATATAGATCACCCTGTATTATAATGTGTAGATTACCCTAAATATATACTTAAATATATTTATATTTTTTATAGCACATATTAAATAGCAGTATTCCTTCCTTTTCTGTTTCATCATAGAATTTATCATGACTTATTTCATATTTCTTTATTTGCTTGTTCGTGCCCTCCGCACCCCCTACTGCCCAGTAGCGCGCAGGGCCTGGTAAAGCACAGCTTTGGCCTGTTTTTTCCCTACTGGATTCACAGAGTCTAAGATACTCTTGGGCTAGCAGTGTGCACTCAAGTATCTGTTCAAGGGAGGAAGGAAAGAGGAGGATGAAAGAGTGAAAGTCAAGGTCACCCTAAGAAAATGCTTCTTTGCTCCCTGGTCTACTGTAAATGCTCACAAAATCACAAGTTTGGAGCAGAAAAAGTAAAAACAACCAGTAACTAAGCAGCACATGAATTTCTTGCAATGTAAGTAGGTCCTCAAGATTGCATAAATGTGAGTAAGTAGCTTATTTTTCAAGATAAAGTGGGTCCCCAGCCACATTCAGTTAAGATGTACTAGAACATATTTGTATATGGCAAAATGATTTTAAAGTACCTTCGAAAAAGCTTCTACTAACAACCTGATAGCTGTTTTCAAGGCAATCCTGTGAAGGCCGGAGGCAGATGCCAGCCAAGCATCAAGCCCAAGGAGGCCAGGTTTTGCTGGTGGCCTTTGTCTAGAGGAATGCTGAGCTGCCGCAGCCCTGAGCAGCCTGTAAATGCGGGAGGGGGTTAGGTGGCCCCCGAGGCAAATCTCATCGCTGCCTCCTGTCTATCAATAGCTGAACATCGGGCGCGTCTGCATCCTTAGGCCAGCCTGCGAGCTTAAATCACTGAATCACAAAACTCAAGGTCTCGAACCTTAAGGACCATCTAGTTCAAGCCAGTCTCCTCTTCTTACAAATTTAAGAACCTGAGCGTTAGCACTTCAAAGAGGCCAACTAACCTGCCGAGTTCCTCTTACTCAGGAGAAGGCTCCTGAACAGGCTGATCTGGCCCAGGGACGTTCATTAAAAGAAGTGTTCACTCCAACTGCCTTGGGCAGATCTAGGGCAAAGAAATCAGCCCAAAAGCTCCTCTTAAGTACAAGAAATCAAATTATTAGGAATTAAATATTCAAGGAATTTATAACATAGCTAGTTCTGCTAAAATTTATGAAATAGTTTAGTTCAACTTTTTATTTGCTGAACATATTCTTTAGAGTGCTTGTAAAATCAATGTGTATAATACATTTATGTCCCTTTTATAGAAAAGAGTATAATTTTACTATTTTACATAACTGTGGACGGTTATGGCTACTGCGTCTTTGCCTGACATAGGGTGGGCCACAGTTGTGATTTATTTTTTCTCAAATATATGGTCAGAGATACAGTCTCAATTAAGATAGTACTCCTGGAGGAAAATGGGAGGCACTTTACAACTCTCTGCTTTATGATTCTATTTCCAGAAAGCATGGTGGTGAAAAGTGGGAGCTGTCTGTGATACTAATTTGAAAAACTAATGCAGTTAATAGAACTGTTCTTTCTTATAAGTAGCTACCAGCCCCTATTCTCTGCCCTGTATAATAGTGTATTATACCTGTACAGCTCCAGCCAATGCCAGAGCTATAACACAGCCTGCTCTCAGCAATACAGCATGCACACACCTCTGCCTCCTCCAGCCCCCGCACCCTCTCACTAAGGAAGAGGCTTATACAATTGTATCTCAGGTCTCAGCATTGAGAATTTTATCCCACTCTCAAAGAAATGTTCTTCCCACTCACCTACAGCTATCTTATCAACATTTTCAACTACTTTTGCTCCTTGCAACCAATTTGATCCTGAAAAGAATATGTCAACTGGATTTTTAGAAATCAAATCATTTAAAAAATGCTCTAGGGCTATGGAAAACAATTCTGTTTTTGTAACTGGAACAATCACTCTGCAATTTATCTTTTGTAAAATCCTTATTTTCATATGTCATGCTTGTTTAATATAGACCTGTTCAGATTTCCTCAAGGGGATAAAATCAACATCAATTATTTCTTTCTCCCCCATTTCAGTGGAAAACGTCCTCTATAATAGAAAGCAACATTATAAAACGACTTAGCAGTGCCTGCCTGGCTATTTTCTTCAAACTGCACAGATCAAAAATTCCAGAAAGCAGGAATCCTCATTGTCGAGGCCCAGGCTGGGTCCATCAGAGTCCCCCGGGCTCTCACACTGATCTTCCTGTTCTTTCTCCAACCCCCCTTCCCCTTCTTGTACCATTATGTGGACAATAAGACAGAAGAGATACACAGTCCATGCCCTCAGGACCTTGCGCTTTAGAGAGTAAGACACAAAATCTGAACTTGTCAATACTGTTCTGGAGGAAGAAGCAAGGAGACAGAGGTGGGAGAAGGATCCTGATGGGGTGGGATGGTCCCATCAACTCTGAACCAAAGGACCTAGTCCAAGGTGCTAAATTCTCTATCAGACTTGGGCACGAAGAAAAGAGCCTCCAAGGGTTCAGTTAGCGCCTTCTGGCAATCTGGGTACGCTTGCTAATCTGCAGGGAGTACCAGATGCAAGACAATTAAAAAGCATTTACTGAATTCCTATGCTATGCTCACGCTAGGTACTGAACTTGTGGGGGGAATGTCTCACCTTTCATTTGTGGATTACCAGTAAAGGAAGCCCCTATATAACTACATTCCAGAGTAGCTTCCAGAGTTACCAAGGCACTGGGGGCCATTTGGCCCAGCAGACAAAACCACTTTCCTTACAGGCTGAGGGTGCCACGGGCACACTGCACTGGAGCAGCCATGGGTGGCACGATGCCTTTTGTGGAACAATTATATCCCAGAAGAAAAGGTATTATGAAGTTCTGGGGAGTGTAAAATGGGCCCGTTATTCATTGTAAAAATAGGAGTATCAATGTTCAGGACCAGTTTTGCAGGCATATTAGTGAGTGCCTCCTTTCCTCCAGCCTCTAACTTAGTCATTCTTGAGGTATTGCTTAATAGTTCATCAGAGGACGTCAGATGGATTGGCGAATAGGTTTATAAACAGGATTATTTGGATAGAGTAACTAGTCCTTGAAGATAACTAGTGAAATAGTCCATAAAAGTGGGATGAGATTCCATAAAAAAACAAAAACAAAGAATAGAAAGGCAGACTATATACACAGGTTTACCTCAGGAAAAACAAAGCCCATGGCAGAATACAAACAAATTGCATCATACCGGCCTGCTTATTTATCAGAGGTAATCCGAGTGTTGTTTTCATGCTTTGGATCTATATTTAAAATGAGATCCAGAAAAGTGACAAAAATCATTTAAAAAACTAAAAACAGCTCTACAGGAACAGCCAGAGGAATTTCAGTGGCATAATTCACTACAAACATGGGAATCCTTGAAAGAACAGACAACTAGCCTTTATTCGTCACTCATCTCAAAAGAAGATCAGGTGCAAGGGTGTGGGTTCAGTTACACGGAAAGTCTGTTCTGCTGACTCAGTAGAAAGGGCTGGACGATGAAAGCATTGAAATGGATTTCACATTTTTTATGACTAGAAGTATGTACCCAGTGTATTTTAAAGTTGAATGGGATTTTATGAATAATCTAACCGTATCCAGTGGAAACCAGGTCCCTCAAGATGCTCCAATGAAAAAAAGGTTCCAAAGTCTAATAAATTTGGTGAACAATACACCCTGGACCACTCTCTTTGGAAAGTTACAATGCACAAGGCCACACTTAAGGGTCCAAGAAATCTTGCATGGGGGAAAAACAAAACAAAACAACTTTACTTAACCCAGAACGGCCCAAACTTAGATTTAAATGTAACACCTTAGGATAATTTTCTTGTTCCTTGGACCCACCTTTGGATCTCCAGTCTAGCCCAAAGCTCTCTTTCACATTTGGAGACATAGACTCAGATGCCTGATCCCAGATTTGACTAGAGTTGGTCAGTAGCACAAGTGGGCCTTAACCCATTTCGTTGTATTGCTTATCTGCTGTTCATGTCAATGAAATAAAGCTGGAAATTAATAAATAGGATGTTTTCCATTATTTATCTGGAGTCTTTGCTTTTTCATATTATCTCCATTAAAAGAAAGAAGAGTAATAGAATGAGAGAGAAATACTAACCAAAAAACATGAGTCATAGTTTTCTGTTGGAACACAGTGAAGCCTGCAAGAGTATTAGACAAAGATAAAATTGCACAACAAACTATAAATATGAATGTTAAATTGATGCTCTGCCCCTGTTGCACGTAAAGGATATTTTCTCTTTGTTTTGAACAATTCCACATATTTTACACTGCTATTCATCAACGAAATACACCCCCCTTGTTTGGACCAGTGGGTGTTTGCCTACTCAGCATCACTGCCTATCTTCCTTAGGCTAAAAACCAAACAACGACAACTTTGGAGAGCTCCTCTTTCCTTATTCCATGCAGTCTTGGGGGGCTGTCAATCAAGGTGCTCTTTATTCTTTCCAAAGAATAGTCATATATGCCAATCAAATTCCTTCTCCTAGGAACTTAAATCCTGAGTGACACCAGGAATGGGGAAATGTTAGAGCTAGGAAATGGAATGGCTGTCTTGGGATAATTCTAATTATCCACTTATTTCTGCGTTCTAGATCCCCAGCATTATCTTGGTTCCTGTCCACCCTGACATTTTCAGTTAAAACAATGAATCTCTTTCATTTTTTTTTTTGTTTAAATTAGTAGAATTAACAAATATTGTTTACAGGTAGAGAACCTAGATGTTGTACTCATCTGTGGTGTAATTTGCAAATGGATGGGGCATTATCAAGTGCTCATAATTATCAAAAGGGTCACACAGTCGTTAATGAGTTATCCCAGAAAGAGCTGACATAAACATGAAAAGTAATATTAAAGTAATTTAAGTGTGATGGGTAAAAATACAGCTGCTAAAATATCAGAACGAGATAGGCATTTTGCTTATTTTATCTGTAAACAAGGCTTGCCACAATTAAAAAAATATATGAGTTGGGTGATATAAATCTTGAGCTGCTTATTGATTAATCTGTTTGTGATGGTGGAAAGAATCATACTATTTTATGTCTTCATTGTATAATTTTATCAGGTGACAAGACTCATTTTTCCGAGATGCGTTAAAGTGGAATGTACAGTAAAATACAGATTTCCTCAAACGAATTGTCAAAACCATTAATCTTTATCTAAGAACCCATAAGAACAGTTTGTACTCAGTAGCAGGTGGGGGAGGGAGAGAAAATGTCTTCCAGAAAGCACTTTGGCAGTCAATCTGGTTGATAATAAAACTTAATGAAACATCTGCGATTAATATTAATTCTAATTCTCCTTTTAATGGATAATTGTGAAAAAGATAATTTATCCCATTTCATTTAGACTTCAACTGAGTTTTTCAACTGAGGGAAAGAACATTCCTTTGTATTTCTCAGGTATGAGACTGCATGTGGAGAAAAACAGGTGCATAAAACCTGCCAGTGGCAAAGCCATTTTCTAGTTAGCCCTGGAAAATATTTTGTACAAATTCAACTGGCCACTGCAGACTTGGATGTGACCCAAAGAATGGATCTCTAGGTGACAGACTGGTATTTCTGCATCTTCCCCACTGTAGAACATTTTAAATGAACCACAGTAAACAGCCTTAATATATTTTGGGTATATTTGATTCTGCAAAGGGTCTGTAAAAAATGCCCTTGTGAGTAAATGACAGTAAGCTATTTCTGACTGCCAGTGTATCTCAAACTAGTTGATGATAGGAACTATTTTTGACACATGCAAATGTATAATTTAAAGTACCCATAAAAATTTATCATGGAAGCTACCATTAATTTTCACAGAAGCTAGGAAAGTAACTAATTGCCTTTCAAATATCAATATTAAGAATACCATTTATTAAACTAGCACTCTAAGTCATTTATGTGTGGAAACTGGATGCATGGGTTGAAGCTTCCTGCCCATATTAATACACCTAGTAAGTGATGGAGTCAAGACCGAGTCACTTCACTCTCATCTACTTTTCTGAACTTAATAATGTTTTTAGAGGGGCCCTATTCAATAAGTTTTAAACAAAATAAAAATTATTTTCTAGAAACCAGGACATATTCTATGGTTAAAAATGTGATTGCTGTCTAACCCAATATATAAGTAGTGAGTAGTGATTAAATATACATCACTGCTGACCTTTAATCATAACCAAATCATGGTTCCATTTAGATATACTCCATTTTCATCAGACTCGAGCTAAACATCAGGGAGAAGAATGTAAACTGACAAGCACGAAAGGTCACAGACAATAGGCGGGCACCCACTTCTTCACTGTATCTTCCAAGAACCTCCTGTTACATAAACGGAGCGTTAGAGGGACTACTAACTATTCTATCCTTTCTCCCCAAGCACACCTTCCTTCTAAACTGTTGGTCCAACCTATGTCTTACCACTGGTATCTTGCCTGTTTATTCTTATGCAGCTTTCTGATTCTTATCCTCACACAGTTTACCACTTTGTAAAAGAAATTCATTTCATGACAAACATTTTTTAAATTGTGTAAGAAATACAAAAAGAAAATAACCAGAGGTTACCTGGGTCTTGTTTGCATCAGCCTGGTGAAATTGCATTCACTAGGTGAAGCCAATGAGACGGTCTGCTTAGTGAGGCAGAAGGAAGGATCTGTTAGGACCATGGTCGAACGAGCCAACTCCTTATCCTACTCTATCTTAGTCTTCATCTTAGACTAGTGCCGTCTCTGTCCAACCAGAGTTCCCAGGTCATACAAACATTCACAACACAGATTGCCTTTTCTCAACACCAATTCTGCTGTTTGACTTACTCAAATCACCAGTACTCACTTTTTCCATGTCTCAAATTGAGACCTATTCACTTCCACTTTAAGTTAATGTTTCCAACGTGTGGTATATCACCTGCAGGAGAAACTTCTGGAGAGCTTTGCTAAGAATGAAGATCCATACCTCAGCTTCATAAAATGTAATGTATCAAACTTTCTGGAAGTGGGTGCCAAGAAACTGCCTTTTTGCCCACCTCTGCAGGTGGGTCACTAAAGTGAGGATAGCGTCTTCAAGCCCTGAGACCGGAATTCCACCTTACCCCTCCAATCGGCACTTCACATCTTTAATGTCTTCCCCTGCAGCAATCTTCTCTCTTTTATGGACAGTGACAATCTTGTAATTGCTTTCTCTTTTTGCTATGATTTGCATAGATACATTTTTCTCACATTGGACTGTGAGCTCCCGGAGGACAAAGATTACACTGAGAACTTCCTACTGTCCCTCTGTGGTGTCTGCCACATCTGCTGGCCACGTAAACATAGCTCAGAAGGTACTGTTGACTAGTGGGAGATAATATTTAATACTGAAGTGTATCCTTCTATAGATAGCCACTGTAGATTTTCTACAAATTTAATAATATACAAGTACCAACAACCCAAAGAGTTTAATATATGCATTTATATAGGATTCTTAATATAAATATTTCAGGAAAGAGCTGCAATAAATCTTCTAAAATGGACTTTAATAATAAACTAGCATATCATATCAAAAGGTCAGAAATTCTGCTATTTGATTGAATTAATAATCCAGCAAATGTTATTGATTTAGCAATTTCACTTAATAAAAACATTGTAAAAGCCTATGCAAAAAAATCAAAAACTGCAGCTACGGCAAAGAAGCTGAATAGACAAAGAAGGCAGTACAGAAACAACAAAAATTCAAGTACGGAGTATTAATATCTCTGAGATTAGAATAATTTCTTCATAAATACCAGTACTATTTATGGAACCTAACTTGCCAGACCTGAGAAAGAGCTAAGAGCATGAACATTCGCATCAGAATGCCTTTGCTCGACTCTGGGTTCCACCACAAGGAACAGTGTGATTTTAGACAAATTATTTGGCCTGTCTGTGCTTCAGTTTCCTCATCTGAAAAAGTGGGAACAGTAATAGTGCTGAACACATAGTTACGATAAGGTGTGGATGAGAAAATATGTGTAAACAAGTGGAATCGGTATGTATTCACTACCTGCTATTTATAACCAGCCAGCATCAAATCGTAAAACAAATTATTTCAATGTATTTATATGAGAAGACCCAAAGGTTTCCCCTTCAAAAACATACTATTCCCTTTGGCTTGCTAGGTAAGCTCCAAATTCTTCACACAAGAATGAATGGCCCTCCATAATCTAGTCCCATCTGTCCAGTTTTATTTTTCAAATATTTTTCATTCCAGTCAGACCTGTCTTTTCCTTGGTGTTCTTATGAGGAGAGAGGGGAGGCAGGTGAGAGAGGAAATCCACATGAGGTGTATGAAGCTTGTTCCCTAGAAGGTTGCTGGGTGGTCTCCCAACTCTAACAACTGCCCCCGTGAACCAGGGCCAAGCCCCCGTCTGTGTAAGATCTGAGGGCTGCACACAGCTGCTGTAGTTCATGAATTTCATTCTAAAGAGTTCAAATGGTATAAATTCTGACTGGTCCTTCTTGTAAAATCTCTACTCTCCTTTCTTGAATTTGCAAAAATGTGTAGCAACTCCAAGTCTGTGAAAGACTGGTGGATTTTAAATAACAATAGCAACAGCAACTGCAGCTAATAATAATAATGAAAACAATTTGCAGCCACTGCGCTGCTCAAGGTCAAGGTAAGACAATCCCCGACATGTCATATTAACAAGCTGCAATGCTGAGACAGTCATGAGGCTTTGCAATATATCCACCAATGCCTACACTGTGCTATTGATTCTGTTAATCAAATTTAAACCTCTGAAAAATGACGCAGAGTACCAAAGAGACATATACTTTCAATAGTCTTGCTAATCATTAAATGTCTTCCTTGCAATTGAAGTAGGAGAGAGAACGACATTTTATTATGTCAACATGTTCTGACCCCACAAACCATTCAACAGCACTCGACTTTGCTTTAAAAGCCCATATACCACCTAATATGTCAATCTCAGGGATGGTTTGACATGAAATGTCCCTGTACATGTCACATTAGCCATTTTTAGAACTCGGTCTGCCTTAAGTTCCAAGGTATAGGTGGGAGTCACATAATGACTTACAAAGGGTGTTTGAAGTCTGTCTCCTTCTAACTTCTTTTAAAATACTATGAAATAAGTGAGGAAGAGCTTAGACTTGGAGTCAAACTGCATGGGTTCAAATCCTGACTCCATTGCTTACTACATGGTCTCAGGCAAGTTACTTAATTCTCTCAGCCTCATTTTCTTCATCTATACAATGGAGATAATAATAGTACCTACCTCACAAAGAGGATTCAGTGAGTTAAGTGCTTGATACAGTGTGTGGCACACAGTAAACTTGCAGTAAGTGCTAAGTCACTATAATTATGATTATCAGAAAGAGTATGAGAGAAGCAGTTATCAGTTAAGGCGTGAGGAAGCCTTTAGCAAAAGGCTGCTTTTGCAATAGTAATTACTCTGAACTGAACCTCATTTAAACCATTGCAGTGTTCATTATATGGTCTCAAAACTGACTGAACTGAACTGCCCCTGGTGTATACCATGATCTCTAAGCAATCTATTAAAAGTAAAAAAAAAAAAAAGGCCTATTCATATATTCGGCCTCTATTTCACTCTCCTTGTTTAGGTTTGTTCCATAAAACTTAGGCCTAAAATAGAGCAAGAAGTTCTGAATTCAAGGCTGAGGACCCACTGAAACTGTTAAAGTAAAATAAACAGGAAACTTCATCAATTCAGATTTTCGTCAGAGCCTGTGATGATGTACTTAAGGAGAAAATTAACTTTTTAAAATTTTGTTTAAAAAATTTCAGAAAAAAAAAAAGTTAGATTAGAAGCCAGATATTAAAGCTACTAAAAACTGGGCAAGTTTAAATCTATAACAATATATGTATTTTTTTTAATGATTCAGAGACATTACTGTTTTTAAAGATTTGGGTGCAAAGGGGAGTGCTAACTATAAACTAAAACTTCCCCAACATTAATGTAGATAAAGCTGGCTGGAAATAGTGTACATCTCTGAAGAGTAAAATGAAAAGATATTCTCATTCCAATTTCTAACAATAGCAGACTGGTTGGCTTTTCCCCAATTCATGATATTTTACTTTTGGGGCTCAGAATGAATTAGCATTTTGTAAAGCTTTAAATTCTGAAACCAAACCTGGTTATAGCATATCTAGTAAAGTTCTGTTTCAAACATAGATTTTCTACAATCTGCCTAAAAATATTCCTTGGAAATGAAGCCTGTTGCCAAAGTCCACATACTTCCCTCATTAGACAGAGGTAAGCCATATCCGCAGAAACCATATTTTAAGCCCACAGGATACTCATGAACTAAAATAATGAATGATAATGCCTCATTCTCTGCATTAATATTAAAGAAAAGAGAAAATAGAAAACTTTATAGCCACTATCAGCTCTCTGTACCATAAATCTCAAGTTTTGAGAATTGCTTCCCAAAAGGGTAGAGAGCGGGGATGAGTTGTGAGAGAGCTTCGGAGCCTAGAGATATTTTTCAGCAAGCTAGCACAGCACTGACACGAATTTCTACATATCTCTGGCTGTGAAAAGTCTCATTTGTGGTGATTTATATTTCCTCATAAAGAACTCTGTAGATAACATAAGCCTGCTGTGAGGCTGTATGACAACTTTCAAACCAAGAGTTACAAGACCATTCTGTTAAAATAGAGCAAGAACAGATGAGTGGGAAAATCTGTAGAAATAGTATTTATTCTAATGAAAGGCCAAAATACTGTTCTTCCAGCATGCACAATGTGCAGAGGACCATCTTCTGCTCTGTGTGCATGTCTCATGGATAATCATTTGGTCCTTCTGTATGAGGAAGTATTTTTTTCTGGAGATTGACTATGGGCTTGGTGGGCGTGCATGCTTGTAATTTACAACAAATGATACTTAGACATCACCACACTGGAGTTCAGTTGCCTTAATAAGTTACTCAGGGAAACACAGAGAGCAGCATGCTGACAACCCCAAGTCAATGAAGTATAAACACTGTTATTCCAAGTGTCACTGGCGTGTTACTGTCACTGCTCCTGGCATCTGCTCTGTGTCACACTGCATATATACGCAATACAACAGCTCATTACACTGTTTTCAGTTAACTTTGCAGCCACATTAGTACAGTACATGTTTCTAAGGCTGAGAATCCCTGCTTCCCTATGAAATTACACAATTAATCAGGTGTGTTATTTCTCTGGGAGATACGGCCACTTTTGACATTTAGGGACAGAAAGAACATCCTTTCATTTGTCTCCATTTCAGCATTTAGTCTCAGTGGGGTAAAAGGAAGACAAAGGTGACATAATTCCTTCTTTCCCCTCAGGAGGTCAGGACTCTACATGGTCCCTCTGTCTCGTAATAGCACTTTAAATTCTTAAAAGAAACACAAATAAAAATTACTGTTTTGAACTTCTTATCTGAGCATTGCAGCCTTTGAAAAACTCAAACAATGGAAGCATACTGAAAGGTCTTCAGTTTCTTATGGCTGACCATGAAGTTCCATTAAGCCCCAATTATTCAATGGCTTTTAAGGCTCCCTGTACGAACTTTAAGAATGTTCCCAAAGTCAAAATCTATTAAGCAGTGATGTTTGCTCCAATTCCCAGCATCAATTTCTCTGATTTTTTTTAACAGGATTTAATTAATCCTTTAGTCAAGTCATCTAACAGGGCAGGCATTTCTTTTTAGAAGTCTCCCCACTTGACCAAATAATACCGCCAAAAATTTTAAAAACAGTAAAGTGTTAAAAAATATGTTCCTATCAATTGCCTCCTCCACCTTTGATTTTATGCTGATTCCCTGAAACACACTAGGTGAAGCGTCCATGCTCCAGCTGTACGTGAGCTGAGGCCATGCGTTCTCGTTCGGAGGGTTAGAGGGCACCTGGCAATAACCAACCGTTTTCATAAGAGAAACTTGAACATGGAAAAATATCTCAAAGTCCCTAAATATCCTCTTTTATATCCTTTACTTAACCTTCATTTAAGAGTCCTTGAAATCCATTCATGCTTTCCTAAAAGATGGCTAGGGACGATGTGAAACAGACACAATTCTCTAAACTCATTCTTTAAATAAAAAGGTGCATTTTTGCAGGTTCACTAAAGACCACTGAAGGTACGCAAAGGGAATAGAGGGAATAGAACAACTTCTTTCAGACAGAAATCTGATACAATTTCCGACAAACTTCCAGTGGCCAAGTGGAGAAAAACTGTTGCAGTGTACGTTGCAAATAAAACTAAAGAAAAAAAAACAATAAATAGATTTTAGTGACTAAGATAGACTCTGTATCTATAGCTGAGCAGTTACTATGTGATGTTTGCCCCATATTCATTCTTTTCCACTATAAAAACTTGTCAACTTCCTAACTGCCCTTCAACTCCCTTCTCTATTAACACAAACACTCCTTGCTGAATGCCATGCTCTGAGTCTATGTAAAAAATACAGGAAGTGAACCGGCATTTGACCACAGTCCTTCTGGAAATTTCAGTTATATACATATAAAAAACATATATAACAAAAAGATTTGACTCTCAGCAGAAGTATATGCTAGAGTATTTAATGCTAAAATAAGACTCGCATAATCAAAAACATTTTTCAATAATGAAAGCAAAGTGCACACACACATTGAAGCAAATATTGAGTTGCTCATTTTAAGGAAGTACATTGTACTTACAGGTCACCTCCCCTGCAAGAGTATAAGACCATGAAAGATGAAAAAGATTATCTCGTGCTTTGATAAATGAGCTGTTTTGACACTCTTCTATTTCAGTAAGAACAACTTAGAAAAAAGGTGGATTGGTGTGACCTGCTAGCACCAAAATAATTCTTAATGTTGACTACTAAAGTAAGCCACTGCCAGACCAGGCGTCTAAAGGGAATGAGACTTCCTTAGCCACAGGCACTCCTAGCATAATATTCCTTCAGAATCTATAGCACAGATTTAAAATGTGAATCTTTACTAGACCTTCATGAAATTTTTTAGTAAACTAAAATATCAATCAAGGCTATTCAAGTTGCCTTAACTTTTCAAAGGATGCAAAATTTTTCAGATGTGGATCATTGAAGTTATCTTTTTGATAGTCAACTGATCCTTTAAAATAGTGCTTTAACTGAGTCTTGAGTATAAGAAAGATTGTAATAATAAATTATTATTATATACCCATTTTACAGATGAAGTTCAAGTCAGGCTCAGTGAGGTTACGTCACCCAAAGACACATAGCTATGAAGAATATAGGATGAGGGTTTGAGCCCAAGGTTACATTCCCCGGAGTCTGTGCCTGTTTTGTTTTTCTTTTACCCATCACTCCACCCTCTCCTTTCACATATTTAATGTATTCCCAGCATATGATCAAAAACCATTATTAAGAAACCAGGGAGCTGCTGCAGTGGGTACAGTCAAATTTAGGGATTCTAATCTATCTGCTTTTCTCAAACTTTAACATGTAACAAATTAAAAAAAAATTAATTTCTTTCCTTTTCTGTTTGGTTTACTGTTTTAATATGGCATTTACTCATTCAAAAACATTTACTGAACAGCTATTCTAGATGCTGTTTTCCACTATTTTTTCCTTAAAAATACATTGTTTTAAATCAACATTACGGTTAAGCAGATTCTCCATTATAGAGAGCTTGCCTAATTTTAGAAACACTTCTGCACAGAACTACACTCTAAGTTCCAAACAATCACCTGCAAATAAGATTTTGGAACATGTCCAGTTGGCAAGTGACAGATTTTCGTTACGTAGGTATGCTCTGGATTTACTGAACATTCCTCCACTTTTTAAAAGACAGTCAATACTATACTGTACAACCAAATGATTTTTTAAGCTGACCATGATCATTTCAATAACACATTTCTTAAGAATTTAGGTTACTAATGTTGTCAGTTTTTAAAATTATGTAGTGCATATTAAAATTGCCTCACAGCTTAAGATGATAAACTTTCAATTAAAGTCCATAAGGGAGAGAATTAGCAGTTAACCACATGAATTCAAGTAATTATATACTATGGACTTAAGAATGGTGCCCAATAGTAATGTAGTCTGTCCCATGACTTACTTCCTAATTTCGGAAAATATGTATAACGAAAATACTTCCTTAATTGAAGGGAGATGTTTTCGGGTCCCTGAAAGTTCTTTTCATTAATGAGATTATCAGGATTCTAACTTCAAGGAAATGGACAGTTTTCAGCTCTGTGCTCCCATCACGCTATCAACACGAAGCAATAATACTAAAATGACACGTGCATCACGTTTACTCGCCAATAAGCACAGGAAGGGTGTGCCCCAGGATAACCTCCCAGAAACCCCTGGTTTCCCTCTGGGTGCTGTGACTGTAAACCCTATATTCTATCTTCTTTTCAAGAAAATCAGCTACACCTTACATGTGGCAAATGCTAGAAGAATTCTCTGCTTTTTTATCATTTTTAGAAAACGACTTTTGTCTTCATTGCTGTTGCTTTCTCATTAACGCTCATTCCACAATCAAATGTTCAATCATGAGTCAGTGTGGATCCTGAATATTCAGTGGCTTCAAGAAGAATCTCTTTGAAAATTCAACTTTCCTGACATTTTGAAGTTACTGTATTAAAAGGGTCAACTCTCTGGGAAGACACGGTTGAAACATCTTTTGGAAATGGAAAAGTATCCTTTGGCAAAGAGCTGAAAATACACAAATGTGTTTAAAAGCATCTTTCTATTATCTGATTTGGGGTTTTCAGCAGAGTTTATAAAGTAATATCCTCTCAACAGCAGTGCTAATTGTTTCTAATCTTTTTTTTAATACAAAATAAAGTATGTTTTTCCTTTTTGCATCTGAGACCTAGGATTTTATCTCCTTCCTTTCAGTTGCTTAATTTGTTCAGTTTCTTTCCTGTGTGAACCTTTTTTAAGTCACCTAACTTTTTTGTGCTTGGTTTCCTCATCTCTAAAATAGTGCTGTTTTGAGAATTTTAGGGTGTTTAGAGCAGTGTCTGGAACAGTGAACTGCTATGTGAACACTACGGCCATTTATTGAACACCTACTGTGTGCCAAACAATATATACAGGGCACAGAGCAGAAACAGCTGTGAGCAAACAGCCATAAATATACAATGTCAGGGGAAATAAATGCTTGAGGAAAAAGCAGGGTAAGAGTACAGAGAATGACAGAGAGTTGTCTTTGTTTAGGGCGGTCAGAACAGCCTCTGAGGAAGACATTTTTTAATGCAGACCTTTAGAGAGTGAGAGAAGGGACATGGATGCCTGGGGCAAGGAGACTCCAGGCAGAGAGAAGACAAATACCGAGGCCACAACGGGGATGGACAGGTATGAGGAGCAGGAAGGAGGCCTGTGGCCGGAGTAGAGACAGTGCGGCAGAGCCTGGTGGGAAGAGACATGCAGGAGACCAAGGGTGGGAAGAGAAGAGCACCTGCCTCGGAGGACCTTGCTGGCAGGTTAGAGACCCTGTGGCTCTGTTTTGGTGAGGCAGAAAGTCACTGCAGGGCTTTGACAGGGCAGTGACGAGACTGGGGCAAACAGACGGGAGCCTGCTGCGCGAGTCCAGGCCCCAAAGGGTGGCTTGGATGGGGTGGCAGGGGCAGGACCCGGTCAGTAATTACACTCTGCATTTCCCCTAAGGATGTCCCTTTAACTGGCATTTACTGAACACCTACTAAGTAAGGCATTGGGTGTGGCCATTTTACAGGTGTTCTCCTCCAACCTAGGGTGCAGACCCTTGGATAAAATATAGTGAGATTAGGATATTAAAACTGCAAGATGTCTGAAATAATCTATTACAACAGATGTGGAATAGAAATCCAAAGGGATTACATGATTTTCCCAAGATCACGTAGCTAGTAAGATCAAGAGAAGAGCCCAGGACTCAGTTTTCCTTATTTTAAAAGAGGACATTCAAAAATGAATGTTTCTACTGCCTTACAAAAATAATTATAATGCCCTTATGTATGTCATTTCCCTTTGCCTCTTCTAATTTAACAACGGCAAAAAATAACAGCAAAATCTTTTTCAGATATGTTCTCATCAGGTTAATATTTATGAAAATCATTTTTAAAACAAGTATTTTTGAAGTTTCTAAGATAACTCTTCACCTTAGGAAGTCTAAAGTGAATTTTCTGTAATCTATTGATGGGCAATTCTGCAAATCTATCACTTATAGAAATACACCTGGCTTTCTATAATTACTTCAAGATAATTACTTCAGCTTTTACCAAAATGACTCCTATAGATTAAAACCAGTATTGGTCAGATTTGAGTGGACTCGGTCTGCCTCAGCAACAATCAGGCAGTTATAGCAACTTAATGTACTGCCTGTTCATAAGCAATGGGGGACAGCACGGAGTCGTTCTCAGGACAAATAAAGAATCTAGAACAGTGAAGGTTATTTAATTTTTAAAGTAAACAGGAAATTTTGCAAGATATTTTGAACTACTCTATTTCCTTAATTTTATATAACTTGAAGATATTAACAAGGAAATAAATCACATTGAGGATTAAGCAGAACTTGATTGGAACACTCATTTGTGTCCTGAGTCTAAGTGATGAGATGGGTGTCCTGTTAGGAAATACTCCTCTGCCTTTCTTTCCCCCAAGTCCAAGTTAGTATGTGATTGCTGGTTCTCCAGAGCCACCACACACCACCCCTCCCTCCGGCACTCTAAAACAGGACTGTAAAAGGCTGTAGCTTTCTTTTTTTAATCTTGGAAAATTTGGAAGAGAGATTTTAAGGGCTTGAGGAGCTGTAATACACCCCTGGCCTAGTTAGACCAGTTTATAAAATTGACCGCTGGGCAGTCAGGCTGGTTCCTGAGATCAGCAGTAGAGCTTCTTGTAGTAAGTGTGAGAAGAGCCATTTGCCAATCATCTTGTTCATTCCATGCATATTAAGAGAGAGGAAATTCAACTGAGGGCCCATTCTCCCCTAAGAATCCTTTTGTTTAATTATGACCACAGTACATTAAACACCCTTAAGACACTCACGTTAGCTCCCTGGCTTCTGCTCTCAGCAGTACAACAAAGAGCAGAAACTCTATCACTGCTAAAAGACAGGGAGGGATGCTCTTGTGGTTCTGAAACATGGTTGAAAATTCAATTGAACCGACTACCAGGCCATCATGCTTTTCGTAAATGAATACCTCTTTGCTAATTTTGTGCTATTTTGCCTTTCATTAAAAAAAGTAATTCAGGTTAAACTCAGCTGAACAGCAAAAAGCTCTTGATATTTTGAAGCATTTTGGAACAATTACTTTGACAGGAGCCCTTGACAGTTAAATGACTCTGTTAAATGAATGTTATAGAAGACACATAATGATTTTTAGTGAAATATTGAATTTAACCACAAATGAGGAAAAGCCAGTCATAAGCACTACGGGTGTATTTGAATAATAACATCTTGCTTATGAACCTCAATGGATTCTATAATTTCTAATGGTCCTGCAATCAACTAGTTAGCTATTGAGGATGTTTCCCATCTTAGAACTCTATTCATGTTTGCTTTTTGCTTCTGTTGCTGCTTTTTTTAAATCTGAGAAACCAATATGAAAATTTTGAACTGGCAGTAATTTCCTTTTGCATCAGCATGATATTTTAGAGTTAGGCCATTAATGAGTTGCTGTCCTACAACTGAAGTCTTCCTCTTTCTTTTTTCTCATTTGCGGAATGAGATTCTTTCACAAAGTAAAAAATGAGCAAAAGGCAAGAGCCCACTGCCTAAGAACGTGTGACTTCACTGTATGCCAGTGTTTCCTCCATCCGTGGGACTCAATATTCCTTTTCTTATTTTATGGATCGAATTGAGATAGTATCAAGACTTTTACATGTTTCTCATGACTAACAGCTAAATACTGAAATAATAAAACTGGTACTGTTCAATTTCCTTTTTAAATTCAATTCCAATATAAGCGAGAGTGCCCTTGTGATGGCGGACTCAGGCTTATTATAAAAGTCTGTTTCCTAGAGAAGAGGGGGAGCTAGAGATCCTTGCAGACTTAAAACATGTTGCTTAGGAGTGGGTGGGGACCCTCAGCCTGACGAGGTGGGTCAGGTACACAGGACTGTGTGTCTCGTCTGTCCGGTGAGTGGGGCTGAGAAGCCGGCGCTAAGTGCACTGGGCGGAACTGCCTGGATCTCTCTGCCCAGTGTGCAGCTGGGCCCCCCGGAGCCTTCCGAGCGGCGAGGTCCACCTCCCCCAGGCGCCCAGTGCACCCTGCATTTATCTTCACTCAGCAGTGGCATATTTACACGTTGGTCGCCTATTTGCACGTCTGCTCCCCACTACACAGTCACTCCTCGGGGACAGGGAGCATCCTTCCATTTTGATCTCCCAACAGTTCTGAGCCATGATGAGTAGTTCAATAAATGTACTTTTGAACAAATAAATGTTTAACTTCTCCAGCTGACAGTGAAAACACTTGGGAAAGGCCAGAGAGTTCGAATATTTGATACCGGCTTAAAGAGAATCCAGACACACAGCAAGCTGCCTCGATAAGCTGTGACCTGGCACCCAGCTCACGCACAGACCAGCAGCACCTGGGGGCTCTGTGACTGTGGCACCTTGGGCCCCACCACAGACCCCCAAGTCGGATCTGCATCGTTACAAGCTGCCCAGGTGACGCACACACACTGAAGTTTGAGAGGCATTTACATAGCATGTGCAACCATAGCAATGCATGATGCCTGAAGAAATGATGTGTACATGGGGGACAAAGACTGGGCCCCAGCAATGTGCTTGAAACAGAGGTCAGCTAAAAACGGGTTAGAGCTCCCTCGGGACAGACTCACTTAATGGTCACAGGTGGGAAACTCACTTCCACCAGTTCCCTTGGAGCCCTTTCTAGATACTTCTTCACGCTCTTTCCTGTTTAAAGACACAGCTGCTCTTAATAATTGTTTTTTCTCCTTAGTGTAAAGAGAGTATTTATCGTCAGCACGCTGACATTTGCAGGAGATTTGGCTTTCTCCACCAAAAATGTGGGTGATTGAAAGGGTATTGCTGACACCTGAATAAGAAATCCAATGACTCCAAGCTATGTAAATTTAATTATTTCCTTTCCTTTAATTTTTTTTTCAGGAATCTCTTTTTCTTTTCCCAGCTTTGGAGAAGTCCTAGCAATTTTCATTGAAAAGAAATACAAGTCAGCAGTGGTTCACTGAACAGGCTGATGTGCAGTTTCACAGGGGGAGAGACGCTGCGTCTTTAATCTAATCTGTGCTCTCAATTCCTAGGTGATGTATCTAGGGACCTTGATGTATGTATTCACAAGGGGACATCTGTAATGCAGAGTCCAGCTCTTTACAATGCTCTGAAACATGGGTAAAAAATCAGTCTGGGCTCTTGCAGCTGCCCTGCAACACAATAAATCTCTATGTACTCACAGATATAGAAATATTCCCGGCCTGGCCTGAATTCAAATCCTAGAGAGAAGGGTGTGAAGAGCTGGAATTTTTCAGAGAACTTCAGTGGTCCATTTGGAGAGTGAGGCCGGTTACATTCCCATCTCTTGAATCCTTTGGAAGTATGGTCGCAGGCACTGTAGCCATCAAAGTTCACCATGTAGAGGACGTAACGTTCAGTCTTATCTTCCGGGACAGAGTCCTCATAGTGGGGGCAGAAAACATCCAGGTAGTCATTGATGCACACGTCAATGTGGTAGTCACCCTTCTGGAATCTGGTGGAAGAAGAAAAAGATGAGATTATTCATCGAGGAAAGACTTTCTGCTTAGAATCAGAGGCTGAACCCTTTAATAATGCTGGGACTAAAAAATGTATTATAGTAAGTTTTATTGCAGGCCATTATAATTAGGACCATGGTTTAAAATGTTACTGTTTCAAATGTAAGCAACAGTTTTACAGAGGAACTCTATTATGTTTGTTTCAAAACACTCTACAAATGGAACTCCTCACCTTCAAGTATGAAAGATACTGATCTGCTGCTTGCCTTTTTTAAAATTACATATATTGAAGCAAGTTCTTGATGTCTAAAATAGCGTTTCACTTAATGAATGTTTTTGAGTAAATGAATAAGTATTTTAAAGATTAATGACTGAGTTGTTTTTGTTATAATTGAGACCATTCTCAGTTTCCTACGCAAATATGGAGAAATAGAGTCATAAGATTGAGAGAATTAAAATAATAAAATTTCAAAGTTGGAAAGAAAATTCCTAGAACATCACTTCTATGTCAGGGGAAAATAAAAACCGAAGGCACAGATCGTGAAGCAGACAGTGACTCAGCTCGACCTGGAATGGTGGCTTTGGGTCTTGATTTGCTGTTTCCCTTAGGAAAACTGATTTAATATAAACTCATTTTAGCCAATCTCTTTTTTTGATGCCTTATCCCCTTCGATATTAAGTAAACTGAAACTAGCTAAAGTGAATTTCTTTTAATTTTATAATGTTCTAGAAAGACCTGGACTGATGACTAGTATAAATAACAAGCCAGATGAAAACAGCAAAAAGCAGGGCTACTTTATTCTGAAATAGTTAAAATGCTTGTGCACACACCACTGCACTCACCAGTCAGCTTCGATACTCATCTTAACAAAAGTTGTGCTTATTTGTTTTAACTAATATGCTTTTCCCCAACCACTGAACAGAATTTTCAGGACCCTGTGATGTGTGAAACAGGAATTGTTATAGATACAACATTGTAAAATTGGGTTGGAAAAGCCCACAAAACCCTGTTTTCAGCTAGCCAGGAAATTCTCTGAGCCCTTAGAAGGTTTATCATAAAACCGTGTTACTGCTGAAATACAACACCCATAAAGGAATATAATCTTCAAGTCAGACAGCCTCAGTGTGAACACTTCCCAGTGTCGGTAAGCCAGTCTGTTCCATTTAAATGTTAGAAATTTTCTTCTTATATTGCGCATAAAACTGCTTCTATGTAATTTCTATCCAGTGACCCTATTTCGGCCTCTTCCCTCTTCCACCGGGTAGTCCATAAACATTTGAGATGCCAGCTATGTCTCCCCATACCCTCCTTTCTCCACACTTGAAAACCCTGATTCCTTTGGTTATTTCTGTTCCCAGCTCCTCATCATTCTCGTTCCCTGCCCCGCCTCAGGCCCTCCAGTTTCCCTGAGTTCTCCCGAGAACACAGCACCCAAACGTAACAAGGACCTCCGGCAGGCTGTCGGGACCAATGTCCAGCCCAGCAGAAACACTACCACCTTCACTCTGGATGCTAAATATACACTGACAAAGTCGAGATTCCTCTCTGAAATACAACCTGGTAAAAGTGGAAGCACCACTCATTTTGAGTGAGTGGACGTCGACTGTAGGACTGGATCTGGGGGCTGAGTGGAGAGTCATAAACGATCCCGAACCTGTGTCCTCATATGTAAATAATAATGAGAATCTGCCCTACTAACATCTATGGCTGCTTCAAGCCTGAGACGGGGAAATGTATGAAAGCACCAAGTGAAAGTAAAGCATTGTTACTATTGTCAGGATATATTAAAGCATGTTAAAATGGGTAAGTAACAAAATGTTAACTTTTAAGCAACAGCAGTAAGAGCATACAAAAATAAAAATAATCTGAATGTGTCCTTTTTTAAAAATCCCAAAAGAAAGGAAGTCTTATGAAAATCCTACATTCTGTCCTCAAACATCAAATGAGCCACAGAAACTCCATTTGGACAATGCTTTTGAAAAGCAGCATGATTTATACAAGGGGAATAAGGAAACGTGATCCGATCACTTCTCAATTAAAGGATCTCAAAATACATAACCATTTTTTAATAACAAAAAACCCTCCAAAGTGTTTATTTCCTTGTATTTACAATGATCACAGAACCAGGTTTACTTTTTATTCATTACTGGCAGACAATGATTTGTCAAGATGCAAGGAAAGCCTGTGCTGCTTTTAAAAGATTTCTGAACATCCAGGTAACATCCCTGCCCAAGTACAAAGAGAAGACACTGCTGCGTTCAGATGAGAGGGCGCTGGGCACTGGGGGGCGAGCCCGCAGCACCCGGAGCTGCCTGACGGCTCGGGACGCGCGCCAGGCTGCTCTGCCGCCCCAGGCAGTGTCCAGATGCACTTTACATGACTACATTATTATTATAGGTTTTAAAGACATCCAAGGGGGAAGGTTTTCCTTTCCCTAAGTGTCAGTCATTTTAGCTTCTACTAGCACCTGACATTGCTTAAAAGTGAAAAATGAAAAAATGCCACTGTCTGGACCCATTCTATTATTGCTTTCTTTATTCTACAAATTGTCAGATAGTTATTATTTTTTGATGTTTTGAATTTAGCCTCTCTTTTCCAAGTTTTATCCCTGTTAATATGACCACAATTTTAATAAAACAGACCATGAGATCGAAGCCCCATTTTACATTGGGTTGGCTGGTTATGCCTTTCCAGTGACATTTTACTTTGTGTGGGGTGCTAAGTGAGTCACAGTAGAGCCTATTTTAAACATGTGATCACCCCAGCAATTCGTTTTTCTACACTTCTATGCATATGACAAAGAAAAGAGAATGATTCTCTGTAAAATCAACTTACACTTGTTTCCAATCTTTAATTTGTATAAATTCCTTTACTAATGCAAATTTTAAAAAAAAAAGGACAATATAAGTATAAAATCGGTAAACTGGAGCTCATAAAAGGCATCTGTATAATGTACTGAAGTATAACTCCAAGAAAATTTTCGAGTTAGGCATTCTAATACTGTCCCAGGTCACGTTCTCTGGCTGCCAAATGGCGCAGAATCATTCCTCTCTAGCGTTACTGTGAAGAAGCACGTAGTCTGACTAATTGAGTGCTTTTTATATTGCATGTGTTATCCCAATCTGATGTCCATCACAAATCCCACAGAGTAGACACTATTCGTACACCCATTTAAAGATGAGGAAATTGACATTAAGACGTCACGCAGTGTCCAATGTTACACAACCGGTAAAAGGTGGCGGCAGAATTCAAACCCAAGCAGTCTGACCTCAGAACTGAAGCTCTTCCGTCTCCATTTTGGGCAAGATTAAATTGCTAGAGTCAAGTTCTCAGGTCTACTCTGTATTCCCCTAGAGGGATGGTTCTCATTCGTAGTGGGGCTTCAGTTCTCTTTCACTCACTGATGCACAAAACATTCGCTGCATCCAGGATCTGCTATGTAACAGAATGGCTTGACACACGTTGTTGTGTGAAGTCCTTATTGGGTAGTTACAATTAGCTTCATTTTACCAATGAGGATATGACATTCAGGGAAGCTGTTATCCTCTTAGTTCAGTTTTTTCACAGGAAATCAGCAGTTAGGGTTTCAATCTGTCTACAGTTCTGAAGCCTAATCTCTTTCCTCCAAACCACAATGGCTCCAAAGCTTTACCAATTATTATAGAACCTTCTGCAGAGTTTTGATGCCATCGGGTTACCTTGTATTCATACTGATCTTCTTGGAAAGTCTGCAAGGTGTCCCAGTCCTGTTCTCTCTTCACTAGGTTGGTCCCAAACTCCCAAACTAAAGATGTGTCAACGTTGAAAATATGCCTCAGATGGCAGGGTGAGCTTCTGACTTATGTACATCATTCTAGTCTTTCCCAGAATAAAATGCTATTAGGCTCAGTAGCCACTGACATAAAGGAATCTTTTTTTTTTAATTACCATTAGCAAATAGCTTTATGAGTTTTAGCTCATATTAAAAGAGCAAATTCAAATCTAGAAGAATTATTGCACATGCCAGTATCCACAAATGTCATGGGTAGCACAGCCATGTAACACATTTGCAAATTTCTTAGAAATTTCTTGTAAATGTGTCCTTTTTACTCCTTATCCTAAATTCCATCCATTGTATCTGTGGTGCTATCCCTCTCTGAAATTACTGTATATTATAAACAAAGAATTTTTGGCTGCACACAAACAAGCCAGCAATAATTACAGTACAATCTCTACTAAATTATCACGATGGTTTACAATAAAAATCATGCATAGTTACTACGCATGGAGAAGTAATTGCGTTTGAGTAGTATGATTACTGCCCCGAATGCGTTCTCACAGTACAAAAGTCTCAAGTGCCAGGAAATACCTTGTATGCATTGGAATATGGGCCTTGTTCTCCACTGGGCTGCAAGGCTACTCAGGCCAATGCTACGTGTAACATATAATAGCATATATATTCTGTTATGACAACACATTGTTTACATTCATCAAAACTTGGCAGTAGGTGGGTAGAGAATCATATATATTCTGAAAAGGTCATTTTAGCTCATTAAGAAGAATAAAATTCAGCGTGGCAACTAGTGCTCTGTACTCAACACAATTACCAAAAAATGAATTATGCACTTTATGACCACTCTTAATGATGCAGGAACTGCCTGGGGGGTTGGATAAAAAGCACATTTTAATGCTACTGATAGCAAAACTGACAACTAAAGTTAGGATCTGAGCTACAAAGTCCATACGCAGACATGTGTGTTTGTTATAGTTCATCTTCAGTGTGTACCTGATGATGCACCATAGTTTTGATTATAAATTTAAAGCTATTATTAATATCTCTCTCCTTATTTAACCTGTTGGAGAAAGTGATTCATGACTTGAGTCCCAGAAGTCAAATGCAATAAAGACAACTGAGGTGAGGTTAACAGTCGACAAAAGACATTTTTGTCTTCATTTAGTTATCAGCGGCGCGCCCTTCAACTTGCTACTGAGGAAGGGACCAAGACATTGTTTCATGACCATTAACCTGAACCATAAGGACTTTGTTCCTCCTAACTAATGATTTATTTTCAAACTTGGGTCCCTGACACATGAGATGTCTAGTACTTGAGTCCTTCACCCACTTCCAGGGGAAGTTCCCAACTTCCTCTGGCCCTGACGTGCTTCCTCTTTGCTATAGAAAGTGGACATCACCGAGCTTTCTTTCTCAATGGATGGACTGCATATCAATGACCTTACTTCCTCCCCTCCCACCACGCGCTCCTGTGCTGTGGGTCCTGACAGCTGGGAGGCCAGGTCCAGAGGACGCACACAGGCCCTGGCCGCCAGGCTGCAGAGGACCAGCACCACAATTACGCTTCTTCAAGTTCATCTTGCGCCACTTTCCCCCTCTCGTTTCATCCTCATCTGCTGAAGCCAAGATGCATTTCATTTTAGTAGCTGGAAAAGGAAGGGTATGGTGCATATTTAAAATGTTCTAAATTGGCCTTTAGCATATGTCGCTCGCCCGGCAGAGAGCCTGCTTCCAGGGAAATCTGTACGGAGGTATTTCATCAAGCAGCTCCTGAGTGAAGTTTCTTCACTCCATAAATACAGAAACAGCATTACGGAAAGGAGACAAAGTGGTTATTAGAGGTTAGGAAGCTGTGAGACACTTTTATCCCCTTTCCTGTACTGTTTTAAAGGATTCAATAATGAAAATGCTATTTCTCATAACTGGATGGTTGATTATTACATTTTAAATGTATTTTATTCTGTCAAAGAGGTAATTGTTTTAATATTCCTATTTGACCAGAACTACAGTGTCACTTCTTTAATTACAAGGCAACTTAATATATTGCATTCTGAAATTGAAATGTAAAAGAAGGGTATGATTTATGAGCAAAGATTAAGCAAATTTATCAGCTTACAGTTGTTCCCAAATTTTAAACTAAATCTGGACTGACTATATCTTGGCAGCACTGTCTTTCAACTCTATTATTGATTTAAAGGCTAATTTCAGAATAAGATGTCTCTTTTTAACCAGAAGATTTTCTCATTAGACCTAATGGGCCCTCAACAGGCTTGGGATTTGGTTTATAAATATGTTTTGTGAGGCGATGGGCAGGGGGGCAAGTCTCTGTTCCATATCACATTTCTTTTTGTCTCCTTCTGTGATTCCTCTGAGCACAGAATGCAAGCCTTCTGGCTTTCATATCCTAAATCTGAAGATGTTCTCTTTTTTCCATTTTGTTTTCCTGCAGAGGTCAGAGCATGAAACACAAACAACAAATCAAACTTGGGGTAGATAAATGACAGCATCTCTGGGGGCCAAAGAAAGATTTGTTTTGCTGATTTTTAATGTTTCCTTTCCAGCCATGAGCTGCAACATATCTATTATCTCTCAAATGTATTGGTAATTGACCTTCATTTCCAGCTCTGAGGTAGCCATGGACAGCTTCACCATTACCAGGCCAGTTGTTAAGGCTGAAGGAGGTGTGATGACTGAGACCCATGACTTCAGGCAGTTCAGTCCAGCTCTTCCAGGCTGTGGAACATACCAGTAGCAACTAAAATTCTCACGGCAATGAAGGTTTACAAGTTCAAAAAATAAAAAAACCTACCAAGGACAAATTTCAGAGATGCTTCCCACTTGTTCCTTTGCAGCTGCAGCGCTGTACCCTACAGCACACACACTGCCATACAGTGAAGCACAAGATACTGACAAGACACATACAGCTCAGAGCTGGTGCTCCGGGTATCATCAGTGAGAACTCCAATACAGTCCTTACCCATGCATGTTTCGGTAATTATAAATTCTGCAGCCCAAAAGCTTTGCCTTGAATTCAGTAAATGTTGGTGATGGAATAAGACAAAATTTATTTGGCCAGAAAATTAGAATTCATTAGTGGCTTAGTATACTAACCTGTCGTTTCTTTTTACTGTGTGTGTGTGTGTGCGTGCATGTGCTTTTAAAGCAAGTGGTTTAAAAATCCAAAAATTAGTACTAATTACTCCTATCAAATAGATGGACACAAATCTCAAATAGCTTCCATTTGTTGTTTTTCTAGTACAAGTCACATCAGACTGAATGGCTCTTTAAAACTGGTATCTCCCAGAGCATACCTGTTTCCAGTACAGGGCCCACAAAACGTCCTCTCCTCCAGGATTTTAACTCATTTGGAGTTTATTTTATTAGCATGACTGAGGAGCTCCCAAGGAAACAAAGCAGTAAATTGGCAGAGTTACAAGACTTCCTTTCAGGAAGGGATGGGGAGCTTTGGGTGACAGTCTAATTGCTTCTAAGCCCCCAAAGAGGCCTTGGGCCTGGAGTGAGAATGTGTCAACGTCAACAGGCTAAGTCAGCCAAAGGGCCAACCAGGCAGAGTTCTCCAGACCCAAAACATCACAGACCACTTCACAGAGTCTTCAAACGGGGATTAAAATAAAATACCAGAGTTATCCTCTGGAAATCAGTGTATGTCCTAACCCAGGTCACTTCCACTGAGCAGAACAGGCCTTGCAGGTCAGGAGCTTCCTGACGAAGCTGCCTTTCACATCCCAAGTTATCCAGAGCGTATGTCGAGCCAAGCACACAGAACAGAGCACCTGCCACATTCACACATCCAAGAGCAGATGCAGGAAATCACTGAACAGGTCATCTAGCCACTGTCCTAGGAGAACAGGATTAAACAAACTGATTCTGTTCAGGGGATACGGGAGTCAATCAAACAAATAAGCCACCTGCCAACCTGCTTATATCCATGCAGCCTTTTGCATCCTATGGGGATGGAGTTACCCAGCAGAATTTCAGGCTATTCCTAGTTTTAAAAACAACCTAAGAGCTATAGTACATGTCCTTTTTATTAACCAACTCAAATAATGATTTAATGGTTAAGTACTGGTGTACAGTGAAATAAATATTTGTATTATGGCTTGATGAATATTTATTGGAATCATTGCTATCTATGTATGAAATTTGGCCCTGACTTTTCAAAAACTGGGGCAGGGTATCCCAAACCTATATGGCATGGAACTAATCTTCAGTAATTTATTAAAGAAAAACAATGCATTGGAAGAAAGGAAGTAAGTGGTTTGTGGCTTTCTTTTATGTTTGATCTTCATAGAACAAGGAGAAGCATGTATTTGATAATGCCAGGGCACAATATTAATAATAGTGCTTTATACAGAGCTTTAGGAGGTAAAGCAGACATTATGCAAACTGGCATGTGATAAGTACTTTCATTTGATTGGGTAGGACCCTGTGAGCAGTTGGATACATATCTGGGAGGAAGAATGAGGGTGAGGTGGGAGAGGAGAGACCTGGAGTCATTAGAAATGAAGCTGGTGGGCAGAGTCATTAAAAGTACTGGAGTCATTCAAAGTTAAGTGCATAGATTTAGAAGAAAACTAGAACTGCACTCGAAGAAAATCACTGTAATTATAGTATTTTGTATAGACCTCCTTTTGTAATACAGGGAGGCCCTTGAAGATAGTGCTGGTGTTTACCCATCTGTGGATCCCCCACACTGAGCGCAGTGTCTGCACATAGCAGTGACATGACTGGTGTCCAAAGAAGGGGTGTCGTAGCTCGAGGATAGTAGATGCAATGTGTACAACCAGGAAAACTGCATAAAGTGCCCAAGAATCTCCTGTGCTCCGGGTCCCAGCATCAAATTTGAAGAGCTAAATAATATTATAAACAAAGATCAAGATCAGGAAACAAAATAACAGCTGATTGCAAAAAGGAAAATGATAATCAGGACAGTGGTTCAAGCAACGCCAGAAAATTATGCCTCACCGAGTAGACAACTCAAGCACCTAAGGCGGAATGAAAGTTTCTCTCTTGTCATTAAGTCCTCTATTCAATTACCATTTATCGGGGTAATTAAACACTGGAAAGTGATGCCAGGCTAATTGTTAGATTATGATAATTACATGTCTTTGCTATGCTACAGCTGATCAAAATAAGATGTGGTCCCGTGCACCCAGCTAAAGCGGCTCTGTAATCGTCAGACTTTCGTACGGCGCTAGGCCATTTATTACTAATTCATTACAAATCAGGCCGAGAAGCTTATTATTTGTAATGCTTCTTTCCCCCCCACCACACACAGTTTCCTGGAACAAGACTCCCAAAAGGTTAAGCACAAACTGCCGCCTCTCATTGGCCCATTTCCATCCCAATTACACAGCTGAGCGGCTGTAGGTGCCTCCATTTGAGAGGGTTCATCAGACTGCTTCGCAAAACCCTGCAAACGCCTATCACATTGGCAGGAACATCCGAGGCTCCCTTTTCAGCCTCTGCCAACCACTGCTCTGCTCTGGTCTGTGTCCCAGCAACCACGAGTTGGCAGTCCAGAGGCTCTTCTGGTTCTGAGGCTCCCTTCTGTTCAGGTCAGGCCGGGATGTGCCCAGGGCTTGCTCCTGTTAGCAGGCCTCCTGGGGCGCGTGGACTGTGCCTCTTCTATGAGGATATCCAGTCTCTTCCTCAAGCCAGTCACTCAGGAGAGGAAAGCAGTTTTCTCAGGAACAGACCAGAATCACCCCAAAGCTACCAAATAGTGCCTCAAATCTCTGCAGAGGAGGACCAGAACCAATTCACTGTCCCTGGGCATTTTGGGGTATTACAGATCTCTCCTTCCGTCCCTCTACTAGCTGCTCCTGGTCGCTCTTGGGAGAGGAGAAGGCAAACAGTTATTTGAGATCCTTCATTTGGCTTTATCCTGGATTTCTCAAGCTTTCCCCTGCAACCATCAGTAGAATATGTTCACAGGGGCCATTGCTAGATGGAGGAAGCACAGAGTATCAGATTGAAAGTTTAGTAACTGGTACAAAGTTCATGTCATGGCTTGGTTTCTGTTTTAGGATTGTTTCCTCCTATTATTTGGGCAGTGTTCGGACTAAGCATTTGTGTCCCTCCCACCAAAATCCGTATGTTCCAACTCCTAAGGGGACTGTATTTGAAGAGAAGGCCTTTATGGAGGTAATCAAGGTTAAATGAGGTTATAAAAAGGGTGGGAACCTTGATCCAATAGGATCTGTGTCCTAAGAAGAGACACAAGAGAGTGCCCCCTGTCCCCTCTGCCTTCATGTGTCTCTGCAAGCCAGTAAGGAAGCTCTTACCAGAAACTGACCCTGCTAGACCTTGTACCCTCCAGAAGGGTGAGAACATAAATTCCCGTTGTTTAAGCCAACAAGTCTATGGTATTTTGTTATGGCCGCTTGAGCAGACAAATAGAGGCTTAAGTTTAAAATTTAATTTAAGGTTAGAGTCAGAGGGAGTGGTATTGAAAGACATCACGGCCAGGGACTTCAGAGATACAAAGAACCAGCGTAAGGATGGCCAGGAGGGAGGGAGGAAAGAGGGAGGAGAGCCCAGTTAAACCCTGGGCCCCCCCACAGTGCCTGCCCCCCGAGACCCTCAATGTCCATTCACTGCTCTGAGCAAATGGCTGGCCTGAGGGGAGAAGGCGCATTATTTTCATAAGTAAGGATAGTTTCACCTTGGAAATTAACTCATGGCACCACGAAAACGACTGTATTATCACCCAGCAACTGTTGTTATCTCGCCTTTTCAGCAAGGCTTTTGCCCAAAGATAGAATGAAGAGTGCTACAGAAAAGTCACACACTCCATTTTACCCTTCCCCGACCCTGGAAATTAAAACAGAATATACCAACACCTTTCAAAAATCATATTAAGTGCATTCTGGCGACAAAACAAACCATGAGGTACCTTTGTGAACACCAGAATCCATAAAAATGTCATTTTATGCACACAATTACTGGTGGCCTGTGGCTTCAGACTGGAGTGCTGGGGAACAAAGGTACTTCGGTTCATCACAGAGAAATGGTCTTGCACTGCTTAGTATTATTATTTCCTCCTCACACTCATTAAAAGGATAGTCATTCATACAGCTGGATCCTCTATTTACTTTTACAGCCTGGACCACAGAAAGATATATGCAAGAATAATGCAATCATAAAAAATAAGAAACTAATTGCTCTATCCCAAGGAAACATAAGGGGAGAGAGAAATAAACAATTCACCATTTATTTCTCAGAAATAAATCTAAGCACTTTAGGGGATTCTCATGCGCTATAATCTCTCTAGCTACTTAAATGCCTGTCTATCTCAATGACAAGAATATATGGTTGTTGTTTTTCCCCCTTCCCTTTCCATTTTAAGAAGCTCCACTTTCAAAATGCCTACCTTGGAAAAGAGCTATAGTTCAAAGCAAATGCACATGGCCGTCCTCTTGAACTTCCATAGTTGGGGGCCCTGCTATCAGCTCTCAATGAGCCACCTGCGGGGACTGTGAAGTTTCAGGGGGACGGTTAATGCTGAGATACTGAGATGATGAACTAAGAGGGTGATAACGGCCACTGCATGCTGGGTGACAACTCGGCACCCTGAGCCTTGAGAGGACAGGGTCACAACTGGCTTTCCTCAGCACTCAGCACTACAATCCCAGATCCCAACATTTCTTTGACACGCACATTAACATTTTATTGCTGTTCAAACTGTTCCCAAGCCAAACAGGAGTGTGAGCGACTCGGTGTTGATGAGCTGGGTCAAAAAACAATAAAGGCATGTACAAAACCTGTGGGAGCTGTTAAATGAGCCTGGGACTTTGCGTAGAACCTGTAGTAGTGTGAGGGTTAGCAGGATGATATCTCACTAATGAATTCATTTACAAAGTTGGACAATTTCATTTATTAATACTTTAATTCAACATATGGGTACCTACTCTGTGCATGCCCAACACTTAAGTAAAATCATAATCCACTTTGTATTCTAAAAGAACTTAGATTTTTTTCCATCCCATACAAAGTATGCCTTTCAACTCTATCTATCTCTCGGAAGTAAAGGAGCAGGCAAACAAATTCACTTCGGTACACTCCCAACAGCCAAGACGCACCTAAGGATGTTTCAGTGAATCCAGTCATGAATTGAAAAGTCTAAGTCTTGGAAAATAAAACTGTTGGTTACTATGGTTTTGTGAACATGGCCAGATTTAGTAAGCTCTGCCATGCACTGGCCAAGTGGGCAGCTTAGACGCACAGCCTACGGGGCTAACAAAGCGTATCCCTGCCCAGGGTGCCACGAAGCCCGCCGGGAGGCAGGCGCTGGCGCCCAAGGAAGGAGGGTGGAGCGGAGCCCCGGCCACGCCTTGTCCCTCGGCTTGGGCCACAGTGAGGCTGAGTGGAGCTGTGTTTATTCAGCCACCCGGACAGGAGCTGAAGCTTACACACCCCTCGACAGGGTTCTGAGGCCTAAGAAGTTGCAGAGTATTCCCATCCACTAAAGGAGACGAACTGAAAGTTAGGAAGTATAGGAAATGCTTTTGCTTTTTGGTTTTAGTTTAAATATGAATTTCTGGTACAGAAGCTGAACAAATACACTTACATATGCCATAGCAGCACTTCCTGATGGAGTATTAAATTTAGTTTTGTTTATTTTTTAAATCAGGGTGGTGGCTTCAAGGTGCAATTAATATCTCTGAAGATGTCAGAGATGTTCGGAAGTATATAGAAAATATATGAAATAGTGCTGTTCTCTGTTAGACAATGAGGACATTTAAAAATTTATATCACACGAGAGGAAATCCTGTTAGCTCTAATGACTAGAAAAATTTACGGGGTGACTCAAAAATTAGACACATCATTCCTGTTTTTCTTAACAGGAAATTGCAACCCAGCATCTC
>JAQQAC010009165.1:5624880-5667938 GCA_029783875.1 Phataginus tricuspis | reverse complement strand
AAAATAAAAAATAAGGAAGTTTATGGTTTTCTGAAAGAGAGATGGAGTGTAAAAAAGTCTGGGTTAAAAATATCCATAATTAGAGCACGTAGTTCCACACAGGCTTCAGATGAAGGACAAAGCACAGAGATAGAGACTGAACTCGGGTCAGAGTGGAGAGAAAGCTCTTCAGTAGGATTCTTTAAGGGTACAAAGATACCACTTAGCAAGTCACAGAGTTCAAGCCCCAAATAGCATCTCTGTGAATCCAGTCGATACACCCCTAAAGAGAGCCTCCACGTGCCAGATATTAAATACAGAGAAAAAGACCCTTTCTATAGGTTGTAGTCTAGGCAAGGAAGTACAGGGAGGAAGGTGAGCCAGCACTTAACTAAACGGGCCTCAAACACCTTACAGCAGCAATACTTCTGTAAAGGTGAGTAACTATACAGTAGTAAAGCATCCTGTTATTACCTCTTTAAGCAAGGCATTATTTAAAAGGTGGGGAAAATTAAGCAAATTCAGCAATAACTTGATTAACATATTTAGTCACGTTGGTTCATAAAAAATCAATTATTTAATATAGGCATTAAGAAAAAAAATGTTTTAAGCATCTGTACTTTATTCACTGGCCTTAGGGATATCTCTGGAATCAAAGGCAGCTTAACTGAGCTCTGAAGTTCTCACAAAATACTTGTACATGTTTTCAAAAGGCCTTGAAAGCAGTTAGGCACTTTCTGCTTCGGGCTACACATTAACTAAATTCCAATGTGCCCCACACAGGGCAACCTCTTGATCAATTATTTCCTATAACCCTTCAGAATGTTCTTTTTGAGCAGCGTGTGGTTAGGCTCTGGGATCTCTGGAGAGATTCTGAAAAAGACAGGACATACACATACACACTATAGCATCCCATGGTCCCGGGGAACATAGAGCTCTTATCTTCACAGCAAAGAGTGGAGAACTGAGAGGCACCAGAAGAACTAATAAGGAAGACAGACCATGTGGGAGGGAGTCAAGAGTCAGCGAGGGAGAAAGAGAGGGAAAAGGGAGAGATGGAAAAAAGAAACGAGGAGCATCTTTTGTTTATATAAGCAGTTGCTAGACTGAGATCTTTATTTTATGTTGAGGAATCAAGTGAACAAATGGGACAGATGCTGTTTTGAGAAACTAGCATCACCATTTCAAATAGAAACTTTGCTCAAGAGACAGCCACAGTGCAGAAAGCCCCAAGTTCACGCTAAGAGCTGCAACCTAAGCTCATACACAGCTAGTGGATTCTTCAGTCTCAGAATTTAACTCATTAATTCAGTGGAAACACAATCCCTGACAATCTTTGCAATGATCAAAAAATGAGACTGGAGATGAGCACACCTGGCAAAGCTGAAGCTGTGTCCTGCTCCAAGGGATGGCATTACCCAGAATTCCTGCTTCCTTGCGGCTGTGCGCTGCCAACTGCCCAGGACGAACTTCCCAGCCTCGGCTAAACCCAGTTCCATTTCCTCTTCTTCCCTCTCCTCCCACATCCCTTGTGTGAATGGTTGACGTATTTTTTTGTGCTAAGATTCAAAAGGTTCATGAACCTGAAGTTCATTCATGCAAGGAAAGAAAAATACCAAAGATTTGTCCTGGAGAGACAACACAGCTGGCTGTGAAGGAGACGGACGTTCCAGTCCCCATTCTGTTACCAACTTCCAGTGTGACATCGAGTACGTCATACACTCTCCAGGGCTCAGTTTCCTTATCAATGTAGAGAGGGTGCTGAAATGAGATTGGGGGGCGTAGGGAGAGGGGCTCTAGTTCTACATTCTTTTATTCTAAGGTAGCATACTTCTTATTTTGCTCCACAATATATAACCACAGTCATTTTCAAAAGATTTTGAGAAAGTTCAACTTGGCCATTTCTCTAGTAAAATAAATGTCATTACCACTAAATGAAAAAAAAAAACAGATTCCAATGTAATATATAAATAGTTGTGATCATGTGCACACACACATAAATATCTTAAACCCACAATAAGTTAACATTTTGGATGGTAATATTATGAATCAAGTTTATTTTCATCTGTGTACATAAATATGTACATACTTCTTTCTTCATTGACAATCCATTTCTTTTATAATCAGAAAAACCTTAGAATTTTAAAAGCTAAGCTACTATACCTAGCTATTCTCATAACTATCTTCCAAGAGTTTCCCAACAAACATTTGTGACCGACAGACAATATGTGTGCAGGTATATATAGTTTATAAGACACTGAGATTGAGCGAGAGGAATTGTGACTCTTAGTAAAAACTATTGGCCTGAATTTTAGAGAGCAAATAAAAATTAAAATCTGATGCAGGGCTTAGAAGAATTCTGATCATCAATGGAGTGATAAACTTGGGGAAGCTCTAGCTATAGGAATTTTCTTGTAATCAATTTAAAGTTCATTAAGGTTGAGGCTTTAATGCTTCCTATCCTCTGCTTTCCTATCCTCTCCTTCCATAAAATCTATGCACTTTGTGTCCTTGTGTGGATGGTCTAAGTCACTAACATTGCCTTCAAAGGCATGAAGTCACACCCACCCAGCGTGCCTGAGTCAGGGATTGTGAGCAGCAGAATGCAGCACCAATGACCTCCTATTAGATCAAGGTCTACTCTGTGTGACAGCTGCAAGAGAAGTAGGTTGAAAGCATTAAGAAAATAATTTTAAAGCTCAGGAGAGCTTTAGGAAGTTGTAATATCAATTCAAAGATTGAACTAGAAGCCATAATGCCAGAGAGGGGACAGTAGGAACTGCATGAGGTTTAAACAAGAGGTGGGGAAAATGCACAGGCATACCCCGCCCCTGACCTCCTGACCTTGGAGCTAGGCTGGCTTCAATCCCGCCCAGGGCCCAGCCCATTAGCATCTGCTAGAGCCAAGAGCTAGCCTGGTCACTCTGTCGTGTCCCAGGTGTCTCAGCCTGTCCTTACACTCTCCGTCACGCCAGTCAGAGGCCCTGGGATGCCTCTGGTGGAGAGGAAGCAGTATGGGAGCTGCCCCAGCCCAGGATGTAGCCAGGCTGTGCTATAGCAAAGGTGGGGGCAGACAGGGGGAAACAAGGCACCCCAGAGGTTGCTGGGACCAGACGTTCTGCTTTCTTACCGCAACTCTTCTCTCCAGTGGTGAGCAGTTTCATTTCCTGCCCGAGCTTTGTTCAACAAACTCTAATAACTCAGCCCTCTGCCGTCCTGACAGTTTAGTTAAACCCACAGAGCAAAATGTTACAAACAGAATCCCAGGCAAGAGGGGCGTTGCCCATAGGCTCAAATTAACTAACAGTCCCCAAGTAGCTAACCTTCACTTATCACACAGAAAAAAAAGAACTGAAGCAAAACCAAATCCATGAGCAAAATTCCTCATGCCAAGAAACAGGAGAGGGGAAAATAAACACTTCAAGTCCATAGCTACTGTTTCCAGCTCTCTCTCCTGATTCCAGGTCTTTATAGAGAACGTGTTCACAGCCACCCCTCAGCCTGGAGAGGTAAATCTGTTTTTAATGCAGAACTTCTCTTCTTGCTGTCTTTTTTGTCCTTGAGACCAGCACTGAGCTCACTGAGGAAGCAGGGCCTAAGGGTTCACACCTGTGACCCAAACCTTCCCTTCTGTGTGAGATTGTTTTAAAAGAAAAACAGTTCAAGGGAAGTTTCTGAACCACTGCTTTTCCTTAGGTCCATGGTTACCAACAGCGACAGCAAAGCCTTTTTTTTTTCCAAATGTGACCCAAATTATGACTTATAATACACCAGACTTCACCTTCAGTTCTTTCCAGGTCCCTCCCTAGTACATCTTTTCTTCCGTATCTGGGGAGAGTGAACGTCAACCGTTCAAGATATAATGGCTGCCGGTGACCTCAGCTGACAACCCAATGTAGTCTCTTTGTTCCCTCGATCTTGTTCGGTCACAATTCACGCAGAACACTAGAGGAACCAATCGGGCCTGGCAAATCCTAAAAGTGAGTCGTGGACTCCTCCGAACAGGGCAGAACACCAAGGTTCTGCTGCTCTACCCCAAGGGCGCCACGGAAGTGCACGGCTTTGCCTCATCAAATGCGAGACAACACGACGGTGAGGCCGGGGCGGGTGGGGTTCAGGGAGCTTGCTGAGGACTCAGGTCTGACACAGTGGAAAATCAAATAAATAGGTGGCTAAGTGATTGCCAGAGGTTTTATTGCCAAGCAAATCCATCACAGAGTAAAAAATGCAATGAACAATAATAAGGATGCTCTTTTCTACATCTCTGGTTATTCCGGTTTGTTTGCAGAAATGTTCTCTCGTGTTAAGTGTACTGGCATTGTGTCTTAGTACATTGGAGAAAAGGGGATGGGGGACAACTCTCAAAGACAGACACTATCTAAGCAAGACTAAAAATTAAGGAAATGGGGAGCAAAATAGGTTTCACGCCTACTGACGTCAGCCACTGCGCTGTGTGCTCAGCAGCCACCCTGCCTTCTTGGCGCGCCCAGCAACACTTGCAGGAAGATACCAGCTCACTGCGCTCCCCGGCTGATGCGGGAGTCCGGAGCACAGGAGGCTGACCACCTCTCACCGAGTCACGGGCTCTGAGTGCCGACGAGGATTCCACCCCAGCTGTTTCTGATCCCGAAGCACTTTTCATGACATCATGATTCCCAACATGGCGCCTGAGTCATTTAGAGATGCATCCCTCCTGCTACAACAGTCCGTCCTCGCACTGCTAATGCTTCTCTATGACACCACAGGGCCACAACAGCTCGTCAGCCGCATTAAGCCGTGGTCTACGTCAAAGGGGCAGGTATTAAATGCTGAGTCACTGCTAAGCTTCGTAGAGCTAGTGCTCTATCTCCTGTCCCTATATTCTAGCCAGTGAGCTAGGCTTGGAGAAAGGGAACTCAAGCGGAGCTGGGCACCAGGGCTGAAATGACAGAAATGGTTTCTTGTCCCAAAGTCCCTTCCCCCCTCAGCCAGCCTCAGTGTCTGCCTGTGAATCATACACATGGGATGCAGCTGATGTCACTGGGCCAACTCTGGGTGAACAGAATGCTACGCTTCCCAGCTGTGTTGCCATGAGGCATATTCTTGCAAAAACAGCTTAGAGAAACCTGCTTTGTGACTCTCACCTTTCCTACTTTCTGTCACAGTCAATGACTTCCAGTCTCCTGTTCACACACCACTCACTGTGTCTCCGAGAGGAGATGAGGCAAGCTCATCGCTCGCTCTAATGTGAATTGGTGAGGTGAGTCGCGTAAGCAAGCTGCACAGAGCCTTCAGCATTCGGGGTGGGCTAACAGGCACAGCGGGGTTGGCCTTTGAGCCCAGTGTCGTAGAAAATGGGACAGCCAGAGTCAGGGGAAACAGAAAAGAGACTACCCTAGGCTGAGAAATGCCTGAGACCACAACCCTGAGTTAATTGCAAAGAGTGTACGTTTGTCTGAAGTCTTTTAGTCTTCCATAGCCCAGATCTCTAGACGGTGTCCTTCTCTGGTGGAGTGTTAGTCTCTATAAGGAAAACCAATCTTCAGAAGACTACTAAGAGGTTACAGAGTAATTTACATTTAAATAGGTAATTACTGAACAAAATCGAAATATAAATCTAAAGGAGTGATGATAATGGAGGTATTTGAGACAACAGGACAGGGAGGGGTCCAGTGGGCATCTATCAAATCCCGTCACTTAAGGCAGTATTTTCACAGTGAATGATCTAGACCTCTACAGTATTATGAGGACTACAGCTGACATATGGACATAGCATTAACAAACAATCATATAATGAGAAATTATCCCTTTATGAGCCCTCCTTCAAATGGCCCAGGAGGAAATCTCAGTGTGGTGCTAATAGGCCTTTAACACCTCTCTCACACTGGCTGATCTCTAATGTTAACAGTGGAGCCTTGTTTGCTAATATGGCAAGTAATAGTATTCAAGGCAAAGGGGTGTTTAGAAGGATATAAAGTTTCCATGAAAAAATATTACGTAAAAAATATTAGCATCTATTTAAAAATACATATTAAGTAAATTCTGGCATAGGTGACGTAGCAAAAATTTCAAAGGTGGCACATGGATGACCAAGATTTGAGAAAACCTGTCTCACAGCCTGTTAACAAGGCAGTTTTACTTTTCAACTTAATGGCCCAGAAGCGTGGTGTTTCAGAAGAAAGGCCAGCTCAGAGCATTAAGGGCAGCAGACCTAGAGGAAGGACATGGAAATGCTCTCATGCTGTCCGTCCCAGGCAGAAGAAAAGAGAGGTCTGTGACCTGCTGTCCAAGGTCCTTCCCTCTGCACAGATGATCAAAAATAATTTTCAAAAAAAAAGGTAACAAATATATGTATGCATACATTCTGACATCAAAATTGGCTTTAGTTTTTTTACAGTAAATTCATACTCATATTAAAGTTATAGGAATGAAGTGATGGAATCCAAACTTTCAAATGCAACACAGATTTTGTGCTCTTTTCATGACCTATTTATGCTTTATTTAATGCTCAACACCACTGACATCCTTATAGAACTGATAACACACAAAGCCATATAACCATCTTTTTTAAAAAGCAGAGTTATGTAAAATGTGCTTTACAAAAACATGTGTAAAGAAATGCGGAATCACAAATTTTTAAAAGGAAAGAAATCTTGACTGTCCTTTGTTTTGTCAGAAGGAAAGTTTATCACCCAATAAAAAATAAATTACACTTACAGCTTTAAATAGGCAAGACACATTGTCAAAATGCACATATTTTGTTGAAAATAGTCTCCCTTAGGCAGGAAAAACAAAATTGTTTTTAATGACAGAACTTTTCAGATTGTACTTGGAAGGGAAGGGTGTTTATGAGAAATAAAGCTAATGAGTCACAGAGCAAAATAAAATGGAGTATATCCTCACTTGTTAGTACATAACTTGATAAGAAATCAAGTCCTCCTGGCAGGAATTTTTGAAGGTCTATTCTGCTCTGTACCAGTGCCAGGTGACCTTCCTAAGAAGGTGCTTTTGAAATCTTCCAGGTCTAAGCAATCACACCCTTAGAAATTAAGGAATGTGCCCCAGGGTGTGTGTTAAAACCTTACTATTTTTGGTATTCCACCAGCTATCACAGTTCTTTTGGTTGAAATACACATTAAAACTTATGGAACTGAACTCACTAATTAATCCTTCATATTTCAACTTGAATGTATAAGCCTACATTGGATATAGAAATACCCAGATGAAAAAAAAATTAGGTCAAACAGGTTATTTGGCATCATGTAATAAGCTTTAAGGAAATACAGCTGCTTAACGAAATGACATTTTTTAAAGAAGGAACAAGCCCGTAATGTTGTCAAACCAGTTTGTATGTTGATAAGAGCACAGAATTTAATTAGTTATGGGTGGTTGAGGGGAATCTGGCTTACAGCACACTTTGTGAAATTCAAACCACACTCACTGTGCTCAGCAGGACCAGCTACATAATTTGCAGGGCCCTGTGCAGAATGAAAACTTGGGACTCCTTGTTCAAAAATCATTAAGAATTTCAAGATGGCAGCCGCAGGACATTAAGTCAAGCACCAGGCTTCGTGGAACTGCACAGGTCTGACATCAACGGAGCCCGTCACTCCTCTTTCCAGCTCCTATAAATGTTCTTTCCAAACTGGTGTCGCAGAGGTGTCTAAACTATTCTCAAATAAAGATGGGTCCTCAAACTCCCCAAACAATATTCTCCTTAACAGATTCAAAGATTGATATAATTCTGGTATTTCCTCTTTCTCTGAATTTTTTTTTGGGGGGCAAGCCTGAATAAAGACTTCTCAAAATATTTCAGTTTCTTGCTGCAGGGCTAAGCCAAGGAGTCACCAGGCCGTGAACAGGCAGTTCAGTATATTGTAAAGGAAGAAGTTAACAATCGTCTGAAAGCCGGGCCTGTAGCCCACCATGTCTGGCTGACCTTGCCACAGTGGTGTCTTTCTTTTCTTGTTAATGTGTCTTTCAACACCCAAACAGGATGTCAGCTCTGAGAGAAACTTACTGCCCTTTTCCTACTCTGAACCCCAGAGCTGTTCCACGTCACACAGCAATGCCTGTTATTTCCAGCAACTGGCTGTGCACCGTGGCCGCTCCTCAGATGAAGCAGATGTGTACCACCTTAAAAGTAAACACACACACACACACACACCCCAGAGAGAGAAGTCATTCCACAAATTCTGCCTTTGAATTCTAGCATCTTCTCTCATTTCTCCATTTGGAAGCTTCAAATTATCCTCTTTAACAACTCTTTCTGGCAATGAAATATGAAGAGGTGATGATTTCCTCCAAATTAGGAGGACATTAACAATTAAGTGTTAATGCGAACACCATTAACAGTAATGCAATTATAACTGTATCCCACAAAGGGCAATAGGAAATAATTACTCTGATTCTCAAGTGATAGCTCTAGGAGAATGAGATTCTCAGTCTAAAATTCATTAGGAGGGGCTCTGAAACTCAGCAGCACACATAGCACTGGAGAAGCCTCTCCTTTCCTGCAAGGGTAACCCAGTCGGTGCCAAGGCAGGCATCCTCTGGCAGTCTGCTTTTGCTCCTGAAGAATGGCTGCACTGGGGGTCCTGGGACCACTAACTTGCTCTTCTAGTGGTTGCCACACAGTCCTGAACAAGGCTTATCTGAATAACCAGAGATCCCACTTTAAGCTTCCAAGCTGGACGAAAAGCAAACGATACCCAAACAGCATTGTGCAGCTTCTGAGGATAATGAAGTCCGTCCCAGGAAATGACTAATCTCCAATTACCATATGCACGTCGGCATGGAGACCTGACCAGACAGAGCAGTATAACAGCAGATAAACCATTAAAGTCTGTCTCACTCTTATTTGATTAAAACTGGAGGACTGAATAGAGAACTGATAGGATCAGGCATTTGCTAATGTTTTCTCCTAATGATTCATAGATGGAAGTTTAAAATGCGCCCCTACATTCCATAACAACCCTCTATTTTAGCAGTCTTTCAACAATCCATAAATCCTCCCCTTTCATTCACCAAAGATTAATATTACCAATAATGGATAAAATGAGCATTTTGAAATTTCGTTTCTCTGTTCCCTACTCTCTGGTGGACATGTCCACAGGAAGAATGATAAAATGAAATCAGGAGAGGTCTTTTTTGGGGTCTCTTTCCCTCAACACGTGCCCACAAGTCAGCGAATGCTGATGATTTCTTTCTTCGTGACCCTGCTCACAGCTATCAGCATGCATTCTAATACCATGGGCTCATACGGGTCTTGCTGTCACACGTGTGGTCCCCATTCTCACCTCCTAGCTGGCTCCCTGACTGCCCTCGGCTCTCCTCAACTCACCAGGCCTTCCCAGTTCGACTCTATTCTGTCTGAGCCAATCTAATACGTGCTTGGTCCTTCACGTCCTCCACGTTTTGGCACCACTGAACCTGTCCAACCCCATTCCCAGGACTCCTCTTTCAAGCTCATATTCTCACCTGCCCCAAAAACTCCCACCTTCAGGCCAACCCCCTCATTCTTTCAGTGTTTAAACACCTCTATAAAATGTCCACCACCTTCATGGACCACAAAGAATTCTTCCCTTTCTGAGATCCAACAGGACTGAGAACATTGTTACCCATGAAGCATGCTTTTATAGAGACGGTCTTTTCCAAATATGGGACACTGTCCCAACTACATTTTATATTCCTTGGCATCTATAAGGACTATGTGTCTATCTTCTCTATCCTTCATTTTAGAGCACATGGTCTACAAATTCATGCTCATCTGTTAAGGGTAGAAATATCAATCCTCCAACTGAATAATGTGGCCTGGATAACTGACAATGAGCTACTTCTACCAATAGGTTAGTCCACTTGCAAATTATGGGTAAGGCAAGCCATGTTGCTTAGTGATGTCAGACCATGAATTGTGATGATTCATGGCAGTACACCTTCTACCAAAAGGTGCCAGAAGGATGTATCTGGTGATTATTTCAGATGTAAATGGCGACCAATGAAAACAATTTAAAAATCAAATAATTCAGTATTTTTTCTTCATGGCTTCGTATTACATCTATGGGGAGCAATAAAGTCATTAACATTACACATATATGTGGCTGAAGATTTCTATATTGTTTCTTTCAACAGTTAGTAAGTGACTCCTGTATTGGGATGTTTCAGAAAAAAACACTGTAAGATATCCTTGCAGGGAATCAGTAGAAATAGCCTAAGTCTGGGCTGATATACAGAAGTTCTGGGAATGATAGAAAAAACTATAGCTATTCATAGAAAACATACACACATGCACAAAACCACACACAAAAAACAGAAAATGTAATTGAGGAATAATTTATTACTCCAGAAAAATGAGAATAAGTGTAGACGTTGAAGGAAGTAAAAACAAATCCAATCTTTTAGTGCTTGGGGCTAGTTTCCCCTATAGTAATTGGGCGTCTTGCAGATCTCAGAACATGTCAAACCAGTACTTCCACACACTTGTTTTTTTATGTTAAGTTTTATCACTATCTCCAAAAAAGTCAATTAAGGGTCTATGCTTACAGTGAGTTAAGACCATGTTCCTCTCAGCTACTACAAATAATGTTAATTGTATGAGTAATGATAAAAATCGTAACATTTTGGATGTTAAAACACTAGAAGATAGTAAAAGTCCCTTGAAATTTTTTTCTCAGAACCTAAAGGAGAACATGAGAGAATTTTTACATTCCTGGCCGCTCATTAGCAACCATCACTCCACAGCTTTTATATTAAAAGCATGCACACTTGAAGACTGTGGTCCTTAACCAACTTTGCCCAAGGAGGTTAGCAGAAGCATGCATCAGGTGACAGGACAGTGCCTCCCAGGACAGGGAGACCTGTCAGACTGTGCAACAGGATCCCATGGACCTGTCTCAATCAAGTTAATTAGAGACATCTGCAGCTCAGAAATCAAGCCAGGCTAGCTCTGGCAGCTTATTTGCACCAAAAAGGTACAACTCATATGGGAGGTAAGAGGGCTAGAATGACAGACAGATAGCAATCGGTAACTGGAGCCGGCTCAGACCTCTGAGCACACTCAAGGCTGAAATAAAGCTGGTAGGACCAAGGACGAAATGTGGAACCGATGAAAAGGCTGAAAGATATTTGAATGAGCCTTTGATATTCTTAGTCCCTGTAGGAATCTCAACAGTGTAAATGGAGCCCCTCCCAGTCCCACCCCAGCACCTGCTTGAACTCTTTATCCACCTATGTGTTACCTCCGAGGGCAGCCTGTACTCATTCCAGAGCCCTAACCACTGTTTTTCTGCAAACAACTCTGCCCTCTTCCAAGATGTTTTTACTGATGGAGATCTGGCTCAAGGACGCCCTGTGTTTGAAGTTGTAGCCTTTGTATAGCTGACACTTGGAGACTTTGCCTCTGAAACTTACACTCTACAACTCAAGCCTTGGCTTAAACAGCCACATCATTCCCAAATGCAACATTCCAGGCCTGGTTTTGAGCAGTCTGGTTCCACTGAAGTTAGTAGAATTTTAGTCTCTATGATATTTCTTTTATTAATCCTCTTTGTTGATACTATTCTTAAATTCCCCCCAAGGAGAGCAACCAGCTACTTCAGATTCCCCTGGATTCCACGGTTTCTGCATTGCCTGCATACACTACGTAGAGCTGGGTCTCTTCACCAAGAACAAACAGGCTGGATTCACTAGCTTATCACTAGGGATGCTGTCTTGTGTTAGCATGAACTACAGCTCACTGCAGAGGCTAACGAACAGTTCCCAAAGTCAGAAACTGTGGCTATCAGAGACCTACTTCTCAAAGCTCAACGAATCTGAAAATACAGTTAGCCTAGTCGTCTGTAATTTGGTGTGGGATGGATGTCATATGAGGACACACTCTTCCAGCTCCAGAACATGGTTTGATCTGATGTTCTGATTCATTAACAATTATATTTTCACTCGACTTTAACATCTACATGGTTAATACACCGCTACCATGATTTAGATATAGAGCTCCATAAAAGATAGTAAATTAGTTGCCTATGGGCCAATTTCAGCTCTGTATGTTTTATGTTTTCGCCAGCACAGTGGTCCAGAGTAATCTGAACCAATGTTAAGAAATCTAGAGATTTCATATAAATTACAAATTTCGGCCTTCCTGTGAAAAATGAGAAGACCTGTTATCATCTTCTTCTTCCACAGAAGGTACACATTCTTCTTCCACAGAAATATTCTGTTAGAATCAGTGAGCAGCCATCCCTTTCAGCACCCTTATTGTACAGTTTGTACACAAACTCTGACAGCCTCACTGAGGCAACTGCCTGGCTGCAGCAGCCATGCACGTCCACATCCCCTACCATGAACCTCTCTCTTTGTCACTTTTCAGAGTATGCCACATAATCAATAATAGTTTACAGATTGTCCTCTACTTGAAGAAATATTCATCAGCACAGAACAGCAGGAATAGTTTTTTCAAGTATTTCAGACAGTCTGAATTCCGATTTTGAATACAAAAATTTCCCAGAAGATCAGAAACCCTTGTTGAGTTTTCCTTCAAGCATAACTAATACAATACAGGGAGGTGTTATCATGCAACCATACATCTTTTCACTGGCAATGAGGAATGGCTCAAATGCCATTCTCCCACCTGCAGCACCATGGGTGCCTCTTAACAGGCTGGAGATCATATCTCTAGCCCCTCAACTTCGTTACAACATGCCAGACCTACTGGTATGAATATTGGCTAATATAGGGAATACCACTTCAATCTTATTAAATCTGTTTTGGGATGAAAATTACTGATATTAGGCCACCGTGTTCCTGCCCAGAGTCACCCTTTCTGAAGAGAGAGGGTAGACCAGCAACTGCTCCAGAAGGATGCTGGCAGAACCGCCAGCAGTAGGGAGCAAGGAGAAGCCATGAAGATCACTGACAATACAGATGCATGGCTATTAAAGGCCATTCTACAGGAAAGGACAAATTACGGTAACTCATAACTGTCTAGGCTACGGCCATGCACGGGCTATTAAATCTCCATAAAAATCACTGTCTATGAGCAGAATTCTGCCCCATGGTTAAGACAGTGATTGGGCAAAGTTACCTCTGCTTCTACACTACGGCTGCACCTTACTAAATAAACTTCTGGGCTAAGATGTTTACTTGGCCGGGAAATGACTACTAAAAAGCTGTTAAAGGATATACCCTCCTGTTACTGCCTGTGGTGTTGGAACCTGTTCCCTGTTGAATAAAGGTGTCACAGTGGCCTGGTGAATAAACAATCCTTTTTTCTCCCTGTAAGTTATATGGCAGTAAATGTTAATAATTAATTTGTCTTTGTGAATTAACACACACGATCTTTTCAAACAGGTACTAGTGTAACCTCACCCCATTCTTGCGAGGTGGCTAATGGTTTCATATACTTCACACTTGCCCAGCTATCAGGGCAGCTAAGTGAGAAATGGCAGATGGTTTGCAGCGCTCAGACGCCCTGGGAAAAACTAGCGCAGGAAACTATACAAGGGTTTTGGTGGAGGACAGGGACTCACTGAACTTCCTAAGAAACTCAACAGAAACAAAATGCCCCTCCTGTCCGTGTCAAAGGATTTGGGAAGGAAGGATCCTGGGAGAAAAAAATGTCAAGCGATTTTACGGCTTTCAGTAGCACAATATTTTCAAAGTGCTTCAGAAGTTAATCTACTGCAATTGCCAAAAGGTGAGCCTGAAAAGCCAGTGCAATTTTGAGGGCTGCTCGAGGACTATGTCAACAACACTGTGACCTTGCCTAAACTTACACATCTGAAGACAGACTTGCCTAAGGTATGCACAACCTTATTACATATTTCTCATGAGAACATCCCACTTATACCACCCCAAAGTGAGAGAGCCCTTCGGATTGGCCTAATTGAGATTACAACTACTTCAGAGTCTCAAAATACCCAGGATGAATGGTTTCTGGAGCAATGGGATGTTGTTAATTAATATCAACACTTCCCAGATCCTTTTAAAATGTCTAATGTTGAAATATTTTACAAGAGCGAATTTCAAACTGTGTTCATGTTTTTCACAGCATGGCACCTGTTTGAAATGGTATAGTTTGAAAATCAATAAAACATGAGATGGAAGATACCAGGGTGGCTTGAGAGTTTTTAAAGAACTACACTCTTGAGAGAAAAACAGAGTACATAATACTTAGAGTGGAAATATGTAAACCTTTACAAGTCTATGTTTTCATAACCCCCTCACAAAGCAGGAAGGCAGTGCTGTTTTCCTGATAAACAAAGCCATCAACTGGCTTGTTTAGAGTTTCAAAACAGACCTTTCTGTTCCTGCTGTTTCTCCCCTCTGGTTTAATTAACTATAAAATAAATGAAAATGACCAGTTCTATGAGAATATCTGGGTAAAATCTGGTGGGGAATGCTTCAGTATCTTTTTACCAAGTCCAATTCCTAGAATTTTATGTGTCAGAATTTTTGGAGTCTGATTCCCTAAAGAAATACTTCATTCTTAGTCTATTTAGCTGCCTTTAAAATGCTTATTTTCACACACACACAGGAACATCCATTTTGTTATTGTGTATGACAGAAGCATATCCCTTTCCTGTTTATTGTCATATCTTGACATCTTCACAAAATGATTTGACGTGGTTCACAAATAAGAATCAGACCTAATGAAACCACTAGACCTTAGACAGTTTAAAGACAAAAAAAGCCAAATACGAAGATGGGAAATCAATTATAATGAAAAACAACTTCACGTCACACACCTTGCTGAATGCGTGTGTCATGTCAGCGTGCTTCCTTCTGCGTGCTAGCCGCTGCCGCACCTGTGGCAGTGAGCAGGAGGCTGGGTGGCCACTCGGCACGAAATCTCCCTGAGCTTCCTAGTGGCAGATGCCAAAAAGGAAATACGACACGTCACAATTTCAAAAGGAAATATCAAGAGAGGAATTCTTGACAAGAATCTGATGGCTTTCTCTTCTCCTAAAAGATATCTTTTGAAGTTAGCAATCATTAGAGTAAGACCTGGAGAAATCCTTGGCTTTCTGGTCTGTTTACAGGTATAAATCTACACCTAAGATTGCAGGTGTGACTATAAAGAGCAGGAGGGTTTCTGGATAGTACACAAGCTATCACTGCTCTAGGAAGTGTCTATGCTGCGATTGTGAGACAATCTCTGTCTATTACATTTATTACATTCCTTTGTTCTTCAGGTGTCTTTTGGTAATACACATCATACATCTTTTTTATTTCTCTATATAGTCCCACTGTCTTTTAGGTGGACCTGATAGCAATGACCGAGCCACCAGGTTATGGTTTGTCAAGCTGTGGTTTGACTAATTCCACCTGTACTGTTTCCTTTTACAGGATTATGTGATGTATCTAGGCCACAATATGTGAATGGTAATTTTTTTTTTAACTTAAGTTAATGTCTCCAGACCTTTAATTATATAGTACTCTATTTGCTAAATTATGCAAGTTATGCAAATCAATATACCCTCAATCAAATATATGTTTAAACAGAGCTCCCTTGGTTTTGAAACTCACTTTAACAAGCTATCAATCAGAGGCTGATGTTTAGAGGTAGCATACCTGATTGGCTGCAATGGGACTTAAGGTCACTTTTAGTGTTAACCACTGCAGTATAGGAGCAGGTTTTCAAGCCTTGGAAGGATAAAGTCTGACAAAAAAATGCTGACAGGTATATAATGCCATGATAGAAATATTACTCAGTATGTCGTACCTAATAATCCACATGTACCCCATCACCCAGCTCATTATATCACACCCTGTTGCCAAAGAACACTCCTCCCTTCTCTTCCTCATCCAGCAACGAATATGCACGTCAGGCACAGAGGCCAGACATCTGTGGAGGAAGAAGAGGCAGGTGGGAGATCCACAGGCATAAAGACCTAGGTGAGAAATAGTTAGCATTACTCAGGAGTGTTTAGTAGCTTGCTCAAATTCATCATTAACAAAGGGCCTACTTCCCAAAGGTTTCCACTGCATAATGAGCAGCCGCAAATGCTTTCCCTGCTCAGGTCAACCTATGGGATGAGTCACAGGCGTTTGGTGAATTTCAGAAGATAGCTACACAGATGTCTGGGGAAAAAAACACACAAACGCACAGAACAGTGTAATGGATGCAGCCACTGCCATTAAGTAGTTTAGGATTTGTGAGACTCCGACAACCAATACATTTTATGGGGAAGTCATAAAAGTCAGACAGGAAAAAATATGTCGCATGAAAGTTGCAAACTCCTAGACAGCATGTAAAAAATGTTGAGAAGTGGCACGGGCAAAGGATAAATGTACCAACCCAAGCTCATCGGTCTTAGTAAATAAGATAGGGTCACCTAAGTTTTCTTCTGGACCTAGTAGAAGTCCCTTAGTCTTTAATTATTTTTGTGGAACGATTGGTGCTTCTTTATGTTCCTCTTTACCATTGTCATTAGATTGGTTCATACTTCATTAGTCTGCTTTCTAAAATGAAACTTGCATTTTATTTATGAGAGTTCAGAGACTTCTCTAAGGCTGCTCTAAAAACATATATAATTAAGCAACACTAACCTTTCGATTACAAAGGCATATTATACTAAAAGTGATGCAAATCCATGTTGACCATTCATATTGATGAAAAGGCTTCAAATTAAGTCAACACGTGCACTTTAAATATCTTACACTGTCAATTACACCTCAATAAAGCTGCAAAGAAATTAAAAGCCCTCAAATTCAAGAGAGTAATCTTAATTTGAATTAAAAAAAAACAATTTGTAAGTGACGGGGTCTGGAATAACACTGGGAATGACAGTTGAGGCTAATGACCTCATCCTGACAATGAATTATTGGGGGGAAAGTTGGGGTTCCTATGGCCAGGATCCTCACTGAATCTAAACCACTTGATGATGTAACTGGCCTGTTGCTAGGCTACCACTTCCACACCCATAGGCAATAAGCTATCATTGCCCGAGTCACTATATAAAGAGCTGGGCCCAGTGCTCTGCGTGGGGCAGAGACCACAGAGGATTACAGACCTGCAGACTGTTGGATGCAGATATAACTCTAGTTGCTCGACCTACCGCCGGGAGAACAAGCCGGGTAATAAACCCTTTTGCCCCAAGAACGTTCTGCTGTCATTTCTTTGGTCACATTGAATCCATAGTGAACTTACCCAGGGCTGAAACCCATTGGCAAAACAATTATCTAGTTTGTAAAGATCTGTTAGTGTTTAGTAAGTAGCACTGCTCATTTTTTACAATGCTGATTAGTGTTTAGACAGGTTGGCAACTTTCAATTCAGAAGTCAAAACTATTGTCTTGTTTGCCAACAAAAATAATTAATAAAACACCTCTAACCTCAGAGCAAATATATGTAAGCAAGTGCATGGTAATGGATAATAAAAATAGCACTTCCTTCGACATCTGGTGCTAATTAAAATCTGGTCAGTGTAATAACTGAGCAGAGCCCTGGCTACCCTTGATTCTTCTTATCAGGTTTCAGTTGTTCGACACAAATGCACTGACCTCAATAAATGAAAACATATTTAAAACACCTAAATTATAGCTATCCTTGTTCAAGACAAAAAGGGATTTACTGTCACCATGGGGTTTGGAGGTTACAGGTGACACGAGTTTTCCAGGGAGCCAGTCACTGCCGCTGCTGTTCACGAACTAGGAAAAACGCACAGCTCCCTCCCTGCACAAATCCCAGTTAAAACAAAAGAACAGTATTACCTAGCCATGTACTGTGTGAGCATGTGGCAGGCACTCTGCTAAGAGCTTTGCAGGTTCTATCTCAAATCTGCACAGCATCCTGATGTAGTAGGGTCACCACTGGCCCCATTCTACAGATGAGGAAGCCAAGTCTCAGAGACTCTGACTCCAGAGACCTCATTCTTAACTGGCTATACTACATTAATGTAATGGGAAAAAATGCGTATTTTTTAAAAACAAGAAAAAGGAAATAAGGTTATCAGAGGATGATTTTTACCATCTGAAAATAATCTTTTATAAATGAAAGTAAAATACTAAAATTCAGTTGACATAGTACTGATTTAATTTTGCAATGCAATGTCTAAAACCTACAAGTGCCTGCTTATATCAGTTTTTTTCACAAGTTACTAAAAATGCAGTAGAATACATATTTCCATGTTCAAAGTGCCCTACAGATGTGCTTCATATACACAAGGCTTTACTGAAATTGGAAACGCCACCATATTACTATTCTGATATGATTGCTTAATGAACTATACGCTAATTCTCAAATAAAGGAATTTTTTTCTGTAAGTCTACATATTGCTAGAACTGTCTGCATTTTTATCCAGTCAAAATTCATTCCTTTTATTTAAAATCAAATTTAGTCATATTTCATGTGACCCTACTCTTTGCCCCAGGAAATGGTATAAAGATTAATCAGGGATGCTCTCAGTTCCTAAGGAGTTTAGTGACAAGTATCAAGAAATGCTAACTATCAAATATCTAATGTATTTTCTAAAATGCAGTGCCCCAGACTACCTGTAAAGCACTGTCCCAGGCAACACATGGATGTCAAGACTAATGACACAGACTCAGAAGCATTCTAGCAGGAAAGGGGAGGTGTTCAATAAGCTAGCAATGTGCGTACCTGCTTCCTTCTGGTAAGTGCATAAAAAGGCAAAGAAAACCTTAAAGGAGGGCTTCACGGGAGTCTTCTCAAGAGAAGCCACCACTGAAGTAGAACCAAACTGCTGAGATGCTGGGAAGACTGGGCTTGAGCGGAAGGGAACGGGAATCGTGGAGGGTGAAGTGAGGCATGTAACAGTGCCGGCTGGACAGGAGCTCTGGACGCCGTCGATCCTGGACCATCTTGACTCTGCTGTGACAAGGGGCGACCTTACGGTTTTCAGTGTATTCAGATCCCATGACTGGGGGAAGTGATTCTGATGGCAGCGTGGAGGATGAACCCAAGCCAGGGAAGGCAGTTTTAAGGCTCTTGGAGTAAGGAATCCAGGGAAGACTAAGTGAGGCCTTGCACAAGGGCCTGGTAACGGGGCTGAGAACAAGGGGAAGCTGGCCTCACAGGACGGATGACTGCTTGGAAGTGAGCAGAAAGAACTTGGAAATGACTGAGATCCGAATCAAGGGCAAGAGGAGATATGGGCCTAAATGGCAGAACAAATGACGAGAAGCAGGTCTGGAGGAAGAGAGAAATAAGTTTAGTGACTGACATCTTGAGTTTGGGGAGCCATCCTGAGCGACGTCTGGAGAGAGTCATGCATTTAACTCAGCAAAGATTTGGTGAGTTCCTACTGCATGGCAAGCATGGTTCTAGAATCTGAGGATACAACAGGTAACAAATGTGTGCCGACAGGAGGTGTGCAGCAGGCAACAGGGAGTTAGTGTCCCCTGCAGAGAGGCCAAAGCCAGAAACAAGGACTGAGAAGCGTCCAACTAACTGTAAGTGAGGAAACGCCATGGTTCTCTTGGATTCAGGGGAGTCCCACCCAGGGAGAGGACAGGGCAGGGCGCTGAATGCTGGAGTGGGGCGGGGCTGATGGCCTGGCTCAGTCTGAGATTAAGCACCTGAGAATAAGGGGGCCCCGGGTTCCTGCTGAGGCAGCCTGCTCCACAGGCCTGGGCTGGGGTCTAGTGAGCCAGGTAACAAACGGTAAGTGAGGCTTTAAGAAGTTGGGTGATAAAATTAAAAAATGATGACTTTTTTTTGCATAGTTTTTGTTTGAAAAAGAGAGACAATGGGCCCCAAATGGAGTCACCCGTTCTAAACCCACGTCAGCAAACCATGACTGAATACCCAACCTAATTGTGGTTTCAACCTGTCCCAGGAATCTAATCTTAAAGCAGTAAATCCCTGGTCATCACTGGGGCAGAGGGGGATCTGCTCTTTCCTCATCCCTGCCTCCTTCGGCCTGTACATCTCCTATCTGCTGGATGGGGTGCTGTGAGATTCATGAATCACTGAATAAATAAAACCAATTTGAACTTTAAATTTACTAGCTGAATTTTTGTTTTTTGTGGTTTTTTTTTTTTTTTTAGCTTTTTATACTTGGTTCTTTAACAATACAGATAAAGTAGTGAATTTGTTCTGACTAGGAGACCTGGGAATGCTCACGGTAGGGAGCAAGGATATTCCCTGTATTTGCATATTATACACAGAAAGAGAACCAGAAAAGAGATGTTGGGAAGTCAGGGCTACAACAGAGTTCATCTCCCTTCCCAAAAATATGTTTCTAAGTCAAGATAAAATTCTTAAAAAGATAAAATGTGCTACCAAAAAAAAAAAAAAAAGTTTACTCTTCTAGTTTAAATTAAGTAAATATACTTATCTGTTCTTTGGGGAATAAAAAGTTAGCCTTGATTGGTCCTCCACATAAAAAACACTCGCTGTTAGGACAAGAACACAGTAAATCTCTTGTGCGGACAAGGGCATGAGAAGTCGAGATGGCAGAGCCCGGCCCGCTTCTCTGGAAGGACCCAGCTTCTGGGAAACAGGTGAAGGGCGCAGCCCCGGGGCCTGGGGGCCGCCAGAGCGCCCTGAGCAGCAGCAGACCTTCCTCCCGGTCTTGTCATGACGTCATTCGCGCAGTGTCGCCTGTGATGGCAGCAAACGAGGAGGACCCTCCCACGCCCGGCTTAAGGTGACAAAACGTCAGCCTCGATCACCTGCCAGGCTCTGGTCTCCCTCTGTAACCTCTTTCTTTCTGGCTGCTCCTTTTTTATATACATATGACACTAACAGAAAAATAAATTGAAAAGAGCACTGAGGCAGAGTGTATTTCACGCCCTGGTGCCAATGTTTCATATCTCATGAACCTCGGGAAAACAATTCGTAGAACTAATTAGTTTACAGTGTTTAAGCAGCTTGTTCCTCGTCTTTAATCTTCTTTATGTAATACTGTGAACAAAGCCATATTATCTTCTGATTTTTTTTATACAGTTTAACAAATATAATCTCCCTTTTCTTTCTAGAGATTACTTCATTTAGACATCAAACTACGTTGTTGTTATTTTTTTTGTCCTGGGGAGAAAGGATATAAATAAATTGACATCTATTCACAAAGGTCTCACTGGTCTACCAGATCCACCCAAGCCCTAATCCTCTTTGTTGTCATGGAATCCACTTGGCTTAATTATATTTACAGTTTCCAACTGCACCTCATGGCATGCAGGTTCTTCCTAACGTCTACACGGCCTCCTGAATCCCAGCTGTGAGTCACATTCTGGCTGCTGTCTCAGAGTCTGGATGACAAGGCAAGACCGCCTTACCTGAAACTTAGCATCGGGTCCTTCAAGAAAAGAGCCCTGCTAAATCTCCCCTCAGGTATTTCTATGTTCCACCAAAAGAGTATGATTTAAGGGGTCTGATGACCTAAAGCCAAGTGAATGGAAATAGACTTAAAAGCGCACAAATGAGAAGGGGAAAAAAAAGCAAGAAAGAACAGAAAACTTAACCTGGGAAAGTTTTACCTTAAAATACGGCTCATCGAGTATGGCTTTTAAGAAGAGAAACGTAGCGTTTGGTGTTTTCCTATTCTAAATAGCTATTTAATTGCTAAACATTATGACTCTGATATATTACTCAAAAAATGGGCAACTGAAATCCAAGAACTGGTTATGGCTGAAATAATTCTTTACCTGGTGGGTAACCTAGTGATGCCAGGGTTCTTGTTCATGAAGCCGAAGAATGAGCTTAGCAAACAGGCAAGGTAGGAGAGCAAGGTACAGGCTTTTATTTAGAGATAAAGCGAAAGGATGGCGCTCCGGACTCAAGCCAGGAGGGGACAAGAGGGCCCCGGGGTGGGGCATTGTCTAGGGGTTTTTATAGGCAAATGAGGATTTTTTCCAGAACATGAAAAAAAGGCTTAGGGGTGTGGACTTGTACCACCTGCCCTGCCCTCAAGGTGGGCTGGGTTGTTCTCTGTTGGCTAGGGTTGTTTACAGTAAAGTCACGGGTTATGCTGTGATACCCTTCCCTGTTTGTAAAACCACTCAGTCATTCTAGGCCAAGTTGCTCCTGGCCTTTTGACCTTTAACTGCCCTCACTGAAGATGTCTATATTCTTAGTCTGGTATCCTGATCCTAGAGGATTAGTGTGACCTTGACTTTGCATAATGCTTAACACAGAGTTTCAAAAGGGACTTCTTTGCCCATTGTTATATTGCTGACTATAAATATCCCACCCTGCTTTTTCCAGAGGCACTCACCCTACTCTGACTACACCCATGGTCCCTGTCTCACTAGCACACATATACCTACCCGCACTACCAAGAATTTGACAGTGTGCATGCCATTCCCTGAGAAAAAACCTTTTACAAGTGGCAGAAAACCTCCTTCAGACTTTCATTTATACATTTGAATCTACATTATTAAAGAAATTTTATAGTTTTGGTAAAATATAGTACTTGGTGCAAATTTTCATTTTGCTTGCCTGGGAACTGCTTACTGTCCCATGGCACCGATCTGCCTTAAAGTTCACTCTGTCCTTAATTGTCAAGCAGATTCATAGTAACTCCTAATTGGTGCAAGACAGGAAACACAGCTGTGACTTCGCAACCGCTGCACACCTTTAGCATCTACATCAAGCGGAGCTCAGGAGCTCGCCCTGCCCCCCCCGCCAGGGTGGTGGTTTCGAGTCCTCTGAGAATTAGGGAATGGGTGCCCACAGTGAGAGCAGGTGCCTAGTTCCCCAAAATGTTGCTTCTCCTGCTAATGGAGTCAGCATAAGAGGTTGTCAGGTTTCAACAACAGTAACAGGAGAAATGTTCTTACTGCACAGCCTCCAAGTCACATTGAAATTCTGGTTCAGAACTAAGATGAAAGATTTAAATGGACCCAATGTAACAGATGTGTGCAGGTAGCCACACTGGAGTTAGAGGGACTAATCAGAAAGCTGGGTGGCACCAGATGGTCTCTTGAGAATTCTTTTGAGTTTAAGATATGTGAGTCGATGACCCAAATGATATAATTGTCCCAAGATTTCACTCTAAGAGCACCAGCATTGAAAGCAGGCCTCTAGGAAACCCAGCTCTGCTATTTTCCTACTGTATGGCCTTAGGCAACTTAATTAACAGGACGGTGGTGAAGGATTACAGAGATAGTGCATCTAAAGCCCAGGGGAGCTGGTAGGGCACAGAAAGAGGACCAGTTGTTATCGTTGGAAGAGTTAGGATTATTTCATATTTGCATCAGAATTCTAAGACAGTAATGCTTGTAATGCGGTAATGACCCAATTGAGGTGTATGTAGAAAAGGATATATATCTTAAAAATAAAGGCACCAAGGAGAATGAGGAAGTAGAAAAGTGAAAGATGGGAGAAAAGAAAAGTTCAGGAGAAATGGAATAAGCAAATAGGTTAGAAATAAACATCTAAGAGGAAGGTTTGAATTCCTAATCCTGTTCTTTTTCCTTGAACTTCTATTCAAATCCCTTTCTGCATTTCCACTCTGTCTGCACTATATGGCCCAATTTTAGCCCAGCTTCAACTTGCAGCAGCCCCAAGGTAGAAATGATTAGAGAAAAGAAAGTTCCCTCTTATCTATGAAGAATGAAAACATTAAAATGCAAATCCAATGTAAAAAAGCAAGCAAGACTATACACACACTTCATAGTAGCAAATTCTTAGGCAGAAATGGAAGCCAGCAAGTAATCCCCTGAGGTGTGCTAGTATAATATAAGTGTTTCAAGTTTTCAGGATGACAGATAAACAGCTAGCCCTGTTGCTACAGAATGAATCTCTCTCTCTTTTTTTTTTTCTCCCAGACAGAAAATGTTTGTGGTAGAGTTAGTCCTTGAGAAAGAGTGAATTGATCTGTTAGCTTTTTTGTGTTGGGCCAGAAATAATTATTGCCATACCTACTTCCTATGGATTATGTTCAAAAGCTACAGATCCTCTCTTTTCTGTCTTTATTCTATGGGGAACAATCGGAATCGGGGTCTGCTTCGCTGACTCTCACTTATTTTGAAAGTCAGGCTTAGTAGGGAAGAAAAAAAGTCAAAGAGATTGACCAAGAAAGGATGAAATGTACAGGCTGGGTAAGCAAACACTGTTTCGGATAAAGTGCTCCATGGGTCTCGACCTTACCTTCTACAGTGTATGAATCCATTTTGCAATATTTCTTCTTTAAGCGAGATCTTTGTGTACTTATTTTCAACAAGGGATAACAATTGATTTGTTGTCTATTGAACCTTGCCAACTGGATGCTGAAGACAGGATGGCATATTTTAGATGCTCTTAAACTTGCAGATTCACCTTTAAAATGTTCCAACGCAATGCCACATTCAGGGTAAACGGTGTGCAATTTTTGCTAGGCTGAGATGAGAACTGAAGAGCCTCATAGGCAAAATGACATTAAAGGCTTTACAGTAAAACAGAATTCAGCCTCTATCGATTGATGTGAGTTCAAATCCAATTCTAATCATGTGATGGACATGAAATCCCAAAGAAAAAGAAAAACTAATCAGATGATTCCTGAGTGTGTGTGAAAGAACACCTAGGCCCAGAGAGAAAGAAGTGAAACCTGCCAAACTCAAGCCCAGGGATTTTCACAAGCACCCACATAGCTTCCTGGCTCGTTCCACGGTGTCAGAACCAGAGAGGGACTGTGAAGGGGAGATGTAGGAGACACACCCTACCCCTGAGAACGTAACAGTATCAGGTCGCAAGAGAAACAAGGCACACCTACAAAAGCACCCTTGAACAACACAGGTTTGACCCCCGTGGCTCCTCTTACATCTTTTTTTTTTCAGTAAATATATTGGAAATTTTTTGGACATTTGCGACAATCTGAAAAAACATTTTGTCTAGCTTACTTTATTGTGAAAGCACAGTATATAGTACCTATAACACACAAAATATGTGTCAATCAACTGTTTAAATCAGTAAGGCTTCCAGTCAAGAGCAGGTTAGTAGTTAAGTTTTGGGGACTCAAAGTTATACACAGATTTTCGACTACAAGGCGGTAGGGGGTGGGTCAGGGGGAGAAAGGGGTCAGTGTCTCTGACCCCCAAGCTGTTCAAGGGTCAACTATATTCCAATTATAATTCTAAGGAAATACACAGCCAAATATCAGAGAGTGGATCAAGCAATACACAGAAACCCTGAGGAAATAAAAGGAAGAGAAAGAAAAGATATCATGGAGTGGTAGGGGTTTAAAGAATTCACCCATAACCACTTTCTTCTTCCGAGCACAGGAGAATATTACACCCCCTACCACTCAGAGTTAGGCCGAGGTGTGAGCAGGGGAGCTGCCTGCGGGCTGAAGCAAGACCCTCAGTGTTGTCCGACACAATGGCATGTGCTGAGATGACAAAGCCACAAAATTGAGACTCACTGAGTCACTGTGCGGAGAATAGTGACCTGCAGTAAGAAATATACTTTGTTATGCACCTGAGATCCGGGGGCTGTTTGTTACTGCAGCACAACCTACCCTATCCTGAAAAAATACAGGTATACCGAGGCAGGTAGGAGCCAAGGGAAGTAACTCTGAAAATTATTTTAGGATCACCTCATTGTCTTTTCCCCTTTGGCTGGAATTATTCCAACACTGTGGTCTGCCTCCATCTCTCTCACTCAAATGCTCCACACAGGAATCTACGCATTCTAAGACCCATATCTATTCATATGTGTTTGAAGCTCCAGGTATTTATTTCCCTGATGCAAAAGATAAAGAACAAAGTCCTTGGCCCATGATAATCTGGCTCCCAGACTCTGCCAGTGTTATTTTTGCCCACTAGCTCTCACGCTATATCCCTGCCACCAGCTCCTGACCAGGTCATGTGCTGCCTCCATGGTCTGCTGCACCCTGCATCTGTCAGTAGGCTTTCTCTCCCCGAGCTCCTTGGTGAGTGCCCGGCCTGCTTCTGGCAAGACCCTCTTCCTCCATGAGCAACACAACATGCCGGTCCTTAAAAACTCTGTTCTGGTCAGTCTGTCTCCTCCCACCAGACATGAGTTGTTCAAGGCAGGGATTGACTCACTTTTGTGTCCTCCAGAGTACCGGGCAAGATATCTGACAAGCAGTTGGCATTCGCAGAAATAATGCTGAATAAAGGAAGGAAGCAATGTGCAGGTGGCTATCTTCAGGACAGTATTAGGCAGAGGACAGGTGCAGAGCAGAGGTTTGGCAGACAGTAACAAAACATAAGTTTAAGCTGAGAGGTGGCGTTGAATTGTGGAGTCTGGGAATCTTATCTGATCCAAAAGGTGACAGGGAGTCATTACTACTTTTTGAACAGGGAAATGATGGAAATTTTGTTCAGCCTCATAGCACCTTGTGCCTTGAATGACTGCTATGTTTGTACCACTCTTACTCCCTCTTTGACGGTAAAAACTCCCCTGAAAACAGGAGCTGTGTCTTAATCATATTCGTATCTCCTAGAGCAACAAGCCCAGTGTTTGTATAACAGGTGCCAACAAATATTTGCTGAATTTAAATTTAGAAAAATTACTCTCTATGCTGTGAGGTTGGAGAGACCAGCTGGCAGCCTATTGTATTATATACAACATCACATGCGAAATGGATAGAAAGGGGTTACTGACCATGGAACTGTGGAAGTAGAAATCTAAAGATAGTCTAACAGTCCAATGGCCAGGTTGCAGGGTCTCTAATATAAATTGATACTTTGAGGCAGGGTTCTTACACAAATGCTGGTATATTTAAAATATGAATGTTGTATTAAGAATAAAGAATGCTTCATATTTTGATCTGGACGATGGTTACATGAGTGTATACACATGTCAAAATTCATCAAACTGCACACCAAGATCCATGCATTTTATTGTATGTGTACCTCAGTTTAAAAAATAGAGCAAATGCAATGCAAAAGGTAAGAAAATGCAAAAAGCAAAAAATACAAACATTCGGAGGAAGATTTGTTTTTCCACGGAGTAGATGAGTTCTGTGCTGGAGATGTGGCTTCTGAAGAGGCAATAGGAGAAACACAAGAAGATATACAAGCAGCTAGAAATACTAATTAGACAAATTTTATCCCCTCTCTTGGGATGTGGTTAAATTTTTATTGATTCATTGATTCATTCATTTGCTCATTCATTTACTATTTACAAATTATGTACATTGTGCAAGGCAATGCTGTTTCCAAAGCTTACTCAAAAGTCTGTTTGGATTTATTGTCTATTTCACACTGACCTTTTCCATTTCCTCCCGAAAGGCACAGATGATGAGCCAGGTGTGCCAGTTTCTTGTATTGTGTTTGGTTTCCCAACTATCTGTGGTTATTCACTATCAGACAGGGTTTGCAGGGGCCTCTTCTTGTTGAGACATTTTTGTTTTTAAGCTATGGCTGTCAACATGTAGTCAGTCCTATGGGGGCATCTAATTATTTCACAAATCCCATGTCAAAACAGAACTCCATTCATCACCTTTGCCTGGTTTTATTTTGAGCCTTTTCTTCTTAAGAAGATGCACACACAACATTAGTACAATTATATACTTAATAGAAATATTAAGAGTGAAAAACAGAATCTCTCTCTTAAGAGTGTGTCCAATACTCAAGCCTGAGGGACTCAGTCTTAAATCTCCCAGTAGAGAACAGTACTGGAAATGGAATTCCAGGCACACATAACACACTACGATAACTTAAGCATTACCATTGTTACTAACACATTCGATGTCATTTAATCTATAGCAAGCTTATGTGTTGAATTAAACAAAATTTCACGGATTTAAATTTGCCTTAGATTGATCCTAAAAGAATACCTAAAAAAAGTAAACTTAGAAGGTACCTAGAACTTGATCTCATTGGACCATGAAGCTTCTGAGCAGTACTTGGTTGGTCTGACACACACCTACCACCTGCAACAGCTAACATCAATGTTTTCATTCCTGCAACCGAACAAAATCAGGTTTTCAATCATTTATTTATGACAAAAGGGAAAAAAGCACATACTCATGGCAAGGATCAGGCCTTCCCAGTATATTCATTTTTCACCCATCCCACTCACGCTTTCAATGAAACAATTCTCTCTCCATGAATTGCACTGCACTTCCCCCAAAAGAATCACCAAACCCATCATTTCAAAGGAAGCCAAGCATTCCTCACACCCTGCCCTGCAGCACTGAGACTGTCAGCAAGGGTGCGCTGCCTTCACCTTGTCTGTGGAGTTGGGCCAGCCTCCCCACCTGCACTGCAGAGTCCAGCAGACCTGGGAGGTCCCTGGCCGGAACCACCGACTGTTGACTGGCTATGTCACTTCCTAAGTGAAGGAAGCCGATCAAGGTAAAGTCTGCCATGCACACTCATGACCAATGCATTACAGTGGGTGCTCAGGCGCATCTTTGCTTGCTGGGCCACCATTCACTGAGGACAAAAAACACAGCAGTAATCCCAGTTACACACACTCTAATGTGATATTATCGTAAACATTCCGGCAGCACTTGGGTACCTCTCACAGATGCTAGTGATTGTACATTTAAAAACAGGATGGGATTTCATTAACTGTTTCAGTCGACAATCTTAAAACCCAGCTCCAGGAGAGCAAACTGGGCTCATGCCTGCTTGAGGCACAAGAACACATTTTACATTTATTCTTATTCAAGCCACATCTTGAACATGATTTATGAATTAGGGAACACAAGTGTTTCCAGAATTCAGTTGTAAAACGTTCAGGACCTCTTGGCTTTTTCACCACTGGGGACAGAACACAAGCTGGTCTTCCATGGTGCAGCCACACTGCCTCCAGGATAGTGGTTAGAGGACCAGGCTCCGCCTCTGGGCAGGTAAAAATTATGAGATGCCATGTCCTCCAAGCAGCAGGACTCTTAATTCTGGCACTTTCTCAATGGCAGAGCAGAAGGTTTTCACTATGTTTTTTTTTCTTCCCCCTTGGGGACTGGAATGAGGGAAGTCTGCAGTTTTCTTGGTTTGCTATATATATACCCACAAAACCTATGAACAAAAGTTGCCACTTGGGAAAGGAACTGGATAATTGAGACTAGGATGGGAAAGAAGACATATTTTTCACTGTGCGCCCCTTTATAGGCTTTTGAATCTTGTACCATGTCATATACTTACGCCTCAAAAATTTAAAACAATTTCATTTTAAAAGAATAAAAGCAAAAGACCCACAAAACTTTCCTAAACTATGTTTAAAGGAGATCATCCAGTCTTACATCGTTAGACCAACTCTTCAAAAACTTCATAAAAATAAACCAATATTCACAACTGATTTTGTAAAAATGCTTCAAAGATTTTATATCTAAAACCCTGCACTTGAGCAGACACTATTAAGAGTCATATGCCATCCTTTTATTATGATTACTATTCAGCTAGAAAGATCATTACCTACTTCAATATCATAAAAGACACTTAAAAAATAGATAATGTGTTTTTAAAGAAAAGCATGCAATTTTTCCCTCTAAGGTATTCTTGACAAATAATCAGCATTTCCAGTAAAATACACATTGTTCCCTTTATCTACCATGATTATCTTATTCTCTTCAATATGACCCAAGAACTTTCATGAACGCGCTTTACCACATCATTCTCACAACTCGGATCCCATTAGAGAAAGAAGCCACCAGTTTCTGGTCAAAGAATGCAATTAGGCTGATTTTAAGTCAGGTCCCTCAATTTCACCCTGAAAGAAAATTAGGCTTTCAGGCCTATTCTTGTGTTTTTCAACCAGAGAGACGAAAAGATGCTAAAAAATAATGAAGTTGAGATTCGAAGCCACCAACTAGGGAAAAGTAAATATATCCTATTTGTTAGTAACGCTTCTCTGCAATAATTACTTTTATTTGTTCATTTTCTGGAGCAGACACAATAGTTTTGTCTTTATCTTTTACAACCAAACACTTTCAGTAAACAGGAGATAAAAGACCAATAAAACCTTTGTTCTCCCTCCCTTCAGCCAACCCCTAAGGCCTATTTTTATCTCCAGAGTTGTTATCTGAAGTGAATTACTGATAAGAAAAATTAAAGGACTCAGAAGTTGAATGTGAGGTAAATGCAGAGTGTTTCCCACACCTTGTTTCTGTTCACTGGACCCCACGGAGACTTATCACACTGCCTGTCTGCTCTGGAGGCAATGAGTTACCCAGGCAGAGTAGCTCCGAGGGCTCAATTCCTTTTCCAAGAGAAACCAAGTAAGAAAGACCCTGGAAAATCAGTCTTACATTTACACTATTTCTTTAGATTTGCACACTGCTAAGTGGCAGAAGAACATTAACTTATACTTTTAAGGGACCTTCATATGCAATCAGATTAAGTTGAATAACCACCTGCACAAACTTTTAGAGAAGCTCCCGGCCCTTTTTACTGACACCCTTGTCCATAACTGGTATACTTTGCCTTCAGAATACTAATTATGTACATATATTGAATACAGGCATAGATCTAAGAGCTTTACATATGCTAAGTCAATATTCACAACCACCTACGGGGTTCCCATGGTTATCATCCTCATTTTACAAACGAGGAAACTGAGGCACACTTAACCAAGATTCCAGGGCTGGTCAGTGTTGGTGCTGAGACTGAGAACCCAGATAGTCAGGCTCCAGAGTCTGCATTCTAAACACTATTTTTGCAGTGAGTTTAATTCTGAAAGGACCAGAAAGGAAGTATAAGACAACCTCTCTAATTTTTTACCTTAATAATCTTTTTTATGATGTCACTGACTCAGACAGCAAACATCCATTCAATTCCTAATCTATTAATATTATTTGTTCCTAGTAAATACTTAACTGTATCCCCAGAACATGCAAAGTCTTGTGTCAGATATCTGAAAGGACTATGAGCAGGGAGGACAAAGAACATGTTCTAAAGTAGTTTGAAACTCCATGGCCCTTCCTCTCCCTCAAAAGTGGAATTTAAAAAAAGCAAAGCAAAGAAACAAGATTAAAACACATTTAAGTCATCCCTGGAAGTCAGGCCCCTCTAATGGCCTTTGGTATAAAATGGCTCCTGGCCTGGGGTTGACTGATGGCTGGGTCCAGTTTAGGCAGAAGTGAATCCCAGAACAGCCGGGCAGCTGCTGTCTGTAGTCAAAGGCAGGAGGAAAGCCCTTGGGCACCTCCCGTCCTAGCCTGGGATGAGACCAAGACGTAGACCTACTGACTGCCCATCCACATGTCTCTTCTCTCCTTCTTCCAGCCTCAACACAATCCTCCCAAAATTAATTAAAAAAAAAAAAAACACAAAAAATCTCTACTCTGCAGCTCTTTGCCACAAAGATGAGAGGGTCTGGCTCACAGCCAGTTTCTGAGAGGTCATGTTTTGGTGAGTTTTTCCATTTTAGCTTGTGAGCATTTCAATAGGGGGTGAACATTTGGCCTAAATTAAGAATATGAAGCCCCTTATCACAACCTTACTACACAACAGGTAGGCCCTACCACAGTCTCCTTCCTGCTCTCAAAAAAACCGAATTGTAGCAGAAGAAACAGGCATGTCTTGCTGGGGAAACGCTGTCAACTCCTGCTCAGGACAACAAATGACACCGTCTTTTTGCGGCTTCCTAGGCACGAGCATGTACTTAGAGAAGAACTGCACCCTCTTAGTGCCTGACCAACACCTAGAGAGGAGCATGCTGGGAAGAAATCTGCACCAACAAACCCACACAAAGAGCAGGTGGAGGGGGAGCGGGGTAGGCCTTTTGGCCTCTTCTCCTCACTCTGGGCGATCACCTCTCCTGCTGAGGTAAAATGGTTTCAGGAAGGAGTCAGTAGATGCTTCACGTGGTTGGCTCTGAGGCAAGTCATTCCCAATTTAGAGTCCTGGCTTTATGCTGAACTCTGGGAGACAGTGTCCCCTGGATTCCTCTGGCATAGCTCCCTGGCTGCCCTCCTCCTGACCAGCGCTTCCACTGGCCCAAAGTAGGGGCCTGTGGTTTTATAGCAGCTCTGTGAGGTTGTTTTCATTTATTAACACAGTTTGGACTTAGAAGGTGGTGAGCATGTTGCCTTGGGTAAGAGTGGTACACGGGCTTAGGTGATGGCGAGAGCGAAGGATCAGCCCGCCAGCGTTTCTGTCTGTGGCGGTAGGTACACTCTGACCGAGAACTGGTGATGTTCATGAGAGCGAATGAATCAACACACCTACATCTCCTAACTCGTTTGCAGGAACAAGTACACATTCTGCTGAAAAACGAAGTCAGGGGAGGGTCAGAGGCAAAGGCCCTGCAGGGAGAAATATTTTATAATCTTCTTTATGGTAGCACGAAATTCCTTGTTTTGCTCACCGTCTGGAAGGTGAAAGGACCCTCACATATCATTGGAGAAAATAACAGTCATGAAAAGATAAGTTGCCTGAACCTAAAGTCTGAAAAAGGGCCTGTGAGCAGGTAGAAACTTTGACACACAGGAGGATCTAACTAAGTGGGAGCCTAACGGCTCTAAAGAAGGCGCAGAGGGGCATGTGTCTGGCATCTGCATCTCACGGGTTACCTGGGACGTGAGGAGCCCTCAGCATCCACTTCAATTTGACTCAGTTGAATCTGGGATGACGGACCACCAGAACGGGGCCCACTATATAATTTGTAATTTGTAGGACATGGTACAAAACAGAAATGAAGGGCCCCTTGTTCAAAAAGCAGGAAAAAAGTGTCGTTAAGGGCAACAAAATAGAAAGCTTTTTCCTTTCCTTCATGGCCTTTCTCTAAATTTCTCATGATGCTTTTTATTTGCTTTTAATATAGTTCTAAATAGAGAAAAACTAAAATATTTAATTATTAGCATGAATTTTGCCATTCATCTTCATATGGCACACCATTTTAAATGCAAATATAAGAGCATTTAACATGTATGTGGAATCGCCAAAATGGCAGAGCCTGTATACTGGTCGCTCACATAAGCATATGCGCTTTGTTCTTACTAGGACCACGTGGAAACACTTCATGAAGCTAACTCAACTTTTAAATTTTAGCTCCTGATGCAAGCATATCCTAACTTCTGTCAAAATGGGTGGCTTCCGTACATGTTTACCGTGTCCTTGGAGTCTCCCCCAAATCCCATACTGTAGTCTGTGTTAATGGGGCACTGTGAGCGCTGTATGTAAATTGGGCCCCAGTGGGCAAACACACGTTATTTTTTGTACCATTTCCACTCACACATGTGCTCTACTTACAAAACACTGGTTTGGAGATAAAACTAAGAATTTTGAGAAGAAGACAGCAGAGCCTTAAACCACGAACGGGCCCGCCTGAGGGTCCCTGTGTGCCCGCTCTGGTTGCGCGCCTGTGAAGCTGGCCCTGCTCCCCCAACCACTGGCCTACTCGGTGAGGGAGAGGCCCTCTCACCAAGAGTGACAGGGCCTTCCAGGGACGGGGCGTCAGTGGCAACGACACACCCTGCGGCAGGGCTGTGAGTCACCTGTTCGTGCCGCTCCCCAGGGTGGTGGGCCGGGCCTATAATTATATGAGCTGTCCTCCTTAAGGAGGCTCTGAGCGTGGCCGGGCTGCTGGGCCAGCAATCAGTCCAGGTATTTATTTAAAGCAGCGAAAGGAATTCAGGTATTTATTTAAAGCAGCGAAAGGAATCCGTGATGTCTCCTCCTGTGAGCTCTTCTTTCCCACTGGAAACGGAGAAACACTAACTTTTCTCTTTGTCGTCGGTATGCCATACCCCAACAGCAAGCGCACAGACTCTGGGTAGTCACTCTAAGTCAAAAAGGACACACAAAACATGTAGGAAGATATCAAACTAACAGAAGGCAAAGAAAGATGAATAATACCCTGTTGAACCAAGAGAAAGTAAAACATACCCCAGATACTTAAGTTTCCCACAACGAACAACAAGAAAGCCACCCTGAGATGGGCACTGCCAGGAGCGCCCCCTCCCTTCTGGTCTCTGAACAGCAATGGGTTTCAACTAGTTTGAATTAAGGAGCCAGGCTGCATCTGCAGCCAACAGCTGGAATTCAGCAACTGTTGTTAATCCACCTTGATTGCTTATTATTCTATCAGTTCTTGTTTGTGCTTTTGTTATTCAAAGTAATTTTCCCTACACACACAACCAAGCATGGTTTTTGCAAGCTGTGGCCAAAGAATTCTTGTTTCGATCCCAGGGCTGTTATTGTTTGGTTTTGAAATGAAAACACATTGACCGTGGATTAAAAAGAAAACACAACAAAGTTCTCAGGGATGCCCACAGATGGACTAACACTGGCCTATATGTACACAGAGATGCAGTATCGGCCACCTTTCAATAAGAACAAGGCTTCTTACAGTGTTTTAATTAGAGTCGTTGTTAGCATGGTTGCTATTTTCCCTAAACAATTCTCCCCCTCCTTTCTTTAGGGAGGGATTTTCACTCCACCACTTTATTACACTAGTGAATAAATGAGACCCAGGGTTCCAGGGAGAAAAAAAATTACCAATATAAATACATCAGGTGCAAATTATCAAGGTAAATAGGCCCATGGAGACTGTAAAGCTGGCAACACCAACGGGAATACCTGAGGGGCCAGCAGGAGAGAGCCCACGGGCCCTGGTCTCGGCTCTGCAGCGTACTGGGCAAGTTCAGCCCAGACCATCCATCCTGCTGCCTGCAGAAAAGAATCCACAGCACAAGGCAGGAGTGACTTGGCATCGACAATATTCAGTTACAGCTTTTCCTCTCTCTCTAGTTCTCCCAAATGCCACTCCTGGTAGCATCTCTCAAAGCAGACCTCCTATCCAGGGAGGTCCCAGCAATATAATCTCCATCTATAAACTGATCCCTCTCTAGTAATCATCTCTTTTGTGGGGCTTTGTTTATAATGTGCAATAAGGCAAAACTAACACAAATTTATCATTAGTAACTGTGTTCCGAAGGGCATGAGGGCTGATCTTTTCTCTCTTCCCTACAACAGACAGACGGGGACATACATACCTATCTCCCCTAAAGGATGCATTTGTGGCTTTGCATACTCTTCTCACTATAGCACTTTATTGCAAACTCTTTCTTGTTCTTCGGTGAATTCCCCAGTAAGTCCAGTCCCCTGTAAGCTTGGTACAAAGCACAGACCTGTGATATACTTGTCTCTCCCACAGCACCTCACTATTTACTGAACTGAATTCAATTTTCTCTAGACAAGAAGAGACAAGGTTCTCTGTTAGCCTGGCCTTGTGTCTACTCAGGGCTGTCTTCATATGGCTTGGCTATCTTACCTCATACCTTCTCCTAGGTCTGTCCTGAACGCATACTTGTTAGTCTTATTTATTTCCCTATTTGTGCCACTGAATCACGTCCGTTAAAAATTACCCTGCTCTGCTCTGACTGGAACAGGAGACACTGCAGGCAACCGAGCATATGTTCAAATATGATAAAAGAGCTATATTATGAAAAAGGTCTGTAAGGAATATTTGCCTTGCCCTTAAATCACCTTGATTCTGGTTTTTTTTTTTTTCTCACACAGCCAGAGCCTGAAAAATATTTCTTTAAAAAAGTGTTTCTTGGGAACGTTTCATCCAGGATCATTCATCCTGGAGCCTGCAGAAAGAAACCTCTGAACCAGAGGGGAGAATTCTCATTGGAGTCAGCTTTAGTTTCGAACACTTACTATGTATTCACACCTGGTGTCATCTAGGTTTTATGCTTCCTGTTGTAGAGCATGCCCCAGGCTAGGTAAGGAGATTACTGTATGCATAATAAACTGGCATGAGGATGATTTCTACAAGACTTCTTCAGCAGAGCCATCAAGTGCCACTTCCTGAACACCAAAGACCCTTGTTAAAACTATTTATAGGTTAAGCCTCATTCACACAAAGTGACTCAATTATTATGATTTTTAAATGCCAAAATATTCCTTTTCTCATTCATGATCTTTCTTACTGCCTTTATAATATGAGCTATACAACCAGCAAATATAGCCTTTACCTGTATATTAAGCCTCTTACTCTATCTGTATTAACAATTGTTAGGTGGTTTGGTGATGATCTGCAGCTTTAAATGCATTAAATACTGTTATAACAGAGATGACAATAAATGCAAATATTACAGCTTATTAAATCAGCCTTGCATTCATCAGTTCAGTAGCAATAAATCAAATTGTGCTGATTAGCAAAGAAATTCCCAGAAACTATTTTTTCTTGTCCAAAACTGGTGATTTTAACCCTTTAAAAATTAGTACTTTATTTTATAAAGTCATTCACTATGTTTGAAGTTTTTTAAACTGTATTTTAATACAGTCATTATTCACCAAAATTCTTTAAGATACACACTTTAGACTTCATTTGTTGTATTATCTTAACCTTCACTTCACTGAGCCTGTGGTGATTTTTATAACCTAAATTTAAGACTGTTGATTCTGTATGTGAGACACAAGGGTAGAAGGAAATGCCCCCACTTTAATTCATGGCATACTAACTAACTAAATAAATAAAAGACCATAATGTCAAAATGATAGGTAACAGCTAGGTGAAAATAGTAGCGGATCTAGAATCCTGTGGGATTTTATCAAATGTAAACTCTTTCTTGCCTTAAAGAACAGTACATACACTGCAGCCAGCATACTATTATGGCACCTGTTTTCCAACCTGAGACGTAGAACTCGATGAGAATTACCGTATCTGATGGAGTTTTTCTTTTTCTTTTTCTTTTTTTTTCTGTTTGAGTGAACTTCATTCACTTTGATTCATGTCCTGATATCAGCCAACTCAAACCATCTGACGGGTGTCTAAGATGACCCTGGCACTTCTCCAGAAGCCAGTTCCCATAATGCCAGCCTGTGGCTATTAGGGCTGTTGACACACTGGTCCCTTTCCCCCAACAGGGAGCGAAATTAATCCTTTCACTTCAGTGATCTAATTTCAGTTTTCAAGCAACCTGGCAATCCACTGCCTCCTTCCCTCCCTTCCTCCTTCATTCTTTCAGAAACGAGATGAAGCTGAGTTCTGTTCACTTGATCCATTTCCCTCCTGTCTTGCTGCAACCGGAAGCTGCTGTCTCTTGCGTTAAGACCAGTCTCCTCGTAGCCACGGACTAATGATAACATCCATTTAGAATAACCCTCATCATAGCCAGTCTGCATCAAAACTGCTCCTCAACATTCTAAATTTATCTAGCACATCTTCCCCATCAGATGCAAATGAGCCGGCAATAATTTTAGTAGAGAAAGCAGGGCTTTAAAGAATTGTGAGCCTGGCACTGAGGAGGTTCACGCATTATATTACAGAGCACAGCTGTATCTGTTGTTTTGTCTGCGGGGCTTTTGACAGCACATGGCTATAGCTGCTGAAAAGCACGCACCCAGGGTTGATATATATACACATACGTACATACATACTCGGGATGTGCAAAGGAGAATGTGGCCGTGCTTTAAGTGTATCAAGCTATGACTTCTAAATTCCTTTCCATCAAATGCCACTAGAAGCACTTGATAAATGGCCCCTAGGGGAGCACTTCTCATTGCCTCAGGATGGAATGGCTCGCAGGCATACAACACTCCACTCCATCAATACAGAGAGCTGGCCGACCGAAGGGCGCGAAGGACCGCCCCGATAGGGTGCACCTGCTGGCTGACGGCAGACAGTTCCAGCCCTCTCCCCGTTCATCACCCACCGAAACCACTCCTCCGAGGGGCACGCCAGTCAACAGATGGTCTCTGGCTAAGGTGTAATCAGGAGCAGCTTGCTAAATTTACCCAAAACAAATAGAATTACAGGCTTTTGCCCGAGTCAGAAATTGAATTGAGAACTTGGGTGGTGGATAATGGAAACTAAAATGGAAGAGCTCGAAATGTATCACAGCACATTGGGAAAGGGCTGGCACGGAAAGAAGTCTCTGCTGTGAACTTCAGTATTTACTACCAGGTCATCTATTCCCAATAATCTTGTCTACCACGCACGCTTGTTTGCCCTCACAATCAGAGTTTCCAGAATCGGCACAATAATCTCCAGCTAACGAAGTCAGCTGCCTTCATCGGAGGCGGAGGGGACAGAATACTATCTGGGATTTTGAATATATTTCACCCGGTTACAATGCCTGCATTTTAGGATCACTGTAAAATGTCAGGTTTTAATCATTCTTGCATTCAGAAGGTAAGGGTTATTAAGGGCTCTGAATAATCTTGATCTTCTAAGCACTGGTGTTTTTAAGTCAAGCCCCAGAATTCCTCACTGTTTTGAATTACGCAGGGCTTAGAATAAGGGCAACATAAAACCTTAGAAATAGCCTGAAAAAAAAGGCAGCATAAAATTAAATCATTTAACCTATGCATGGGTTTCACTACCTACAAAGTAAGAACTGAGCCACCCATGCAAATCACTGTATAAGGATGCCGTAAAAGTAAATGAGGCAAAATATGTAAAGACACTTAAGTTCTAAAGAGGTATGGTCTTAAAAGGTAAGGCCATTTTTAACCCAAACTATCGGCAGTCACTTTAAAATTACCATCATCGTTAATATTCTTTTTATCACCAGAGAAACTTATTTAAATTTTAAAAAACTAAAAAATCTCAATGACAGCGTGCATGAAACTACCTTTAAACTAATAAGCAGACAATTCTCATTCTTCATGATCTGAAATACCACATTATGGAAAATTTCATTTCATACATCAGTCAGATTAGCATTTTCAAACATCAGTTATAGGAGAAGTGTCTGAAGAGTTTCCTGGTTGTTTTGCATTATTTCTGTGGTAAGGAGCTCCCTGCCACGCAAAAAAGGAATCTCCAAAGAAGTGTCCTCCTTGAGGCTGGATCAGAGTATATGGGGAGGGGATATTTTTTAAATTATCTGAGTAAGAGCTTTGTTTTTCAGGTTTGCATTACAGACTGAGCAGGCTTAAAGTATCTTTTAACATAATTGTTTTAAAAGGTGGCTGATTTGAAAACGAAACTAACTTTTTTTGTTAAATGTTTGCCATTGATGAATTTGACAAAATGATGCCGACTCTCAAGGACACACTTGTAGTGATAGGTGATAAAAAAGATGGAGGTGCTAAACACCCTTTACTAAAATATGTACCCTACCTTCACCAACTCTCCCCTCTTATCTTTTCATACACAAGCAGAAAATAAATTATGGAAGTACAAACAAGGTATATGCTTATAGGAATAAACATTCTGAGGAGAAGAATAAGCCAATGAAAGGAGCACAGGTACAGATATCTAATCACTACATGACCCTGGGTAAGCCATTTAACTGCTCTGTGATTCAGTTTACCCTTCTGTAAAATCAGTAGAACTGGCTCCCTACCTATCCCCAAGGCGTTGGGTGACAGTCCAGGGAAAATTGTTGATGAAGCCTATTGAGACATGAAACCTAAAACATCTGGCACATACTTGTGGAAGTACATTTATAATGACTTTCATTACTGTTCTAGTAGACACAGAGTTGTAACCTTTAGGAGTAATTCTTACTATTTTATATTAAAATGCTTCAAAAATATAGCTGTAACAGAAAGACCTACAATAATTATTAGTAAATTACAGCTCTGTGATAGCATATTTATTATTCGATTATTTCAATAAGCTATTGTATGTATTAAAAAAATGGCCCATTGTTTTCTGTATTTTTAGTACTATTTGTTCTGAAAAACTACTGTGACATTAATAATAAAAGATAAGTCCTGTAAAGGGAAAGTGCCTAAAAAAAGACTTTGCAATAATCTCCGTTTAAGGCAAAAATGTTATGAATTTTAAGATGAGGTACCTGTTATATACTAAATAAATATTCATAGCTTATAATTTGTGAAGCAATAGGCATTGTAAATCTGTGAGGAAAAAAATACTGCTCGTTATATGAAAGGCAATTTTAAATAATATCAAATGATTTAAGTTAAAACAACTTAGGAGAGCTTTCATGGCATCCGCATGTTATTCATTTCACATACATTTCATTAGAGAAGAAACTGAGTCCTATACAAAAGATGCAAGACTGTAACATGCCCTGTGCCCTGATTCTCCAAGCAACAACTCTGCAAACACTGCCTACAGCTGCATCAGAAATCCAGGCAGCTGGAAATCACAGCAGACAAGAAGTTTCAGGTCATTGATCTCAGAATTGGAAAATTTCCCCTAGCGAGCCAAAATGAACCCAGCACATATCACTGGCACACACATACACAGGCACACACACCCCTCTCCCATGCCCTCAAACAAGTTAGCATATTCACTGAGAGAAATCACTAGAAAAGATATGCTTCTCTAATAGACAAAGGGTATGACGATATAACTGGTTGGTTGCAATGTTCATTCAATAGATATTCATTGAACACCATCTATATATATAGCACTGTGAGAATCAGTAGTAAGAGATTTAAAAATAACAATTACTAAGCACTTCCTATTCTAAATTCTTTACTTAATTCATTTAAAACCCCCATCCCCCTTTCTCCTTCCCTTTCTCTCTCCCTCTCTCCCTTTCCCCAAAGTCAATTATCACCATCCCCATATTCCATTTGAGAAAACGGAAGCACAAAATAACTAAATACCTTGCCTCAACTGCCAAAGCTAAGTGGCAGAGCCAAGATCTGCACCCAGGCCGTCTGACTCCAGTCTGCACACTTCCTCACTGTGCCACCCTGCTGGGGAGGAGAGCCACAGAGGAGGCCAGGAAATGCTGCAAGGCCTTTGGCATTCATGCTTTATTAGTGCAGAGCCCACTGCCTGAAATGACTGTTAGCGTAGGACCCACCAGCCCCATGGACCCTCCTCGGACACAGCTGTCTACCCCCACCGCCAGTCCACCAAGGTGCCCTGTACATATTCTAGGTTTTGCACTTACCATATCTAGATTGTAACTACTTGCCTACCTATTTGCCCTTTTGATGATTAGGAACTGGCCTACAGTCCAGCATCAAATAGGGGCAGTAAGTAAAAGATTAACCTGTCCTTAGAATATTGCAACTTAGGGGAAACAGTCCAAAACTATTGGTATAAACATTCACGTCTGTTAAAGGCAGCATGTGATAATGACAAGTAAGAACATGGGTTATTTCAGCACAGGTTTTTAAATTACTGACTGGGTTAAGGTGGGGCTTCAGACTCTGTCTAGCCTAAAGGGTGGGAATGATTCTGATAATTGGTGGACAGGAGAGGCAGTCGGGGGCAGAAGACCAGGAAGAACGGCACAGAGAAAGGATTGCCGGAGGCAGGTCTAGGCAAGATGCGCAGACTAATCTGCAACCAGAAATGCCAGATTCATGGGGGATTCAATGCAAGGAAAAGTGAGGAGGCAGCCTGAACGGCCAGAATGAGCACCCAGTCCCGTTAATGCCAAGCTAAGGAGACTTGAATGTTTTCCTTGGGCACTGCAGAGTTTCGACCAGAAGGGTAAGAGGAAAAACATTTTGGGCTGCAGGAAAGACAAGGGTGAGTGAAGAAAAATATGCAACATCTACTTTTTAAGGGTGAAATTGACTCAGAATTTCTTAGAAAAAAGGCGGTTGAAACATTCACTTCACCACTTGCTGAAATAACCTAACTTTCTCAACCATGCAAACTATATACAATAGTCTTTAATATAAATAAAAGGCATTTAACATTCATTGCAACTTTATCCTGTGCTCCAAGGATACAGAAACAATGCTATCATCCTCAGGGATAAGAATTTCAATGACTGAAAATGAAAAGAATATGGAATACAGGAGAAATTCATAAAAATGATCACAGGTTTGTTTCCAAAGGTCAGCAGAGGAGAGTTATTATTCTTTCAAAATATAATCTATCCAAAGAAAAACTGTATTTGTTCAAAAGACAAATTATACATCAGAGAATCGTAAAGGACATTAGAAATAATCTAACGTCACAGCATTTTAAAGATGATTAGGTGGAAAGGCCCAGAGAAGGTAAGCAATCAAGCCCCAGGTCACACAGAAGGTTGCTAGTACAATACGGATTAAAAACCTAGTCTCCAAACTGTGCTTCGCCTCTGCCATCTTTTACAACTATAAATGTGACGACACTATAAAGAGAATTTGCAGCATATTTTAGCACAAATGTTAATTCTTTAATATCTACATGACCTTTAAAAGATTAAACTAATAGAGTCAATGAAAATGGAGCATTTATTCATTCATTCCTCAGCCTTTATTAATTAAGGACCTGGACAGGCAATGTAGGTATGGAGGAAGGGTTCAGAAAGAAATGAGGAAAGATGGCAAACCCTACTCTCCAGATGTTCAGTCTCTAAGATGTGTTGTTAAATGTAAAATACACACCACATTTTGAAGACTTAGTATAAAAATAAGTAAAAACTCAGTATTTTTATATTGATTAGGTGGTAAAATGACAATATTTTTGATATGCTTGGTTAAACATTAAAATAATTTCACTTGCTTTTTTTTTTTTACTTTGAAAAATTAAGCTATTAGAAAACTTAAAATTACATATGTGGTTCCCATTCTGTTTCTACTGGACAATGCTGCTCTGGAGAATGAGCAAGAAAATTAAGCTATGTGGACTCAGGTATGCCTAAGAAGGCCAGGACTGGAGACAAGCTGGAATTCAACCTCGTTGAGATAAGGATCTAAAAAGAAGAAAGCACTAGTCTTCAGGGCATTATGTTATCTCACAGGAAAAAATGTGGGGAGTTACCCATGAGAAAAGAATCTCTCCCATCATCTTTGGAACTTTATAAAGAATGCCTTTGGGCAAATCAGATCTACCTCCTCCCACTGAACAACTAAACTTGCAGTTTATCTTCCTGTTTGTTCTCTTCCGTATACCTTGAGCCAAGTGAAATGCAGATGGAGGCTTCTTAGAATATCACTGAAAGCAAGCCAGTCCTTGTGCTAGAAAAGCATCCCCCTTCAGTGATCAGTTACCATGTGAACGTCCTAGGTCCTCATGCCCAACGTTTCCAGATTACAGAAGTAGCTCTCCAATAATTACATACTACACACATATATGCAAACACACACACACTATAGACAGCATTACAGTTATTAGGTATAAAGCACCATTCTGAGTATGCTGCATAGATTCTTCAATTCCTTAAAATGCCATTTTAATGTAAATGTGGGCCTCATCTACATTATGGCAACTTCAAACACATGAACTGTAGACAATCAGAATGGCTAAATGTTTAGTTATCAAACCAGCAGGCTTGAAATATCAAGGTCAATTTTGTCATGTGCTAATTCCCTCTGGCTGTTGAAATACAGCAATAGCCTTTACTCAGCAGATTTATCATGCAAAAACCAATACTATTTTCAATCAGAAAATAGTAAACAAAAAGCTAGCAACAAAAATTG
>JAQQAC010009165.1:5583017-5618755 GCA_029783875.1 Phataginus tricuspis | reverse complement strand
GAGGGTGAGGGGGACAAAGGGGCACAAAAACTCTCTGTCGTGATATAAGTCAGACACAAGGATGGCAGTGCAGCATGGAGAATACGGCAATGACTCTGTAACATCTGTGTGGACAGACAGTGACCGCACTAGTTGTAGTGAGGATTTAATTATATGGGTAACTGTTGAACCACTGTGTAGAATACTTGAAATCAATATGACTGTATATCAATGATACTTCAATTAAAAATAAAAAGATTGTGCAGAGAAAAAAAATTACTGAAATTCAAAAATAAAAATAGTGTCTCAGATACTCAATTTGTCTGTCTTCTATTTGTTTAAGTACAAAACAATCTAAAATGTGCTTGAGGCTTTTGCTGTACCATTGCTCTGCGGCAGGGCACACAGCTCGCAATGTGCCCGGCCCTTTGTGTGAATACCCAAAAGGCTGCATCTCTCAAAAGCTCTGGTTCACAAGGGGGCCAGCAGGTGGAGAGCGAAAGAATCAGCAATGAGTTTGTGCCTCCTGCCTGCTAAGAAGCAATGAAGGGCATAAAGAGAGGATTATGGTTCCAGGCACAACATCAGTCTGACCAAGAGGCTCTATCATTAATAGAGGATACAGAGATCATATTTAGTACCCAAATTCTACAAGCCTGCCATAATGCTCAGAAGGTTTAAGTGCACTTATCAGTCATCCTTTCATTTTATTTCTTTATTGAAATAAATCCTTTTGTAATAAATGAGAGTTCCCCTCTCCTTATGCAGATGAGTGATGCAGGGGGCTTTCCCATTCAGCTGGTAGGGGGAATGACAGGTAGCAGAAGCAGGCTGTGGATTACCATTTGCAATTAACAAGAGCAGATAGTCTTTTCTTCCAATTCTTTTCACTCTTCTAATAGAAATAATTAAGCTGTGCAGCAATTTACAGTAACACATGGTTTCTGAATATCTTTAAGGTGGTGCAAGATAGCAATTAAAAGGTTCTTTTTTTAACGCCAGTAGTTTGGATCTTGAAAATCAATCTGTTGGTTTCCTCTGTTTTGTAATTCATAGAGTTAATCAACCAAAATACTATTTAACCTCTTTCTATCCACACCAATTCTTACTGTAGAAGTCACTGAGCCGTGCACTCTAACTTAAAATTACCACGAGTGACTCTTTAACTAGAAGTTATTCACCTATGTTCCTGGACGACCAAACTTGTAAGCGTAGAATCTGCTGGAGGTAACAAACGCCATTCTCGGGACCAGCCATCCCACTAGGAACAATTACTCAATAGGTGAGAAGGGACACGAATAATGACAAAACACTTTGTTTGCCTGGACAGAGAAAAAGGCCCAGAGCACACGTTGAATGGGTCACAGCAGAAGAAAATGCCTCAAAATAGGCAAGTGTCTAAGCATGTTAAAAACACAACAACAGCTCAAGGTAGGTGAAAAACAAAGAGCATTTTATATTATTGACAAATCATCTATGGTTCACTTCACTAATGTAAACTTAACTAATGCAGCTTTAATGATACTGACCTTATATTGAGAATAGATGAGAATTTTGAAATTATTAGCTTCACTAAAAGCCAAACTGAGTTTTATACATTAGGCAGAGTCGGACCTCATAATTAAATCCAAGGAGAGGTACCTTTACCTTTCAGAATCAGCAGAACATCCAGAAGTGCAGAAGGTACTACTGTTTTCCCCATATCTAACTGTCTCTGCCTGTAGTGGGATCACTTTACATCTTTAATAACTTTTTGAATAGTTGCTTCACACTCAGAAGAGAGTCACCCTAGAAATGTCAACTGTAGTAAATAATTACATTTATAAAAAGTAGTAGCATGTGAGCTCACAGTTTTTAATGAAATTCACACTGTTAATGAAGATTAGGCATATGTGTGTGTGACACACAGATTGCACTTCCGAATTACATTTATTAATCTTAGAAAAATAGCCAAAGAACAGGAGCTTTGGGGTCTGAGTCACCCTAAAGGGATTTTCCTTCATATCCCGCATTGCCTGGGGAACCTTGGACAGAAAAGTTAACCTCTGAGTCTCCTTTTGCTGCATAAAAATGAAGACAATTACACCACAACTTACAGAGTCATGAGATTAATGAGACTGCGAGATTAATGAAGGAATGTGTGGGAGAAGGCTCCCATCCTGGCGCACAGTGGCTGTATGGAGGGGGATATATAGTGGGTATAAAGATGGTATATGGCATCTTCTCAATATATGTTGCTTTCTCGTCTCTTTTCCCCCTCATTTTTTTGTTAATATGACTATTTCAATATCAAGCTCTTCTTCGAGCAATGAGCAGCACCTCACTTAAATTTGAAACAACAGGAAGTGCTCTGATTTTCCTAAAACCTACTTCTAAATTTTCTTTCAAAGCTTTTAGTTAGCGATCAAATTTATATCGCCCTATAGAAGATGCTTATGATAGAAATGCAAAAGGGTGAGAAACTGCCCAAAAAACTCAATCAGAAGACAGAAGAATACACGATACCGTTTTGCTTGGAACCACCAATACAGTATCAGAGAGAACAATGGAAATTTGTTAATTTCATTTATTATTTATTTATAAGTTATTATTTTATAAATAAATTTATTATTTAGGAAGTTGCAAGTAAAGACTTGTATCATTCTAGAATGATTACAGACTCTAGATTCTGTATTTCAGAACCCTTGCTTCTTGCAGTAACAGATACAGAAGACTCAAAGCCTCGGAACAGAAGCCTGATGTGGCCCCAGTTCCACAGGTCGACGGCCAGAGCTGGATTTCTCTGCCTCAGTTCATTCCAATCTAAGTTTACAGGGAACCGTTTTTCCTGAAACTAGGGCTGTGCTTTCCATGAGTTTTCTGTTCACTGACAGGAGAAAGCAAACAGCCCAGCCTTGGCTGGACCTGAACAGGGACACCCTCTGCCAAGGGTCACTCTGCTATATGCCACACAGAAAAAGCTGCATGAGCTCTGACTTTCTAGAAATCATCTGTATATGTGCTTTTTTATTCAGTCATGGATTATAAATAGATTCTTTGATTAAATAGGTTCCCAAGGGAGAAGTGTACAGAGAAGAACAGAATAGGATTTACTTCTGAATGTGCAAGGACATTATTTTATTCTAACAACTAAATCAGTGGAATAGCATGTCATCCCAAGGAGACCAGGAAAGCAAATTCCTCAATAATAAGGTGTTATGGTAAAAAGGGGAGCATGAAGATAAACTCTAAGTACAGTGTGAAATTCTAGTTTCCTCAATTACAGCAATACAACAGTTTAGAGTGCCAGGAAAACACCGCCAAGCCATTAGAAAAGTCTACAAATTATGACAAGATGGTTTAAGGTGAAAAGGAAGGAACTCTCCTTGTGCTGCTCCTTTAATATAGTGACTACAGGTGCCACAAGCAGTTACATTTTTTATATGGAATAACCAAAGCTATTAACTAGAAAATACTGGATGCCAACTTTCTCCTGGGCAAATCGGAGCAAATATTTTTGTGCTGGGAAAAATTAAGTTATCTGTGCTGTATTTTTCCCTCTCTAGAAAAAGTTTCTGGCCTAAAAATACAGACTTCCATTTTATCTAAGAATCAGAAAACCCAAACATCCATGTTCTGGTTTTGTTTGCAAATTAGCTCTTCAGATAAACTTCATTTTCTTTTAAAACAGCTATTAATGTTCTTCTAGATTGGGTGTGTGTACGTGTGTTGGAAGAGTGGGATGAGGGACAAAAGTAACCACAATCCTGAAACCATTACATTGATAAAATTAGGGTACCTCTTCAGGGTATTCTCAAGCACATTATCTTACTTCAGATGCACAGCCGCCATATGGGGCAGCTAGGAAGGTTTTGTAATGACCTCATTTAACAGACGTGAAAACCAAGGTGGGAAAACGTGAAAGGTCATGAGGAAAGTCAGAAAAGGACTGACAACGACCACACTGGGTGCCGAACTAGGATTCCCGAGTCTCCCCCCACCGCTTAGAGCATGCCAAATGCGGCAGCTCTCTCCCCAGAAGATGTTTAGAACATACCCCACAGAGGTTATCACAGAAGCCAGGAAATGAAATGATTTCCAGGAAACAAAGCCAGGCAGACAGCCTAGAGGAAATAGTGTTGTCACTGTTAACACAAAACCACCTCTCTGAATCGTCACGGACATGGTAGTCTACGGGAAGGCTAGAGGGAGCTGCTCGCCCCTTGGTCATCTGTAGAATGGGCACAGAGCTTCCCGCCAGGCCCATCTCACAGGGCTGCTGTAAAAACAATGGGGATGGACACAGGAAAGCATCCTTCATTCACGGAGCTCGATGTTGAAACTGAGCCAGAAATAGGAACTCTGCTTCTTACTCTATGGGACACCAGTCATTACAAGAAAAATTAACAGTGGCTTTTACTAAACTACAGACACCCAGCTTATTCATGATTAGGAAACTGTTGTGTTTTGTTTTGTTTTCCGTAACAATCAACATCAATTTAATTTATTCAGAGCCTAAAACGCTATAATGTTAAAAATAAATAAAAGATTCAGAATTTAGTCAGAATGGAAGGCTGATACCTGCGTGATCACTCAAAGTATGGCGGTTTATGTGTGCACCATGAGTCTAAAGTGATGGTCTCAAAAACAAGAAAACCTCTAGCAAATTTCCATAATTTCTATTCTTGGTTGTATTAATAATTAATTTTATCTTCTCATAGCTGGAATGTTCTTCCTAAATACAACAATAAGAACCATTTGAAAATTAAATGTTTGGCATTTCCTCAGTGATGCCAGTATGGTCAAAATTATTGCGAATGAAATTTAATGTTTTGGTTATACACATAGGTTTAAGTGTAAAAGGGTTACATTATCATATACAATAAACTGTTAAAGACACATAAGATATGTGTTCTTGACCTGTTAGTAGGTAGTAGCTTTTTCTTTTTTAATAGAACTGAATAAAACATATCACAGTTACTTATACATGGTAAGGGAAATATTCTTCTGGGAAATTTTTGTTTCAATTATGTATATTTTGTGTGTATGTGTTTTCTCCATCACTTATTAAACAAATTTCTAACTATGGATTATTGTAAAAAATAAATGTTTAAGAAACAGTAGAGTAAAAGTTTCATAGTTTTTTTTTTAAGATTGCTCAAATTTAAGTTATTTTGGTTTTTTCAAGATCTGCTAATTATTCCAATATTGGTAGACAAATGGTACGATTTGAGAAACTAGTCTAAAACTACATCAGCCTGTTAGAACTAATGGGATCTTTCAAATCATACAGTCCAACATATTCTGTTTACAGGTACAAAAATAGAAGTCCTGAACAGCAAAGGCTCCAGACTTAAGGTTTTCCAACGTCTGAACTAGACTCAAATTACGCAGCAGGCCAGATAAACCCTGGCTGCCCCTGCTAACTGCACCACAGCCCAGGAAAGCACCTGCATTAAGAGCCTGCCAGGCATGCACACGTCCAGACGGTGCCCTCAGAGGCTCTGGCTTCCACAGAAGCTGCCTGGGAGGGTCTAGGCAGCAGGACTGCAAATGCATGGGGTTTTCACCAGTGAGACAGGGAAAGGCAAAGAGCCAGTACTTGTGAAGAGAACATGCTGCTTGCCTTTCTTCTCTGCGATGGATTGGCCCAGGCACAGTGGTTTTGCAATACAGCCTCCCTGGGCCAGTCCGTGACCAAGGAACCGCTTCTGTTTTGCGCTGAAGCCATGGCCGGCTCAGTAACACGTCACCTCGTACTCCTTCCCCTCGCCTCGCCGGCCACAGTCGTGCCCCCTCACTGCTGCTTGCCTGGGACTGCATGGTCAGCGCCCCTCTCCCCCAGCTCAGTGTTAGCGCATTAGTGGGTGATTCATGGTCTGCCTTCTGGAGAGCCCAGTGTAAGACAATGTCATAGGTAAGAATGTAGATTCCGCTGCGCATTAGTAGTATATTAGTAAAACAGAAGTTTTTAGGTATTACCCATACATAGCATTGCCTTACATATTTTCATATCAAGAAGGTTTTGGTTAAGTGCAAATTTTCTCTTTTAAACAAGGGTTACAATTCATTAAAAGAATGTCACTCATGTTCTAGCCTTGGTAATCTACCTGTAACAGGACAGATTCGATTATGAAGCAGTGAGCACCAACTCCAAGATCCAGTGGCCTAAAATAACAAAGATTTCTTGCTCACACCACAGGCCCTGCGAGTCAGCGACGGGGCTCCACTCTTTGCAGTCACTCAGAAACTAGGCTGACAAACAGCTGCTATCCTGGCAGCTGTTCAAGGCCACGCCAGTGGGGGAAAACAGCATGGCCACTATGGGGAAGCACATGCTGCTTCTTAAAGCTCCTGCCCACAGGCGACACACGTCACCTCCACTCATGTTCCGTTGACTACTGCTAGTCACACAGTCACATCAAATTTTAAGTTGGTTGGGAACTGCAATTCAACCAAATACCTGGAAGGTAAGGGAACCAAAATCTTTGTAAAACCTGAATGGCTACCACAGCTAATGTTATCTCCACTGCAGGAACATTTTGTTCTTGGTGTTGAACCACTGGCTTCCCATGGTTTCAAAAGGCTTATGTAAAATATTGGGTATTTGGGAACTTATCTCAAAAGCAGCACTAACATACATATTTGGCACAGACATTAAGGCAGAGTGAAAAGAGAGACAGAGTGAGATAACTGGATTCAATCCTGATTATACCACGAACTAGTGTCATGGGCCCAGGTAAGCCACTTCATGCCTCCCAGTCTGGTTCCCACATCTGTAAAAAGGGAAACAATATCCACCTTGCTGGTCTGTTGACAGGATGGGAAACAATGTGTGGTACCGCTCCACACTGGGCCTGGCAAACAGGCTGCACTGATGAACAGCACCCCGTGTGTTATTATTGTGTTATTTCCTTTGCCTTATTTGTACCCTTTACCGGTATAGACACAACACCTAAGAGAATTTTAAAAATGAAATCTGCCAGTGATTCACAGCTGGAAAATGTGATAGGTTTAGAATTTGACAAGATACTCTTTAATAAAGTTTTTTTAAAAGTCCTTAGGTCCCAAAAAGTGAACTACACAAGAGCCGAAGATAGAGGAGACTCTACCTTGTAAAGTTCATGTGAATTCTTGTGACAGATTTTGGTTATCTGCAAGCTCACCGTGAGCCAGTGAGACAGGGCTGTGTCCTAAACCCTAGAATCCAGGAAGGGAACCTACACCTTATCCTTTGTACAGGCAGACCACATATGACTGCAGTGCCTCCTTTGTACAGGCAGACCACACATGACTGCAGTGCCGGGGACGTCCTGGTAAACCTCGCCGGACAGGATGGTGGGCCCACACACGGCATGACAGACGAGGAGTGATACCCTGGAGGAGAGACTATCTCAGGAAACGTGGTCCCCACCCTCCAGACCTGAAGGGCCGTCACGCAGAGGGATCATTCTCTGTGCTGCTCTAGAGAGCAGGAGGGGGATAAAGCAGTAGGAACCACCCCTGACTGCTGGGGAGGTCACGGCCCAGCAGAGGCCAGCTGCTGACCTGCTGAGGACATGGCAGCGATTCCAAACGGGCAGGGGCGGGAGCTTAGGAGGTTTAATGTACTTTCTCCCCATCCCTCAGCATCTATCAGGCTATGGATGTGCTGTGCTTGTTCTGAATAGGCATCCTCTCCTTTCCTTTTTAATAAAGACATTATAAAAATAATAATGTAATGTGCAGGAATTCATCTACACTGCTTATGCTACAGAAATCTTGATTTAGTAGATATCCCTTCAGGTTACAATTTCTGCTGCTGGCTGCAATATAATAAAGATGCTGACAGCTGTGAATTACTTTACTGAGTCCTACAAATTATCAACTCCAATGGTAAATAGGAGAGAAATAAAAGGTAAAGTGGGTGGCTAGGTCAACAGGGGTGCTGCTTGCCTTTTCTGCATAGTTTAAGACCTCCCGAAAATGATGGAAAATAGATGCCTCTTGCTGAAGAAGGAGAGAAAGTATGTATGGCTCTAAGTTCCAGGACATAGAGGTTAATGGAAAATGGGAACGGCTTTGTTTTATGGGCCCCACTGAAGATGGATGACCGGGGAGATGGGCAGGAGGAATTATTTCTTATCTAGAAGAAGCTGAGGTTAAGAGATGAAGCAATGGCGTGTGAACACTGCCCGGGACAATTACTGGTGGAGAGCTCTGACTGCAGGTGAGTGGCCTGCTGGGTGACGGGAGACAGCTGACAGGTAGAGTCAGTCTTGCCCCAGGGCCATGACCTCATTAATAGTTAAACAACAGCACTGAAAATTAATGACCCACACCTGACTGCCCCGGAAACGGCCCTCTCTGCCCAGCCCCCGGAACCCCTCACACACACACTCCAGCAGGCAGGCTGGCCTCACGGTCACAGCAGCCCCTCTGGGGATCAGCCGGGTTCAAGGGGCAGTGGGAACGCAGAGGAAGAAAGCCTCCATCCGGCCTCCACCGCGCAGTGTGGGGTAGAAGCAGCCCGCAGTTCCTAGGGAGTAGAGATTGACCATACTTAAGGTACTTAGAAAGGAGAGACCATGAACAGCCCTCTGTGAGAACTGGACGTGTGGACCCAATGGCCCTCATCCGAACGAGCAAGGCGGAGCACCGCAGTGACCTCCACCCTGTCTGCCATATGGCTGTCTGACAAAAGCGATTCGTCAAGCTTCCTGGTTGCCAAATACGCTGGCTTTAAATCTCCAGGTGGAGGGGAGAACATTTATAAAGAGCAACTTAAACAACCTTATAATTTTAAACCGGAAGACTTTTCTCCTCGCCGCACACAAGATTACCTAAGGTGTTCACACCACTGTTAAGGTCTGAGAAAACAAAGTCCGCCCCCCCAGTCTCCAGGTTGTCTTTCTGCTTTGTGCACAGATTTTTGAAAATAGAGTGCAATAAATTCCACGCATGGCAGCTTACTGCAGCTAAACAGTGAGCTCCTGAGATGCACCTTTTTATTTATTGGGGTTGGGGAAGGGAGGGGGTAATGTTTCCTGTATTGGATGCCTTATACTTTGCAGACCTTTGGGGACTCATCTCTGCTGAATTCTTTAACAGCTGAGATGACAGGGATGTCCATTACCCAAATGGACAGCACTCACTATTGATCAGCGCCCCACTTAGCTATCTCATTTGTCATCCTATTGTCTCTCGGATTCACTGTTCTCCACACGAAGGGGGAATCTTTTTTCAGGTGTTAAAGAGTTAATCTACATTCCAGGCACAACTGAGCAATTAAAACATATAATGAGCAGAACACTTCAGTGCTTCATTTACAGAGAAGCCTTGAATTGGGCTTTTCCCTATCTCCCCCATACAGGCCACAGGAAGTTAAAGAGGCAATCTACTCCTGGAAAAGCCCAGAAGAATAACTATAATACTCTTCAAACCTTAGCTGTGTCAAGTGCTTGCTTTGCCTCCATTTCTGCTTTCAGAAACTCATTTTAAAAGATAAAAAGGAATATTACAGGAAGAAAGCCCAAATCCCAACAAAACAAAGGAAGGTCTACCTAATCTTGCCAGTTAATCATTTGGGGAAAGTCTTGCTCTGCATCTAATTAGATCAATGCAGTTAAACATCCATCAAGAATTCTCTCCTATATAGAGTATGTTTTATGTAGTTCTCGTATGAGGGATTAAATTGGGCATGCGGCAAGGAATGTTGATCCATTTAATGGACTCCCTCCCAAAATATATCAGCATCCATGTCACGGAGCTAGACGACTGCTTCATCCTTTCACGAAAACGTAGTAACAGAAATCATTAAACATGTCTCAGACCTGAACTGCGTAGTCGTCAGGCAACAGTCAACGACTGGAACCGCCACACGAGTCTGGCCACACCTTACCCTTGCTTTTGTAGCCGTTTCCATCCGGAAAGCTTTCCGTATCTGGATTTCCCCTGAGAACCATTTTATGAGATGCTATAAAGACTGTCAACCAGCTGCAGGAGCTCCCCAACACCTGAGCCACACACAGGACTATCAAATAGCATTTAGTTGATGATACTGTGTGTCTGGGCTTGAATTCTGATCTCCAAATATCATCCATGCAACTGTCTGCAGAGATAAAGTTGTTATGATAACAGCAGATAAAACCAATTAAACCTGGGAGCAGCAAACACTTCAAGTTCTTGACTTCCTCCATAAATAGAGTTTGAGGCTTTATCAACTGTACGAGTCTGATGCTATCTCTCTTACATAAGGAACATTACTTGAGGTGTCTTTCCTTTTGTGTATGTGGGTGAGTATTTTCATGCAAACACATGAGCTGAGAGAGAGCAACACATGCAAATTGCATGAGCTATTAATTACTTTTACATTTAGTGTTGGAGAGCAAATGATGATAAAGAATATGAATCTAGTTCACTTTTTATACATAATACTAGTTGTGGTTTCATTGATAGACTCAAGCATGCTATCATAAATACACTCAGCACAGTTTTCTTCTTTTCACATTTCAGAGGCTTTCCTGTTTCTCAGCTGACAAGATTATACTAGTGTCCCTAGTTGTGTGTATACATATTATGTCTGCTTCGTGATGTTTGCGACGCCAGAGCCAAAACACCAGGAGGAAGCGTCAAACCCTAGCCCCGAGTTACTTCTGGTGGACCACAGATAAGGAAAACAGTGCTGAATTGGGGTGACATGAACACTGCGTGTGAGCTCCCCAGAAAGCTTATCAAAATCTGACAGCTAAACAGGATATTAGGAAGTTTATCAACTAAATGATGTTCTAAAGGAAAACAAAATTGATAGAAAGGGGAGCAGTATAGCTTCAAAGGGAGCCAGATTGTATAAAGAGCAAATTTGTTTCATGAAAAATAAATAAATAAAAGCAAATGGAAGTTTGTCTCTAAGGGAAAATATTCCATATTCTTTGTAAAAATGACTCTTTATACTTTTCGTGAAAAAAAAAAGATATACTCTCCTACATGCATGCTTTTCTGAGCAAAGGAGACAAAATATTAGAACCTATTTCATTTAGCTATCTCTCACTCCTGAGGCACAAATAGGGGATAATAATCTGCATTGTCCAAGGGAAGAGGTAATAGCTGAGTGGCATTCAACAGTGGTAGGCAGGCAGGCAGACAGAGGGCTGCGGACTTAGAAGGGAAGAATAAATGCCACACGTACCAGGTAAACAATGACTATTTGTGGATCCAGGAGAAGAGAGACTGGAAGTCTAATGGCCCCCAGCTAACAAACAACATAGTGGACAGTTTAAAAGGAAAGTAAGTTACTAATATCAGACAATAGATAATCCTAAAAACTTCAACGTAACTGTCTTAAAATATATGGGCTTAACTGCACCCTTACTAGGACTATGATGACTTTAAAGGAAAAATATACAAGTCAAGAATAAAATAAAAAATTTCAAAGACTAGAAAATAAAATTGGCAGATGAGTAAAATTATGATAAAGTTTGCAAAGGAAAATGTAATAACGGTTTTCATTATGTAAGAATATTTTACAGAACAAAACCCAGGCATTCTTAAATTTAGGATGGGATACAGAATTCTCTCATAGTAGCACAAATAATTTTTACTAGCTATAAGAAGGAATTTTAAGATTTGGACAAATCGTATGCAAAGAATATGCTGTCTGGTCAATTTTCTTACTCCATGACAATTATCTCTAGGGATTCTTTTAGACTAAAGAGTTAGCAATTAATTTTAGTCATGACAATCATCATTATCATTACTCATGATTAATATTTATGGAACAGCCACTGTGTGCAAGGTTTAGAGAAAATGCTAACATTGCTTGATTTTGCAAATACCCAGAATTCCACCACCACAACCCCCACTTGTAGCCTACACTTCTTGTCTATCTGGGAAGTTCCTATTTCATCTTCTGAAGCCTTTCCTTACTCTTTCAAGGCATACTGCACCCTATCTCGCCTCTGACTCCATAGCACGTTCTGCATTCCTCTTCCCACCGGCTAAACTCTCATCCGTGGCAGGACCATCGCCCGTGAAAGTAAGCACAGTGCACTTCCCACGGAGGAGGTAGTCACTGGATTTCTGAAACTCAGATGACACCACACAGCTAGTGGTTCCACTGTTTCTGTTCTATTCCTCTGCAACCTTCCTACTGCCATGGAAGCAGGTAGCTTAATAAGACATGAAATGAGAGCACATGGAAATCTTCAACTAATCTGTTCACTTCATACCATTCCTTTAGCAAGAGTGGGCCAACTCTCTACACAGAAAAGAAATCCTGATTTAACTAGGGAAGATCCCAATTATGTGAATTTTTTTAGGCAACTTGGGTGATTCTAATATTTATTTAGGGTAGAAAATTACTGACAAAGAATTATGCTTCTTTCAAATCCTTCCCTTCACTTCCTACCACAAGCCACTCAATTGCATCTTTATATTACTTATGGTCCTGTATATGGTTAATAAAAATTATTCAGTATTTTTAAAATGTATTCCAAGCACACCTAGGATATTGTTCATAATCTATTATTTCTAATGGATGATCGACATACCAACCTTGAAATGAAGATAGATAACACACCCAAATTCTTAAGTCAGAGAGTATTTATTAAAAATATGTAAAACAGAAGCTCAGAAGTCTTCTTCTGCCGACTAATCAGCTTACTAATGTCAGTCAAAACAAAACAGAATTCAGTGCCTCTGTGCCAGGCATGATTCTCAGGGTGTAGATACAAAGAACATGGAGTTCCCTCAAGGAACTTATACTCAGTGGGTTAAGGAATAATTTTTTTTAAGTTAACAAGTAAACACAATTTTTTTCTATTAGTGTATTGGTTTACAATTTGAAAACACTTGCCCATCCATTACCTTATATAATATTCATGAGAATTTTATGAGATTATGATCATTTTACCAATGATAAAACTTAGGTTCAGAGAGGTAGAGTGATTTGTTCAGCACACACAGTTATTAGGTAACAGAGTCATGCAAGCCAAATTTCTGAATGCTTTCCCCTAAATCCAGGGACAAATATCACACTAATTACTGTGCTGTATGCAAAAGGATTAAACTGTGGTCCTGAGACCTCAAAGGAGGCTGCAATCTAGTTATGGAAGGAAGCCAGATACACACAAATGATTAGAATACAATACACTGTAGTATTTGCAAACTAAATAAATGATGGAGGAGAGTCAGCTGTCCTCCAGAGTTGCAATGAAGGAGCAGATTAAGATTACAAAGGTGGGGAAGGCTTTTTTATGGGGTGGACCCAATGCTGAGTCTTAAAGGGATGGGTAAAGCTGGTTAAGCAGGAAAAGGGGAGGCAGAGGCTTTATAGATAATGTGTCTCATTACAGTCAATTTGGAAAGTTCAGGCTAAAAATAATTCTACAAGTATGCATCACCCATTTTCATTCAGTATATAATTTGAGGCCAAGAAAATTTCACCACCAGAGCCAAGTTTACTCAATATAGGGGAACACCTGCATTCTACTCTCACATTATCCATGCAAATCCGTCTTCTTAAAAAATTAAATCAATCATTAAGCTATTCACTGGTCTCTGTGTGCAAAGCACCATGCCTGCCAGTCAAAGTCCAGAGCACTATCTTACTTTTTAACAGTTTACAATTTCCTGGAGCACAAACAGAAACATTTAGGTGCTCAAATTAAGTATCACATGACTAAGGAACATAAGAATGGTCTCAGTGCAATGAAAGTAGGACTGAGATGAGCTGGGAGCTGGGATGGTAGTCCTGGCCACTTAACAGCACAGGCAAAGGTGCCAGGGATGGGATGAGTGAAATGTACTCAGTACGCTTGTCTGACAGACTGTAGGCTCTCCTCCGTGCAGGAACTGTGCAAGGCACCAGAGATCCAAATGTGACCAGGAACATAGAGCAGGGATAGAAGGATCAAGAAGAGATGAAACAGTTACTCTACGTGATGTTCGGCACTTTGTATTCCATCGGTAAACCTCCTGACTCAGCTGCAATGACATCATATGAACATCTGGGTCTGGGTTGCAGGGCTTGGGGGAGAAAGTCACCTTTCTGCGTAGTGGTTTCTTTGAGGCCTCAGCTTTTCCCTTTTGCTAAGGCTGCCTTGCTTTGATATGTTTCTGCATTTCCGGCTTCTACAATTAACAACTGCACACATGGGAACAAAAGCCACTGTCACAACATTCACAGCTTTCAAGGCATAATACACAGAACGGACACCAGCATGCTGATGAAAAGGCAGACTTTAAAATCCCATTCATGCCCGGAAAGGTCATGCCACACCAACACGTCCTTGGGAGCTGCCTGGGAGACACTAGGTTCTTTCAATGTGGCCCTAATCATTTTCTCAGAAACATAATCATGCCTTCTTGCCTGGACTGTGTTAAGGCCACATGTGCTAATTTAATTTATGGAGTCAAGAAGAACTGCACCACTTGCGAGGGGAGAGGAATGTGAAGGGCTACTCCCAGGTCTGGGTCCCCAAGGGATTCCCCGGCGCCTTTGAACGCTTGGGAAGACAGAGCAATGGAAATCCCTAACTACAGTCTGGTTGCTGGTAATGTACTTAATCCATGGCTGCCACAGGCTGGAGACTGTTCGGAAGGAAAATGAGATTTAAGGCAGGGAGGAAGAATCCCCTGACACTGAAAACTCTTAAAAGGAATCCAACCAGTCCGCATACCATTGGAGGAAACCTCTGGTTAAAAGGAGAAAGGAGGCAATTGTATCACTGAACATGAAGCATTAGTGCCAGAGCTAGAGGTCAAAACAGGCTTTGGGATGTGACTTTTGAAATCACACCTTAGCCAATGGCTTCTTGCCTCAGACTACACATAGGGATTGTTAAGGTGAGAAGTCTGCCTTTCACGCAGAAATGCTCATCAGCTTTTCTTTAGCCATGGACTATCTGTTCTGGATGATTCTGAGAGGGTGAGGGAACGGTAACTCCTTAGACAGATGACTTGACAGATGGACTCAAGGGAGGCGAGGATCTATCCTGAGGGCAGGGGTGGGGAGGGGGCAAAAGTCACAAAGCAGGCAAGAAAAACACGAAGGCATGCTACTCTTTAAGCCGTATGAACACACGCAATTATGCCTATAACTAAAATACACAGTCAAGATGAAAGAAGCACAAACTAGTTATTCTAATGTATGATCTAAAACCAGACTGAGAATGCATGACAAAACCTATTTATCTAAGTCTGCTATTATAAAAGAAATCCTATTTATCCTTTCACATATTTAAACAAGGAAATGTCTTACCAAAGTGAAAATGGTGTTACTGAAAAAGTTGATTATATACAACCTTTTTGCCCTAACTTTATGAAAACACTGCAAAGTATATAAGCAAACAGACGAAACAAGGCAAACGTATGACACGCAAGGAAAACTCCCGTTTATCAGTGAGGTAATCCAAAAAAAAATTGGAAAGTGTAACACTTGCTACAAATGATTAAAGCTAATGAGATCACTCAATACTTTCAGATGCTTGAGGACTATAAATTTATGAGAGATTTATTAAAAGCAGGCAATATACATAAAAAAATCTTCAAATGTTCACAGATTTTGATGAAAAAAGTCTAATTCTGAAAATCCAGCTTAAGAAAATCATCAAAATATGGACAAAGATTTCTTTAAAAGTTTTAATCAAGAAAAAAACTTTGTTTTAATCACATGTAAAAATAATTATAATATTGAGAAAAATTAAGTCAGAATTATATTCTCAGTATGATTACAACTACACAGATACAACAAATCAAAGTTTTTGTATGTACACAGAAAAAAAATACTCAAAATTAATGCACCAAAACACTAACAGCAATTATCTATGGATTCTTATTTTACTTGTAACTCATTAGAACTTTACAAATAGGTTCCAAGCGATAAACATTATAATCAGAAAAATGTAATCAAAGTCTACAGCTCCAAAAATGGCAATTAAAAATTACCACATAGCTACTTTATAAATCATTTATGAATAATGAAAAAAATGGATTAGAATGGTAAAGTCAGTTTTCTCTATTAACCTGAAACTGGCATTAACTCACAGACTGTATAGAAGGGGCCATGTGGTTATGTCTCACCTTTTGTCTACACACAAACACACACACACACACACACAAATTAAGGCAGGCACAACTCAACCTCAAGCCCAATAAACTGTCATGAGGAAAAAGAAATAATTTTCTAAGTAGCCAGAAGCTAACTCTATAGATTTTGAACTTGATCAGAGGATAGGGAAAAAATACGAGCTTTCCTCCGGGCACTTGGCTGAATTACATGTGAAGAATTTTTATGGCTGATCTGTAAAAATTTTAATCATTCCATTTTACTGGTATCTTCAGACACCAAAATTATTTTTGTATTATGCCTGGTTCATAGACTATACTTTTGTATGTATACCTCTGTTACAGGATAGAGTGAACATTCTTCAAAGTCACATGTTCTCAAGCAAATGATATAGAAAAAAAGTTAACAGTGAAAATTTTTCAAGAAAAATTATCTTTCCAAAACAAGCTGACATACTGTTCATCTGATTATACCCAACCCTTCTTTTTCCCATATGCTCAAAGAGCTAAGTACACAATGGGGGCCACACTTTAAGGGGAAAAAAATATTGTCACAGCATGTCTTCTTAAACCTTGCCTAATTCAGAAGCTTTTAATATAGGACTGCTTAAATCTTGAAGAACAAGAAATGAGACCTCCTGCCCCAGAACTATACAGAAAGGAAATCACCAAAGAGAACATAAACTCTGATAAGACCTCCATTTCTCTGGTCCTATTCTACTCCTCTGAGCATCTCCTGTGGAAGGAGCAACTATAGCTGGAGTCAAATTCGTAAAAGATGGTGATGAGACGATATAGTTATTTAGAGTCTGTCATTTAAAAATAAAAATGATGAGCTCTGATTTTCAAGCCCAGTAAGTAGTGGCTGCTGCTCACAAACCACCCAATCCACTTTACTTTCTAGATCTCCTGTAGCAGCGGGACCAGGGGCAGGGTTGCGGGAGACCCAGAGGGGCAAGCCTTCTGTGTTGGCAACATGACTGACAGGTATCCTGGAAGGAGGAAAGCAGCACGCTCCTGGTTATCAGCTGGCCCGGCTCATGCCTGCTGGCACGTCAGAACACCACGAATCCGGAAACTCTGGTTGGTATCTAGAGAGACGCCTATCAGCTTTCCCAACATCTAGGCTATGAATGTGCTTCTAATCTTGGTAATAAATATTAGTTCAGTTCTTGCAAGTGCTTTTAATCACTTAAGAGGAAGTAAACATGCTTGCCTCACAACCTAACAGGTCCACACTTGAAGCTTCTTTCTCTCTATCCTGAATCGCTAGGCTCAAATGCACAGAGAACAGATGGATGGTCACAAATGAAAATCAAAGTGGTGGCCTAACCCCAGGCCCACTTGTGTACTTCACACTATTGCTACACAAGAGCAATGGCGGTGCCAGGAGCCTGTGCACCCAAGAGTTGCAAGAGGCCAGCAAGGAAGCCGCACGGAGCTGCTCCAAGCCCTTCCAGGGCAGGGCTGCCCAGCACAGCCGCACAGTTTCTCACACATGGGATACACGTTCCCAGGGCCTCCACCCTGGTAAGGGCCAACTTCACCTATCAGTCTGAGAAGACAAAGTAGAAGGGAAAAGGGGAAAGAAGTTGAGGACAACAGGATTTAAAAAAAGAGAGAGATTTTCAAAGCAACTTCTTCAAAGGCCCTTTTACATTTATTTTAAGGAGACATTTGAATTGAAGTGACACTGTCAGTCATTTCCTTTTTCAAATATGACAATGCTATTCTAACCCTAAGTCTTTTTCACGGCTTGATGGAAATGAGGGGGAAGTTATTTTCCTTACCTAGAAATTCACACAAAGAGTACTTGGCAGGGGCAAGTAACTCAAGTGCTTTATTTTCAGTGCTCTTTTTAATTTAGCTGTTTTCCACTTATTTATGATTAAATAAACTTTTATACCGTGTACAAAACTTTCTGATGCTATCATCTGGGAATAAAATAGACTAAAAGAAATGAAGAACATGGAGTGCAGAGAGAGTAACAAAGTGGTGAATACTCCAAAGTATAATTAAATATAAACTACAACTTTCATATCCTAAATATGATCTCTTATATATTTTAATATTTAATATGTTTTTAAAATGGGATTAAAAATGCCTCCATACAAGCATTCCATTCATTCCAAAGATTCTGAAAATTTAAACCAAAATCAAAAGGTACAGAAAGGCAGCTCTGCCTCCCTAACTCCAGAGTGTGGGGGTGGGGGTGGGGGTGGGGTGGGGGTGGCAGGAAATCAGGGTACAGTCCATGAGGTTGTGCGTTCTGGGCAGTGCAGGTATTTGAGAGAGAAGCAGCTAGTCAGGTGGGCCCTGGTGGGAAGCCCATTATACCTGCGGGGGTCCTGACATTTGGGGTAATCTAAACCTTATTACTGTGCAGAATCACTCCTGGTGGGAGGGAGATTTAGAATGAATGCCTCTTTACCCAAGCAATTAAGATCATTTAGGAAACAGAGAAAATGGGCAGTAAGGATCTCCCTCCTAGAGAGCACTTGCTGGTATTCAATCAGACAGTTCCGATGACAGCTCGGTGGCAGAGAGACGGCACTTGCTGAAGAAAACACCCAAGTAAATGAGGGGCTCAGCCCCACAGAAGGCACTGCACAGAACACCAGAGATCTATCACCTTGCGTCCACTGCGTTCTTGAGCACCTGAGGACAAGGTGGGACAAGGACGGTTTTCCTGAGTGACCTCGGGGGGTACCAGACCTCAAGCAAGTTGGTTCTTAGAAGTTGTGTTCCGTGGATGAATGTAAACTGAATTTCAAATTACCCAAAAGCAGCACTTGGAAAAGCAAATAATGAATCCTTGTAAGTTCTCAACTACCTTCAGAGCCCACGTAAACGATCTGAAGGGATAAGGGCAGTTCAGAGGCTGGGCTGGGCTGCAGAATGAACGCTCCCTCCTCGGCGCTCTGGGGACACTCTTCAGCCACAGCACTCATCAACAAGTACCGGGATTATTTATTCACTTGCAACTCTCCCCAAAAGCCTCGAGAACAGACAGTGTCTTATTCACATCCAAACTCCAACATTTACTATGATTCCTGGCACATTTTAATTGCAAAATAAAGATATGGTAAAAAAAAAAAAAACACCTGGAGAAACAGATTGCCACTGTCTCTGAGCAGATCAGTTTTCATCTCGTAAAATGACCACACATCACTTTGGTTATTACCGGCCATCTCTCCATCCTTGATGCCATCTTTGAAGCCATGTGACTAACAAAAGAATCACAGATGACAAGCGTAATGGACCACTTCTAGAAAATGGGGAACGACAGGAGAAAATACACGTCCTTTTCTACCTCCTGAAGATCTGCCCAGGTCTCAGCTGAGGAAGTAAAAGTCACATGTCGAACCTTTTACTTTATTCATCAAAGCCACATCTTTCACAAACATTACCTGCTTGTCACGGTATCAGGGCTTGGCCGAAGGCCTTAGGGTTGGCTCAGTGATATCGGCTGTAAGCCAGATGTGTCCAGGGCCATGGGCCACATTTTCAACAGCACATGGAATATTTCTGATGGTCTTATATGTTGGAAACATTGAGTATGAAATTGTTTTTCTACCAATCTGATTAAAAAGAAATTACCCGAAGGAAAATATTCACAGAGGGACTGCAGAAGCAAAACAGAGGCCACAGGAGTGCAATGAAAACATTTCACTCCAGCTGGGTTTTAGCATGTCCGTCCTAACCCTGTTTCATGAGGTAAGCTAGCTCTGCTTCTACATTTGCATCCACTCATTAAGGACGACGATGTATGCTTTCCCCCAGGTGCCCTCAGAGCGCTATGTGGTTCCTAGATGGTTAATTACTTTTGGCCAGAGTCAAGAACCAGCGGTTGGAAGGCCACATGGAGCTCCTCAGCAGCCTGTATTCAGCTCTTCAATCCGCTGGCATCAGACAAAAAATTTCAACAGGACACAAATGCAAAGGAGGTTTGTTGGCAAGATGGGCCTTTGAGGGCTCTGTAATCAACTTGGCTTCCACAGGCCTTTTGCATGGACTGAAGGCAAGTTGAACTTTTGGAAAGCCATTAATTTTCTCCAAGTAAAACACTATCGCTTGCCCCCTGATGTTGTCCTTGTGGAAATGACTTCTTCAGACTAAGAGAAAATTTTAACCATGGTAGTTGAAAAACAGAACAAATGACATTTCTGCAATCCTGACATTAGTAATTTTTAATCGAAACAAAATTAAATATCATATCTGTGATAGAAGACAGAGAAAGTAGACCTTTGGAAAAGTGGATTTTCAGTAGATTTCAGTCCCAGAGAGGCTGAGATTGTTTTCCATTTCCATTAAGCTATCGCCAAGTGGCTCTATTTTCAAATGCAGAAATGAAAAGTAGAAAAAGACAGCCTTCCTTCTTGTCCCACTGTAAAGAGGTAGCAGACAAAAGTCTCAAAAACATAATACAATTTGTAGGGGCCGCCCCTAGCCCTGGCGCTGCTCTGCTCAGGCGCGTGGATCAATCTGGTCGTCTCGAGCACATCTGCTCGTGTGCTGACAAATGATGAATCCCATCTCTGAATCCATAAGCAGAAAGAGGAGGCTGATAAACAACTATGAGCGGAAATGTATGCACCTTTCATAAGCAAGACAAATCACTCATTCTCACCAAATGCTTCCAACAGGAACACTAATTTTGTATTTATTTGCCCGGCATATGTACCGCGTCCGAAGCACTGCATTAAAAAAGATCTCAGGCAGCCAATTGCTTTGATTACATTTATTCATCGCAGTATTACAAGGGCTCAATGGCAGAGCAATGAAATAGGAAGCTAGTGAAGACTGAAAACACCTCATCAATGGCTTGTCAGGGTTGGAGGCTTGTCTGGTGAGGCGCGCACGCGCACATACACACACTCGCATTCCTGATGCAGGGAAGATTTTTTTTTTTAAACAAAATACTGTGGCCATGCATCTGAAATTTGCCATATGCCTTTCCTGTCAACCAGCAGTTATTTTTATTAATAACTCCAAGAACATATTGTGGAATTCTTTTTGTTTTCAGATCCGGTCATGTGACTCCCTTGGCACCAGGGAACACTGGGTAAATTGTCCTGTTCTAATATACCAATGAATGGTGCCTTTTAAAGTCAAGTTGGTGATGAATTGATATTTGCTAAGGCCTAAGCAAGCACAGAGCACTATATATATACTCCTTCTGTGCTCTCTGCAATGATGGATGGAAGTGAGAGGCAGAGAAGAAGTCACAGAGAGGCGCTCAAGCTGACGATCAAGCAACTACAAGTGGACTGTTTTCATCAAGCTGCAAAAGAAGTGGCTTTTTGTATTACTTACTGTGGCTTCATTCTCCTACTGTACACACAGATCATGGATATACTGTACCACACTGGCCTGGCTGAAAATTGGAACGCGGTAGAAGCAGCAGAAAAGATACAGCTTCCTTCAGGCCCTTAATGGAAAGTTTTATAGGCGAGGTATTTTCCCAGAGATGCCACAACTGGAAATCTGTACTCCGTCTTCATGAGGGATCTGACTTTGTAGAGGATCAAGATAGTTCCGCTGTTTTCTTTTATCAAGATGATTCTGCTATTTTCTTTTAATAACACTGGTTCCTCCCCAGCACAATACAGGTGTGATGTGGGGCACCCTCCAAGCCTTCGAACAACAAAGCTTCCTTGGTCAAGGGTTTTTAGTTGACAGTTTGAAATGTTAGGGCAAGACACTGATGTTCGCAGCAACAGAAGCCTAACTCATGAAACCGACGCACGCTGTGCAAATAAACAGAGACTTGGTCCTTATCCTCAGCAGGACATTTCTGGTTGAGTTGGTTGCAGAACATTTAAAAAACAAAACATTAAGTGGGTCATATATTCAGATGAAGTGCCCTGTGATTTTTAACCATGAAAAAAAAAACATTTTTCTTTTTGATGGTGTAGAGTAATTGTGAATGATTACAAGAGGTGACTGTGTAATTGTGCTTTTCCCCCTAGAAATTTCATGGTAATATAACTGTGGTTGAATAGTTTTAAAGAATCCATTATTAAAATAAATGCCTTGGCTTGGATAGATTTGCTATTTTTTTGAGCAAACAAAAATCATACCCTAAAACAGCCTTCCATTTCAGAGAAGGTGGTTAATTCTTTATGTAGTAGGCTCCAAGGTCCTAGGAAGGTCTTTGTAAAATTCTGGGATGGTTGTCTAAATTAAGAGCCATAAAAATCAAGCGGTCTAAACTCTGTACAGTGAGGAAAATGAGGAATACAGGGTCAAACTAAACTAATCTACCCAAGGAAACATATACCCAAATATAGCTGAAATTAGAGTCAAAGTTAAATCTCAGAATGTGATTCATTATTTTTGTTGGGGTTCAAAGCTAACCAAGTTTTCTTTCCTTTTAATTCTTTGAAGTTTAGAACCAACATAAACTTTATGAAACAATGAACTCCTAAAACAATCTTTTCCCACACTTGAATGCATGGGGAAACTGGATCGCATATACAATGCTACCATGTAGGATGAAGATATTTTTTTCCTACAATTTTGCCTCACACTTAACATAAGATGATTATTATTTTTATAAGGGCAACAACCAAAAATAAAAGACCATTTCTAATAGGGAGATTTCGTTTCTGAAGAGATCAACAGGTTAAGCTTAAAACTGGGGAAATGCTTGCTTTAATGACTGTTACACAATGGACTATAAGACACTGTCCCATAAATAAACCAGTGTTGAGGTGTACAGCTGATGTAAGATGCAAACAGAAGCCTCCAGCAGAGGTGAAGAGACTGATGCTTGTCAGATCAGCACTTTGTTTTAGAACCAGATGTGCAAAACATGAGACCACCTGTTTGTTTCCCGGTCTTAAGGAGCAGTCTTTCTATAGGATTTTGGTTTTAGTGGGTAATGGTGGTAGGACTAGTACTTCACCAAGTTCAACAGGGCAAAGTGGAATTTGGCAGAGATGTAGCCAAAAAGTCTTTGAAAGAACTTGCTCCAGATAAGAAAAAGATCTCTAAACCCTTCAGTATCTGAGTTAAGTAAAATTACATAATTCACACACTGAATGGGAAAACATATACACTTGCACATACCACATTTTTATGGGCTGGTTATTTCTTTTTCTATACAAACTCAAGGAGAGTAAAAAAAGCAAAGTTTGCCAAGGACCTTGTTTCCTAATATCATGACCTTGATACATTTTAGAGTATAATAAAAAAATTTAAGCTCACATTGTAATTAGTTTACATGGTGGTTTCAGGAACACTTATCTCCTTTTGAGCAACAATTAATGGTGGTCAAATGAAGTACTGAGGCTTTTAAAAATATATGGTACCTCATCAATCTCAACATGCCTGGTAATTAATCAGGAAAGAATTACAAGCCATAATCCTTCCACTTAGATGAAACAGACCTTATTTCATCTGATCCTCACAAAGTCTTTAAGACAAGGAAGGCAAAGACTTATCCTCATTTTACAGGTGAGGAAATGGATGGTCAGAATTTGCCAGACTCAGGAGAGCCAGTAAATGGCAGTTTTCCAGTCTCCTCGAGCAGATGGAAAATAAGACGTAAGTATCTAGTCCCTAAGAGTAAACAGAGGTTTCAATGAACAGATGGGCCAGGACTATCATATTCCATGTTCATCCATATCGAGCACCACAGCTTTTAGTATCTTGCACAAAATTCAATCTTCTCAGACATCATCTGAAACACGACAGGCCCCGAGTTTCCCAGGGCAGTCATGTCCATGCAGGAGTCCTCGCAGCAGCCCAGACCCTTGCCACAGGCTAAGGAGTGACCAGCCAGGGCCCGGTTCTCTTTAGTCAAGAGGAACAAGCAGCTACCTTTCTAGGCCTCCTGTACTGTCAGGATTTTCACCACCCCCAGGACTGCCCAGCCCAGGCAGAAACAGTGCCTGTCTCAAGTGTAAATAGAAGTCGTTCCTTATAAGGTGTATGTTTACCGTTAGCTTTCAGACCTTGGCCTCTTATTCAGTCTCCTCAGTCTTAGCTTGGCAAACTGCAGTCAAGTAGGTGACTGCTTGTTAGAGAGTCGTCTCAGAGCATCAAAGACATTAGCAAAGAATTCTCTAAAACAGCCCTCATCCTGGGCCAAGAGCTCTCAATGGCTCCACTAAATGCAGGCGTTCTTTTAGATGCACTCTGATTTCTGGTGTGTACACAAAACTGCCGGTCCTTATAAATACAGTAATTCTTGTCAGTACTATTCTCAGAGATGCCAAGTATCGGTTTAACATAGAAATATTATAACAACTCAATTTAGAATTTTTTAATATGATTGAATTGAACAATACCAATAATATATTGCCATTTAGATAATCTGTCAGAGTTTCCTCATGTTCATATGTACGAGAGGCAGTTTGGGGACTTGAACAAAGAAGCCTAGAGTTTATTCCTCTTTGATAGTGCTCTAGAGGAGAATGACTATGTGCTTACCGTCTGTATTTTAGGCAAATTGGCTAATCTGTCTGAGCTTCAATTTCTCCGTCAATTTCTCAAATGAGAAGAAAAACACATATCTTGCAGTTCTGGGATGAGGGCTAAATGATAAGGTGTATGTGATGTACCTTAATGATAAGGCACCATTAATCTTTGTTCTGTTTTCTATGTTGAAATAACTCTTATGCATCTTATTAGACATTTTGACTCAAATAGATCCCAAACTTTTTTGTTTTATTTCAATTTGTTCACTATCATAAGGGAGCCCAGTGTCAGCTGATGTCACCTCAAATGCCATTACTTGATAATCTCAATGTGACTTCCACAGTTCCTAAAATATTCTACGCTATACCACCATCCTAGCAGTGTCCTGGTTAGAATACTGTAGTATTCTAGGTACTATTCCAGCTAGGTATAATGAAAAATACATAGCTTCTGTACTGTCAATGTAGCAATTTTTAAAAGCTTCAATAATATACATATCGAATGTTATATAATTAAAATCCTATAAAAATTTCCATTTAATCCAACAGTGTCCTATGTACTTTAATAATATCATGGAGACCCTATGTAGCACTTAATAAGTGCCAGGCAGTGCCCTCAGAGCTTTGTGACATGTTTAATGACTGTATTAACTCATTCCACAGTCTTGGTCATCCTATGGCATTTGTCCTATCACCACCTTCATTTTACAGGGAAAGAGACTGAGATACAGAATGGTCAGTGCAGCAGCCCCAGGGCTCTGGAGGCGGCACGAACTGAATGCAAACCCAGGCCAGCTGGCATTAGAGTCCGTGCTCCAAATCAGGGCCTGCTTTTTTTGAAAGGCCACAGAGTAAATATGGGGACACAGCCTCTCTACCATAGACAATCCATACTGTGTGGTTTGCCAACTCCAGCTCGAATCCATTACACTCCTCCGTGTCTCAAATGATTCATAATTTTCAAAGCAGTCTTATGTAACTCACAGGATTCTCTCTGCAATCTGCTGTAGCCATGACAAGTCCGACTCTTTCCCTGTGTCATGTGCATCTCCCTTGAAGCAGCAGCAGAGGTTATAAGAGCCCACGTGCCTGGACTCTGGACTTAGGGATCCCTGCAAGGACTCTTTCTGGGCCACGTTTGCCCTTCCGTACAAACGCTATCTTCTTCTGCACCCAACAATACACTTATGAGGCAAGATGATCAGAGTGGCCATGGACACACCTATTTTACTTCCCTCTGCAGTACTGACTGATTCCACCTCTCTCCTCTCCCATCATTAGAACCGATGTCTCTGAATATCTATTTTAAAATTTCCCTCTATAATTTTACAGAAAATGTACTGGTAAATCTCTTAAGACATGATTATTCTTTTAATTCTGAAAAGGGACTACAAGCAAAATATGTAAACGTAAAAAAGAAAAAGCCTGCTAGATTTTACAAAGCTGAAAGCATCCCCACTCCTCTCCCCCATGACTAACATGTTCAGCTGAAAGTGTACTTTTTTGGCAATCTCCTCTTTTTTAAAATCGATATCCAAACTCTTTTTTCATATACCAAATATACATACTATAAAAGATGATGCTGTTTTCACTCTGGCTTTGACAGAGTTACACATCCTGGCCGCTCACTGCGGCCCAAACACGGCACAACGTGACCCAGTTCTCCTGGTCCTTGGTAATGTCCACTCAGAAAAGTGGGGAAATGCCGAAGAGCCTTCCATATCATAGCTTTCCGGTAAATGACAGCAGCAAACAGGAGGGAAAAGAATTACAACAGTAATGATACTAAGAATGATTATCATAATACCCGCCGATATTACCTGAGGGCTGACTGTGGGGCAGGCAGTGGTCTAGGCCTGCATTGTCATTTCATCCTTGAGTAACCCATGAGCAGGAGGGGGGGGGTGTGGGCTATTATTATCCCCACTTAATAGGTGTTGAGAAATGAAACAGAGACAAAGATTGGATAAATTATGAGAGAAGAAAGCTGGGAAGGAATAGACTCAGTTATGACTGCTGGCTCGGAGGTCTATGTGAGCCATTTTCACGTGCATTAATGAAACGATAATGTGCAGTCTGCTTACAGCAAGGCCCTATGGACGAGGCTGATGACTCAGATTGCATCAGTCCAAAAACCACTTATATGAATGGGCTTCATCATATCATGGAACTCCGTGTACCATGAAGCTCTCTATTTTACAAAGCCAAGGGGATAAAGATTTTAAAAATACAGGAAAGAATGCTCTTGATGTCCTATCCAGCAGACACTGCACATGGCCGTCTGTGGCATGGCGGCATGTAAAAGACTAGCCCATTTGTGGAAAAAGATTTCAGGGCCCAGTTCCTGGCTCTGCTACTCTGAACAACAACCTCTAAGCTGTAACATGGGGGTTAATAATATTTCCTTCTGAGAGTTGGGTTGGGGTATAAAAGAGATAACGTGAATGAGGGCACTTTGTAAACTATTGAAGGATAATAAATGCAACCTATCATTTTATTATTGCAGCTCTCTTCTGAGAAATTAGGTTTTAGGTCTCAGTTTCCCTCCAGAGGGGCATTCTGACCATGAGGTAGTATAAATACACCTACAGAGCAATTGCCAATGATCCAATTCAACTAAATACCCCAGAACTTAAGGTATTCGCTAGGCTTCCCCAGGGACCTTACTGCACTTGTGGGTGGGCAGCAGCCCCCACGAGGACGGGGTGGGGCGACCACCCAATGCGCGTCCTGCCTCCCAGCAGCCCAGCGCTGCTATGGCCTCCGGGAAGAAGAGGATGTGGCACCGGGAGGGGCAAGATCTCCTTCCTACTCTACTAATGCCCCACCGCCTCCTGCTTTCAAAGCATGGTCAGAGTAGTTTACTCCAAAAGGTCAAGGCCACAGTGACCCCAGAGAAAGTAAACCCATCCAATTAGATTTTATATCCCTGAAGGGGAGAAATCATCTCCATTTCACTTTTCCTCAAGGTATAGTTGTTTTAACATTCAGAGGAGACCATGGCCTTGAACAGAAGCACTCGCTGGCCTAACACGGACTGCCTTTTCCTAATGGTGGGACAATCGCCTGGCAGGACACTACACTCTGTGGCCACTGCTCCAGACAGTCATGTATCTTCTTCAATATCCAGTGGGAGTTCTACAGAACTCACTAAATAGATGATAGAGATGAGAAGTTGACCCCCCTTTATGACTTTCCTCTAAACTATATACACATTACAGTCATTCTGTGGGATTCTTCACAGAATCAGGGGAAAAGCATCTAAATGCTGTCTTTGGGAAGAAAAAAAAAAGACAGTCCTACACCCAGTAGTTTTTTCCACACATTATTAATTTCCGATCCATCTTTGTGGTTGTTTTTTGATTACTATTTTATCTGGGATGCAAAACTACCTTTTATGATCTGTTATGAAAGGAAATTAATACTTAGAATTCAGGAATCATTCCTTTAAAAAGTAGGATAGTTTTATGATTAAGTTCTGTATGCAGAATAAAGAGCTACTTCAAAGAAAAGGCAAGCAGCAATTGATGTCCAGAAATCTAGCTGATCACCTTATAATTTGTTAAGCACTGTTTTTTAAAATGGTACTGACAATAATAGTTCATTTACTGAGGAATTTTTTTTCCTACCAAGTACTTCAAGGTTAACAAAGTACAAAGGGAGAAATTAATTGCTCTGGAATATAAACAGATGTATATTAAAAGCACATGTATCTCTTTGTATTAGAAAGAAAAATAATTAAAGCTTTGAGCACCTTTTTAAGAATCCTCCCATTACAGTGTTCCCATTGAATCTCGTTCCCAAAATAAAGAAAATAACACTACCAGTGATTTTTCTATGTCACTGATATGGGAACAATAACAATATTTGCATAATACACGTAAGATCCCAATAAAACAAAAACATACTAATAGTAATCGTGAAGTTTCTCTACCCTCATAGAAACAATAGGTGAAAGAGAGGGAAACAATTATAACCATTTCAGAAAAAAGGTGGTGGCAAGAAACTAACTGACAGACAAATAAACATATCAATGATATGCAGAGTACTCAATGCATTTAATCCTTTAATTATACCTACCAATTATTGTGTGCCAAATATTGTGAGATGGATTTTAACCCAACAATCCTATGAGTTAGGCACTAGTAGCTACACTTTGCAGATAGGACAACTGAGTGTCAGAAAGGTTATGTGTCTTGGCCCAGGTCAAAGTCTGAGCCTATGCTAGAGCCAGGGTGTAAAGGTCCACACTCTGCACACCTCTGGAGGGACACCTGCCCGCTGGGAGGTGCTGCAGGTGCTGTGATGTCTGCAACCAGCGATGTCGTTTGTTCAGCTGAGTTCTGAAGGACTGACAAATGTTCAAGTCAATCAGGAGCTGGGCCTCAAGTCGTGCTCTGTATGTAACCTGGGCCTGCCCAGGAGTTCCTCACCTCTTGCTCTGCGCAGGACACTGTCTAACCTCTTCTGTAGAAACAGATGTAGAGGGTAAAGCAGCTTAAAAAATAGTGAGTCTTGGCAAACTCTTGGCTTATTAGACCACACACCAGTTCACAGATGACTGGAATTCTCAAATCAGATTACCTGACAGGCAATTTCATTATCTTGCTCTGGTACACCTTCAGAACCTTGAGATAGCCAGATATCCATCGCCCATTAATCTGTCTGGTCAGTCAACGTGCAGCTTTATAATCCTGGTTGTGCAGTTGCCAATGTTCAAGGTTTTCTTAGTGCCTTTGTGTCTGTTGCTTTAAGTCATTTGGGGTATAGAAGGGGAATGGAGGTTTTCTTGTATTTTGAGACATATTTAAATTCATCATTGTTTTATTCCACAACAATTGAACCTTAAAGTCCTTGATATGAATTCCTACCCCTTTAAATTCTCATCTAGTCATCTGAAACTGAATGTTAAACACTGGCCACAACATGAATTTAATTAAACTGTGATAGAAGAAAGGGATGCAAAGACTGGCTGAAAGCTTCACATTAGATGTCAGAGCTATGCATTCTACGATGGCAGTACAGGCAGCTAATCAGAGTTTACTACAGCTCTTCCTTACATCTCAAACTAAAAACTACAGAAAGGAACATCTTTAAAAGGTAACTACTTAGTGCAAAGCTCCACTTCAAGAATAGGGTAAAAATAGCCTTCTTTCTATTTCTTTCTCATCATCCAGCCGGGAGACTGAGAAAGGAAGGAATGCTTCCCTAGGGATGCAGGGTGAAATGTCTGGGCCCCTAAAAGTGTCACCATCTAGCTTACCATCAACCCTCCCCTATAAACATCAGGCACTCCAGGAAATCAGACTTGTTCTATGCTGCTGGACACACCTCTTTTTCCTTCCCCACAACTTTATCCCCCTCTAGAATATTCCCTTCCTGAACCCCTATACCACTTACTGCCTATTTTGCAAGTCAACCTGATAGCTCCCCTTTGGCCCCTATGTATCATAAACTGGCCTTTTAGTGGATAAACAGCATATGTCTATCAAAACCATACCTAGCAGGCACAGTGTCTTATCCACCTTGGTTTCTCACATACTAACTAGTAACAAGGGAAACTAAGTTTATTCAGCACTTACTATGTGCCAGGACACTGTGTGAACTGGTATATGTACATGTTCTTTCTTAATTGTCACAAGAGTTCTATTAGATTTTACAAAAAAAAGCCCACACAAGTTATTTGGTGACAGAGCACAAAGTAAAATTCATATTTTCTATCCTCCAACCTAGAGCTCTCTTCCCTTGCTCACAACAGTCTTCTTCAATAAACTTCCCAAACCCAGTGGTCCGCAGCCAGAGGGCGTCAGCTGGACCGATGCACTCATGAGGCCAATCCATCACTCCACTGCACATTCCACTAATGCAAATCCACAGGAAGACATTTTTTGATCAAAATTTCGATCTTATCCAGATCCTTTCAGTACATCACATCTGCCCAACATTATCCATGTTGCGGAAGGCTGATCACGTCAAGGTTGGAACATGTAGGAAGAAATGAAATGACGGCTTGGCCCAAACCTCAACTTTAAGCTCCTATCCGAAATCCCCCTCCTGTCACCACCTTCCTCTCTCTCCTTCATTATTCTCAGCATCCCTAGAATTTTATGTCCCTTTGTGTGATCATTTCCTTAGGGTCCTCCTTCCCATTGAACTGTAAGCTACCTAAAGGCGGGAGCCGTGTCTGTTACCAGTCACATTTAGCCCAGGGCCCCAGCACAGTGCCAGGTGTGTGGTAGGTGCCCAGAAAATATCTGGCAGATGAGAAGGGGTGAGGGGCGAAGGATGAAGGTCAGGTGGCAGGCATCTCAGCATGAATCTGGACCACGTGCTACTCAAGAATTATGCAGTACAGTGGCCAATGCTGAGACCTGACAGGAATTCAGAGGCCGTGTGTCGTGCCTGGGGCAATGTGGTAGAAGTTATTTCTGCTTCTTCATGCTTAAATGGTGACATTTGTCAACTTACACACACCGAATGAATTCAGTCCTATTAGTTGAGGGACTCCCCTCCGTTCAGCCAGGACTTCTCTATGTGTGCTGTGGCCCCCCTCTGTACCCCCTCTCTCTAATGGAGGTAAAAAAGAAAGCTTTTTTTCTACTACAGTATGAAACATTTTGCTTAATAAATAACCTCTCTGATAGTCCCTTTAAAGACTAAATAGTTTGATATCAAAATTTCGTTACTATTGTATTTGTTTAGAAATGCAGTGTTTAGAAATTATTTGAATAATCGAAATATTTGGCCACTTTTACTAATGTTGTAAATAACAAGGCGGCCAAGTAGAGTAGTTTCAAGCATAGATTTACACTCACAGAGACTTGGGTTCAAACAATGTCACTGAACTGTAAGGCAAGACAAAGCAAGAACTAAATTACCGTGCTATGACAGTACCTACCACATGGTGTCGGGAGGATTTAGCGATCAAATATAAAGGGACTAGAATGGTGCCTGGCACATGGCAAATATATACACTTGTTATTATGATTATTATTTTATGATAAAAAAAATCTGAGTCCCAAAGAGATTAACTGACCTGCCCTAGCTTATATGTAAGACTCAAACAGAAGGCTGACACTTCGGTTGCAACCCCCCACTCCTGACTTCATCACACAGTGACACATGGATTAGGCTGTTAAAATAAAAATGTAATAGCTGGCTCTTTCTCTTTTTCCTTTTAGGCTGAGCAAATAATTTCCTCGCTTTCAGGAAATAGTAATTTTTAAATGCTTACTACCTGATTAAATTCATTAAAGATTTCCGAATAGTCCTGAGTCTAGCAAAGTAGAAATCATACCATGATTATATTATTACAGAGCTGAGGGAAGAGAATATATTTCTCTTCCAAAATTTCTATAAGCGTCAATATAATTCCCATTATACTTTCCCTGCTATTTTATTATCCCTTTCTTTAATAGAGGTTTAGATCTGAAGCTGCTCTAAGAGAAAGGATAGAATGGAAAGAGATTTAAATTGCTCTTTGTCCACATTAAGGCCAAAGCTTTGTAAGATAAGGACAAAAGGAAGGTTAGGTCAAATGTCAAATGCTGTGACCTAATAATGTCTTGATTTCCTTATTTTCCTGTCCTCTCATTAATGAGAATCACCCAATTTAGACTCAGTTATTATGTAGCAATGAAAGCCATATATGTTTAAGGGTATAGCTTTCCCTTGGTATAATTACTTTCTAAATGGGAGATATTTACTGAGCAGAAGATTCTAGGCTGAATCTAAGGAAAGAGAACAAAAGAAAGTTGGTTCATATGAGGTGTTTTTTTTTTCTCCTTGTGTATGTTCTGGTACTTTTCTGTTTAGCAAAAATTGGAGGTAGACATGAAGAGAATTCTACAACCAGGTGGGTGCTTAGATGACAAAGCAGTAAGAAGGGATGTTAGAGATAATCTTATTTTTGAAGAAACTGACCCCAAGAAAAGTTCAGTAAATCACTGGGATGATGAAGAGCCATGGCCGGGTCAGTGGCCCTGACTCCTAAGACAGCATGCCTCCCCTCGGCCCCCACCGGACTGCCTTTCCCAACACTCACCCCTTTTGCAGACATGCTCAGTCCCACTTTCTCCAAAACCCCTCTTCACGGTAACGTCTGGGAATCTATCATCTGATCGCTTACTGTGACTTTTCTCCTTACACCATCATTTAACTCTCTCACATATGTCTGTCTTACCAAAAGAAAGAAAACACACATTTCTTGAGGATGTCTCATTTATCTGTAACCCTCTTGGGATATAGTACAGCGGTAGGTCTATAATAAGCACTGCGTATTTACTGACAGAATGACATAATGGAATGAATGAATCCCTCTTGACAGTAATGATGCTCGTAAAGAGCACGTGCTAACGGCCCCCTCATAGTTCTTCTCCCCCACAATGTAATTCATGACGGGATGCGACTTTAAATTCTATCAAAGGCAAGACTGCACCTGTTCAAGTTCACTACACAGATAAAGTTTTAAGTAATATGCACAATCCATTATACTCTAAGGAAAATATTGTCTCCGACAGAGCTATTGAAAGGTCATCCATTCCATCTCTGGAAGGAGCCTTCCTGCAGCCAAGCCATCCTGGTACTAGCAATGAAATTACTGGAAGAAATAGAAATGTACGACACTGCAAAGATAAATATTGAAATACATGTTGAGGCCTCTAGAAGAGCAATTATCCCTCAGGGAGTTTGTCTGTCTTTAAAAAAAAAATACTTCTTTCTGAATGCTTTTTCCCTTCAAATCTGAGAACATGAATATACTTCGAAACAAGGATTGTGCATATATATTGCTTTAATATGTGTTCTGAAATTGACTAAAGGAACAGGCTTGCTGTGAGGATAATATATTCATATTGGATCCTATCTCAAACTTGTTACTGTAAAACACTTTGGTATTCTGAGTAGTAGAGTAGTTATATAAAACCAGATACTCTATTTTCTCAAATGCTCCAAAACTGAATATTCAAGCATCTGATGCTGAACGTTTACTTTTAAAAGACTGCTTTTACATTGAAAAGCTAAAGAATGAATTACTTTCAACTCCAAATTTTAATGCTGATCAGCCAATATATGATAATTTTCCATTTTTACTTAAAATATACTTATTGGCTATGTTTTTAAAAGCAACAGGCCTAGTAAGTTTTCAAATAATAGAAAATGGAGACGGGCAGGGAGAAGAAATGGTCACCTGATTCCTTAAACAAGATGAACTGGTTAACTGATGGAACTGCCTCTTCTTCTGACATGGTGTGGGGGGCATCACGGGGAAGACAGCGTGGCAGAGAAGACAAGTAGGGGCTCTGTGGCATCTTACTACACTGATGGGCAGTGACTGCAACGGGGTGTGGGAGGGACTTGATAATGTGGGTGAATGTAGTAATCACATTGTCTTTTCATGTGAAACCTTCGTAAGAGTGTATGTCACTAATACCTTAATTAAAAAAAAAGAGTAGGTGAATTTGGCTCTTTGTGGAAAAATACAAGTGAAAATACTCTGTTCCTATGTTTTCCTTAATCAAATATTCACGCCTCTTCTATTACTCACTTGTCCTTCCCACTCAGCGCCTTGAGCCAGCTCCCACCTTCTGTTGTGAAGGGAGCTCACCTTCTGGCCTGCCACAAAGTAAGGCAAGCTCTTCATTTCTATACCTTCTAGTTTCACATATGCTATTGCCTAGAAGGGTGACATGGATGTGTGGCTTGATGCCTTTCAACGTCAGATTCTTCATCTGTCAAAACAGGGGTTGGATTAGAATCGGGCTCCTCTCCTAGCCCCGGTCATGTAACACACTGCAGGGCCAGACGCCATCCGTGGCAACAGCTGCCCGCATGGACAGTGTCTGCAGCCAAGCTCCCTGAGATCAGAATCTTAAGGGTGAGGCGGAATCAGGAAGCAAGCCCAGTGAAGGCCTCGCTGTAAGGATCTGGGTCAGGTCTGCAGTTTTGCGTGGGAGTGTTACCTCTACATGAGGCTTCCAAAGACTATACTCTTTTTTTTAAAGCAATCGTCAATTAACCACCCCGACAAAGGACAGGGGAAGCATTACATGCAGACAGGTGCCGCACGAGGGGGCTCGACCCTGGTCACTCTTCTAGCTCCCTGAATTCTTCTTTTTCAGGCCAGAGGACCACACGTAGCAACCTGGACATTCTCAGCTCACTAGAGCACAGCAGCCTACCTTTCCTGATGAAACATCTTCTCTGAGTTATGATTCCAAACCATAAATTTGGTCTTTGGAGGATCATTAATAAGAAACAGCCATAAAATACAACTTACAAAACTCAAAGCAAATTCTGCTGTCCTAGCTGGTGCCATTTATATTAAGAGCCAGGTGACAAATACCTTTTGATCATAAGAAAATGACAAGTACATAATCAGATTTCTCTTTTCCATAGCCACCAGAAAACTAAATGCTGAATTTAATTCTTAAATAATCTGGATTCCTCCACTAAATTTTCTCTAAAATATTCTCAGTTAAGTTTCTGACTTCCTTCATAATCTTTATTTCAACTGATTTTTATTTTAAAGGCGTATCTTTTTCATCTACTGCTTCAAAATACACTTGGAAATAAGTGAAGATACACAAATACATACCAATACCTCAGCCAGTCCTCTCCCCAGGATGGAGACATATGTCATGAGGGCAGAATGGTGGCAAAGCAAACCACAGGGAGCTCCAGGCAAGGTGGACCCACAGCCTCCTTCCCACCCAGGCCAGGGCACCCTGCCACCCGGAGCGTCTGCTGCTGGCTGCTGGTGAGGGAAGGTTCCCCATGGCAGGAAATGGTATGTGGGTTCACTGCTGAATTATATTAGCCACGCTGGCACTTCACACGTAACTATAGAAGTTTCCTGGAGCTCAGCATTGTTATTCCTTGATCCGTTGACAAAATTAATGATGTCGCAATTCATTACTGAGAGGGCAAAAAATTTTGCCACAATGTTTACAAGCTCTGATAAATTATGGATAATTTACCAAATTAATACCAGTGAAACGAAGCCACCTTTTTAGATTTTCATTTATCATTCTAGCTAGCCCTTTCCTCCCATCCTGTCTTTCTCTCTCTCTGTGCCTGTGTGTGTATGTGTCTCTCTCCCCACCTGTCCTCCCCTCCATCTCTCTGCACCTGTCTGTCTCTCTCTCTCTCCCTGTCTCCCTCTGTCTCTTTCTCTCCCTCTCTCTCTCTCTCTCTCACACACACACACACACACACACATAATATTTCCGTAACAGACTTTGACTTGAAATAAAAATTCAAATTTAGTATAATTGGTGTGTTCTACTCTGGTCGATGGTTAATAAAAAAAAA
>JAQQAC010009165.1:5505407-5582517 GCA_029783875.1 Phataginus tricuspis | reverse complement strand
AAAAAAAAACTGGAATTAGACTTAAAGCAGTAAATGGATTCTACAGGAAGTAAATGAACATTAAAAAAAAAACAAAAGCTTTCCAAACCCCCAGGACACTCACCAGACCACAGTGAGTAATGACTTTTGTTGAGTGCACGCTGTGCAAACATGACTCTTCCATTGAGACATTTTTGACCTAATACAAGAAACAAAACTGAAAGAAGAGCTTCCCTTTTTTATTTTTTATGTTTTGGTTTGGAAAGAATACATTGGTGTATGACCTTATAAAGCAGAATTATTCTTAGCATCCAGATAATTTCTTGTGGTAATAATGGGAAATTATACTCATAATGCAATATTTATATTGGAACAACCAGCATTAAATTACTGGGCTGACTGTTTATGCTGTAAAATGTGAAGGGAAAGGCCTCATTTTCAGTGGATTCACAAACCAACATGAAAGTGAGTGGGACATGGAAACCACTGCCCTCTGCTCTGCACCCCTGTGATGATGTCATGAGACAGATGCAAATGCTTTCTTAGAGATGTGCCCAACTCTTCATGAAAAACCGGATTCCAACTCCTCGGAAGAAACTTAATTAATTAACAGGGCTTACCTAACAGTTCATTCTCTTTAATAATGAAGTCTTTTAAAAACAGATCACTCTTTTTTTATATTTGAATAGTTCTACACACCACCTCCTCCCCCACTCCCTATCTGAAATCAAGTCTGACTTTTTCCAAACCCCACCCACCACCACAACCACCACCTGTTCCTTCTGTGCCCAGCCCATGGTCAGATGCCTTCTCTTCCAAATCATGGGACACCCACTTTCCTCTCCTTTCCCGGAGTCTACTTGCCTCCAAACCCACACCTCTCCTCCTTGCACATCTGCAGTGGCCTCCCAACTCCCTCCCTCCAAGATTACTCTTTCTGAAGTGCAGTTCATGAAACATCAGAGTCCTGCTCAAAAGCCAGCCCCGGTCCCCACTACATTCCTGCTACAAACAGCCTCTCGCCTACTGTGGGGCGCTGCCCTGGGGCCCTGGCCCCCACCCTGCTGCAGCCGGAACAGCTCAGCCACTGTGCTCCAAAAGGGGGATACTACCTCCTCTGCACGGAGAGGCCGGGTGGGATCAGCGGGGGATACTTGGCAGGACCTGTTGCTGGCCAGGCTCGAGCAGCTGGGTGTGTTTACCCAAGTGTCCTGTGTAAATTATTTTCTGGAAGATGCTCCTGGCAAAGTGGCCTGACAAATTATCAATGAGAATTACACATGAGACTTCTCCATTCTCTAAGTCCTAAAAGTGTGCGATATACATCTTATGGCATTCATTATATTAGTCCTGCTATGAATGAAGGCTAGTGCTTGCCCTGTTCCCATTATTGGGATATAAACCGCACTGTGGTACCAAAGCACCTAACTCACACTATAGCACCCAACAAATGTTCGTCAAGTGCCAAGCTACTGAAGACGAGATGGTAAAACCACAGCTGGGATACTGTACTGTGTTTGTTTGGTTTTCAGATCTGATACTCTTCCTCAGACAACAGTCCAACCTCAGCCTGTTAACAGTGCTCAGTGATGGTCTGGGCAGATCCCCGTAGGGCCTGCTGACTTAATCCTTATCCTCCTCCAGTTTTCTCCACAGTCCTTCTTAGGCTTAAGATACTAAAGTGCTAAGTATGAGTGATAACAATGTCTAGCATTAATTTTCTATCACTAGCAGATCTAAGACGTCCTTAGCTGGAGGGACTCTATAAATGTTGACTGTAGGAGCTGGGCATGAAAAGCCCCGATTTTCCACTCTTCGTCTTCTTCCCAGGAAACCATACACCACCCCTCAGCACATGTGCTTGGCCATTAGGTAAGTTGTATGTGACCTTTTCAGGGAGTTGGTGCTAGAAGATGGAAAACTGGAACTATCCTGGCACACATGGAGACCAAGAAAATGATGTTGCTCCAACAGAAAGCCACAAAGAAAGTCCACGCTGGAACTAATTGGCACTGGCCAGAAGTGTGATACAATACTCTCCCTTCCACTGAAAACCTTCTGTGGTTTCAGGGTGAGGACGCAGAGAATGAAGAAAAATAAACACAGTATGAAATTTAAACCACACCAGGAACAAAAAATATGGACTGAAACACCACAGAGTAGTATTTTTATGGGTACCTTTCAATTTTATCAAGATAGAGTCAGGAGAACAGTATGCATAGCTATTATGTAACTTAAATGCCAAGTTTTCATTTTGTTTTTACATTAATATTAGGACTTCTCGTATTTCTTTTCTGTTTGTATTTACATAAATTACATTTATATCAGATCCAGATTTGGAGCATCTCAGAATACTTGGGTAATTCTTGTTAATATTTTCATAGGAGCTTAACTTTTGATTTTTAATGTTTCTCTGGGAAATAGTACCTGTGTAAATGAATTTAATTCAATCATACTACTACATTGCTATATTACATTTTTATCATTTGCATGAGAAAACTTGGGGTACCTAGTACATAATTTATGTCCATCTAGAAACAGGTATTGTTTCCAATTAATAGAAGTTGATTAATCCTAGGTACATGAAAAACAAAAACCACAAAGGAATTTTTTCTTTATTACCTTCTTTTCTAAGTGTTAAAGGGGTTATAAGTTTTGTTTTTTTTAAACCTAAGTGGTTAAACAAAGTTCTGAAAATCACAAAATAGCTGAGTGACATCAGAAAAATAAGAGCAGAATCAATCAACTTTCAACTCTAAGAGGAAGAGGCAAGTGGAAAGGTTAATTTTACATGATGCTGCATAATTTTAATTTAACTGCTTTTTCATTTGGCATCTAAAAACACTGTCTGGGAATATCCTTTTGTCATATGTACAGAAGGGCTTTTGCTATTGTCCTTCAGGAAGGCTGGCAGCTGGCCCTGCACTTTGACCTCCAGCCCTGCCTCAGCAAGGGGTTCATTGATATTCCCAGAAGCTTCTCTCCATGGGAAGATCATTTAAAAAAGAAAACCCCACCTCATGGGCTGGTGGTCCTCCCACTGTCCCCTCTGCTCCTGCCCCCCTAAGAGGTGGCATGCAGGTCCAGTCAAGCCCACCAATGCCTGGGCCTTCATAAACTCGCTATTTTTCATGTATATCTGATAGGTCCTTTCCCTCTTATTCAAAGCTGCTTTCACAGTCATGTTAGTGGGTGAGAGCCTTCTATTCTAGACTTACATTTGATTAATTTGTGGCATTCATGTGTCTAATTCTCTACACACAAAGGGAATGAACTAGCTTGGACTCTATCGACAAGCCATTTCTGCCAGGACAGTTCAAATGTAAAGGGAAAGGCTGCTGTCAGTCGAGGTTTCCAGCTTGCTGAAAGCAGCTTGGAATAAAACAGTCTAGCTTAAAAAAACAAAACACAGTTATCATCTCCAACGCTTTTGTTAATGACATTTTAAAACACGTAAGCAAGTACCTAAATGCTGCATTCCTCGTCACGCACACGTAGCTCTTCATGAGAGGGAGTGCCCGAAATCACTGCAGCTTTGCAGACATCACACACACATGGAAAAAATACTCCTGGCTTCCTTTCAAATCCCATCAGTCACTTTTTATCAAACATTGGGGAAGCAAAAGACGGTAAACACTGCCTGCAATATCGTTTGAGTTTTAAGCTTTGGGTCTCTTCCAGTTCTGTTTTTACAAAAGTGTGGAAGTATTAGGAAACAGAATATTAGTCAACTTCCTTATTCTTACTACCCAATAAATACTCCCAACTGTGCCCCTAAACACAATCCTTTGTAATGCCCTTCATTAATCTTGGCTTATCCTTAAATAATGATAGCAAAAAATTTTGTATCTGCAATAACATTCTTTCATATATAAAATAACAGTTTTCCTTTTTTAAAGGTCTTGTTTGAATTTGATAATACCTAAAGTCCACAAAATTCTGTTCAATGGCTACTAGAACTTTAACAAAATGTTTAAAAGACCTTAAAACTGATACAAATTATTTGAAGTCCACAAGACAAGAAAAAGTTGTCACTGGTGTAACACAGCCATCCATGTGTCCTTTAAAAAAAACAGGACTCTAGTCATGCCGTGACGTCATTCATATTCTGTACAAAAAAAAAAGTCCCCACAGACCAAATTCCACTTCCTTTCTGTATTGCCGAAGATGAAATAAGTCTTTAAAATGCAGGGGAGAAAAAAATGTATATGAGTACTTCAAGTATATAGGAGGGAGCCCGCAGGGAATAACATAAAAAATCAACAGTCCTGGCTTCCACTTGTGCCGATTTACCTCTGTGGCCTTGGGTCACCTTCCCACTGGCAGTGGAATGTATGTATACACGTGCGTGTGCACACACTCAGACCCTGGGACCTGAACAAGCCATCTGCCTGCTCTGGGAGGGCGAGAGAACACCACGCCAGCTAAATGGGGTTTGACACCAAGCACCCCACCCTACACCATGCCTGCCCCAGGCTGTGACGCCTGAAACCAAGACACTCAAGGCCCCCCAGAAAGGGAAGACACGGGGCAGACCTCCCCACGTTCCCACAGAGTTCCGGCAGCGTCCGCTCTGATCACACAAGGGTGACAGGGCCGTTAACCTTGAAATACCGATAGCCAGGCTCACTGAAGAACACAGAAAGAAAAAATCTAGGTTAAGGTCTACATGTAATCTCTAGGCTACACCAGGAAATGGAGGGCTGGGGCATTGAACACTGGAAGTGTGAGCTGTAGGCGAAGCAGCATGTGGCTTGGAATCCAGAGTGTGCTTTGATTTGTACACCTGAGCTTTACATAAGCACATCTATACCCATCCGCATAATACATACATACCCTTGGCTATCTGTATATTCATCAACCTTCCTGGAGAGGAGGGAGAGAAGGAGCAGAAGAGAGAAAGAAAGACCAAGATCTGCCGAGAGAACAGCTCAGGGGAGAGCCCTGGAAGGGAACTGAGAGATGGCCGGGCTGAGCTGGCAAAGCCTGCAGAGGAGCCACTGGGGGCAGGTTGCGCAGGGGAAGGGACGGTGGGGAAACGTGCACATACAGCATTGTCCTGAAAACACCATTAAAGCATAAACACTCGGGGAAGAAGGAAACCACAGGCCACCCAACAGCTGCCTCAGCTTAGAGGTGCACTTCCTCCCCCTTTCACGGCCACCCCCAAACTCAGGTCAGGAATGTGCCTAAGTGCCCCTGAGCGAGGCTCTCCTGGATGGGGTGTGTATGAACAGCGGGACGTGAAGAGAGTCAGAGGTGCCGACGTAAAGAAGACTGAAGAATGTGTTAGTTTCTTGAGCCTGGTGATGAACTCAACTACTTGAAAAATAGTCTTTGAGAAGTTGATAATATAGATCACATCTTATATGTAAAATAATAAAACTTCAGTACCATAAAATGATTACAAGCCATCCATATTTTTTAAAATGCATCTCAGTTTCCAGACTCAGTGCAGGTCTATGACGGGAACTGGTTCGGAAAGTCCTTAGAAAGGACAATCAAGACAGCCAAAAGTACAACTTTTATAAATTTTATAAAAATCACTAGTTTCTCCCACCCTGATTCTTTTTTTAGTCTGGAGACCAAGTCCTTTCCCTGAGCTTATAATAAACACATGCATATACACACACAAAGTATGCATGTGTGTTTTACAGCAGCACAGATATCTGTACATCTGTATGATTAAACTTAACGTTAGTATATCACATGGATGCTTACAGTGGTGCTCAAACTAGCCAGAATGGAAGCCAGCTCCAGTGAACTTAAGCAGAAATGGTAGTTCCTGTAAGAAAATTGAGTCTCTCACAAAATCAACTGGAGGATTAGAAGGAAATGGGCCCAAACCTAAGAATGCAACCGCAAGAGCTGAGAGTCCCGGCCACTCTTGGACACTGTGTGCTGGAATGTTGGACTCAAGACCCCACTGCCACTCCTGCCCCCAACTAGCATTCACCAGAGGCCACTCTTTTTGAGGGTATCCACGATTCTCCCTCTGTCTAGACGCCACACCTGCACAGAGACAGCAGGTTGGTGAGCTTTGGCCACGTGCCTGTGGCCTCCCGGGAACAGGAACCTGGCCTTTGGAGCCTTCTGCTAGGCAGCGAACCCTCACCTGCCCATAAGGGTCTCACAATGGAGCGAAGGGCCTTCAAGATGCTAGGCTCCTCCAGAAAAAGTGAGAGCTGTACTCTTGGACACGTGAACACTGGGAAGCAACTATACTGTCGAAGCACCACCATTTCTCAAGCGAAAAGAGTGGTACTGAATTTATTAACAGAACACACTCCAGAGTACCTTTTAAAAAGAATGTAATACTAGAGGACATGGCCTGCTAGAAAAGGACTGTAAACTATTAAATTCTTCTCCCTGGCAAAGGGTGTGCTAATTTTACTTTGAATTCAAACACTGGGGAGATCTCTGACAGGGAGAACAATAGGCCAGAATTATTTAGATTATTGCCCTAACTCCAGAAACCTGATGTAGCGCAACCAAGGCCTACTTAAAAGCTGGTTATATCTGTTCATCACCAAACTCTAAGCAAAGAGCTACCTCTTAATGGTGAAAGAAACTGTTTCCACATTTTGAGAGGCAAGACCCATAAAGGAAGGGCTTCTAATTTCTAGTAATTACCCTGGTACCTTAAAGTCTGCAATTACATAGAGAACCATGCCCTGAACTGGCCTTCAGTTTGTTCCAAACCCAGTGCATGTAATTAGCCTTGATTAATATCCCACATTTCACATCAACAGAAACAGTGAATCCAAATGATCGCCATATTCTGCTGCCTCGGGAAACCTCACTGTTCGAATTCTGTGCCTTTTATCAAGGGAACATGCTGGGCAAATGGGATCAAATGGTGCCTTGGCACCCACCTTGGTCTAACTACTCAGAGGGAAACAGCAATGCCTTTCATGTAATCATCTTAATCCCTTGTATCAACTAATTAATACACAGAGAAAGCTTTTACTTGCATGTGAGCAATTATAGCAAGTTCCTGGTCGGCGTCCAAATGGATTCGCAATATAATTCATGAACAATGAAGCTCTGGGAAAGACAGCTTCTAAAGATGACTTGAAATGAAAAGCATCTGGGGGGCAGGAATAAAATAATCTTGTTAGGTTAATAGAAGAGAGGACAGAAAGTAAACATCAGTTTTTCGAGAAACATTTCAATTTCAAATTTCTATTTTGCCCATGACTTGTTTAAATGGGTCCATCTCTGTGAGCAAAATCAGACCCAACAGATAGCAGAGTTCTGATTCTACAGATAAAATGCCACAGAGTCACTGACAAGGGGCTTGGAAACAAACTGATGCTGTTAAATAACTGGCTTTTGCTAAAAATAAACCCAAACAGGCACAGCACAAAGACTGGTGAAGACCAGCTATGACTTGAGCTCCGTGATCGCACGTTCTTCCCCGAGGGTACCTGTTGCATGGGCTTTTTATTTATTTTTAAATGCAGAAAACAGCACATGAGTATTTGCAGTGGCCTGAGAATTAATCCAAGAATCGGGAGCACGGGGCAGCAGGGATTGGGGGGCCTGTGAATGAGCGGCGCAGGGGCGTGCACAAAAGGACATCCAAAGCCTGGGCGCCCGCTGTGGGGTTTCTGCTCTCGCAGCTGCCCTGGCCAGAGTGGGAATGGCTCCAGCGTCGGGGCAGCCTTAATCCCATGTGGGGCAGAGGCCACAGGAACCTAGTGGCTCAGGCTGAATTCAAGCAAAGCCTCGCAGCCATAAAGCCCCACATTATGGTAACACGCTTCGGGTGCACGCCGTGAACTTCCCCGGCGCAGATGGCTCACTGCGGAAAGCGTTAACCGGGACCATCCACAAGTGCGCAGAATCCACGTTTCAAGAAAACAAAAACGTTTCTCCAAATCATGCCCCTCCCGCCAGGCTACGCTGAAGCTGCTTAAAAATTGCCAAGGGTCGTCCTCCTTTTTTTTTTTTTAATAATAAAATGCTAATCACATAGGTTGAGGCTGAATTAAATACTGTACTGAGCCACCCTGGGAACCAGACGGCACCCTCCCGGCCACACGGCTAAAGAATGAGCAGTCACCAGCCCGTGGAATTTTCCTGGCCCCGCTCCCCACCTTCCCGCCCCTCTTACGCACACCCACTGGCAGGGAGGAAACAAAGCTCCGCGCTGCGTTATGGAACAGGTTCTTCCTTTCCCACAGACATTCCTTTACGGCTAGGTCATGTAAAACAGCAAAATGCTCAACGAACACACTCGGTCCTGTTCCCTGCAGGTGACTGTGCCCTTCAACTTGACCTGAGATACAGGGAGAGGGTAAGAAAACCACTCTCCGATTTCTAAAGTAAAAGGAGACCACACGGCAGCTGTAGCAGAGCAGAGCCTACTGTTAACAACAAAAAGAAATTGGAAAAAGCAATGTGGACAGCACAGTCATAAAGGTGTGAGCGGGGACCTGAGAGGGCAAAATAAAATGCTTCTAGGGTCGAATCTGGAGCCAAACTAAAAAGGACAGACTGGCAGAGAATGTGATCTGAGCTGCTCTGGCACAGAGAAACCTGTTCTCATCTGGCAAGGGCACCCCCTGCTGGCCGCGGTGCCGAACTCCGCCTCCTGGTCCACCTCCAGACAGCCCCGCCGATCACTTTGGGAAAAGCGGGGAAGGGGCAAAGGGCTCTGGCAGAGCGAGTCTCTTGTCAGGCACACAATGGGAGTAAAAGGTCCTGTCATAGGACAGTCACCGCCCAAATCTAAAATCTTTGTCCAGTCACGGTTCTTTGCAGTCAGATAAATTCCAAGCCAGCTGAAAAGAATGAATACCAACCTGATTGCTGTTTTGCATGTGACAAGTTTAGAAAGTTGGAGAAGAGGGGGGACACAAAGGGGACCATAAAAAGATTCTTAAATCACTTGCATATACAGTGCTTTTTCACTGGAGGGAATCTTGACTACCTTTCAAAAGGCAAAAGCTTTTTGTGACTTTCTTAATATACTTATTTAAATCCTTAGCACATGGCACTAGATTAAAATGCATTCAAACATTAGGGCAGAACTTATTGCCAACAAAATACTAAAATCAGTTTTGCACTTCGCCTGTTTCTCTTTCACACAATGCTACTACTATATAAACAGATATTTTCCTGTTTCTCCCAAGATTGCACTCCCTTTCCTTTTCACCTAATTCTTTTTCATTTCATTTGCTGTTGAGCTCTTACAAAATCATCCCGATGTTTTGTAATATCAGCCCACTGGTCCCTTGCAATGATTCCCCTGAGAATCATAGCATTCAATGTGTTTGGCAGAAAATCCTATGTAACACAGGCATGTGTGTAAGCTCATCCCCACTGTTATCAATTGGAGACGCTGCCTGGATGGTCAGCGAGGCTCCGTTCGCTAAGACAACCAAAGAGAAACACGTTTGTAGAGGCCTGGTGGGTCTCTCCCTACTGGCACAAAAGTCATACTTGAGTATCTTCAGCTCACGTTATCTGCCCTTAGTCCCAGTGAGTTCACCAGTTCAGGCTAAACTTGGCTTCTCCCTGGGACCTCAATTTCATGTCTGTTCCCAGCTCTCAACTTCAAACACAGGGGACAGAGAAGGCAAGGCATCTAGGCGTGAGCAGAGAAATATAATGGGCAAAACAAACATGCTTCATCTCCTTTGGCTCATGTGGTCTGGTTTTCATTTTTCTGGTTTACATATGAAACCCGGGGGTAAAAAGTGCCAGTGGGATACAGGACCCAAGGACAAATGCTCTCACTTTCGAATTTGAAGAGAACTTTCCAATGCTAGGAGTGCTTGCTTTCTATTCACCTTTCTGCAATGTTTAGGTTTCATTTCTCCCTGTTCCTTGTGCTCCCAAAAGACTGTTCAGGTGAAAGGAGGGTTTGTAGCCATTCTTTTATTTACTTGTTCAGTGAACGTTTATTGAATGTTAGACCAATTTTTGCCAAAATATCCTATGTGGACAATATATAATACAACAGTGGCTTTTATTTACCACTTCTTTTAGTCTGTACTATAGACCTCTATCCCCAGGAATAACATGAGTATCTGGGCTTCCATGCTGTGGCTTACAGAGTTCAACCTTTACCTATCAAAAGGTCTGAAAATGAGTGTGTGGGGTCTATTTTTATTTATAAGAGGGGAGAGCAGAACAGTTTTAGAATGAACAAAATCAATCCATACCAGTTTGAGAAAGTCTGCTTTGAATAGAGCTGTCAAGACATTGGCGATCTCTTTGGCTCTGTGTCCACAGGAAGCTAAAGCTTTCATAATCAGAAAGTAAGGGATTTTTATTCTTTACTATGCCAATCGCAGGAGCCTCATAAGACTTGGGGTGATTTTAGCTGTTCTATTACACCTTACAGCACAAAAACACTTATCTATATTTATACTCACATGCACATATGTGCAAAATAATCTGTAGGAAACACAGAATCTTAGGCTCACCCTTGCTTTATTTCAAGCGTCAGGATAAGTGTGATGGCTGTTAAGTAGCTTTATTGAGTTTAAGACATTCAAACTTTCTTCAATAAGGTCAGGTGGAAAAGAGTTGCTTAGAAGAACTCTGAGGATTTTTACTCATGGCTTTAAGCATCACTAAATGGTAAATGGTGTGTAAGTATGAGGGAAAGTCCTTCATGAATCAAAACCTCCTTTTTGGATACTAAGTGTCTTTCTCTCATAACAATACTAAGACCCCTCCCTTGTAAAAAAAATCAATAAATAAGCTCTGATACCAAAACCCCTTTAGATTAAGCTCAATATGCCATTAATATGAAAAGAATTTGACAGTTTACATAAGGGATGTGACCTGGTGCCACCAACCTCTGGCTTCTCCATTCTCCAGATGGTAGCAGATTAGTAGGCAGCCTTTATTCTCATAAGAAGATTTTTTTCCCCCCATGGAAAAACTATAAAGGCCAATTCTGTTCCAAACTTCAAGTCTTCACAAATGTCTACTCAATTCTGGGCCTTAACTAATGCCTATTAAAAGAAGCCCTTGGGCTTGAAGCTGTGGAAGGGGGAAAAAAAGACTAAGGCAAACTTAACTCTAATGCCTGCCTTTAAAAGATCTATTGACAGAAGCAGTGGGGAGAGTTTGAACTAATGTTAACTTAAAGAAAAAGGCTGGTGCGATTCAATTGTGGATGTGAATGCTTGCTTGAGTTTGATCTTGACGGGGCTTAAGATAAGGGAGATAAAAACCTAAGCCTACTTACATATTAAAAAATGCAGTTGTGCTAAATTCACTACATACCACTGTCCTCAGTTTGATTTATGCCCATCATCACCACAGACGGTGAAGGACATCTCTGTCTAAGAGGTAAAAAGCCACAGCACAGGGCACCTGCTCTGCTCTGCTAACGCTGACATGAAAAATCATTTCCTGACAACGGACGTTGTTCCTTCATGTTAATTCTTCAAATGCAGCAAAGATAAAAACAGGTTTTTTCCTTTGGTCTCGTTCTGGAGGTATTAATATAACAAGTGGTTAATCGAAAAGATCCGAGAGGTAACAAACAGCCCTGAGCCTGTTAAGTTCTTCCCTCAATGGATAGAAAGTGATCTTTGAATATTCATGGGAAAATCCTATTTTCTAAACAGACTGACCACAGTAAAACTTTTAAGAACATTCAGTTGCACTTACCAGAAAACTAACTAGATACCTCCCCAAAATATTTGCCTTGTTTTGTGGTCACCTGGACACATACTGTATTCTATGAAGGGAAAAACTGTTTTCAGGAAATCTTTCAAACACACGTAGACTTCTTTTTATGCTAATTAGTTCATAAAATGTTAGATGCTTTTTATGCTGTTAATTTTTCACAAATTGGTGAAATACGATAAATTTTGCCTGAATGTTTTTGTCCCATGCAAGTTAGTCATATCTCTGAGATCCTGAAAACTATAAAATACTGTACCGTAGGCCTACTATGCAAAATGAAAACAAGCAGTACAGCACATGGTCCCTACCCCCAAGAGACTTCACAGCCCATTAAGAAAACTGAACCAAAGAATTAAAACGTTTCAGTAAAATTCAAGATATTACAAAGGAAGAAATCAAAAAGAAAAAAGACACAGGTCTAGGATTCCACCTATTTAGCGTGACCTACTTCTACCGGTCTCCAAAAATCATTTAGTTAAGAGAACATTAGCATTTGCCGATAGCAAATATACTTAGCGATCCCCAGAAATAAAGTTTTCATGGAAATCTCAAAGGCCATGAAAAAAAGAAAGGCAGGATTTATTTCATTTCTTTTCTGTGAACTGCCTCCCTTCCTTAAGGAGCAAACGCTGGGCAAACTTAAAGGTTGTGTTGAACACTCACCCAAAGATACCCGCCCACAATGATGAAGGCCCTGAACCGCCCGAGTTAAATGTCTAGTTCTCCGAAGGCACTGACATGGTACAAAATGGGTTGTTTTCAATGGATGTTTTTCCAGTGTCTCTTCTTACTAAGGTATTCTAACAGGATGTCCATCTGCATAGTCAGTATCATATTCTTTTTCACTGAGCAAGGTTGCATACAGTAAAGGAACTATCCCCCAATCCAGTAACCGGGACCATCCTGGCAATCAGATAACAAGTTTAGGAAACGGCTTAAGGAAATGAGCTAATAACTTGACTGCACACAAGCAGATTATCTTTGATTGCTACAAGGAATGCTATTAGGGGGCACTATGTTTTCAAGTGATCATTTTTCCAGCCTGTTACAGAAAGGTTAATCTACAGCCTTATTCATAAAATCAATTTTGCATCATGCCAAATACAAAAGAATTACATTAAAAATACATCATCAGGAAATACGCTGACATTTCTTTCAATTGTCTTAGACAAGATGAATTCAGATATTTCCTGATCAAAAATTCACCCATGAAAATATAGGCTGTATATGTGACTTTGTCAATTAGCACTCTGTTTACCTAGCAAGATGGAGTAGATTCGTGCAACAAACGGTTGCTTATAAAGGCTCTTAGAAAGCGGCTATCCTCAATTCTTCAGTTCCTGAAGATGAGGAAACATGATCAGAGAAGCTTATCTTTTATTTAGCTCCAAAAATACTAACTCCATTCTCAGGAGTGCTGCTTAGATGGTACAATACCAAAGTGTGGTGAAACCCCTTCTCTGATCCCCAATGCAGTAGTTAAGTCACTGCACATAACAAACTCCTCTCACGCCATAGGTTACCATTCCAGGGTTATCTGGTTCAAAACACAGAACTGTTTCAACCTGCCCACCTATCCAAGCTTTAGTCGGAGACTTTTACCCGAACAAAGTGTATCTATTTCTTAATTCAAAATGATCTAGAGGCCAATTGCACCATTTTTTCACCTTTGGCTGGCAGCAGATCAGAGTGTGAAATGTAAATCAGAATACCTTTCACCTGCAAAATGACTAACATAAATGCCAACACAGATTTCCTCAGGCCCTGAGGGGGTTTTCAGAGGTACTCTGGCCACCTGGTCACTCTGACACAAATCAATTGTGAATGTAAAACTCAAACCTTGCTTGAGAAAGGAGCCTGGGAAAGCGGGAAATCTGCCATTCCCAGATGAAGTCAGTTTCTCAGCTGGGCTGTTGTGTCTGTGAACAACATTTAGTAGTTCCTATGAAATCTAAATATCAGATATTACTGCAGGCCAACAAAAGATCCATGTGCTCTTTTCAGATATAGAAAACCCAGGGAAGGTTCAGCGATAAGGGTTAGATCCAAAGGGCACACTGAAACGGGGAAGTTTGGGGATGCTCCACTCCAGCTGGATTACATCCAACACCCACTTATCTGAGATAGAATTAGACCAAATGTCAAGAGAAAAGAATGGACAGGCTTACCCCTTCGTGTATCGGGAAGAGCTAGTCTTAGTGTTTTGCTGACATTTTAAGTATAAAAGGGTCTTATTGTAAACTCTGGACCCCTAGAAGGGCAGCTTCTAGAGAACTCTGAAAGGAGAGATTAGTTGGGGAAGCCTCAGCATCGGATTCCACCCTTCAATCACGTTAGACACAGAGCTTTAGCCACTTCTTTGCTTAAAGTCATGCATGTGGTCAAAAGTTTAATTATATCACCCGCTGCATCAGCAAGCATATTGTCTGCCATCCACAGGAGGGATAAAACCTTTTTGGAGCACGGGGTTCAGACATCGCTGTGGAAGGCTTCCCAAAACCATGGGTTATGCCTGACAGTTGGTATTTTTTCCCTTAACTGATCAAAGAACATGGCCTGCATCCTGATAAGATTACAAAAGGTTTCTCTCAAATTCTAAATTTTGGAGAGAGAGTAGGGGCCCCACCCAAATAAAATAACTGAGTTTTTAATGGACTGAGTCTAAACACAATCAAATTGGCACCTTGACGTAACTGACTAGTTCTTTGCCAGTTGCTCATTCCTTCATTCGATCAACAAGAATTTATTAAATGCTTAGGTGATGAGAAGATAACAAAAGAAGACCTCTCCTAGAGAAGTCTGTGATCCTAGCCAGCCAAACACCAACTCACTAGTTAGGAGTCAAGCAAACTGGTTATGCAGGTAAGCTAGGCCCAAATCCATGAAGTATGAAGTAACAATGAGCTTCATTCTGGAAGCTGAGAAATGATGATTGTAACCTGGTGTGGGTTGTAGATTTGAGGGGTACTAGCAAGGAGAAGCTGCACTGGAAACCAGCTTCTAACCCAGAGAGGACCAGGAAGGGGGGGTCACATGGGTCCACAACCAGCTGCCAGTTCTAATCAGCAGAGACAGAAAAAGGGAAGAACTATTCCAAACCCTTCTATAAATAGCTTTCAGTGTGAATGCAAGTGGTCTACGCGTTTTAAGATATGTCCAATATCAGAAAAAAATAAATGATAAATGGTGTAAGCCAGACTAATCAGTCAAAAGCCACCTTATAAGCACCCATTGTTGAGAACATCTGTCCAGCTAATAGCAATCATGACAGATTTTGTTTCCCACAAACATACACAGTCATATCCATGTACACTTGCTGAGCAGAATCCATAGTTCGGTGAAAGGACATATAGCAACATGGTTCACAAAAGAAAAAGCTGCTGCTCTGAGCCAAAGAGTGAGCCTGTGGTGTCAAGAGCCGACTTAAAACTGGGCACAGTATGCCCAGCACCTAGGACCCACACAACATTTTCTTTTAAAATAAAAGAAAAATAAAATCCAGCTTTGATCATATTCATCTTTATACAGTCTTTATATAGTCCTAAGACAGAATTTTCAATTTATTATTTTTTTTTAAGGAAAGAAAGGGCCCACAAAGACAAAGGTGTGTGGAACTACGTAAATCATACCGTGGTTCTGATCAGAACTGCCACCTTCCATGTGCTCACTGGACTTTGTGTGGAGTGGCATACAGACCACATAGTGTCTCTACATAATAGAGAGCCTCTGTAATACATCGTAACATAACCTTTCTAGTCTTCCCAGCTCTAGAAGTATTAACTTTTCCCTCTTTTACATATGTGGATATGGTAGTGCAAAAGCTTAAATAATCTTGACACAAAAGGAAAAGCATGGATTTTAGAAACATAGTTGGATTGGAATTCCAGCTCCCCTACTAACCAATTACGTGACACTGAGCAAGGTATAGCTTTCCAAAAATAAGAGAATTAGATAAAATATGCAAAGAGCCTCGCACAGAACAAGTAACAATAGTGGCTATTATGGTAATCATTATTATTGCCCAAGGTTAAATAGTTAATGGCTGAACCAGCATTCCCACTCCAGTCTGCTGAAGGAGTCTTTATGCTGTCACATGCTCTTCACACCTGTTCCACAGACAAGAAGTCCCAAGAATTCTATAGTTGAGTGACCCTATCTTAAAAAAACAAAGCAAAGCAACAAAAATAAGACACCATTCTTGAATAAAATCATTCTATGCAGAATAGAAAAAAAAATCTAAAAGCCCAGTTAATAGTGCCATAGTCTCCTTTTTTGTGTTTTAATAACAGGAATCAGCAATTCTTGGCAATCTCAGTTCAAAAAAACACGGGATGAATTAACCATTCAGTTACAATGCTTTCATCTGCCAGAGGCTGCACCCGATTCACTTCCACAGAACATTCAGATGTCCCACCTTAACAGCGTGAGCTGCACTCTGACCTTTGTGTCATTCAGTCATTTCACCTCTTAGTCAGTCCAGCACCCCGTAGGTCACAATATTTCAACTACATAAGAAAGAGGTAGAATGTGTAATCAACCACAACTCAGAATAGTTATAATAAAAGTCTTTATCCATAAATCTCTTAACAGTTTGCAGTCGTCCATAGCATTTCCTGGACTTCCAAGGCTGATTTCATATGCCTTTGATGCAGACTTTAACAATAACTCAGCCCCTCAGAAGGGTATATTAGAGGACTAATAGTCACACTTGTGAAGGTACTTGGCAAGTCTATATAGCTGCATACAAATTACAATTTAAAGAGCTCTTTTCAGTTACCAACTGCTGTTGCCACCGAAAATACTCAATTCTAAAAGTTAAATCTCTGACAAGACCTCAAACGCTGTGAGGAATGTCCCGTTTAGAGACAACTACAATAATATCCCAAATTCTTTTCTGAATGTAAGAAATTAGGGACATGTGCCTGAGAACAGGGTCCATCCCTCAGAAACTCACTACTCCTGCAATTGATTTCCCCGTGCAGGGATCTTGTCCTTGTGGTTATGTGCAACGATGACAAACTGGGGGGGGCAACTGCAGAGCAAAACAAGAGACAAGACTCAGACCTTTTCACAGAAAAAAGGAGAAAGAAAAGAGAAAAAACGAGAAACAAGTGCACATCCACATCTGCTGTGCCACTCCATTAGCTGTGTTCACCCCAAAATCTGGCTGTTTTGGTCAATTTGTTGCCTTCCAAATAGTAGGGATCTCTTCTTAAAATCAGCATGTTAAAAAAATAAACTCAGGGAATTTCCTGATCTAAGCATTGAGCCAGTATATTAAGAATAATTCTTACTGTAAACTTCTGCTTTGGAGTGAAACTGGAAAATGAGTTGAAACAAGAAATTTTTTAAATATTTGTGTGTTTCTGTCTGTACAAAATAGATTACGGTACAGTTATAGCAAGACGTCATTCATCTCAGTCTGTGAGCACCATAGCCGGCCAGCCCCTGTAACTCAGATCCAGCCCCTTCTTCCCGAGCAAGCTCACCTGCCAAAATCCCATTCATTCCTTCCAGAACATCCTATTTTTTTCCACCTTGGAACAAACGAATACAGGATAAACTGTTCCAGAGACACAGTACTGAAAGAGACTTGAGCAACAATTTAGTCTATCTCTTTGCCCATCTGCTGAAGTTTCATTCCCCTTGTGATATGATCCTGAGAGATGACTTATTATCATGGTCCTTTACCCCTGAGGCATATGAAGAGATAACAAAGAGCAAAGAGATACACTGCGACTTCAGGCAAGGTAACAGCCAAAAACAATAAAAAAAAAAAAAAGTCCACTAGTCAAGAGTACCTGGAATATTTGGTTAAGCTGAATTATACTTCAGTTGCAGTGAAAAGTGTTTAAAATCAGCTCCAAAGCCAATACGGGTGACCCAATGCTGCTGGCGCCTACGCCGCAGGGCCCAGGACTGGGATTGAATTTCCCCAGACGGGTCACTGCTGCAGACTGTAACAGTTGCGACATTCAAGTTTCATATGTTATAACACCCTGTGATTTAGACTCAAGTTCCACTTGTACAGCTGCCTGCCCTCGTGTGTAAATAGGAACACAGAGTAGCTTCTAGGTCTCCAGTGCAGAGAAAACAGATCCTTAAAGACAAACGTGCTGTCCCAGGGGCCTCAAGAGAACCAGGGCTCCTCTACCATTTTAGCAGCCAGAACAGCTCTGCTCCGCACAGATGAGGATGTCAGCTGCTGTTACAGGTCCTCCTCAGATCACCGACATCAGCTGAGGTCAGTGCAAACAAGAGGCGAATCAGAGATAGAAATCCCGCCTCCTCAAAGAAAGGGAGAAAAAGATGAGCTTTTTGCTTATTCCTACACAACAAACCATGGTGGTCAAAAATCTCATTCTAAGTACATGAATACAAAGTAAGCATATGTAAGTGGAAAATGAGTATGAAACAGATACACTGAAGACATTCACAAAGATAATTTGAAAGTAGCCCTAATACAGTGGTATATACTATTTATAAATCATTTTCACTTTTCAGTTAGTGTAGTGTTGTATGCTTTTCACATGCTACAGCGTAGCCGGAGGGCCCAACCTGGCATATAGCAGGTAAGCAGATACTGATGAATTGAAAAGGTATTTTAACACTACTTGTAATTATGAATCCCTTAACATATCTGTTTATGAATGAGTTCATTTGGAACTGGGATTATGTTTTGTTCACCTTAGCATATGTAAAACAGAATATTACAAATAATTAATGAGCAAGTGTTTGGGGAATAGAATATGGGCCTTCTGAAGACTTAAAGACTTGTAAATTACATGTATTTTGCTAGTGTAGGAAACTAAGCCAAAAATGCTTTGGTGTTGCTCAACCTAAGTAATCAGAAATACTTTTCTATGCACAAATATTGCCACAAGGCCCCAGAGCATAATATTTGGGAACATATAAGTACTCCTCCATTACTGTCAAGATGATATTTCTTTGAGCTAATTTTTGAGTGTTATTTTAATTTTCACCCAGCCCAAAAATGAAGATTGAGAATGAAACTAAGCATAATATCTAAGGAAGGTATGAAGATGTTTAACCAAAAAAAAAAAAAAAAAAAAAGTAAAAATAAATGAGCTCATTTTCTTTTTCTCTCTGTTCCTCTCCTCTTCTACTCTCTGGCCAGATCAATGTCAACAAATTCCACATTCCATCTCAAAGAACAGATGAATAGAAGATTAGCTTTTCAAGGAAACAGCTGTAAATAACTATAATCTAGTTAGTAAGATTCCTTTATAGCTCTAAAGGTTATAACAACAGGAGGCCCAGTTTTCCATGATCAAAAACTTTAATTCCCTCCTATAGGGAAACAACAGGACATCGTCTAACGTTCAGAAACAAGGTCATGTGTATAACATTTATATATATGAACTAGTAATAAAGAACCAGGATAAAGAATTTTAATCCTGTAAAATTTAGGTAAGCAAAGATCCAAGGGTCGCATAACTAAGTATTTTCTGGAAAATAGGGAGAAGCTAGTTTAATATGAATTAGTACTCTTTGTCCTAACAGTGGCCCTCCCCTTCTCCCCCAAAATATGGCAGCCTAAGAGAATGTCCAAATAAATTTGGCTAAGTTTAAAACAACTCAAAATGAAGAATAATTTGATCAAAAGTTCTGTTACAGAGTGAGGTACCTAAAAAAAGAAAATGTGAAAACAGAAGGTTTTAATGGAACAATAATTTGGATATAAAAATATTAATTGTGCAACTACTATGTACAAGGTATTGGCAAGGCAATGGGAATATGAAGGGTACAATTTCCTCACTCTTAAATGTGAACTTGCTTTTCAGACATTTTCCCAATGAATGAGAGTTTTGATGGAAATGTTTATTACTTGTTAAAAACAGAGAGGGCACTCTGTAGGACTAGGCCCACCCCTCGGAGCACCTGCTCCCTGAGGGACAGCATAAGTCATACTACGGCTGGAGAGCAAAGACAGAGTGGACCCAAAGGAGAAAACGGGTCTATAGAATGGGACATCAATGAGCACTACCACTGAAAATCAGTTTGTACCTTAGAAGACAGATATGAAAACTATTTCCAACAAGTACTTTATTTGAAAGAACACAGCTCTTACCCAATTAGAATGGAGCATGGCTTTTAATTGATGATTCACTAAGCATGGTTAAGTTGAGTATTTTCATCCTTTAACCACCAACTCTGGTGCATAACCAGAAGACAACTAGAAGACACCCATGGCCAACGACATGTGAGAGAGTCAGATCACACACAGGGGAATCATCTGGTGACCACTGACCTGCACACTTCAGCTAAACCTTAGAGCAGAGATGAGGGCCCTACTTCTAGTCACACTTCCAAAAGAGAGTCCTTCGTGGATCTAGGCAACCTCAATGTCCATGGGGAGTTACACATCTCTGGGGAGAAACCACATGCAAACACTCCCAAAGGTTCCAATTACCTCCATGGGAATACTAAGGAGGTCCAGGCTGCTCTGGGAATATCAGCATTTTCCCCACAGAACTAATCAGAAGCCCCTTAGGAAATCTACAAAACAGACCTCTATCCTTAAGAGACCAATGAATTGGGCAGTAAGCCAAGAACATGGCTTGAGTTACCCTCTGAAGCAACTTAAACTCTCAAGGTGACTGGAATACAGTTAGTCACCATGTTCACCTAAACCAATTGCCTCTAAACACAAGAGAGTTAGGCTCCCTGAGAATGATCCCCTCTTTGCTATCTGTATAACAAAGCCTGCTGTCCAGAACTCAGCCTCTTCAGGAAAAGGAGCAGAGCCAAGGCATAGCCTAGGAGGCCGGCTGCAGCACTTTCCCTGAGATTTATACATTCCCTAAATTTATTATTTAATCATTACTGTCTTTTAAATGAAATAACTAAACATTTTTATTTCAAATATTATTTGTATTTTTCATCACCTTCTATAAACTTTGCCATCTCACCTCTCTTAGTATAAAACTCAACCATTAAGAAATTTACTGGGCACAATTAGTATCTCTCATTTGTTTTCCTTCCCAACTGACAGCATTTACAAATAATTACTGCTGATAAGCAACTGCTACCTATTTTCCTAGTTCCTAATTGCTCTTGCTTGCTAGCTGTGGGATCTTGTGTGAATTTTCTAGTACACAGTAGGTATCCAATAAGTATTTGTGGAATGGAAGAATGAACAGACAAGCAGACTGAGTACAACTAGAATACTGTGAGGCTCCACATAAAAAATGTAAGGAGCCTGACACACGTAGGCGCTCAATTATTATGAGGCACGAGCAGAAGTGGTGGTGATGGTTCTGGGAAGGTTGTCAGAGTGGTCAAAATAGTAGCGAGTCCTTGGGTTTTCTACTGTATTAAAAAAAGGTGCATCAGATGGAGAACATCCCCTGGTAAGGAGGACAAGTCATCCTTCAATGGACGTGGACAAGAACAGGGTAGGATCGAAGAAGAGTTTCATGCAATATCCATGGCAATGGGCAGTAGGGACAATTTTCTGCTTCTCATTTATAGTAAGAGCTACTGAATGGAAATTCTAAGTTAATGTATACAAAATAGGAAAGCCAAGAACCCTCTGGCTGGCACCCAAGCAGGTGGCTCATACTTGTTGCAACACATAAAAGGCAAAAAGTACACAGATACAATGGTATGTTACTCAGCCCTAAGAAGAATGAAATTGTGTTACGTGCAACAAGGTGGACGGACCTAGAGAGTATTATGCTAAGTGAAATAAGTTAGGCAGAGAAAGGCAAATACCATATGACTTCACTTACATGTGGAATCTAAAAAACAAATGAACAAAACAGAAATAGACTCACAGACACAGAGAAGAGACTGGTGGTTGCCATTGGAGATGGTATGGTGGGTGAAATAGGTAGAGTCACAAAATTCCAATTATTATATAAATTAGTCACGGGGATGAAAACACAGCATAGGGAATATAGTCAATGATATCATAGTATCTTTGCATGCATGTTGACAGATGGTAACTATACTTATTGGGGTAAGCATTTAATAATGTAGATAACTGCTGAATCACTATGTTATACATCTGAAACCAATATAATATTGTCTGTCAACTGTACTTCAATTTAAATTTTTTTTTTTAAGGGCAAAAAGGGGTTTTCCTCATATCCTCAACTTCTTGCTACTTCTAATAGCAGCAACAGTCAGTTCAAGGCAAGTAGAAAAGCAGTTCGGCATCTAGAAAGACAAGTTCTTCCAAAAGAGCATGGTAGATCCGTCACCAAGTTACGACACTGATAAATTCCAAACAGTATTGGGCCATATGCAGAAATAGGAAAATCTGAATAGCATCCTTTCTTTCTGCACCTGCAAACTGCAAATAAATGAATAGAGTTTTCATAATGGACCTGGGATAAACCAAACAATGATACCAGATCAGCTAACACCTCCACTACGCGAGACAGGGGAAAGTAACTACAAAAGAGGGAGGGAGGGCTTGGGTCAGTGAATCCTTCGAAATCAAGTCAATCCCAGTCAGGGTTAGGATATCTTTAATTCTGAAAGGAAAGGAGGAGGTGCTAATCCTCTGTCTGAGCCTTCAACCACCGAGATTATCTTTGTGGGGGTGGTTGATCAACACCCTCAACCCTAGGAGTAGTTAAAGCTCACTATGAGATGAGTAAGGGTTAGGGAAGGCTGTGGGGAAGCAGGAAGTCATAAAAAGGAGGAAGAAATATCTTTTTATGCTCAAAAATTCTTAAGAATTGTGATTTTGTTACTTTTAGGCTATATGCTAATTCGAGCTCTAGACAGCAGTCTCAGGAAGTCCTTGTGGAATTTATTTCAATTAATGCAGATACTTTATTTATATCATCATAAATATCATCATTTTGTTGAAGTTTTAAAAATATTATTTCTCAAACTGTGGGCCAGAGAACCCCTGGTTTAGAATTGCCTGACATGATTGGTGATAAGGGAGAGTCAGAAAACCTGCCCCCGATCTACTGAATAAGAACCTCTGGAAACGACTGGGAATAAATTTGTTCTGCACACTGGAGTTGAGGAAATTCTCCTAGAATGACTGAAAAGAGAGCTTATTGTCTTAATTATATTATTGATACCCACAAGCTCACACACCCAACACATATGTGTGCATGATATGTATCAGATCTTGTCTATGTGTTATAATGCCATTCAAAGAATTAACTTTTTAAATAAACCAGAATGTCTGGGGGGAAAAAATCAAGTCAATTCCCAAATACGGAAAAGATAATTCTCTTTCCATGAGAGAAGCTGAGACAGTGCCATGGCAGAAACTAGCCCTAAATGTTTCAGAACTGTGGTTGGAAGTTACATAAGAACATCTGGATGGTGATAAATCAGTGGAAGATATTATATGGTATAAAATGAAATTACATTTTTGGGGACAGTTTAGTTCACTGGTATGTTTAATGCTTTGGATAATATGGTAAGTAAAACTGAATTGAAGACTACTACGTAAAGCAGATCACTCAAAGGGAAAATCAGACTGACATCCAAATCACCAAACTAATGCTGGAGTGGGCATAATTTTTTAAATGTGACTTCTCATGCCACTGGACTGAAAAATATTATATTTACAATGTTTTCCCTTGTTCCTGAATTCCTGGAGTGACCCATGGAACTGCTCAAATTCAGGTATTTTTGTTTTATTCAATCAGGCTCAATTAAGAATAGAGCCTGCCTAAATAAAACTTACTGCAAAAAGATCTGCAATTATGTACATAATTGCTCACAGTAATGGTTTTCAAAAGCACCTCATACTTAGAAATCAGGAAAAGTGAGCTAGCCCTTCCTATAAAGAACTAAACAATAGATGGTAAACAAATACATCCCCAGCTCTAATTAGGGCTATTGAGTAAACTGAAATAGCAGACCTCATAAATCCACCTTTAGAAAGAACAGCTAAAAGCATGAGGTTGAGGAAGGACTTGGAACCATGAACAGAATATAAGAATATAGGACACACTGCTCTACCCAGCATTCAGATCCAAAGAATCCACCTTGTGCTACTGTATTTCAGGCATCCTGGAGTGTGTTTACTTGACAGCTACTTTTATTACCCCCTCCCCAAAATAATTATTATCCACTAATGTATACATTTTAAATGCAAGGAGTAATTCAAATGTGGTTTTCAATTTTATGATACAAGTCAATGGGAAAATAGCTGCAATGGCCTTGAATTTATGGGAATGTATGATCTTAAAGGTACACATCTACTCTATAAAGTCAAGCCTCTTGGTTCAGAAGAGAAATCAGGAATGCTCCTTCAAAAATTAGTTATTTTAACGGAGGAATTAAGGTTAAAAATGAGAGACAATTTGTCTTCTTTAAAAGTTTTAGCTTTTAAGCACATCAGTACATTACCAAAGAATACTGCATAATCTCTATTTCTGGAAAAATAATTGTTAAGAGCTAACAACTGTCTTTCAATTATGACAAGATGTAACTTTACATGGACATAGGGGGATCACCTAGATTATTTCTTATGAATCCTTCCCAGACCTATGTGTCAATGTAGACTAAATAGGTACACCAAATCTCTTAGAGATCACATTTATTTTTACCTATATCTTAGCAAAATGTAGAATGCAGGGGGGGAAAGGGGGGACACATTTATTTTCTAAGTAAAATCATAACAGTATTTGAAAGTCACTTAAATGTGTAACATGTATGAAAAAGAAAAATGCTTGATAACATCCTTACCCAAACCATGCAATTCTCTTCCTCTTCTCTAACTGTCCTTATCACCTCCTTTTTCTGATGGAAAATTAGGGAAACAGTAAAAGTGGAAGCCTCTTGGCCTCCAAAGCAGCCTGAAAGTTATTTCAGGACTCTCAGAAGACTTCTTGACCTACTTGCATGATGGAGGAACAGGGGAGGGGGAAGGAAAAGTGGCAGAAATGATACATAAGGTTTTTAGAGGTACGAAAATCAAACAGTTAAACTTTAAACTGTGCATGTAAGAGAGAATATGCTCTATACCACGAAGACAACGTCATCAGTGTTCTCCTTGTCTTTGCCACCTGCGAGTGTAAGATATGATGACGGTTCCTCCCTTCTGGGGTTGCTACTATCCAACAGCTAACGACCCAGGCAGCAGGAGATGCTCTAACAGACAGGGACCCACAGCACACTAACCCAACAGCCAGCGGCCCTGTGGCGCCAGGCATGAGGCTGCAGACCAACATCACGAGAGAAAGTAATCAAAGCTGGACAGACTGAGGGGGCTACGCGACTACCGCGAGCAAGGATGAAGCCAGAACGTGCGGTGACCTTCCTCCTTGGTTCAGGCAACAAGTCATGGAAAATAGGGGCTGGCAAGAAATTAGTCAAATTAAATCCATGTGTAGGAAGTGTTCAAATTCTACTTACTGCTGCTTAAGTGGCCAGAATTAGCCTTTAAAACAACCAGAATTTAAAAAAAACAAAAATAGAGGCAGCCACAAGGCCTTTGTGCGTGTTGCTCCACCGTTAGAATACAGAACTGGGAGGCCCACTCTGGTCCCCCCAACTGTATCCTCATGTTCTGGAAAAGACTCTTCTCATGATTTTTCTTTTTAAGTGATGTTCACTGCCTATTTATCCTGGTTGCTCTACACTGACACTAATCTGCCTTGAAATTGGCTGATTCCGCTCAAGTCATGTTTACAGTGAAGGAGTTTCATCAGGCCATCCTTGTTCATAGACCAGTTTATGCTCTATAGCAGAGAGATTATTAAAAACTATATATTATGAGCATATACTTTAAAATGATTCAATTTGGGGGAGATAACTGTATCATATCTGCATTTTATTGCTTAGGTTGTAGAAAGGGGCTACGCAGCATTACAATCTTGAATGGAAATTGTTTCCTAAATACGTTATCCTATGTAAGAAACATTTAACAACTGTTAGTGCCCAGGAGACAAAGGCTAAGGGGAGAAAATGTGTGTAATGGAATGTAGAGAGGGATGGGAAGAAAGAGGAAAGAGCCTTGCTTAGATTATCAAGCTGAGCATTAACCACAAGGAGAGAAAAACAAATGTTCTCTGTTTTGCACAAACATCAATTACATCTAGTAATTTAGTTGATTCCTCTCACTGAACAGGTGCTCTGACTGCAGTGCAAAGTCAAAAGTGTGCACACAACTCTGGCTCCCCTAAAAGGCCCCAAGGGTCCTCCACTGGCTCTAAAAAGGATTTCCAGCATTCCCTGGCACTGCCATCTGGGTCCCTACCAGGTATGTGGCTTTGTGAGAGTGAAACCTAACTAGAGACAGCCTACAGACCTGACATCTCAGAAGGCTGCAGAAACAGGGCAGAGAGAACAAACTCAAAGAGAAATTATGCAGATGGTCATGGGCTTAGGCATGTTAAGCCAACTGAATTATTCTTGACAAGGAGCAGGACAAATGAATTAGGTCTACAAATAGCCACAAACTCTAAATATAAGCAACAGATTTGACTTTCTTATAGACTATGTCCAAAAGATTCTGCTTAAAGAACCAGAGTCAGTCATTTAATTCCTAGATCCCCCTCTTTTCAGATTGTCAGAAGCAAAGTGACTGAAAGACCTAACCCAAGAGTGGGGAGAAGGCGATGTACTCTGGGCGATACACTAACATCCAAGTGAGTGAAATAGCCTCCAAAACACACAAACTAATTGTCAACATAGACACAAACACACACACGCCAGTAAAGAAAACACATACTCTTTTCCACAGCAAATATTTTTAAGCTATGGAATGAAATTGAACTTCGTGGATTTTCTTCTGCAAAGAAGTACAAAGCTAGTAAGTGAAACATCTCCTGGATAGAACTTGAAATGAAAAGGCAACATGCCTGTATTTTTTTTTTTTGATAATTTATTTTATTTTAGTATCATTAACCTACAATTACATGGGCAATACCGTGATGATTGAACTCCCCCCATCACCAGGTCCCCCCCACCAACCCCACCACAGTCACTGTCCATCAGCGTAGTGAGATGAGAATCACATGCCTGTATTTTTGTTACTTTATCATCACTGTTTAAAAACTAAACTAAAAAGCCCAGAAGAGAGAATTCTTTAACACTCTTTGTTTACCTTCTGAACTGGTCATTAATGTTGATCCCAAAAGAAGAGAGGAGTTTCTCCTCTGAAAGAATCATCTTAGGTACATGAAAGGCATCTGCTGGTTTGAACTTCAGCCCTTGCTAGGTAAACTTAAAGGACTTGGGTTACTCTCTCTCTTTGCTCATAGTTCCTAAATCCTCCTAAATTTCTCTCTCTATTAACCCTGCCAGGAAAGGAATTCCCTCAGTGTTCCAGTCTTCTCTCAACAATGAATTACTACATTCCCTTGTCTTATGTAAATATATGACCACACGTATTTTCATAGGACGGGGGAACACAGCTACTCCCCCTGCACAGACCAGGTCACACCCCCAGCATGGCAGTCTGCTCCAGCAGGAGGGAGTCCCAGACGAGGTGGCCCGGAAATGCCTTCAAGAAGGACAGCGTCGGTTCTCATTGGGGAGTGGATCCAAATCTGTCAGATCAGGCTTCTGTACCTTGCTGTCCTCACGCAGCTAAGAGGACACATGGACATGACTAAGGCAGGCTGTTAAGACTTGAACAAAAATGCCTAAGAAAGCAGAGACATAAATTATCTCCTCTCCTGCAGTGGTAGTTGCTTCCTATATTCTAAACTGGACCCTTGAAACAACCTTAGGAAGAATGACATTCTTGAAATGCTTCCAAATAAGTTCCATCCAGAGGGAGGAGAATTTACAGTTCTGTGTCAAATGTCAGTGATCTGTGATCTCTAATCACCAGCCTGACTTTATCTTACACGTAAATGGCATGCACAGACAGGGCAAGGATCCCACATGTCCTGGGACCATAAGGCTGGACCAAGCTCACAGCAACCACGACTGTTTTCAGAAATTGTTTTGAGAAATAATATGACCAGACCTCGCTTAGAGAGTCATTTGGATAGTTTATGTACCCGTACTTATGAGCATTTTCCACACCAATAATCATAGAGGCTTATAACCAGTTTAGTTCTTAATGCAAAAATGTTAACAGTTGTGTGGGTGGGTCAAGAGGGGAGTGTGTGTGTGAAGTGAATCTACCACAGTACATATTTTATTACCATCTGTTGTTTCAATGATTTTTAATTACCTAACATGCAATTCTCAGTGCTGAGAATATATTTAAAATAAGCTACCCTGTTCAAATAGTTTCCACGCGTTTGGGAGCAGGGAACAGACCTACAAAGATCAGAGGCCACAAAAAGTCCTTGGCCTACATACATGTTTTACGTGAGCCAAGACTTAATGGTCAGTGTTGAACTGATCTAAAAATCTAGATTACTAGCTTCTCATAAAAATATGGTAACATCTGGCAAGTCTGTTCATATTAATATTCATGCCCAGCCACAGAGCTGAACAGCAGCCACCCCCCCAGGCTAAGCCTGCACTCTCCAGATGACCGCAGCCCCAGGTCTTTCCACAGCACCCTGTCTTCAGCACTTTTTTGCGTCACTTGCTTTGTCTTTATTGGCCTTTGAGTTTGAGACACCTGATATAGATCAAGGAGTTTAACACATGGCAGAAGCTTAATAAAGATCTATCAAATGACTCAAAGAAGGACTAAACTTTAAAAACATCAGAGTAGACAAGCCCAAAATATATTCCAGGCTATTTCTCCAAACAGTTGCTTTTTTACTGTCAATTTTTTAGAAGTACTAAAGTAGATTTTTAAATGGTTTCCAACATTTAAAAAGACAGTTTGTATAGAGGAAACTTCAATTATACCAATGTTCCGTCCCCACTAAATCACAGTACACATTTGGTACACAAATGTGACCAAGATGTCTGTTGACGGATGCAAGAGCAGCCCTTATTCTTGAACAAAAGCTCAGCCACATACTGCATGGTTATTCGTAACACGGATACATAGTTTAGAAACTATGAATTGTCTCATTTAATCTGAAAATCTTATTGCACTCAAACCTGCTGCTTTAAAAATTATTTAAAGCTGGTCCTGATGTAGAGGAAATGAGGCAGACCAACAATGTGATTTCTTTTTGATAGCTTTAAATTTATTCCATGCAGGTTAGGGGAGCACCAGACCCTGGTCAGAGCACTAGGGCCCAAAGGCTCACGCGGAGAACACCTCGCACAGAACAGACCGCTTTATAAGGGGAAGACCCCAGACGACCGCATCGGGCCAGGGTCCGCTCCACACGAGCGCACCGACATCAGGGAGCAGTACCCGGCTAGGGAGGTGAAGTGAAATCTGACTGTGACCAAATCGGACCGGGAAACCTGACTTCGTAATTTCTCCACCGAAATAACGAGCCAGGGAGCACCCTGCCATTTTTTTTCCTGCGAATGAGTTGAGCTCACAAGCCATAGTACAGACTGGAAAAAACAAACTTTTGACTCACTTTTCTGATGAGAAAATATCAACGAAGAAAAATCTGTCAAATTTAATGTTTCACAAAAGCAGCAGTGGAAAATATCAAAAGGAATGCAAAGAAAAGGTTCTGTATGGCAAAGGACACCATCAACAGAACAAAAAGGCATCCTAGAGTATGGGAGAATATATTTGTAAATGACATATCCGACAAGGGGTTAGCATCCAAAATATATAAAGAACTCACACACCTCAACACCCAAAAAGCAAATGACCCCATTAAAAAATGGGCAGAGGATATGAAGAGACAATTCTCCAAAGAGGAAATTCAGATGGCCAACGCTCCACATCCCTAATCATCAGAGAAATGCAAATTAAAACCACAATGAGATATCACCTCACACCAGTAAGGATAGCCAGCATCAAAAAGACTAAGAACAACAAATGCTGGCAAGGATGTGGAGAAAGGGGAACCCTCTTACAGCACTGGTGGGAATGTAAGCTAGTTCAACCATTGTGGAAAGCAATATGGAGGTTCCTGAAAAAACTAAAAATAGAATATCATTTGACCTGGGAATCCCACTCCTTGGAATTTACCCAAAGAATACTTCTCAGATTCAAAAAGACATATGCACCCCTATGTTTATCGCAGCACTATTTAAAATAGCCAAAATATGGAAGCAACCTAAGTGTCCATCAATAGATGAATGGATAAAGAGGTGGTACATATACACAATGGAATACTATTCAGCCATAAGAAAGAAACAAATCCTACCATTTGCAACAACATGGATGGAGCTGGAGGGTATTAAGTGAAATAAGCCAGGCAGGAAAGACAAGTGCCAAATGATTTCCCTCATTTGTGGAGTATATCAATGTAGCAAAATTGAAGGAACAAAATAGCAGCAGACTCAGAGACTCCAAGAAGGGACTAGTGGTTACCAAAGGGGAGGGGTGTGGGAGGGCGGGTGGGGAGGGAAGGAGAAGGGTATTGAGGGGTATTATGTTTAGTACACATGGTATGGGGGGTCACGGGGAAAACACTGTAGCACAGAGAAGGCACATAGTGACTCTGTGGCATCTTACTACACTGATGGACAGTGACTGCACTGGGGTATGGGTGGGGACTTGATAATATGGGTAAAAGTAGTCACCACATTGTTTTTTCATGTGAAACCTTCATAAGAGTGTATATCAGTAATACCTTAATAAAAAATTAGAAAAAAAAGAAACAAGCACTGCTCACGTAGGGTGTAGAAATGTATCCTGTTCCCTCCATTAGAAAAAAAAAAAGGAATGCGAGGAACAAACCTCCAGGAGAAGTTGTAGCAGATGATCTCTGTTCACGGTGTGTAATTCCTTCACGTCCAAGGATGTCATTAGCACCTGTTTTGAAACAGCTCTGAGGCAACTGAGTGAGCCCATGACTGGGAGAAGAGGTTCATCCGATACAGCTATTCGGCCATTATGTGTGCTCTTCGCTGCCAATCATCCATCTGGGCTGTCCAAACAAGGCCTGACGGTTTCTAGGAGGCAGCGCCTTCTCGGCAGAGGACTGGACTTCAGGGTTGAGCTGCTCTGTAGCTGTGCACCCAGAGAACAAATCTGTTCTCTCTGGAAGGAGAGGAGGTTTCCAGCCAACCTGCTTGATCACTCTAATGTGGCCCATCCCATACTGTCAAGAACACAACGTGAAAGCGGTGCCACTTTTGACTTAAAACCCAAACTACTGCACGTTCCTGAGGCACGCTCAGCTTCAGTGGAGATGTTTATACCTCTACGGCAGAGGTTCGCAATTTTGACTGCACATGAGAATCACCTGGGGAGCTTTTAAAACCACCAACACTCAGGCCTCACCTGACTCAAATTAAATCAGACTCTCAAAGGGTGGGGTTCTGCACGCCCTCCCGTCTCCCCAAGGAGATTCGAAATGTGCAGCTAATGTTGAGAACCACAGATCCAGGAGGATTAAAGTGAAAAACAAACCAGAACCAGAAAGGAAATGCCAACTCAAAAGCAAAAGGCAGAGTAAAAGATGGGCTGTAGCTGTAAAAGGAACCCACTCCACCAAATAACTACGCTTAACATCAGTCCTCCAGACCGCTCAGATCTAACTCCTCTGCTGACCCAACTATCACCCTCTTTCCACCTGAAACTCCTTCAGTTACTCTAATCCAGACTGTTTTGTCTTTAAAGCTACTACACTAGATTCACACTGCCTACTAGAGGAGACTTACTTCTAATAAAATGGTCATCTGATTAGTAAAAGGTGAGACAAAACAAGGTCTGAGCTTGTCCTCTCATCGCTTTTCATTGCTGGCTCTTTGAACAATTACACTTTGTTTCATATAACACCATAAGCTTGGGATTATTTGCCACGCTGATACAACTTGCTTAATCTGTACTGAGAATACCAACATCCATGAGGCTCTTTTATCAAAGACCAATTCGAAAGGTTCAGTGGATTGTTAAAGATCATGTATGCTGACACTGACTGGTAATTACGTGCAAAATAATGTTGTATCGGATGAGCCACCAAGGCCAGCCCAGGCTTATAACGGGGGGGGGGGGGGGGGGGGAAAAAAGGGAAGTTGGGTGGTGGTGCCGCGAGGCTCTGGGCCTGAGAGAGAACTGGGGAGGGGAGGCGGGCACAGGAGGGAGGGGAAAACGAGCATGGTCACTGCAGGGTGTGACAGTAAGGGGTTTGGATACCCGTGCCAGCCGCTGTAATCACCACCATCCACACGCCAAACCCTTACAGAGATTCAACTTTTCTCAAAAGCTAATTTTTTAAAGCAAAACCCAAGTTAATAAAATGTTCCAGTAATCCCCTATCATCAAATTTTACTCAGTTTGTGGTATGGAACTTCATTTACTCTTATTTTTAGCTATGAAGTCAGGGCCTGCTCTCTTCCAGCCATTTCCTCCTCCTTGCCCCTCGCAGGGTGCCCCACAGACCTGCCCTGCTGCGGCCTGGCCACCTGGAGGCCCTGGGCTCCGCGCTTGGAACGAGGACGGCACAGAGCAGTTCCCCGCCCCCGTGACTGTTAGGCCTTTTCCCCTGCTAATTTTCCTGACCTGGATACTAAAGACTTCTGGCCAGGACGGGGGCTGAGTGGGCACCACTTCTTTTATTACCGTATCTCGTATCAGATAGTTTAATTCTGTGTAATTTGTGGCATATGGCTGGATTACAAGAAGAAACAAAATGGAATCAAAGAAAATACAGAAGAAGAAGGAAGTGGACTCATTGGTCCCCCTCTTCAGTAGCCAAAAAAGTACATTATAAAATCCACGATTGAACCTTTGGTTTAAATTTTTTCTAACTTTGATTACACAGTTGGGTTGGTCTGTGAATATGGTAATAAGTATAACCTTTAGAATGGAAGGCAGGATGAACAGATGGAACATAATTAATAGTGAAAAATTATTAATCTGTCTTCCTAAGAGGAAGAAAACTCAGTCATACTTTACAAAGGAATTTCTCTGTACAATTTAATAAAGGCAGGACTCACTATAGACCAGGGGCTCATTATGAAATGGATATGTTTGATATAAGTCTGTATCAAACCCCAATAATTAAAATTACATCACATTATCATATAAAGTTTAAATATACCATTAACATGAAACCCAATTGTTAACAATCACCATGTATCCTTTTAAATCCATTATTCAATAAATATCCTTTACAGAAAAAGAAGCAATAACTCATTTTGGGGAAGCTGAGAAAGGGAAAGATAGCATTAATTTACTATGAACTCAACTTCATAATTTCCCAGAAATGACATGAGAGAAGGGTTCCCATCTGGGTAGCCTTCCTACAGTGCCATGCATGACCCCCACTCCTCTCAGGCTGACACTGCAGCAATGGGGATCGAAAGCAAAAGATTCCAGATCGGACAGTGATTTCATCCCCAGCCTTGTGAGCTATGTGCCACAGGCAAGTTAACACTTCCGGTCCTCAATTCCCTGATCTCTAAAATGGGGGTAAAATACATTCTTCAAAGTGTCTGGTACATACATTTTCAATAAATGATATCTATTGAGAGAAAATGATATATAAACCTTAAATAGAAAAAGGGGGGCACTTACATTGCTAGGTGGTGATAAGAAAAAAGATATACCCCTACCATGTAATAATCAGAAGGCTACAAGTATTTATTTTTCTTAAGTTGTCTAGGAAAAAATACTTCCTGCTTTCTACTACTGCTTGTCAAAACAAGATTGAGGAATGAAATTCAAGGGAAAGAAGTAAAACTTTCACTTAAAACTATTTTGTTAGTAAACCATGTAATTTTTTCTTAGTAGAATGTGATAACAAAATGTCTTTTTCATTAACTATCAATAATAATTCTGATGATTTGGAAAAGAGCCCAGATATATCTTTGGCCTTGAAATGTTTGGAATGTTATGCAACTTGTAAAATTGGAATTCATCTCCTGGCAGCGGTATCTCTACCCCGTCTCTCTATAGAAGACTTTTAGGAGGTTTGACTACACTCCTCCACCCTCCCCCATCCAAAGTAGACAAGGGAAAAATCCTGAGGACTCTACTTTTGTCACCACCAAGATTTTATATTCTGAGAAAATCAACAAAAAGTAAGTCTTAAAGTGAAATATCACTGGCACTTCACTAGACAGAAAAAAAAAGAAAAAAAAATCAATCAAAAATTGAATCAGGTAGATCAGGACGGCAGGACTCCAAGATCCAGTATCTACCCCTGACACTTAATGACTGTGTGGCCTTGAGTAAATGACTTAACTTCTCTGAGCTTATTTCCTCACCTGTGAATTGCGGTTAATAATACGTCTTTCAGGAAAAGCACAATGATTAAATTAGATAATACACTTAAATAGCCAGGTACATAAAAACTATTTTAGAAAATAGCTCATTATTTTGCAATTTGATTTAAAGTATTTTTTAAAACACCCACCAAGAAAGAATTCAGTAGTTATGATTTAATCCTTTTGAAGTCTACAATTAATTGTCAAAATGAAATGATGTCCTATATATATATGTGTGTGTGTATATGTGTGTGTGTGTATATATACATACACACACACATAGCATAAAGTACATACAAGGAGGTAAAGACAGAACGCACAGAGCCTCATCTTGGTCAGATTTGGTTTCCATCAGACAACCGAACAAATTCCAATGTAAGCTTCTACTCAGCCAACATTACTTGGAAATGGATTCATCTTCTGCAAAATCATTTCCTTCCCCTGGCACTGACCCATCACCACACACATCATCTAGTTTTTTCAGAGCACTGAATTAGTAGCTGGATGCAAGAGCTGAAGAACAGCCTGAAACACAGCCATATTGTATCACACAGACTATAGCTTGGAAAAACATTACTTTTCACAAACAAAAAAACTTGGCTAGAGAAAAAGGGAAGAGAAGATTAAAACAAAATATCTCCAAGTAAAAAGTGTAGAAAAGGAATCGAAACAAAAAAACTGAGAATTAAGTGTACGCAAGCCTCATGCACTGTTTCTGCTTCCAGGAGATGCATTTTGAATATAACAAGATGAATTTCAACAGACCATGAACCAGAGATTTTCAACATGATAAAGGAGAAACGATATATATTCAATTTTTACAAGCACTGAGTGAGCAGAAAACTGAAAATTCTTCAGCCACTGATAATGTGCTGATACAGAAGTGTGTCCCAACAGAATTCCTAATGAACTCCCAGAAAAATGGAGAAGTATTAAACAAACAAGAGAGAACAAATGATTACACACTAGCACAGATCTCTAATAACTTCTACAGTCATTCTCTTATCTTTGAATGAGAAAATTAAGGATCATTTGAATAATTTATTCAATCATTTACAATAACCCTTGAGTCCTCGAAGACAACAGAAACTCATAAGTAATATATGTAGGAGATAATGTAGAACATCTATTTCTACTATTTAATGAGCGCCTAGCATGTAGTCGACACCATGCTAGGTACTTCTTCCCCCATCATTATCCATCTCTCAGTAGCATGGAGGGGAGCCATGGTGTTGTTATCCACAACTCGCAGATAAGGAGTTAGGCAATTTTCCTTACCTGGGGTCTGCCCTGAGCTCTGTGGCATTTTTTATCATCCTATTCATTATGATTGGCTCTGACACCAAACTAGGAGGGACAATAAATACTTCAAAAGGACAAATGAAAAGCAATAAACTGAATTTTTCTATGCACGGAGGGAATTAAATTTTGGGAAAAGACTAGTTCTGTTTAAATACAGAAAAAGCAACGTTCATAATGGCCCATGTATTCTTTGTGCAAAATCAGACATGATGGGAAATATAAGAAAAAAGAAAGAGTGGAAAATAAAGCAGAATTATCCACTTGGAAAGTTTGCAATCTTTCCTTTGGGAAGCTATGTATTATAAATGTACCCACAAAGCAACTTCTGAACACATAAATACACAGAGATCAACATATCAAAGCTCTATAAAAGTCAAAAATCAGAATCAGAATCATGAACCATGCCTGAGCAGTGTACTATGACACTGATTTGTTGCTCATCTGGTTACGTTTAAATTCCCTACAACTAAACTACAATATAACATTTTTTCCCTAAAGGAGCTGATCACCTAATTAAATTTTTAATATTTAATTGTGCGGCAAAATATCACAAAGTTTAACTCTTCAACTACATCTGATTATGGAATACTTCTTCTGAACTATTTTCACCATCAACTCAGTTCACTGAGTCAAAGATGTCCAAAGAGGCCAGAACTGAGACTCAAATGAGACACAAGAAGTGTGGACTGGAGGCATCCTGCAGCTCAAGACACTGCTTCCCTAGTCAGGAAGTGTTATGGATATATTAAAGCAGATAAAAACATCAGCTTATTCAGTTATATAATGGCTTGGGAGGTCTACAAGGCTATGGGCCAGGAGACGGGATAAAGATCAGTAGGGATATATTTGAAATGAAGTGTGTACAAGGTTACTCATTACAGCATTATTTACATAGCAAAACACTGCAAACATCTAAGGGTCCATCTCTAGGGACCACCTAAATAAACTTGCATACCCACACAATAAAATGGTATGAGGGTATCAAGAATAATGAGGAGGCTATGTACCGATATGGAAAGATCTCCAACTTAAAGAGCAAGATTCAAGCATGGGGAATATAGTCAATGATTCTGCAACATCTGACTATGTTAAGAGATAGTAACAGCACCAGAGGGGGTGAGGATTTAATACTCTGGGTAACTGCTGAACCACTGTGTTGTGTATTTGAAACCAACATAAGACTGTATGTCAATGATACTTTCAAGAAAAATAAAAAATAAAAAGCAGGGTACAGAATATATAATATGCCCTGAGTAAAACAGGCTTTGAATAAGAATTGGGAGATCATAAAAATATGTATTTGGATGTGTTTATATTTGCACAAAAATAGAATATTAAAAAACCTAATAAAAGAGTTTCTCTATGGAGAGTAGTGGGGGACAGGGGATGGAGACAGGAGTAAAAGGCAAGACTTCTCAATATAAATCTTTTTATACCACGTTGATGTTTGAATATCCTCAATGTATTAACTATTAAATAAAACAGAAGTTCTACAGACAATTAGAAATTGATAGAAAATTTTTGATATGTAGTGATTGTCACTACAGCCCAGAAGGACTTATCAAATATTTAATGAAAAGTAGCAACCTACATAACATGTGACAAAACTTTGGAGATTTCATGAGGAAAGAAGAGTAATTACCAATGCATGTTTCCAGCAAAATCTTACCGTAGTGACTTAGCTATAAAGAGCCCAGTGAGAGCGCTCCTCCTCGGAAACGCCGCTGCCAGGGCGTGCTGTGCAGACGCGCGATAGCAGTGGCCCCTAGGAGATCAACCTAGAAAACCTGAAACTATCTGCTGTAGGCCAAAGCAGCAGCTTCCTTCAGAACTCTCCCGTCTCTTCACTACTTTCCTAATCCAGTAAAAGGGAATTATGAAGTAGACTCAAGAAATAATAACACAGTAAAACCCAGAATGACCGAAGAACTTGGTTGCCACAGTCCCTCATGTTATCCAGATGATGAATCCGAGTGATCAGCGTCAGGCAGGGTTAATCACAGGCTACTTCCCAGAGGAAGTGATTATGTGTGTGGGTTTGAAAGTGACAAAAGGGAAACAACACCAAGTTGACAAGAGATGAATTGAAGTACGATTTCACAGGGCTACGTGAATAGACAGAACAGCAGCACAGAGCTGAAACGTGGGCATTTAAGAGAGATGAATATAAATTACACTTGGAGGATGATCAATGGGTACAAGGTGTCAGTTACAACCCAACTAGAGGGACTACTGGCCACTGATGACTGCTCACTAAAGATTATGATGTCATATACTACTGTAGCCCTAGGCCAACAATAAACTGAAGGTAATCAGCTAAGTTATTAAGAATGTCTCCCTTTTAATGTACAAAGCCAAAGCATGCTTACGCCTAATATTTCATCTTAAATCTGAACCCTACCACCCAAAGAGCTGAAGACAGTCCAGAAGAGACACTGAAGTGATCAAGATAGGGAGAAGTCCAGCAGACCTATAAAGATTAGAAAACCTTTGTCTACAAGAGTGAAAGTTGAGAAAACTTTTTATTATTTTCAAACTAGGTAAATATGAGAAATTAAAGCAAGCAGTCTTTATAAGTATGTGGCAAACTTAGAGAACTCATTACCTTTAGAGGCGGTTCAGGCTGAATCTTAAAGTGACTTTTAAAGAGGCTGAAATTGTTTCATAGAAAATATATTCACAATATACTATTCCGAGAAATAAGGACCCATTTGCAGTTCTATTTCAAGGAAAGGACTCTTTTCTACAATCCTTTGATCCTACTGGCAAGCAAAAAACTCACCAAGCAGACCCACTGTGTCTCAGCAGTCAGATCTGCTGGTGGCACCAACAGGGGGAAATCTCAAAGACAGATCATGGAAACCGCAAAGCACAGCATTAGAGAAGTGCAAGGTGGTTCACTGCCGGCCTCTGCTCTCCATCTTCTCAGGACTGCAGAAATAAACGTGATTCTGAAAAATCTACCCAAATGAATCCAGTAAACACATGTAAACAAGCCTAGGAAACCTGTGTAATTTCATCTCAAGAAGAGTGAAAAATAACATGAAAAATTCAGCTAATTAGGAGGATAAGGCAGTTATCATCTTTTTAAAGACGAACTCCTAAGACTAAATACAGAAAGGATTGCCTGCGACTGATGTGAAAAACACTTCTTAAGGGTGAGTACATGAACTGAGCGCTTACTAGTTCCTAGGCACTGTGCCAGGTGCTCTAAGGCATAAGTTCCTTAACTCATGTTTTCTCTTTTTACTTGTGGTAAATACCTTTATAGACACAAAGAGGGGAAAAAAAGCTGGATTATCTGTGAGGGTGACCTGGAATCCTAAGAATGTGACTGCGTGCTGATGACTCATTGAGACAATAAACTATGCGTGCCAAAATACTCATTAAATATATTAGATTGTTTTTTTCTCAAAAACCTATGTGTTTGGATAGGGTAATTCACAGCTTTCCAGGAACGAATTATTTTTCCTTTTCTAGCCTTAATGCAAGTATTTAAATTCTCCTTAATTTACTGAATACTTACAATGAGCATTACTCTGAATTTAACACTCTGGTTAATCTTGAGAAAGAGAAGAGAACTCACAAGAAGCAAAATGGGAATTTATGATCACTCAGGAAATGTGCACATTATTAACAGAATTCAAAGCAAGGACATGTTCGATATGAGTAAACCTTTCACAGTCTCCATTTCATACAGGAGTTAAAGTTTGAAAATCGACAGACTCTTTACTTAACCACCTCAAACCCAGCCCTTTATAAAGCACTTGTAATTATAAATGTTGCTGAGGAGGTAGAAGGCAGGCTTGTTAATGCATGTGGTTGTGTAGTCCTAACAAATAACCTTTCCAAGGAAATAAACAGGCCAAGAGACTGGGACGAAGAGAGCCTGTTAACTGCCTTTAAAAGGGTAAGTGGAATTGCTTCTCACTTTGAGGTCAAAATTTCATCAGGAAACCCAGAACATCAGGGAAACAAACCAAACAGAACATTCGTGCTAAGTGAACACAACAATTACAAAGTCCATGGACTTTATTTAACAGAAAAGGGGTCGGTCATGTTTCTCCTTCCCACTGAACACCTCACAGGCTGGGGATAGGACTAATAATCTAACTTAAGTAGGAGATAATTCTTATCTGGATTCAGCCAGAAATCCTCAAACCGGTTGAAGGTTATAAACAGAGAAAGGAAAGAAAAACCAGTTTAGCATTCTGGAAGTCAGAGAGGCTCCCAGTGGTTAAAAATGGCAGGGGAGAATAGAAAGTATCAAAAGGGAACAAAAATGAAGAAAGAAAATACTAATGAGAAGAGCACAGTGACCAGAGGCTGTGGGCCTTGGGATAAAAAGCCCCAGGATATTGGCAGGAGGCAGGAGAACCAGCCATCTGGGGAAAATCATAAAAAAGTCAAACTAAACCTACAGACCTCAAAGGCTCCGGAGCACATTCCAGTCTTACCAAAAGGGTTCAGTAACTGGTGTTCTTAATGAGGGTCCTGGTTCATTGAGAAAACTCACCATACTCTACTGGTCTGGTAATGACTGTGACATTTTAGAACCATTGCAATGAGAGCTGTTAAAACTGTTTCATTGTTTAAAGGATTAAGCCCATTTAGGCATCACCCCTTCCTCCTGAACATTCTAGATCAGTCCGTCACTACAGGGAAGGTTGTAGTGGAGGTGTGTCCGAGTCACTATTCCTTTTAGTGGCATTCCTCCCCACCCCCCATTCCAGCCTCAGCTTGGCCGGAAAGAACACACAGAATTATGATTCTTCAAGAAAATATCACGGCCATTTTTATCCCTTACTTCCACATAAATTTACAGGCTTTTCTAAGTGGCATCACTGTCCCTGTCCCAGGAGGACTTATACTTAACGGACATTAACAGGCCGCCTCTCAGGAGAACAGCCCTCTGGTTCTGAAGGACACATGAACCAAAGGAAAGGTTCCATTTCAGTCATTTCCTTCCCTAAAAGGCAAGTCAGTCATTTCAGTTACTGCTTTGACTCACCTGCTAACTATGGGCCCCAACAACATCACCAATATTAAAATACCGTCATCAGTGTTTCTGTACATGTTTCCCATGCTTGGTGAACTGCACTTGTTAAGAAGAGGGAGACGGTGAAGTGGGAGCACACTCGTCATCCTGCCACTCTGCCCACGAGGCGCTGTGACTTATGAGAGCAGCTAAAAACTGGTAGGCTTCAAATTTCTTTTACAAGAGCAAGCCAAAATGATAGCCGAAATTCACTTTATATGTACAGTTTGACAGAACTGCAGCATGGTTCCTGCTCAGAGAACAAAGTGAGCTAATCTACTTTGCAAGAGACAATGACCTTTTAAAGCAGCCGTGATAGGCGTATTCCTTACTTTTCAAAAAGACTATCAGTTCTTTCGCAGAATCATCAGGACAAGGTGATTTTATAAGAACTAATTCAGCTACTTCTTTTTCAAGGTGAAGTACACACATTTGTCACATCTTAAAGGACAGGAACCAGCAGTACTGCATATATGCAATAAAATTCAGATAACCAATAAGTCTTGACTAAGACATTATTTGAGAACTAAATATCTATAGAGAATGGCTGTTCCCTGTCATGAACACCAATGTTATCTTGATTTTTTTTTTAACTGGACCAATTTCATTTTTTAAAAGTCATTGGCTATGTGGATTCCATGTCTTACTTCTCAGCAGCAATAAGAAATAAACAGGAGCTCGAAGGGAGAAACAGAACACCAGTTTCAGTGAAGGAAATAACAATTCAGTATTCTGCCTGCCCCAGAAGCACCTAAAAAAAAAAGCATTAAAAAAAATACCAAAACACACACAGAAGTGGGGGATGGAGACATGAATAGAACACACAAGAAACAATCCAGAATTTAAAAAAAAAAAATGAATGTAATAGTGCAAGCCGCAACCCTCTTCCCGTGGAGACATGTCGGAGCACAAATCTGTTGAAGTCTATACTCCTCACTCCCAGGCTTATTAAAATAAAGGAAGAACTTAAGGGAAGGAGTTGAGCATGTGGGTAAATTTTTTAGACACCCTAGATGATTCTTATACGTCATCCCAGGTTAAAACTACTTATTTATTCAAATCACTCAGTGGCTCCCAGTCTCGTTTATTTGGCTAACTAATTTCATGGGGTTCAAGTGCAGGATATTTTGGTAAGTCCCCTGGCACCAAAATGGGTTCCAACTGGGTGCCAAGTCTCTCTCAGTCTGCAAACAACTGTCTCCTTCCTATAGGCACCTGCAAACCAGCAATCTAATGACAGTGACCTAAACTAGTAGAATGAGCTGGTTCTTCCGAACTGCTTGCACTCAAATAGAATAGAGAGGAAAGGGACAAGCAGCTCCACAGAGAGGAAAGCCATATGGGACAAATTAGGTGCTGCTGGAAGATTTAAAAGCTGGGGGAAAAACAGAGCTAACTAGAGACAGCTGTTAGGATGTGGTTTCTGTGTTGCTATTCCTCTCCTTCTCCCCAAAAGCCTCTTATGGGTATTAGGAAGGAAAGCATGTGTATGACCCAGTGGAGAGTATATGAGACTGGAGACCATAACTCAGCATGTTAGAGACAAAAGTTACCTGCCAGGAGAATGAGGCAAACTGCGGTAAACCCTTACTTGATAATTTTTTTTAATCCTCTCTTATCTAAATACAGTAACACAGCAAAAAATTGCACCACTAGCAGATAGCAGGCATGATAACTACAAAAACCCCTACAGGAGCAATAAACCCAAGCTAACTGGAGATTTAAGACTGACCTACCAGTCTGCAAATGGCACATCCTGTCACTGTTGTGACCTTTGCCCCTGCTCTCCCCAATTCCACCTTCAAACTCTCCAGCCAAGACTTCAGTATGGCTCATTGCCAGCACCTTCCTCCTTTCTGGGGTGCAAAAACGGTTCTGTTGAGCCATACATATTTCAAGAGGCTTTGACTTCAGGCTTTAACTGAGAATTAATGTCACATACTATTTAAAATAACACAGAGAATGCATTGTTCATACAAGAACTCCCTTTCCCCTGACTGCCCTGACCTCTCTTCCCTTCAATACTGTCCTCAATAACAGGCTTTCTTCCCTCCTTGTAAAGCCAATATGGGGAACTGAGAGGAAGCAGGGGGAAGGGAAGTCTTTCTGTTTCTCTTGGCACTGAATAAAATGGTTTTCTAGGGGATGGAGTATCACTTCCATTTTAATAAAACTCCTGTTTCCTATATAATATCACTCAGGTCACTTCAGGGTGAGAAGGTGATCAAAAACAGAGACAAGAGCAGGGGACTAACTCTGTGCACAGTAAACACCACAGGCCACATGCTGCAAATCACCACAGCATGACAAAGCCAGCCCTCTACCCAGTGCTCCAGCTACTCAAATACGACACATCTAGCACTTCATGGGCTCAGAACAAGAGCTGTTGCGAATGCCTTAAGTCAAGAAAGGCACGTTTTACTAACCTTTTTTTTTTTAAGTTCTTTACTTTTCCAAACTCTGGTATTATCATCACCTGTAACATAACGAACATCCATCAAGATTGACTTCCTCTAGCTCCTTACAATTTTGCTTACATCTAAAGCCTTAGGGCAGAATAAGAAACAAAGTGGAATATCATTGGTCTTAACTTGTCAAACAGATTTTCTCACCGCAATAGGTGAATGAGTAAATGAATTCACTTGATTCACAAACGAAAACTTGTGTTCCTCCCTCCTTGGCTCCCGCCCATCCGTCTATCCATCTTCCTGTTTGTTTTTAACTGCTTTGAGGCTTCCACGCCTGCCCCTCCACCCAGACCACAGACACGGACATGTACTGCACACACACATGCACACACACACGGCCAGCCATGTGCTGTGGAAGAATCTTTACCTGAACCACACACTGGCTGTGTGACTCCGGCAAGTTACGTATTATATTCAAAACCTCAGTTTTCCCCTCCCACAAAATCAAGATGGTAATTCCTGCTTCGTTGGGTCACCACAGAATATCACGGCGCAGCAATAGCAGCCACTCTGTACACATGAGTTCCTGCCTCTTCCCTCTCCCGGGCACAATGCACTCCGATATCCTTTAAATATAGATTTTACAGATCAATGAATAGGAAAGGGTTTCTTCTCGAGTTTGCTGATGCTGGGAAAAGTCCTACGTTTTTTCTTTCTATTGTGAGTTTCTTATTTAAATACTCCTTACATCTTTTTTCATAAATCTGTATTCTCATATCTTAAGTGGATTGTGTTTTGTTTTTCTAAGGTAAAGAGATCTAACATAATTCTATTGTATGTTTTATATATCTTTATATATTTTATATATATGCTCCCACACACTTCAGTAAAAAAGTGAGCAGGCTGACCTGTCACCTTCCAGGGATGACACTATACGCATTTCTTTTCAGTCTCCAAACATTTGCAGTAGAGTCTGAGCTCAGCTAATCAATATCTTAAAAAAACGGTTTAAGACAATACTGCCTAATTTACTTTCTGGTCATTCAATGAACAAACCTTTAAAACAAATGATTTTTTTCCCGCCATGGATTTCAGGTTTTACTAACCTACATTACAAACAATAAAAAAATAATCTGTTGCTTCATTTTAAATCGATACTCCTCATGACAGAGACTATGACATTTGGTAGCTGAACTTTCATCTTTCCAGCCGAAAATTCGACGTTTATCTTCTTTTTTCTCTTTACCTCTCAACAAAGTTTGGGAGTGGGAGGAAGGAAAAGAGTCAGGGTGAGGACACAGGAGAGAAGAAAGTAAAACACTTTCTTCAGTAAAATAAATCTTCAATGTCAAAAAGGGCCTCACCTTGCCTACCACATGTACCCCACATCTAAATAAAAGACCTGGATCAGACAATCCTTAGTATTTCCTCACCTCCCACATACTCCTCCACCCACATAGCCGCCCAAAGCCACCACCTTCACAATAAAAGGCAAATAAGCTGTGAGGCCGGTAGTCCAAGACATCTACTATTCATGTGCTCACAAAGTTCGCCAAGATTTTATAATTCAGCACCATAAGAGAAAAACAGCATTCAGCCAAGCCAAAAGGAATGTAGACCCAGTTCTCATCTGAAGAGGGCTGGCAAAGTGTGTATCACAGCTGCTGTCATTAATTCTAAAGCAGGAATTAATTGTTGTTCTGTATGGAGACCTGTAACTTTCACTGGAGCAAGGACTTCAAAACTATATGACTGATGATGGCCTCTAGGTGTCCTGTTTGCCACTCAGAATATTTGCCTCTCAGTGCAGTCCCCAAAGGGCTTGGCATTTCCTGACCCATCCTGTGATTCACATAGTACCCCCTCTTGCACAACTGTATTAGGAGACTTGATCTAACCACTGTTGCAAAAACAACAAAGCCAGATCCCCATGCTGTGGCCCACAGCCTCACACACAATTTACAATGGTAAGCCTCATTCAATGCAGAAATACACCGTTCAAACCCTAGGCTTCCCTCTCCCTCATGCAGACATACTTCCAAATGTTATGTCGCACACAGGCAGATCTTTCTGCCTGACTATATATCAGCTGAATATGCTGTTTGCAAAATGTTCTCTTTGTGCCCTGCATGTCATGATGCCAGGAGCCCATGGGCAGGGTCCTGGGCACAAGATGGAGGCTCCGGGGCCCAGCTGGGCCTGTCAGCACACACGCAGGGTGACCCAGCTCTCGGCAGAGCACCGAGAAGGGACACAACCACAACCTCATGGCTGGGAGTTACCTCCCTGCTGGGCAAGTCACAGCTGCGACCCCACGGCAGGCTCACCCTCCACGAAGCAGCTGCAGAGCCCTGCGTGGCCACAGCCTTCCTCCCTGATCCACGGTGGCGCTAACGGTGGCCGCGAGTGGGCCACTCCGGGCTCAGCTGAAGCGAGAAGGCGACGAGGGCTTCAGTCTCTGTGAATTTCCAAATACCCAACCAACAGTACACTTTCCTAGATTTTGGAGGGCTCAAGGTTTTTTAAATTAACCCTGAATAGTGCTTTCTGATTGTGACATGCTCAATAAACAGGCATGACAAAACTTCCCAGCCATCTTCACAGAGTGAATCCCAAGTGTAATATTTCTTCTTGTAAAACATGGATTTTATATATTCCGCACACATCTATATGCAGCTACACTAATTTGTAAAAAAAAAAAGAGAGAGAGAGAGACCTCAAATAATCAAGTGGCTGTTAAATTAAGTAAGAAGGAAATTGGAAGGAGACCAACTAAAATCACACAGTGTAATTAAAAGGGTGTCCTCTCCAAATTTCTAATAAAATGCACTTGGTTGTTACTGTTTATGACTGCGGACGGTTTTTACACGAGCATTCAATATCACACAAAGAAACAAAAACAATGAAAATTTACTATCAATAATCTCCATTCACTTAAGCAACAACCGAAATCTGTCATTATGAAAATTACCTATAAAACTGGTCATTAAGACTAACTGCCTGCCGTGCCAGCCCAGGCTGCCCTCCTCCCGTGTTGCTGGGGCTGGCCTCCTTTGATCTTTCTCCCCTGGTTATTAACATTAGTGGCAGGAGTAGTAGATCCACGTCAAAATGAGAAAAATAATTCCTAAGCAGAAGGGGTCTTAAAATGCACCAAGCAGCCCGGATGTTGATCCGTGCAGTGTGGGGGACGCAAACCACCCCAGACCCACCTAGGACTCAGAGGCTGCACCACTGCATACACACGCCCCACCGTGTCCACCACCCCATCAATGGCTTGAGGCAGAGAGAACGGATCGCTGTTAGAATCATTTCTTCCTGAATCTACCTGCTTCCCAAGGCCACAGAGGTCTCCACATAACACATACAGCCCTCTGCCTTCCCCCTCGTGCTCCTCGAGCCACCCAGGCCCCTGCCAGCCAACGATTAAAATGGGATGACTGAGCTGTGCCTCTTGAAAAGTCGCGATAACAAATCCAATTTATGATTCTCAAAGGGACAAAACCAAAAGGTGGGAGAGTCTGAATAAGTGAAAAATTGTATTATCATTTAATTTTATTCATCAACAAGATCACCTCTCATTTAAGAAGCTGGGCTCGATAGTGATGTTCAATAGAATGGGGAAGGGGAAAAAACTGCAGGGCGGGGGGCAGGAGGGAATCCCACCTGTCCTTCAAAGTATAACCCTGAGTTAAATTCTCTTCTATTATTTCCGTCCTTAAAAAAGTCAGATAGCAAGATGTGCAAAGGAACACAAAGCGGAATCGTAGAGCTGCCTTCTTTCAAAGGGCCAGAGCAGCAATTCGAAGAGTTATTCAGGTCACAGAGAAATTACACTTCTTTATGCATCTATAAAGAATTCAGTTTTCCATTTTTATTAGCATTATTATAATATTGAAGGTTTTCAGGCATATCATGAGCGGAGCATTTACAGAGAAATGCTGAGCAGCACCCACCTCCCTTTATAAGGGTCCACAGCCTGGCAGAAAAGCCTAATACACACATAGCACTTCAACTATAAGATCTTGTTAATGTGTATATATATATATATATATATATATATATATATATATATATACATATAACCAAACCCTTTACGTGAGAAAGCAAATGACAAGTATTTGTGGCGACCATTGAGACACAACATGATAACTTGTCTTTATGAAGGCAGACTATATGAGGCCGCCCTACTTTTATAGAATTGTCATGTATCATTGAATCATCACAAAACATGTTCCTTTTTTTTAATCTTTCTTTAAATTTCGCTGTTGAGAAACCAGAATTATCTTTTGATTCTTTTTCTCTGCATATGGTGTCAAAGTCCCATGTTTCTGATATAAATTTCATGAACATTGAAAAAAAATTAATACAATCGTGCCACCAACTGATCATTTTAGTCACATCTTTCCTGCCTTCCCCCGAAGCACTTTTTAATGGCAGCCCTGATTCTTCCATAGCAGCATCAAGGCATAGGTACATAGTCAAAAGTGGAAGACCAAAAAGGTCACATAGCAAGCAGAGAATATTCTAGCAACGCAAGTTTCGATCTTTGCTATTTCAGTGTTATTCCCGCTGAGGCTTGCGTGCCAAGAATACCACTGGCGCTGTTAAGAGACATTCATGATGACTCAATGGAGAATCAGGAGACCTGGGCACTTAAATATGCGCCTATTCCCAGTGATATTCTGTCTCAACTCATTTCCATCCTCATAGAAACATGAAAGTGGGGCAATGACAGATATGAGGCCCAGCATGAACTGCCTGGCAGAACTCTGCCTAGCAACACAGCTTTATCACTCCACCACATATACGAGGCAAGAGCCCACAGACAAAAATAATGACATAAAAAACCAAGCTGGAAATGCCATAGTTTGAGGGAAAACCACAAAAATCATACCACAAAAGAAACTGCTTAAAATAGCTTTATATTCAACTGGTAAGTGAAATAAAAGGTTAATATCTTCTTAACCCACAATGAACCACATACTGTGTCAATATGTTTTGCAATGCAAAATTGTGCATTACCTACGAAAACCCAAGTCTGTAGAAGACAAAACAATTTGTTCAACTAGGTCTTGACTTAAGCTTGGCCTTCGATGTAGAAAAAGGAGACTGAAGTTATGTCAGTGATCAAATTTTGTATGTAAATATATTAGGTTTTCTTTATTCCACTTCATTGACAGATGTGTATGTCCAGAAGGTTGTTTTAGTTTTTTATTTTACTTTGAGGATTCTAGGTTCTAACTGCAGGTATATGAATATATGAAAAGGACAGGACACAGAGCATGAGCTTACAATTTTCTTTCCCCAGAAAGGATACGGGTTTGTGCTGCTACAGTCACAGTGATCTTTCAATTGGTTCCAAAGATAAATATCGGTGAGTGAGCAGACCAGAGCCAGGACAGGCATTTTTCGCTTTGGAAAATAATGAAATGACCTAGTCTAATGCAGCCTGAACCCACATCCTTGACCTGAATCCTAACAAAACGCACTTCAGTAGCAACCAAGGAATGAATGAATATGCAAGCAGTAGTTATTTCAAATCATTCTCACAGCTAGATTTCATTTAAAGCAACTGAATGAGTTTTAAAGAAACTGCTTCTGTACACCCACTAGGCAACAATCTGACAAATACTAACACAACAGGAACAAATTTTTTTATTCTTTTGCAATAAAAAGAAAAAAAATGAAGCAAGTGGAGTTAGGGATGATTAACAGATATCCTTCAAATGCACTGACTTTTCGCAGAAGTTAACAAAGGATTTTAACATAAAATTTACATTTCTTAAATATCATTGAATCGGGAATGTCAAGCTATTTTTTGCAATGGTATATGGTATATATAAGCACTCACATGAAAATCCTTTCAGGTTATTAGACTAGAGCTGTATTTCTCTTATTCATTTCTAATGTTTTCTTAGGAAGTACATTTTACTGATAAATATGAAATTTGATTAACTATGACTTCCATGCCATTTATAATGAGCTGTATCATAACAACTTAATGAAATCGTACAGAATCAGGAAATATATGAATCACTGAAGACAGTCTAATAAAGCCATCTTATTATGGACTCTGGACTCTTAAAACCAGGACAACCTATATGTTATTGAAATGTGCAATCATCAATAGCCCGAGCAAGTAAAAAATTGGCCAAGAAAGTGAAAATTATTTTTTCAAAATAGAAGTTGAAACATAATTTAAAAAAATTAAATCTCATCCAAAATATTTACCTTCACTGGACCCTAAACCTAATAGGTAACTGTTGAGGCCCACACAGAATTACTCTTATATGTTATCAAAGAGAACCTGCTCTTTGTCAAGTCAGAATATAGATGCAAAGAGAAGTACTCTCTGCAATGCACAGTTGAGATCGGGAACAAAGCTGTGAGCAGCTCTCCAGCAAAGGGCCCTGGTTGTGATATTCCCGTCAGTCACTTTATTAATACAGGGGAAGCTTTCTTAATGAACTGCTGAGAACACAAGACAGCCACTACGAGAATACATTCTGTGTTTATCAGACTGTAAAATCTGCAATAAGATCCCAGAATCCTCTTAGATGAATAAAAGTTAAAGGAAATAACCTTCCAGACAAACAAATTCAGTAGCAAAATAGGGAGTAAAACAAATTGTTTCCAAATAAAATTTCTGGAAGACACATTGGTTTGGCAAAAGTCACAAAATTTGCTTCATCATGTACAAATAGTGATAAAGTAACACAAACAATTGAAGATAATTTCCTAAAAGACTTGAAACTCTGTAACTTTAACCATTTTCTTTTGCAATAAACAGAAAAGAAAAATGAAGGTAAGCCTTGGGAAAGGCTGTGATTTTGTTCATGTTATTAACTGCACAATATAAACTTGAATTATATCACAAAGTTTATTTGCTAGTTACTCATTTCTAAGTGTCTCGCACTAATACAAATAAAATCTCGAGTGTTTTATAAAAGCAACAGGATTAGAAAAATTTCTGAGGGTATTTTTTTATATCATATAAGTTTCTTTTTATTTTTATGCCTTTGGGTTGAAGACATGCAAGTTATTAACTGTAATGTGGCCAGTGTAATTACTACCAGCAAATTAAAATAAACATAACGTTCAAGACATTCAAGTTTCCTAAAATGGAGAGCAAATACTGAAAATCCATTATAAATTGGTGATAAGATGGCACAGCATGACCCTTGCTGTATGAACTTCTGTTCTCTATTTCTTCCTGACAGATCATGCTTCTACAGTGAAATAAATTAAAAACAATTTTCAACCGATTGATAGCTTTTTAAACACAGTACACCTTGAAGGAAATCATTTACATAAAGTATTTCAAGAGTTACACTGCTAAGTTAAAAATCAAAGTAATGACCCTAATAAGAGAGTCCCGAATCACTAAATAATTTAAAATAAATGAAAAGAGAATGAAAGGCATTTTTCTCACTGGATGATAGACTCCTGGTTAAATCTGCTGACACTAAAGCAGGCCTTGTACTTCTAACAACATTTCACTTCAACGAAGGTCATCATGAAAAGAATGATTATCAAATAAGCCCAATCAGAAAAGATCTCAAAAATTTTCAGGCCCTCTAGTTCCTTAAGATTTCTAGGCATCCAGACTGACAGTCTTGTAAAACATAAGGGTAATTAAACTGACATGAAAATCACTACCCTCCATAAATCCTAAAAGCAGTTTATCTAACCTTTGATCCTTCCAGAACTCATAGTCGTCCTAGCACCTGTTCCTATCACCATCCAATGACCTTCGTAAAAAGATTAACACCCAACTATCACACCCTGTATAGTTTACCCACATGATCCACATCTCCAGTACCCTTGATGTGCTAATTACGCAGATAATGCTTCTTGCTGGAACTGGTTCACAGCAACTTCAATCTCCTCCCTAGGTGTGAGCTAGAACAGGATGGGTCGTCCAGAAGGAAGCTTTGGGATGTTAAGACAAAATAAAAATTATTTTAAAACTATAAAACATGGGTTATTTAATGCATTAACTTGTTGACTGCATTTAAATTTTAAAGGGTTTAATAAAATTAGGTAGTATTTTGAAGAATCTCAAATCACATACAAATTATCTAAGGGAAACTCTGCAATTATATTTAATATATTATATTGCCAATGAAATATACTGATAAAAAATAAGCTAGTCATATGTGGAAAAACAGCTTTCACAGGCTTTCTTCCAGGCAGAAAGGTACTCAGACCATTTATCAAATGTCCATTTAATTCTGCCTTATTTTGAAGGCCACACACATACCATCTTTGAATACCTGCAGCTGTCTGTGGATCAGGCTTTTTCCCTAGTAAAAACCAGTGGTTATTTTAGCTTTCAGGAAAGCCATGCAGACATTCCCGTGAATTTCCTGTAAGATTCTTAATTGTGTAAATATTCTCTCTCAAAAATCCGGAAGCAACCGTTAAATATTTGTGTGATATTAAAACAAGGAAGGCAAAATCCCAGCCATATAATCGACATATCTTATTAGGAAGTTACACCATTATGAACAATATATTTAAATGTTTAAACAATACCTTAACAACTTTTTTAAGAAAGTGATACAAAAAGAAATATGGGAAGAGAGAGCTTAGATTTTATTGCTTTCCTTTCCTACATGGGATTTGACTTCATCTAGTTCTGTTTTAAATGAAAACAAGTTATTTTAGGAGCCACAGTGTTTTATGTTGGAAAATACCTATGTGAACGGCCAAAAGAAAATCAGGTTATCTACTAGATTTTCATGCAAAAAGCATTGAGAGAAATGGCCAAGTCTCACTTCTAAGATATATTACCACTACCCTCTTTTTCTCCAAAAAACATTCTTTTAATCTTTAAAATAACAAGGTAATCTCAAATTCTAAGAAGGGGCACCTAACTGGCTGGTCAGACTAAAGTGGCGTGTTAGCTACACTCATTGTGGTACCATTGGAGCCTCAGTTTCTATCATTCTGACATCCGCTCCAGGGTCTCGGTCTTCTCTCTTGGAGCTCAGTCATGCTCTGTGATGTTCTGTTCCCACATGAGGATGCAAGAGAATTTCTATGTAAAAATACATTAGGGGAGGGTGGTGTCAGGCACTACTGATTGAGAAGGCATTCCGTGATTATCCCTATTTTCAGTTAAAATGCGCACTTACGGTTTCGGATTTAACACCCCTGCCTTTGCAGTCAGACAGTCATTTAGCTGGAGTCAATCAAGCATGTGATTAGAAATAATAACTCACAAGCAATGAATTCAAAAAAGATTAGATCTTTGCCGAAATGCACAAGTACAGCATCCCATTATGCATCCTTTCCTCTCTGGCTTCTAGAGAGCTAGACCAAAAAAAGACCACACACAAAAAAAACAAAAACAAAATCCTCTTGCACTGTAAAAATTGGCTTCTCTTAAAATCTGATAACTCTTCTATTCCATGACCAGAAACCTTAGCCAGTTAGACATACACAGCACAAAGCAGGGTGTCTCTTCCATCTTTTCTTCCCCAGAGGCGTGTCCAAAGTTATGTTATACACTGACTGGGTCTGAAACTAGACACACCCTGGATTATTTACATAGAAAAAAGAGCATGGTTAAAGCCCGAAGATGCTCAATATCCAAAACACAACATACTAAGTTTCTGTTTATAAATTTATAAATTACTCTTCACATTATACATCACATTGAACATCAGGATCTAGTATTTTAAGTAAGGGGTTAGGGAAGTAATTAGAGGAGCTATGTTTGGGTTTAATAAGCATTATATTGAAAGCAGGAACCCAATTTCAATCCAACCTTTCCATGTAGCACCTTTGATCAAGTCAAAAGGACTTCATTTCACAAGGAAGTTTGGAGAATTAAAGTGAATCATAAAATTCTCTATTTTGTGGTACTTTATCTTTGATCAGAGCACACATTAGTCAACAGTGCTAATCCTGGGTAGAATGCTTCCAAAGGGAAAAAGATTAACCGAAATGATGACAATTTTGTCTTAAAATATAATCTAGAGGAGATGGGTTGATTTGCCTTCCTAGCCATGCTTGTTAGGCGGCCACATCACTGACCAATGTCGACACTAACATAATTCATACAAATGAGGAGAGTGGAGAGCAGCCTGGGATTTGACAGATTTCTGCAGATATTTCCCAAGGCTGAATAACCCACATGTGGGTAACTGGGAGCTAATGCAGTGTAAAAGATATATAAGAACTAAAGCTCACAAACACTCTTCAAAAAAATAAAAATAAAAATAAGTTAAATGCTCCAGAGGTTATATATTAAAAAAAAAAAATGTGTGGGAGCAGGAGAGCCTCCTTTCAGTTGCTAATAGACAGTATCTTGCCAACTAATGAATATTTGAACATGCTATGCAGTTAGTTGCACCAATAAAGGCTTCTTTACATATATACCACTAAGAAAACTTTTAGAAGCCCATTCTTTTTATTCAATAAACAAAATTTGGATTTTAAAAAAATCCAAGTATTAACTTGGATGAGTTTGGGTACTTGTGACTACATTTAAGAGTAGTCAGACCTAACATTTTCATTCTCTTCCAGGAGCCAATTAGAAGATCAATTTCCATCCCTTTACCTCATCTTAACATCCCAGGTCAGAGGGCACATCACGGTCTTGTGGAGGAAACTCTGACCCACCATCAACATACTTTTATGGAAGGTTCACCCAAAGCCACATTTTGCATACTGCATCTCTCCAGCTTTGACCTAAGGAAAACTACCCTGACTCAGCAGATACCACCCCCTGCTAGCCTACCTTAGCACTACGTTTCAATCCACAAAAAAAGTGACCACTCCTCCCTCTCCATCTCATCCACACACACCAGTCCCCATGTGTAGGAGAAAATGGAACTGGAACACATTCCCTGTGCCTTCAAACATTAAGGTTCCAATTCTAGGAACATTCATTCAGTACCAACCAGATGCTAGCCACTGTCACCAGAAACCAGGAGAGACATTAAAGTGAATACAATGGTTTTCTGCTCTGGTAAGTGTCCCTCCTAATCAGAGAAGCACTTTACGTGTCACCTCCGGCACCAGCATGGCCACTGCTCACAACCTGCCCGGCTGATCCGTGCGGCTTTAGACCTTACAGTGCCAAGGCGCAGAGGAAGTGAAATGGCAAGAAAAAGAACTCTTCTGAGAAGCAAGCTTGTCCCAACAAGTTTGAAGGTGTTCAAAAGTCAAGAAAAAGAGTTGAAAACCACTACTATATTAAGTACCATTCTTCTCTTCTACCTTCCACGGTAGGACTGTGAGATGTGTGATGAAGTACTCTGCTGGGGCCACAGTGAAATTCAAACAGACGCCAAAGCAAAACAGCTTAATTTTGTGCCACATAGAAAGGCATCCACTTAAAATAAGTGAACACATTAAATATTTAGACTGAAAGTCATACATTTCAAGAAGTAAAAAAAAAATCTATCCTCCAGCACACTACCTACAAGCCTTCATTCACTCATTAGACAGAGATTTGCTGAGCTCCTACTGTATGCCATGCGCATTCCAGGGACACAGTATCTTTATGTATAATATATATATAATATATACAACCCAAAGATTTCATATTTAGATCTGCCAGCAATTCTCCTCTGCTCTTTTGAACAAGTAAGACCACAGAAGAAAAATTTGAAGCTTTCCAATGCTAATTCAAATAAAGTCTTGATGTATTTCAGTTACTTTATATTGGTAAGAAAATGTGTGAGCATGAAATTCATTTTAAACAAAATTCATTATATGAACTTGCGACATTCTCATGCACTGTTTTATTCCCCCTCTATTTCCTAACACTAATTGACAGCCTATGAAAACAGTGATTCAGCTTCCGCATGTCATATGATTCCCAGGGACTGCAGCTATATTCCTCAGGCCAGTAGACTGACAAGTCAAAAGATAAGAAGTACCTCTCAGCTTGAATCAACTGAAATGTGTCAGAAAATACATTTGGCATAATCTTCAGAAATGTCAGGTTTGGTGATGACAGGATAGGCACAGTTTTCCTGACAGTTTTAGCACACCAAAGTTTCAGAGTCCAAGTTAGAATGAGGAGGGGTAAAGCCACTTTTGTCTGCTATTTTGGAAAAAACTACTACACGCAACAAGAAAGGTGTGACATGCCACTTGAGTGTCCGACAAAAATGTTATAAAATGCCTGACTGTCTAATTAACGAAACATACAACTTGGAAAACGTCCACTAATATGAAAAGGATTCGGGTCTCTTTTAGTGTTTCTGCTTATGAAAACCATCCTACACGTTCCTCAAGGATGTGCCCAGCTTCATTTTCTTCATATTCCCAACGTGCCTTGCACCAGTTGGGCATCTTAATAAATGTATGTCAAATGAGTGAATGAACCGACAGCATCGAGTGAAAATGTTAAGAAACCGAGTCAGCTGAATGTATTACATGACATGCCTCTACTGGACCTTGCATGCCATGTTGCCTTGCTGCTCCTTTGCCTTGAGAAAGAATAATTTTAAAAAAAAGCAAATTAACACACAAATAGGCAGATTCTAATCTTCCTCAGGCTTCTTTATAATTTCTACAGGAGCTGGACTTTCCTCTTTCATCAACACCCACCCCCTACCATATGCACACTCACATAATCATATTGAAGATATGATTAAAAGAAGAAACAGCTTAGTCTGTTCTGTTCTCCAAAAGACACTACACAGAGCCAAGACCTATGTCTCTACCTCTGGCTACAAAACTCTAACTCCTCCAATTTCCCATCTGTAAACAGACATCCAAAAGAGATCCGCCCAGGGCGCTGAGTGGCTGTAGATCTGTGCAGGAGCAGAGTGCTCTGATATCACGAACCCCGGGGAGCTTCTCAGCCAGGAGAGGCAGTGCCTCATTCAGTGACATGCCCTCCAAGTAATCTAACTCCAGTGCTGTCAACCTGCATCTGATTTTCATTTATAAATGAAGTTGCACAAATCTGCAACAATAAAGAATATCGACAAAATCCTTAACACTTGGCATCTCTCGTTTTCTAAAAAACAAAAACAAGATCCCCATTTGGGTAACTCCTAATTGTGTTGGCCACATTTCATTTACTTTCACCACCAATTCAGCAACAATCTGTCAATATTTGTGCCATAAATTACCAAATACTCTAAATTACTTATTTAAAACTGATCATGCCTTTACCTGTCAACTAAAAGAGATGCTTAAAAAATACATTTTTCTGACTTAATATGGGTTTCATATTTTCACCATGACTTCACAATCTTTTTCCTTTTCAAAGGCACAAAGTCAAATCAAATGTATTTTTTCACAATATTGGGCAAATGTAACATAGTATGATGTCAGGCATCTCTGCAAAAAGCTCTTATTTCACCATATTCCAAGAGTTAGTAAATTGCAGGAGATGTATTCTTCAGCAAACATTTACTAAGCATGAAATATGTGCTTACTACAGTAATGCTTGATTAAGGAAACAGAATGGGGAAAACAAGACTTGGAAAGTCCCTACTACTAACTTACAGGCAAAAAAAAAAAGAGAGAGAGAGAGAAAGGCAACTAATTGTAATATAAAATAATTAGAATAATAGAGTTTTGTGTGTAAAACTTTAGGTGCATGAAAGCAGAAATGATTAATGAGACTGAGCACTGAAGAATGAACAGGAACCAATAAGGCGGAGAAGAGGGCTAAGAACATTCCAGATTTGGATCGCCATGGGTGAGGGGGGTGAGAAAGCATGGAACTTTAAGGGAAGGGAAAGTAATCTGGTGTGTCTAGAAAATAGTGAGTGGGAGAGAGATGGTAAACAATAAGACGAGAAGGTGGGGCTAGAAGGTAGAGTCATCCTCTGGCAAATGTGGAGCAATCAAAGGTTTCTAAGCTAAAGAAAGATATGATCCCTCACGCGCACTGCAGCATTAGTTACGTCAGCGAAGATACGGAAACAGCCTAAGTGTCCACTGGTGGGTGAATGGATAAAGAAAATGTGGTATGTATACATACATATACATAATCAGACATTATTCAGCCATATAAAAGAAAGAAATCCTGCCCTTTGCAACAACATGGATGGACATTGAGGTTACTGTGTTAAGTGAAATAAGTCATATGGAGAAAAATGATCTCACTTATATATGGAACCTTAAAAAATAAAAACAAGCTCACAGACACTTGGCAGTTGCCAGAGGCAGGGGTAGGGATGGGTAAAATGTGTAAAAGGGATCAAAAGGTACCAACTTATTCACTATTAAGGTGAGTAAGCCCTGGGGATGGAATGTAGAGCATGGTGACTATAGTTAACAATAATAAATTGTATATGTGAACATTGCTAAGAGAATAAATCTTAAAGGTTCTCATCACAAGAAAATTTTTTTGAAAATTTCTACTATGTATAGTGATAGATGTTGACTAGACTTATTATGCTTATTCTGCAATAAATGTCAAATCATTATGTTGTACACCTGAAATGAATAAAATGTCATATGTCAACTATACCTCAATAAAGAAAGTGTACACACATACAACAAAAACAAAAAACAACAAAAACAAAAACAAAGATGTGATCAGATTCATGTTTTTAAAAGGTAACCAGATAGCTTAGCTAGTAAGACCTGGCAGAAGATAACTTTAGCAGAAAAATCTAGCAAAAGTGGACCAGGGGCAGGAGAAAGGACAGAGACATTAACGAGCTTCCGTGAGGTTCCAGGGTTGGGAGATGAGGTTTTATGCTGAGCAGCTTCCCGTTCCAGCCCTTGTACCGCAGACTAGAGGAGGGTACTGATCACACCAGGGACAGGTGCCTGATTCAAGGTTAAAAGAAACTTAGGACCAAAACTCCCTGTTAGGCTTCTCAACTGAAAGAACCCGACTACAACAATGTGGTGGCCTGGTTAAGGTCAAGTCAACAAAATTCAGTAACAGACTCTGTGTGGGAGGCCAAGGCACGCAAAGGTTTAGAGAATGTGTTTCACAGCTGGTGAGACCAAACATATCTGGCTGTACCCTCAGCTGCCTGCCAATGAGTTTTTTTCCCACTCTGTCTTAGCTGACAAGTAGGAATAATGCCTAAATCACTGGTTTGTTATGAGGATTGAACTAAAAACACTGTAACTATCATAATTAAATGGGGGATAAGCAAAGAAGGACAGGAGGATGTCACTGGTACTATTTTGGTAGACTTGAGTTGATATTAATATGAAAGAAAATACAAGTTTGATTTTAGATGAGCCATTTTTAAAGTGAAGGGAGTTTGATGTTGGAGACAGAGGCATTTAGACATGAGATAATACACTCCTCCTGTACGTGGCTTTCTTTTGATTCGATATTCAGTCTCTAGAACTCCTAAGGAATCCTTGAATCTCCTGATTTTTAACTGAATGTATGGCTACTTGGGAAAAAAAAATCTTGCTTTATAGCCCAGCCCCCCTTGCAGATAGGTGATTGTAATGACCAACGTGACAGGAAAAGATGAGAAAGATGAGGAGGAGAATACCCTCCTCAGAATAACCAGTAGTTAACCTTACTACCTGAGTCATAGCATTTGCTTAACAATGGGCCTAACTGAAAGTCACTTTTCCTTAATCATTATGTAGAGCTACTTCATTTGTTCATTTGTTTTCCTTCTCTCCAATTTAGATCCAGAAAAGTACCAGTTCAGATTAAATTCCAAAATGTAAACAGAAGCATCAAATGCTCACCTACTTTCAGCTTCCTGGTTTAGAAGTTTAAATAAATCACATGCAAAGCACAGAAAAACTCGTCTCTTTCTCTCCTAACGTTTAATGATAATTTATAGCTCTAGAACATTTGTAAATTTAATAGCCCATCAATGTGTCTGAGAGCACACCAGTTCTAAGGGCTCCTTAAGTGACACTAAACATAACTTTCCCTGAAGTACTGTACGGCAGGAACGGGTGGGCAGGCTGGTGAACAGCCACCACTGCAATAATTTATTATTTGCAATTTTGCCTTATTACTTGCAAAAACATTTGTTAAAAGCGGGGCAGTCACTTACAAAAAAAGTACTTCACTAGTTTGTCAATGCTATAAATTACAAGGGAAGAGAAACCCTTTATGATCCTAAGGATTTGCTAATTCTTACTGCAGCCGCCCAAAAATGACAAGGAATAAGTTCTGATAAAGTCTTAAAGGATTTAAATTTCTTTTTCTTTGAACAGAGTTGTACTGTTTCCAACTCACCTCTTCTCCATATTCCAAAGAACATCAATAAAAGGCAACCAAAATATGTACATTCCCTCCCCCTAATATTCAAGGAGGAGTGTCTCCCACTTTATCCAACTCATATCCCTAAAATGGAATTTCTTTTGTTCTAGAAATCTCTAAAGAGACAGGCCTGAAACAGGCCTAATGTAAATGGATTTTACAAATAACACAAACAACTCCCCTAATTCTGTCAAGGCATCCAAACTACGTTAATATGCAAAATTAGGACAATAATCAATGCTATGATTAAAGGGAATGTTAACTTGAAGCTGACAGTGACCACAGACTATTATGTCAAGTCAGGAGTCAAAGTTCAGCATTCCATTTAGGTAAGAGACACCTTTCACATGTTTTCCTTAAAACCCAACCAGATAATTAGGAACATCATGCAACTTCCATGGTTTTCTTATATTCACTATATACCATATGACTGCAGACTTAATAAAATTCAAAAGTTTTAACTATCAATGCATTAAACGTAATACAATAGTTGTGCTGACAGCATGATTTTTAGCACTAGAAAGTAGATCACTTGGTTTAAGCTTAGCTTAAAAAAACTTTTTTTTTCTCTTTCTCTCTCCTTCTATATATGTGGTCCCGAAATCCCAGCACAGGTGTCTGGGTTTTTTTTTTTTTTTTTTTTTTGCCAAATCCCATATTTTCACTTTTACCACTCTGTTGACTTAAAAATATTCTCTCCATAAACTTCAACAGCCTGGTAGTGAATTTCTGCCATATAAATAGTGTTCTTGTGTGAAAGCCAAGCCATGGGATTAACTTCATCTAAAAGAGAAGTCATTTTGAAAATGACCCTGAGGTAGAGCAGTGACATCATGATTAATTTTTCCTGCTTAAGATTAAAAATGCCAAGATACAAATAGTATAGTAAGAACAGGAGGGACCCCATCTTAAGGCTGATTCCATTTTTAAAACCAGGGAGTTAGGAGGTAAGATTCCTAACACTTTATGGTACTCAGCCAACGACCAACCGTATCCCGAGGCAGGGCGAGCAGTCCTGAATGGCATGTCCCCACTGCTTGAGGGTGACCATATCTTGGAGGAGAACAGGATCAAGACATTCCTTGGGTTAAGTTTATCTTACAGAGCATCTAGAGGACTGACTGTGGGTGGTGGCATATGTCTCACCAGAGACGCACACCATGAGACCGCATGTCAAGCCCTAACGCTCTCCCAACCTTTGCCCTATTCTTGAAATCCTTAAAAGACACAAATCGTAAACTTTAAGCGCACCTCCTCTCTTGAGGCTGCCTGCACGCCCCTTTCTCCAAGTGTGTACTTTGCCTTAAATAAAGACTTCTCGCTGCTCAACTTACTGCATTTTGTCTCTGCCTTCTTCCAAACTTCTTGGGAGGTTAATAAGAGACCCTTTTTTCTCCATGGGTAAGCGTCTTGGTTACTTCATTGTTTGATTCAATTTTCTAGACTTATGCACTAGTTTTCACTTTCTCTGTCCTACTTCAGACAAGCAGGGAAGGACCACTAAGACGTCTGATTTGGGCCTGCAAGTTCCCCTCGCCTGGGTGACCAGCACAAGACTACAGCTGTGCTCTTTAGTAACCTGCCTGAAAATCTCCTTTCTTTGCCTTTGGGAAGTTTTCAGAATATAACCTCACCCCATCCAGTGCTCTGTGGCTTTCCCAAATCCTGGGGTGGTAGGGGCTTAGTTCCCACACCGTGCAGATTCAAGCAGACACTAGATGCCAGGTGACTCTGGCTTCAGGAGTTGGCAAGGGATTTGCTCTATGCCAGGCAGGAGCTCAGTGAGTTTCCCTTTCCTCCCTGTTCTTCCCTGCTCTCTACCGCCTGCACAGCTACCATTCATGGCTACTCTGGCTTTAATGAATTCCTTCCTTACCTACACTTGTCTGACCTGTTCAAGAATTCTTTTTCGATCACTGAGTTAAGAACCCTCCCCCGGCCAAGTTGAGGTTTCACCTGGTGAGCAGGGCGAGACCTCCCCACAGACACAGCTGCCTGACAACAAGCTCAACAAAGTCACAGATGACCTCACTAGCTAATTCACTTTAGAGTGTTCTTATATGTATGTAAAAACATACATAATAGTCCCAGCAAAATTAGTAGCTGCTGGATGTGAGGTGTTAGTTGTTTGTCTTTAAAACTTCCTTTCTGAACATTATTAAAGGGAAAACTGACAGTTTTAACAAAGACTCTATTTTATACATAAACATTCATTTGCCAACCACTTAATATAGTCCCAGCCAAACCATTTAAAAGTAATTCCAGTGATTTTTCTTGGGTTAATTTTAATGTTTCCATAAACTTTCTGTGCTTTTATCTAGAATCCACAAGGCTGGCCTTAATACAACCCAAAATGTGAAATCTAAATATGACTGCAAGACTTAACAAAGAAGAAAAACTCTCGCCAAAGTGACTCCTGAATTTATGCTGCAGCAACTAATTTTAAAAATTCTACTCTGAGCTAAAAAAAAAAAGGAGCTCTTCCCCTGACCCACCCCCTATAACTAGTCATTTGACTCAATCTAGTGAATTTAGTTTGCTGTTTTGACTTCAGGTGGCATAGCTGGCATATGCTCTAATTTGACAGGTGAAGTGTTTTGAGATTGTCTCATGTGCATTTCTGTATTTAGCAACCACCAGTAAGTCAGCATGACTAAGTTGACAATTAGTCAATTTCTCCCCACATATATGTATAAAGCAGAACCAAGACAAGTGAGAAAAAAAAATCACCATCAAGCAGCATGCCTTCTAGGTTCTTTTCCTCTCACTAATAATACCAGTTTATATAAATACATAACATGATAATTTTTTTATTATTTTGCTATTCATAACATGATAATTTGAAGCACTTTCTTCACATCTAAAATTATAGTTCTAATTCTTTATTAATTGATGTTAAGTAAGAATTACCAGATTTTTACAAAGCTAATATTCCATAATAGCAAGCACAGGTTGAACAGTCATCTAAAATTAGCTTATTCACTGTAAAATAAAGATTGAATGTTAAGGTATAAAATTATTCCAAATCCCCAAACACACCAGAACCAATTGTGGAATTAAATGTGACACTTTCCATAATTCAAACTACAGTACTTGATTTTTGTCTTTCTCCTCAGCTACCCCTAAATTAAATTACTTACTGATTATAACTCAGAAATCCCTGTCTTGTTACCATGATTTTCAAATTTTAATGAAATGTACAATTCAGTTGTACATACTTAAGTTGGTTTTCTTAAATTACAATATAGGAGATTAAGTATAGGCTCAATGACTATCTCAATACTATCGCTTACACAATGAAAGCCAATTTCTTTGCTAGCTTAAAAGCAATTGATAAATTCATGCATCACAAACCTGTTTTCAGTCTACCATGACAGATGATCACTCATTATTGAAGTGAGATCTTATGAATTGATTAGCAGTGTTATTTAAGCATGGGCTGCACAGAGGTCCAGTCCTCTGGAATGAAATATAAGTCCTAGTTCAATTAAAATGTGTACTGTCTACAAATAATGGTTAATAGCTATAGTAAGAGTAGAATCACCAAATTAAAATTCACAAGTCATTATCCTAGAAAACTCAAGAGTATATTTTCTATAAATTTGCTAATGAGACATCCATACTATGGACAGCAGCTTCATTGGACCAAAAGCCCATACTTCATTGGGTGCTCTGCCCTAATAAAACATCTCTCTGGTATTATACACATAATAAAGAGCCTCAAAGAACATATTTATTAATCTCAGACTCTTAGCTTTACTTTCATTGTCCAGGAATTTGGATTTGGTTTTGATTTTTTAATTTAAGAGGAAAATATTTCTTACAGAAAAAGCATTTCCTTAACAATCATGGTTGGAGCAGCTCTGGGCACTGTTTTTTACTAAGAACAGAAAGGATTTGTTAACCCACCACCCCACCTCCAGAACATTCCTCCTGCCTCCCCATCCAAAGCTGCAGCACTAACTGTCAAGCCACCCTTATTTATAAACAGCACTGAGATGCCTCTCGGCGTGGCTAATACTAGACTTTGTACATCATCATCAAATATGCTGTGATGATCCCTGTTACTTACTGACTGTTGCTTTTTCTACTAAAGAAGAGATGTGTACTCGCTTTTCAGTCTTCTTCTTGTGATATTTATTATATTTAAGTGATTTATGTCTATCTTTTATTTTTTCTATTTGTTAACTTTGGTGGAATTAATATAAAAATATTACTAAAGAAGAAATTCAGAGTACCTGATGAATTGATTTGAGCTCTCATCTCTCTTCCTCCCAACAAATGGGCATGAAGTATTCATTTTCTCTACACAGATATAATAATAAATGTTATTAGCCACTTTACCATCTGAGGAATTGTCACTGAGGGAGCATTTAGCATGCAAATGCCTTGAACGGAGCTACCTTCTTCCTCAACAGAATTCAAGCCAAGGCCTCGTTACATAGTGCCTGGTCATTTACGACACACACCAGAAATAAACTGAGCATGCTGCTTAAGCTGAGACTACATTAGCAGGAACAGAGCACTAAGCCTTGTTTCTGTGTCATAAGGCTCCAATTCTCAGCTGTAAATACATTTATATATATTTAAGTGTAATGCTTCATTTATTGTATTGTGTATTTTATATTTTGATGAATTTCAAATTCAATTACTACAATGATGTTTACACAGGCTGCAAACATTTGTTTTTTACTAGAGAAAAACTTCTATTCATTAGCACTGCTCACTGTTAGTTTATGAAATACATTTATTTTCATCATCAGAGCTACACAATATCTAGTTTCAAAATATGTATCATTACCCAGTGAGAATAAATTACAATAAAGCATCAAGATTAACTAGTAATCTATCACTCAAATATTAAGCATTAAAGCATATTAATTTCTTACAACGTGCCATGCACAATACTAAGCACTTCACCTATATTAGCTCAAGGTCATCTGTAAAATAACACTGTGTAGGTACTGTTACCATCCCTATTTTTCAGCAAGGAAAAAAATGATGCTCCAAGAAGTTAAAGAACTTGCCTACAACTACATAGCTGTTACGTGGAAGAAAATTAGTTCTAGAGCTAATGCTCTAAATTCTAAAAAAAGCCAGAATCTATGTCATGATGCCTCTTAAGTCTTACGTGAATCAAATGCTGCATATACCTGCACCAAGAGAATCTTAGTTTTAAAAAATAAATAGGTTTATTAAGTTGTGCACATTATAGCACTTTAGACATAGTCTCCACACTGTATTAGCATATAAAATGAAACTCAAAACTCAAAGTAACTATACTACTTTGCATAAATTGAGTGCCCCTTGCTCCACTTTCCCAAATCCATTCACTGTGAAAATTTGTCTCTAGGTATACAGAATATTGAAAGTATTTCTTTTTGTTTCCTACTTAGACTACAAGCTATTCATGACTTGAAAAAGCAGCTAATCTATACATTAGTGAAAATGCCACACCATACCATACCCAGAGAGCCTTTGATAAATGCTAAATATCACACTGACAGTAAGTAATGGCAACTGGAAACAAAATTACAATGTGACTCAAAGATGAAATATGAAGCCAAAGTAAAATGGATGTGCGTCCTATTCAATCTGTCCCTTGGTCTTCTGAGGGCTATGAAAAGAGAAGCCCTTATGTAGACAAAGGAAGGTAGTATTTTGAAGTATGGGAAAGATAATGACATAACTCCTGATTAATATTACAAATCTGAAAAAACAAACCATGTAAGACGTGAGGAAGGAAGGACAGACAAGCCAACTCATATGTTTTGTTTTCTGCATATACAGAAAAAAAACATGGAAAAAAGCTAGCATATTGTCTGAAAATGTAGGTTTTAGGTATCCTAAATGATTTTCTTAAAGTCTTATTAATTTGCCTCTAGGGAAAGGAACAGTGGTAGGAAGGAAACATTTCATTCTGTAACTTTGAACTGCTTTTGTACTGTTTGAAAATTACATGGGCATGTACTACCTATCATTTTAATAAAAATAAAATTTAAGTGTTACTCTATGCTCAGTCAAAATTGTGATATTTAGCAAATTATACTTAGTTACTTTTTCTAAATAATTAATAAATGATTAGTAAATAATGCTGAATGTTCTGCATCTAAATAGGCCATGGAGAAAAATTAAAAACTATATTTTAAAATATATATAAGCTCTCTACTTTCTATATATATATATGTACATACATATTTATACACACATGTGCATATTTGTGTGTCTTTTTTTTAACTGTGGTAAAACTAGTAGACATGTACTTAGCTAACATAGTTTTCCTGGAAACCAAAAAAGCTACTTTTTATATGGAAACACTGAGATATGAAATAAGTAAATGCTATCAAACGTTCATTTTATACCTACTTTTGTTATACAAATGTAGTGTGCTTTGGAGAAGCAGAGAGGTATATTTTCCTAGTAAAAAACAGAAGGCAAATATTTATTTACATCCTTTTACATTATCTCTACAGCACAAAATACCATAACCATCTTCAATTAAAAAGAAATTGACACAAAGTATTAATTTTCCCCTAGGAAAAAAAGGAAAGAAAAAAACAAAGCCGTAAGAAGAGCTCTTCAAGGCTTTCCTTGGGATCAGACTTCACAAAGTAATACGTGTATTTGTTGGATATTTTGCATTTATTTCTTAGGTATCACTCTGATTTTCTTCATGAGTCCATAATGGGATGGGTGCCAGTTTCTAAAGAAGCATGGACCCGGCCAGCTGAGCGGAGTCCCTGCCCTTACTCCTCCCCGGAGGCCGGTTAGAGGAGCTGGCCCGCCGCCGGCGCCCAGCCGCCAGCCATCCAGCCACCCAGCAATCAGCCACCCGACCTCCAGCCACCAGCCGCCAGCCACCAGACACGCAGCATGTGGCTGAGTAAAGGCAGAACCACACCAGGCAGGGCGCTGGGGGCACGGTACTGAGCAGACCCAACTGCTTCTCCGATTATGCTCGCCTCTCCTTCTCTGCTCCCATCTTTCTCCTGCTCTTCCTGCATTACCCCCTTCCTCCCTTCCTCTTCTCTTCTTCTCACTTGTTCTCTCTACTCCCTTCTCTGGTTTTATTTTTTCTCCTCTAACATTTTTCTAGTTGTAAACTGCACCTTTCTACAAAAGCCTTGGCATGTCTCCAACAATACACAAAACTATAATACTTGGAGAAAGTGCCAGCAGGAGAACACGTAGGTAGGATAGATGAGCAAGACTGGAAAATACCGGATCTCTCATCTCTCTCTTCACCATCTGCGGCCACCCATCCTGTCATCTATCTCTCTTCTCTTCCTGTCTACATCCTTGTCCTTCTTCTCCAGCACCCCTTCCCCTCTTCTTGTCCCTCTCCTCATCTTTATTACTCTGGTTGAAGAATAGACTTTGATAATTAACCGAGTGCTCCACAACTGTCCCTTCTGAATATACATAAAAGCTCAGCAAGTTTTATCCAGAGAACGGTTCCTTCTCCCATCATAACCCTCTCCTTAGCAAGCCTAGAGCAGAAAATTCAGAGGCTGTGTCTCAAATAAACACTCTCATAGGAGAGAAATAATACCGTATGTATCAAACTTTTTAATCCCTACAGGAGATCTCCAATATGGTTGTTGAAGATATTCTTTGACAGTATTTTCCTAATCTATTCATGTACCCAAAAAATACCTTGTTTAAATTAAGTTTAAAAATTGTCCTTTCAAAATAATTTGGCCAAGATTACATTTTCAAATTCACCTCAAAGTTCAATATGTTTCCTTATACACATTCAATCTGCACTAAACTCATTTTCATTACAAGTACACTTTTATGTACAGTGCAGAATATTTTCCATTTCTCGCTTTCCAAAAAATGCACATGGCGGTATAACAAGAAGGAAAAGTCCTTTAGTAGTCTAAATTGAGTTCATTTATTACGCACACCTTGCTTTTTCAAAATCTCTTCCTGCTTTCATTATTTGGGAGTCATTTGCTAATCTTAATAACCAATCAGGCCAAGACTCAAGGTCTTTTTCTGAAGTGAACTCCTTCAAAAGCATTACAAATGTGTTTTTCATGACAAATTCTATGTAAACTAACCATCCAAGAGCCAGGACCAGATGAGCAATTAGCCTGAAAAACCCTGATGTGCTGCTTCTTTCTACCTTTCCTGTCCTTTTCTGCATGGAAAGAGAAAGAAAGGAAAAATTTCTTGAGCACATGCCAAATGAACCCCAAACTTGTGTGACGCCCTTGGCAGTGGGCGGCAGCCCTGGCTGGCTTGGCTCAGCCAGCCGGCAGAGCCCCCGCGGCCTTACTGCCCTGCTGTGGCACATTACTTCCGCTTTTCTAACTTTTCCACTTCTGAGCACCATCAATTATGCACTAGAATAACAGAGGCCTGGCAAGGCAGCGTAACATAAAGGCCAATTATGACTATGAATAATTTAAACACCTGCATGCCATGTTCCTTTTACCACAGATAGGAGGCTAGGGGCGTGTGATGCATGATGAAGATTCAAAGGCACCAAATGCCCTTTGGAAGAAAGCAGACAGGACACTCACCAGTGAAACTCCCTGTTCTCTGTCCACTGATAGGAAAAGGGCAAAATAAAGCAACTGCCCACAAAAGTATCCACACTTGCAGAAGCTGATTAAGGATAGCAAAGGTCACAGATCTTAACAACTGGTGTGTATGTTTGGCCCCAGACACAGCCCAAGAAGTGCAGGGAACATATTTTAAAGGGCTTTGACATCTTCTTCCTTCTGGAAAAAGGTAAACTATTGTGTACAGAAAGATTTTAAGAGAAAAGACACACTGTTTCCATGTAGTTATTCAAACTTTAAAGAAATTCAAACTTGGAAAGCGCTCTACCACAGAGTCTACACATTTATTTGAAGATAAACTATAACTGAGTGTTGGCAGGGAATTACCACATGTAGAGATTGCTGGTTGAACCCCCTTTTTTAAACTACCCTTACCCTCTCTCAACTGAGACTCAGAAACTCATCAGGCTTTCTGCATTAGAACTATATTTTTTTAAATTGTGACTTGAAAATGCACCGCTGAGAAGAAAAGTTTATGTGTTCAAAAACTGCAGAGAAAACAAGTATCCTCTCTGTAATGCCCTGAGTCCAAAACTCAACAACACTGACAGTATCTGAATGCCAAGAGGATGATGTTTCTTATCTACACAGGCAAACTCAATTTTAAAATGGGTTTTTTATGCCCAAACTAAAAAATAAAATAAAAATGAAAAAATTCCAATAACTGCCTCAAGTCTATTGATCTCCTTTATGCACATTAATTCCCAAGATATAAGGCAACATTTCCAATGCTTAAAAAAGGCAGAATAACCCCAATAGTAGTCCGTGCAAGAGTGAAAGGAGAAAGAACTAGGTATCAGTAGGGACGTTGATAAATAAAAAGCTGACCTTAAAATAAATGAAATTCAGAAGAATGGCACTTAATTCATGTCAAATGATATTCAACTTCAATTTTGGAATGAGGTTCCCATTATCTAGAAATATTCCAAAATTAATCCTTAGTCTACATGAGAGCTAATATTATATTTCTAAATGCAAATTGATGAAAACTCTTGGGGGAAAAACCATTTTGAACTGTGGTTTCCAGAAGGCTTCAGGTTTAGTCATGTCAAATTAAAGGGGAGCAAAGCTTCTTAAAATAACATTCTTCTTAAATCACATCCATATGATTTAGCAAACTGATATAGCCAAAGTCAATAAATCATCATGCAGAGTTTTTACTTTAATGTTTGACTACTTTTATTTTATTTTTTGCTTCAAGCCAACTTCTTATAATTTTTAGCCCAAAGTTGGGTATATATTCTTGTCTAGGCAAAACAAGCTACTTCTCGTGTAGTGGGCTCCCGCTTTTCAACGTCAACCCACCACCAATGAAAGAAATTGCCCCCAACAGCTTAGGAGGGCACAGAGCTAGCTGGCACTGTGGTTATGCCAACATGCAACCCATTACTGCCTTTCCATTGGCAGTATTTGAATTTGTAGATTTTTCACCACTCTTCAGAACATAAGTGCTTCTTTTTTCTTAACCCCAGGGATTTCATTTTGTGCTGACACATACCCAAGAAGCAATCTCCATGAAATATCCTTTTAAGGCAAGCATTCTGTGCACTTCTTAATGATGGGTGTTTAAGAGAAATGGTAATTATGATAGATTTTGAGCCTTAGGTAACAGACAGCCTCACAGTGAGAGGGTTCACTACATTTAAGACCAAACTCCTCATTAACAAATGTAGATGTATGAATTCAGTTCTGTGCAGACACACTGACAGGGAAGTCCAGGTTAGTAAAAGCATTCATCCTTAAAATGGATGGCCTCACGAGTGAGCCGACACTTTACCAGGTCATGTAGTTTTCCAGACTGTGAGCGAAATGAAACTTCTCAGGGACAATTAAACCTAAGGAGCGTTGGTAGGAAATACTATTAAAAGCACCAATGCTTCAAATATCATATTCCTTATTCTTATCCTTTTCATGACTTTAAAACTTTTTGCTTAAATGTGTCAGTTAAGCTACCACATTAGATACTCTGCATGCTCAACTCTGATTTTTAAATTATAGTTTCAGACAAAAGCAACCTACATGGTTTTAACTAATGCTAGTAATAAAACTATCATGAAAAGATGCTGTGTGTACATATATGTGTGTGTGTGTTTTGTGTATATATTTGTGACCCATATGACTCTCTCAAAACACATTCCAGATAAAAACATTACTATCAAATGAGAAAAAAATAAATCCATGAACCAAGAAGCCATGACCTCAATCCCTCTCTCACCTACATGCATGCAAAAGTTTTCCTATCCAACTTGCCTGCACAGAATTCACCATTTCATAGAGCCCAAAGCACAAGGCATGTTCAAGTTCAATACAAGGGAATGTTTCATCTCATCCTTTATAGACGAATGATCCGAAACTAAGAAACTTTGGGAAGCCAAGACACGTTTTAACCAAATGACATGTGAAGTTTCTTCTGACACCCTCGAGCTAATGAAATGGAAAATCTGAAACAAATTATTTATTTATCAGTTCACCTTAAGATATTTGTTTCAAGAAGAGTTCCTGTACCAAATCACATTCTTTATTACAGCAAAATAACTTGGAAGCCTACCCAGTTTTCTCTCAACAATATACGATCATGTTCTCTAACACGGATAGCATAAGCCTCGTACCTTGCATGACACCACTTCTTCTATTAGAAAATTCAAAACTAAACCCCATGAAGATGGCCTAAAAGGGAAAGAGAGGAACGTGGGTAGACACAGTCCCTTGATGACCAGCTGCGAAGGTCGTAAGGCTCTGGCAGAGGAGTGGGCGTGAGGGTACCAACACAGGGCAATGATCTGTAAGCCATCAGAGAAGGACATGACAAGTATTTAGCATTTTATAAATACTGGAGAGCAAAGCAAGCATTTCTGGTTTAAATCAACCATATTTAAACTTTTTGGTTTTATAAGAACATCCTACTATAAATCTTTTCTAAAATGTGCTTGCTTTTTGTTTATTTTATTTTCCTCAGGCCAGTAATGACCACGACAAATGCCAAAATGCTGAAGTAAGCAAAGAGTCTATTCCTAAATTTTATGTGGGAGGCTTAAATTTCTTCTGTAAAGCCAATAACAGTAAGTTAGTTCATTATTGGTCACTTTCTTTTTGTTAAACCATAACCAAAAAAATAAAATCTTTAGAGAATCTTAAGGGGAATCAAAAGTCTGGAAAAAAAAACAGAAGTATTGCCCTATCCTCTCCAATTCACTCCCCAAAAAGATGTTTGGTTAAAATAACTCCTTTTAACCTATAATATTTAGAATGACAAGAGAAGTCCTATGACTCCATCCTGCTTCCAGCATCTGTCAGGAAAATCACAGGCCTAACTTTCAGTTCATGGGGGAATGCTAACAGAAGATGAATAATGCTTCAGAAGGACAAAGCATATTGTTAGAAAAGTTCAAGACCAAATAAATATTCAGAGAGATCTGGGAAGCATTTTTTTATTTTATGTTTTTTGCTTTTCAAGTATAAGTTATTGAATTAAAAAAATAGATGAAGAACACAAGTTATTTTTAGTTGAAAATCCTCAAAACAGAAGAAAAATGCAATGAGATTTATGATACATGAGATATATACATACATATGTGTATATTTATATATATTCGGTTTGAATTTAAAAGCTCTTTCAGGGAAAAAAATAAGCTAGTTGTTTACCTTCTTTAGAGGTCATTTTTTCATTTCAACTACTTTTAATCATAAAACTGCTGTAGTGGTATGTAGTCTACACCACAGGTATTGAGAATCCAGCCTTCTGTTAGAAAGGTTTTTTTAAAACACAACATATTACTTTGGACATTTAACACTCTCTCACTTTCCTTCATCCCATATCCTCACATACAGAAGAATAACATTCATAAACTGGGATTTTAAAATATGGGATATTAAACTTACACTTTCTGGAATATTACTACTTTGAAATTGGCAGGGTGCAGGCAATGATACAGCAAAATTCATTCGGCAAGTTTAATAAAACAACATAACCTGCTTAAATAATAATGGGAGCAGAGGCAGCAAATAAAATGGTTAAAAGCACAGTCTCTGGAATTGACCGCCTGGGTTTATAATGCCAGTGCCACCATTTACTCGTGGTGAACCTCCATCAATATATTGAGTCTCTGTTTTAGTTCCCTCGTTTCCAAAACGAAGAGGGCAGTAACAGAACTTCTCTCATACGGTCATTTTACTAATTGTATAACTTAACATATGCACGATGCTTGAAAAGAGATTGGTGTATGATAAGAGCTATGAAAATGTATTATTTTATGGAGACTGTGCAGACTATGAATGTAGTAAGCACTCAGAGAAGGGCTTGATCCAGCACCGTGCTAGCAGTAGTCATGTTTTTACTCTAACAGCACAGGTAAATAAAAGCAAGCTGCACCAATTATTAGTGCCTTTAGAAACAGTGAACAAATAAACAAGCATCTCATCTCACTTACTGATTATCAACTATTGTGTATTAAAACAACAGCTCTTTTTTTGTTTATTAAATGAGATCCTTAAAAAAAAAATACCCAGCTCTGGAAAGAATGTATTGAATCTACAAACCAATCTGACAATATCACCAAGAATTATACAATATTAAGTTTGACCTAACAATTCTACTACTCTACCCTGGTGGAAAAACAAAATATGAAGAAAGCTTTCAGCAAAAAAATAATTTAAGTTACTTATATGTCATTTATATTATGAAAAACTGGAAACATATATGTCTAACAATAAGGAACAGTAATTCAGAATTTTTAAATAGTCAGCAGGTTTGGAATATGCCACACAGAACTGAATTTCTCCATCTCGGCCTGTCAGTGATCATTCATATATTAAAGGTACTGAAAGGCTCAGACTTAATGTCATTTCTTTAATCCAGCATTTTTAAAACATTGGTAACAGGGACTTAGCAGGGGGAAGCCGGGGAGTTACTCTCTACTTTCTCCCATGAACTAGAGTGCTGTGGAACAGGAGGGCCATGTATTGGTTAAGTAAGTGACAGCTTATCTTCTTGATGAAAATGTATCAATCATTGACAAGGGTAGTTTTCAGGCTGCTCCAACAATATGAGAAAATAGTTATCATATAATATTAAGAAAAAAAAGTCTAGGCTCAATCAATTAATAGCCCAGCATAAGAGAAAAGCTCAAATGGAAATATTCCAACATGAGTGGTAGAATTATGTGTAAATGTTTCTGTAACGTGATGAAACGCGTTCATAATACTAATAAAGCCACTGTGAGTTAGTGATATCAAGTCCCACCTTCCTTCTCCCTGATTTGGAAGTACAGTTTGTTTATCTGGTTGTCATTTTAATAAGGCCTGAGGGGAGAATCCTTACGAAAAGTGACCTGTAACAAGAAAGCAGAAAACAAACAGAGCGGTCACTCAGCTTCACGAGAGGAATACATGGAAGCAGCCAGCCCTGTCCATTTGAAAGAGGCTAATGAAACATTATCTGCAGGTGAGCACACTGTCTCGCAGCATTACAACTCCAAGCTACAAATGATTTCCTAACCACTACACAGATACTTTGAAAGACAAATGAGAATGCTGCCACATGCAAGGTCAATCACAAACCTCCGGCCAGCCCAAAGTCTCCTCTTCCCCAGGAGACGGTCTGTCTGGTGGCACAGGTGGGCATACCTGAATGAGCCACACCTCAGTCACTTCTTTCACACTCCTGAGCTTGAATTTTAGCAGCCTGATATACACGTCTATTTATACTGATGTCATAGGTATATATAAATAAATAAAATGTATGTGTACATAAACTAAAGCTCACACAAACTTTGAAAACTGATTTTCATGGTGTTGGAGAAAATGAATAAGAGCTAGTTTCCAATCCTTCTAACTGTCTGATTAGGGTTAATGTAGTTTCAGGCAATCACTATACCAGAGCATGGTAGGCTATGAACCATGGGAGCAGAAAAACAAAAAACCTAGTCATCAATGGACAGTTTCACTTTTTTCTATTAACTGTGTTAATACAACTCCTTGGGTTTACTGGGACCACAGTTTTATTTGATACAATACATTCAATTCAGGGATTTTTTTTTCTTTTCTTTTTATGACCTAATGATGCATTTAATTTTTAATTAAATTTCATTTCAAAGTATAGAGTATATATAAAAGCCAAAGCAAGTATGTAGCATCTGTTCACCGCATCTGCACTTACTACCACAAAAATTAACCTTAATCTAAAGAGGCACAAATGGGTTTTTATGCCACCAGGAGACCCAAGTATTTAAAAATCAATAACTGTCCACCCAGACAAAGAACAGCTGTTTCCTAATATTGCAGCTCCACACTGAGCCCATGCTCAACCCCCAGCGACTGGCCTAAAACTGCCCACACTCATGCTTTCCCCAGTTGGAACTGTCAGAGAAGGACATGATCTGAAAGCCACAAACTGGAGTAAGCAGAGACATTACAGGGCAGACCTGGCCTAACAGGACAGCACTTTGAGAGGCACCTTCTATGGCCATCACTCGGTGCTTTAGTAAAATCATAATCAATTGTACTTCCAGTGTCCAGAATATGCCCAATGAGACAGTTCACCCACTTATGTTAAGAAGACTAAAGAATGCTGAGAGTGGACCGACTTCCAACCCTGTAAAACAGGGGCTCTCTCTCTGTAATCCACGTGACTTCTAAAGAACGTCATATAATTGGGCTGTCGTAACATTTCCTGAAATGTGGGTGCTTCTACCTTCCTGAATGACATGAAGCCAAGGAGAAAGAAGGAAATTCCTGTGTGTGCTGAATGGAAAGAAAAAGAGGGTACAGGAAGTAGCCATTTTTACTTGACACATGGGATTTTCTAGAAATCCTTTCAGAGATCAATTTAACCAAAGAATTCCATGGGGGAGTGTGGAAGGAAGAAAATCTCAGAATCACAGATAAGACAGACCTGGGTTTTATGGGACATCTAAAATGTCATTGTGCCCATTTTCCCTAACTTAAAAAAAAAACAAACCTCAATCAGATGAGCTTGAAGAACACATGTGGCACCGTGTGTATATAGTTTTCCCGATTCACTCTAGGAACTAAAACTTAAAAGCCATGTATTGGAATAAATTACTATAATTTATATATAATACATAATATATATATAAGAAAACTACTAGGCTTTCGGAAAGAATTAAAGGCAGTAACACATTTCTCTACTAACACTGGGGCACTCCGCACCTCGTGACTGCCAAGAGGCTCAGCTCTTTAAGTAACACCTCAACAGACCTAACAAATGAGGTCAACATCTTACCGTTTTAGTGTCTCCACCGTGGGGGGAGGAGGCTCCCCACCATGTGGGTTCTGATAAGCCCTGAACCGTGTGACCTGAATGGTGGGAACACTGGCTGGTCACAGACTCAAATCCAGCAACTTAAGGGAGCATGAGTCGGGCGGGATGAGACATCCTGGCTAAGTACCCTCTATTGACTGCACAGAGATTCGTGGTCTACTGACCGCTTCCCAGTCTCTGCTTTGGGGCCCACGGACTCCCTGCTGCAGGGGTCCGCTGTGCTCTGCGCGTCCTGGGGTATGGCCTGGACCCGACCCTCTGGGCCCTGAAGGGGCCCACGGTCCGCAGCCTGAATGGTGACTGTCTCCAGAAGCGTCTTCGCTGTGTTTCAAGCATCAGAACTCATTAAAACCCCGAAGGGAAGTAATCCCTGAATGCCACTAAAAGATCTCCAGCTGCTCCCGTTTATGAAGGAAGCTTGACAAGAGAGGGGGAGGAGAAGAAGGGAGAGCAGGGAGGACAGGAAGAGAGACAATTCAGACAGGGCTAAGTTATCCAAACAGAGCCCCCATCAAAAAAGAGTCATGTTTTTCAGCTTAAGCTTTTCTGCCTCTTTTCCCAAAGGTATCTGCCCCCTCAACTCTCATTAATTCTTCTTTATAGCTGTCTTTCTTTAAAAAAAAAATAATAATAGAGGCAGCACATGGCTAGACAAAGTCCATAAACGTGTGAAAATTAGAAAAGACGAGCCAGATGAATTACCTGGAAACAGGACTGAATCTATCTTCCCTAAAAATCTGGGAGGAAAATGGTTTTTTCATGGAAAAGAATTAGAGTAGCTCTCAGGATCTGTCTCTCTCTTCTTCATTCTTCTGAAAAGTCTTTTCATCTCATTAAGTTAAGCAGATTAATAAAAATTCAGCAGTTTGCGCATGGATCCTTTAGAAGTGGTGATACAAACTGAAAGATGCAGGCGGAAGGTTTTTGTGCTGGAAACAATAAGGGGGATGGCTTCTTAAATCCATCCTCGTCATCCTCCATTACAGACAAACAGTCACCTTGGCTCAGACTGGTCAGAAAAACAGTATATTGCTACTTGTTATCTCTTAGTGACCTTCAGAAAAAAGTTTAGTGCTCATTCACAAATACAAGGAGATAAAAAAGAAACATTCAGAAAAAAATGTACACTAAGAACCTTTTTGTTTATTTCAAAGACTACTTAATACAAATTAATGAACAAACTTGGCCTATAGAAAAAGGATCATTAAGGGAAAAAGCAATTTTATCCAAAGGAATTTCATATGTAAACAGATACTTGTCCTTTTTGCTACAAAGCAAAATAAGCAGATAAATTCATAAATCATCACTTGTCATCCAAAAATATCAGTGAATTACCAAGCCTGCACCTAACACATAGTAGATACTCAAGAGTTAATAATTCCTTCAATAAATTTTTTTAAACTGCTGTTTACTTTTAAAGATGAAGAAACTGTCAGATTATATAACATCATGACTTGCAAATTTTTCAACGGTTCAAGTATGAGTTAAATTCGTCCAGAAAAAATTATAAAACATCTACGATGTGCCAAGCTCCGAACAAGGAGACAGAAAGATGAGTGAAATCTGCTTTATAGGAGCTGAAGCATTTTCTTAGCCACCTTTAACCTGCACAACAAACTGTTCATTTGTATTTTATTCGAAGCATTTTTCCCAGCTGACTAAACTAAATTTATACTACCATTTATATGTTATTTAAAAGTCCCCCTAAATGGCATTCACTAATCATATCTTAACAACACTATTTCTTTTCTTAATGTTACTGAATCCTCCAGATTTATCTATCAAATCATTAAGGCATTCACTAACCCTATGTTAACAATGCTACCAAACGTATTTCTATCAAATCTTCATATGTGTGTGACAGTGTTTTTAGTATCATCTTAACCAATTTGCCCACAATATATTGCATCAAGTCGTGTGTTTAATTCTGATTCTATCATTGAATATGCCCTAAATTAACAGACTGAATAAGTATTTTTTTTAATGAATCTCACTTCAAAAGGATTTGGGAAAAAAACATTACTTTTACTTTACTTATATCTTATGGACATTACATTTACATAAAGTCATCAAGTCTTTACAGAATAACCCCCAAATATTTAAATATGTCAGACATTTTTAAAGAATCAGTTCTTGATTTGAAGCTTCCTAAAACAAAAACAAGCACCATTAAAGGCCCATCCTACACCTTGACCAAATCAGCTATTTAACTATTTACTGTTTTCTCCAGATAAATATGGGGGATTCGGTAACACTAAGAAAGCCAAACTCATTTGACCACACATTCCCTGTGGCTTGAAGCCTGTCACCTGTTTTGCCATCATCAATCCATCTCTTCAAATGCCTAAGAGGCTGAAACCAAACAATGCAGCTGAGAAAAACAATGAATAAGGATACATTTACACTTCTGTGAAGAATAATCATAGGTTAGCTGTGGCTTACAATTATCAAATAAAAGACGGGTTAACTAAAGCAGAGCTCCTTTTCTGTGAAACCTTAAGATGAGCAGATTCCAAACAGATACTA
>JAQQAC010009165.1:5378705-5505307 GCA_029783875.1 Phataginus tricuspis | reverse complement strand
CCCCCCCCCCACTAACTCAACCTGTGGGCGCCAGGTTCTCCCTCTTACAAAACGACTTGAGTTCTGGGGCTCCCTGTGAACATGGAGACGGGAACGGTTACACACATTCACTCTTGTCATGTGTGTAGCTGTTGAGAGAATACTGAAACTACTGATTCTGAAAAAATATTTTCATGGGGGTGGGGGTTACTGCTACTTACTACCAGTGGGTACTGTCCCTAAACAGGGGTCTTAAGATAGGATTTCCTTGAGTTCAAAGAAATGTGAAAACATCTTATCAAAAAAGCTTCATGTGGGTTTTGTGTGTGTGTAATGTGTACATATACATTCGAGGTAAGTTCTCCAGGCTCGTAGAAATAGCGATTTTATTATATAAATTCCACTGGAATCATGACTTTTGAATTTTATTATCAGCACACTGTAGGCAGCTAGTAAGCATGTTTAAGTAATAAATGGTAGTTACGACATGCATAATCAGAGCCCTAGAATGTAAATTATTGACTTTTTTTTAAAATAGGATTTTTGTTATGGTATCACTCTGATAACAATATAAAACACAAGCAAATGACACAGCAGAGAAGATAATCTGTAGGTAAGATAAAACATAGCCTATGTACGTATTTAAATAAGATTATTTGTTTTGCATATCAACTAATATCGATGTATTTCCATCTTATGCAATTCTGGATACTTAAGAACCAGACACTCAAACTTTTCAATGTGAGTAGACAGCTGCTCCATATACACTTCCTGCAACATCTCACAATTGTCATTGGAAAAAGATCTACACTTGATTAATAGTAACTGAAATTTTATAAAAAGGAAACCTAGCTTAAACTCATAGTCACATAATTAGCATTGCTACTACAGTGAGCTCTTATTTTAAGAATGTCTTTCAATAGCCATAATATAGTGTTAACTGGAAATAAATATTATCAAGTATTTATAATACTTTAGTACTCATTCTGATAACCAAAAATCAAAGGTTACAAAATTACAAGGCCGATGGAAAAAAAACAAACAAACGCGATTCTATCAAAGTTAAACTTGGATTCTTAAATTTAGTCAGACTGTTTGTACTAGGTAACAAGGAACTGAAAAGCATTCAGTTCATGTCCAACAAATGACTAAATGCAGAAACACTCTGGCAAACACGCATTACACTGACGGGAATGGCGGCCGCTCACAAATGAGTCTACCTGGATAAGACCAGGGCCTAACCTTCAGGAGGACACATCTCTGTGCTCTGTGATTGTGATTAGTCCACTGGACATCTACATTGCCACAGGAAATGGGGCAAATTCAGTTCAATCTACCCATGAAACTGATTATGAATAATGACTAGAAACTGCAGAGAAAATAGACCCTGAAGTGGGCCGGGCATCTCCAAACAAATGAGAGGATTTCTCCTCTGGAAGCAGGTCTGTCCAATGCAAAGAAAAGGTATTAAGAAGGTGAGTTAGGTAATAATTACTCCTTACTATTTATATACTTATATCTGTATTTACCATTATTTTTATGCAAATGCATTTAATAACTTACTTAAACATTTAGTTGATGCTCTGACTGAATCATTCTTTCTTATATAGCGAGTGAACTACCATCTTAGAACTTATTTTAAAAATTCAGAATGTGTTATCCACTTAGGTTTTCACTGATTATTAAAGTAAGTTTTGAAATGTTCATATTATAAAGTCCACCATGACATTATTTATTGTTAATAACCATATATGAAAATAAATATGCAAAATTAGGTGAGCTATGTAAAATAACAGGACAAAATACTGCGACAGTGGAATTAGAATCAGAAAAGTTGGGATAAATGTGGTCTAATGTATGCTCTGCTCCAATAATTATACATTTCCCCAACTTCCTAGTCTTCCTTATTCTATCTCCTTATTACACCTCTTCCCAAGGCAAAGGAAACAAATGAAAAAAAAAATGGTTTCAGTAAACCAGGGGAGGGCAGATCTTGTGTCTGTGAATTGACAATGTCTTTTTTTAATTCTAGAGTTTTTTCCTCTACTGAAACACTCTTTTAAAACTCTTAATTTTTAGAACCAAACTAAATTGAGAGTTTAATCAGTTACAATTGAGTACAAAGCTCAATTTATCCACTTGAATGAGGGCAGCTGGATAGCTGGATAATGTTGTACACTATTTTCCTTACTGATTAATTGTAACTTCAGTGTGGTTTTCCACATAAATCCCTAAAATCATGTATAGAAGTAACACAGAAAAAAACATTAAAAAAAAATCTTTAAAGTCATGCTGGAAAGTAACAAAGAAAAATAACCTGTGTGTTCTCCCAAAGTTTGCCCGTGTTATAGACACACATGTATTAGTTCCTTTTCACTGATAATACAAAACGAGGTGGAGGGCAATGTAAATTATATGTTTTAACCAAGGAAATTAGACCAAAAGAGTCAAGAAGTGAAAATGACCTTGCAGAGGAAAACAATCCTCTCATTTCACAGATGAGGAAACATGCCCGCACAGGGTGAAGAGACTTGCCCAGGGTCAAACAGTTACGTAGAGTCAATGCCTTCGACCTTTCTCAGATCTTCTCAGTCAGATACTCTAGCCTAAGAGATCTACTAATTCCATCACCTCGTTGCAAAGATGAAAACCAGAGCATTCGGTGAGCTGCTTAAGGTCAATCGCCTAGCTGACAGAGTAGAAACAAGTGACATCCACATCCCCTGACTCTGTTTCTTAGTATTTTTTTTTTAAAGATTACGTTATCCTTCAAATGGACAAAATCAGAAAGGAGAGTTTTCACACAATTAACACACGCGTTATCAAAACATTTGGCAAGAAAATGAAATGGAGGAAATCTATGGGCAGACAATATATCTTACAGGTTAATATTCAAATGATTAAATCTCCAAATGAATTAATCAGAATAATAATCATGATAATAATACCTAGATTTCACTGAATGAATACTATGCTGCAGGCATTTTCGTGCACTTACTTTTCTCACTGAATCATCACAAATGATACATACCCTCTATTTTACGCAAGTGGGACAGGGGTGGGGAAAAGTCGGCGTTTGAACCCAGGTCGCCCCAACTCCAACTTTAGGCAATGCTCTCTCCCCTTGACATATCTCTGTGAGATTTTTTTCTGTGTACACAAAAAGATCATGAAAGATACAGAAATTCATTCAAAAGTGTTAATTAATAGCTAACATTTATTAACCATATCCTATGTGTTAGGCACTGTTCTAACCAGACATGTCACTTTATCATCACAACAACTCTAGCAGATAAACTATTCTCATTTACAGAGAAGATGAAGCAGGGAAAGGTTAAGAAAAGGTGTCCAGGACCACAGCATCTAGTCAAGTGGAGAAGCTGAGAACGGTACTACCTGCCTCAGACTCTCAACCATCATGGGCCAGCCCTTGTGTATTGGTATTCCTGCATGTAAACCATAATCTCTGACCTCAAGAATCTTACAGTCTAGTAATGGGAACAGAACACATACCAATGCACAAAGTATACACAATACAATGTTATCCACATGCCGGTATTATTCATATAAACAACTGAAGCAGAAGGTAGGGTGACAACTTTCGCCACAGAGGCACAAAGGGCTGTGTGTGAGAAATGAATCACCTAACGTGTCCAGGCACACATTTCACCTAAAGACCTGGCTAAGTCTGGTAAAGCAGATGTCCATAATGGATAAGGGGTCAAAACTCTTTCCTCCCCTCCATGTTATCTGTCTGGAGATTAGATGGGAACCTGATCCACCCATATCCTATCGGGAGACTTTTGTCTATGAAACTAATCAGGAATAATTTACCAGCTGTTAAGCTATAGGACAAAAACTCACGTGATGGAAGGAAGCAACAGGAAGGTGGATGGGGGTTTGTGGGACACAAAAGAACATGGAGCCGATTCAAGCATTCATGCACTGCTCCCCACAGCTTACAGAAACATTTATTTCTTACTCAAGACATGTTTACTGTGGAGTAGGGGAAAACTGCATTTAAAATTAAGTGAATCCATACTGTTATTACACAAACCAAAATTGACAGAAAGGGCAAGAATTTAGATTAAATATAGGGAAACTTTCCTGACCATATGACTGTTAAACTCTGGAACTTTTATTCAAGGAATATTGACAGTTTCTCCTGAAATTCTTCAAAAATAGCTTTATATCTTGGCCAGCCCTCAGGAAGCAAGCTTACCTGAAGCAGAGGAGGCGGCCGGCTGGTACATGAATTCCCTGGCAGTCTAAACAGTCTTCATATACAACACACACGGTGCACACACATTGCCTCACAATTAGCTCCAAAGAACGAGTCCACAACACATTTCTCCTCTGCTTGTACTGATCATCTGCTGTGGGTGCAACAGTTGTGGCTTGCTACCTGTCAGTCCCTTAAATGCTCAACAAGGAGAGAACTGTGCACTTGCAACCTCCTTTCATCTCAGCGGTCTCCAGCATTCCCCTCCACTCTGCCTCCTCAGAAATTCCCCCATGTCAGCTTTCAGCATTTCACTGAGTCCTGCCAGACACAGTGTGTCAACTCCACACAGCTGAGCTAAGTGGTTAAGGGCTATATACCCGCCCAGTTTAAAGTATATAAAACTCAGTTTTCTCATCTGTTAAACAAGGATCATGACAATACTACCCTCATAAAAGCTATTGTCAGTGTTAAATGATAATGATTGTGAAGTCTCTAAAGACTTGGTATACAATAAGTGCTCAATAAATGAAGCTATTCAGAACCGCGTCCTTTTCTAGAGGGCCACAGGGGCGCCTCCGGGCCGGGCCGGTAGAAGCCAAAGGGAATTCCTCCCCCTCACCGCTCAGTACGCGCCAAGGCATGACTTGCGGGTTCTGAGAATCTGATTCGGGCCGCAGCGGCTTCTCACAGCGCTCTCAGAAACTTGGGAGGAGCGGAGACAGAGCCCCAGACCCTAGCCTCTCCTAAATACAGCCTGATGTGTGTTTGGTGGGTTTCCTTTTTCTTTCTTTCTGTTTTACGTATTAGGCTTTGTGAACAACGGTTTTTTAGCTAAAACAGAAGTTTGAAAACAACCGCTCAATCTATAAATGAGTGTAACAATTCAGATACAATAGGGTTACCCCCAGGTTCCACCTCGAAATACTAAAATTGCCCTCATTTTTGCCATCCCACTGCCTAACCACTTATAGACCAAGCTTAATTTGAAGACCTTCAACATTCTCCAGTATTCAGTTATATTTACAAAGTAATTAAACACTGGCTAAGACACACAACAGTGCGGAACAATTGTAATACATAAAAGAACCCTGGTAATTCATCCATTATAAAGAATAATCTATCATAATGACCCTGGCCCTTGATATCAGAACCACAGTGACACCCTTCATGGCGGCTAGCCCACCTTTCTAGCCCGTGCTGCCGATACTGGCACGAGATTCCCTTTACTCTGAGTAAACTAATTTCTGTATATCCTCCACGACCCCGCAAATCCATCTGCAAGGTTACAGCCAGCGGGTCTTCACTCTTGTTGCTATGGATCCCTGGAATAGTCTTCTATTACTTCTCTCCATCTTCATTAAATCATAACCATCGTCTCAAACCTAGACTGAATTATTCCTCCTCTAGGAAGTAGTTCCTGATTCTCCTGAACAGAAGTGTTTTCTCTGTCCACAGCATTCCACGCTGTATTGGGACACTGTTTGTTGTTCATTATTAGTAGCCTGAGCGAAGCAAAACATTTTGATCACTGCCGTCACAATTAACGCATTTTTCTAATGGTCTTGGTATTTGCAGGCATGAGGTCTTTAGCACTAACGTGTTAACATTGAATATCACAGAAGACCAGGCATTTGAGATGAAGGGGTACTTACAATATCATTCAAAATGACTAACAATCCAAGTATGTTATTGGTTTAACTGTGTATTTATTAAAAATCCCTTTGCAGTCAGGACACATGAGAATTTCTTTTTAAGGATGTTTACTTTTCCAGTTAGTAAATGTACTGGGGGTGGTTTTCACTAAAACATAAGTCAGCCAGCTGTTTGTTTGGGTTCTTGAATTAATGGTAAAAATACAGGCAGCTTTTACTCAAAGTACTCCACTTTAAACAAGGGAATCTGTTTCATATTTAAATGATTTAATTTTTTTTAAAAAAGCTTCAATATTTCATATAATAAGAACATCTCCTGTTCAGAACTTCAGAACTTTCATTCAGACGGCATATGGCTCTCCCACACCCATCTGATACCCTGGGGAAGCCAAGGCACTCAGGGGACCCAGGAGAGTGTGCAATCCGACGTGACAGCTGAAGGAGGAAAGGCTGACAGAAGCGTCCCAACAGGTATCCGGGAGGGGTAGGGATTATTCTGGAGTCCGGGTTTACCCCTTATCTTTCTTTCGAGTCCACCAAAATGCTGTATTTCATTTGCCTTGAAGACAGCATCCTTGGCATGAAGGTTTCACGCAGAGACAGACTGGACCCACCAAGGCAAACAGCTTTATGTACCTTAAACTTCTCTGAAATAGGGCGGAGGGTGTTTTTGTACTTCTGTCTCTCAAATTCTCTGTAACGCAGCATAAGCTCCTGCTGGCTTTGTAGTCGGCTTCCCTTTCCCCTACATGGTGCCTTTACGAGTTCAGCTGTGGGCCCTGTTAACTCCCCTCTGCAGCCTTTCTCCCCACCCCCTACCCCCAACACATGCGTCCTTGAGCCGGGCTCTGGAGTGCTGGCTGAGGGGGAGAATAGGAAGCTCGGAGCAGGCCTCGGCCCCAGACCCGGTCAATATCTACTTCAGTTTGGAGCCACTGTTTTAAGGCTCCTTCCAAGCAGAACTCAACAGTGGGGAGTCCCCAGGGGTTTCTAGATTTTATTTTAACAACGGGGAAGAGGCAGGTAGAGATAGAGTAAGTAGATTACTGCCAAACCACCTCCTCAGAGAAAATAAGGGAGGCTGTTCAACAAAACAGGTTAGACTTTCAATACTAATTAGCAATTTATAACAAGGAAAACCAATAGTCTTCCAACACTGACTACTGCAGTCTTTAAACTCCGAATCAGGCTGCAGTGTAAATCCATTTAATGTGACCCCTGAGTATCTTGTAAGCAGGAGCCTGATCCAATCAACCATCCAGAGCTTGCCAGTGTTTGCCTATTCTGCCCAAAATGGCAATGTAAGGGCCCTAGGTGAGTTCAACCTCTCTGACTGACTGGCAGATGGGATCTTATGTATACCACCAATTCAGGCGTGGCCTAAAATGAAGTTGTGATTACCAAACACCCTGAGTTAAGAGTGTGCGATGGTAACTCCTAGTCCATGTGTCTGCTATCTTGGCAATATTGGGAAGGCTACTAGCTATGGCTTTGAAGAGAGTAACTGAAGAAAAAGTCAGAGAGACTCTCTTCCCACCAATGAGAGCAGCTTACTCCAGCTTACTTACTCCAGGATGGCAGGTGGGAAAGGGGATGGAGAGGTATGGATAAATGGTTCTAATACTACATCAGAATCAACAGAGTTTGCCCATGGATTCACACTGCCTTTTGCTGAGACAAATGTAAAAATGTTCCCTTTATTAAAAATAAACCTATTTAACTATAAATTTTTTTTGTATTTGTGTAGTTGGTTTAATTTTTTTTTAAGTCACTGGTTATAAAACTAATCTGACAATTGGGAAATTTTACTAAAATGATTACAGCTATATAAAATTGCTAGCGATTTCAGTTAGCTACCCGAGGAAAGAAATCTGTAGTTGTCTGCTCTAGCAATTACAATGCTCATTATTCCATTCAAATCAGTAAGTAGACTTTGTTCTTTTTGCTCAAAGATCTATCTTAACATTCCATTCACATTTGGCAATATTTCTATACTATCAATGACAGAGTCAAATGACCTAAAAGATTAATAAGAGAAAATGAAAATTTGCAACTGTTCAAATTTAAAAATTCTAGTTTATCCAATAGTGGGGGTGAGAGTTTAATAATATGGGTAACTGTTGAACCACTGTGTTGTATACTTGAAACCAAAGACTGTATATCAATAACTCAATTTAAAAAAAAAATAAAATTCTAGTTTATGAGAACCCTGATATTAAAAGGCAGTTCACCATTATCTATATTCTAAACATTAAATAAATTGAGATAAGTTGGCATTTCACAAAGAGAGTGAAGAGAATTCAAACCACCCCCGTCCAAAAAATATGAGGCAAAAGATTCAGTATACTAGGATGGCCTGTTCTATTATGTTTGTCTAAATTCTTCAATTGCACTGAAATATGTTCAGCTCTAATTTTTCCTACATTATTAACTGTATTAATAAAAGCAAAATAATTAAAATGCAAGGCAATCCAATCATTTCAACATCTTAAGCAATTACTGGATTGCTATATACTCAATTTGATCAATCAACATGTACTCCTGTAAAGAAAATACTGAATCAGTCTAGGTGAGATGAAGTCTCTGGCTGATACTTTCTGATATCTAAGAGCATAAACAATTATTTTTGTAATACTACAAAGTGTCAAAACTTAAACTTCTTGATTAAACTTCTGACTACCCTTTTGCCAAGAAAGGAAGCCTCAAACAGGAGGCGTTGTAACTATTAATCATTCATCAGACACTAAATCCAAGTAACATAAAATTACAAAGTTTTACACTTGAAATAAACTCATAGCAAGCTCACTTCCTTGACATCTTAACTTCCAAGTGAGCAGGACATAAGAAACCCGCTTTTCTATGAAATGATACAAGAGCAACACAGGGCAGTCAGCATTCTGGTGAGCATAGTAATTCTAAGTATTAAAGCACAGTCCTTTAAGGGAAATCATTTACGCAGAGTTATCCAAGCTCTTTCAAATAATTTTGATATTGCTAATACAAAACTCAGTATTTTTATTGCTACTGGCCAAGTGCTGCCTCAGCTGTCACTAAATTTCTAGGTACAGCATATAAGGATCATTGATAATTTCCCTCATGAATTACTTTTCTGGTATTGGTGGGAAGGCATACGTGAGGTTTACACCTCCAGGAGTAAAATAACATTATAAAACAATTATATAGGATTACAACTCTAAAACAAGTAAAATTTGCTATTTGCTATTCTCGTAAATAACTATAAGTGGAAGAAGTAAACGTGCTTTGAATAACCACCAGACAGTACTACAGGAAAGCAGCTCTTTGACAGTAATGTGTTACTCAGGTTTCAGTGCACTAAAATAGGTGTTCCTTGACAAACTGTTTCCTTTCTCAGCTAGATGCTGTTATGATCTATTTGTGTTACTAACATCAATGGGTATAATTAATATGTACTAAGTTTAAAAGCAGTCGATAACTGCAGTTTTTTAAGCACAGAGGCATCAAAGGCCTAAACCTGCTCTTCGGGCAATAGCACTCAGAAGAATCCAAGGATCCCAGGGACAATCGGGCTGCCTGTAAGGAACAGTCCCAGGCAGGCATTGATCTGTTTTAACAAGCTCCTCACCAGAAATATAAGCATTCTCCAAGAGGCTGTCAGTGTTCATTAATTTCTCCTTTGAGATGGAGATATCTCACTATACCTGTGAAGTCCAAAGCAGAATATTAGGGTTTTAGAAGTCAATGGGAAACAATATAGAAGAGACAAGCTCAGAGGGGATGAGAAGGCATTAAAAATAAACTTGACCAACTTCACAAAGGAGATGTAAACTTCCTTTCTGGGAAGAAGGCCTTAGCTGATTTGTCTCTCGAGTCTCACTCTTTTTGCATATTTTAACTCTTGTAGAAATCACAAGATAAAACCTAAAATGTGAACTCCTTTAAAAGAAAACCCAATGTGAATGCATAAATCATATCTATCAGAGACAACATATATTACAAAATAAAACAATTCATCTACCTTTTAAAAAGTCAACTCCGATGATGCTCTGAAAATAAATTTTGTTTGTATCTTCTGTGCAACTTACAAATACAGAGTTATGAAGGGAGACGCACCAGTACAAGATGAAGTGACCCCCTCAATCTCTATACCTGTTAAAATAGTTTTTAAAGTCCCGTCACAGGTATAATTTCCTTTAAATTTTCACAAATCTGAGGGAAACATTGTTTTTATTATGCTCATTTGTTTATAAGAGTGAAGACAGGCTCAGATTCATTACTCTGAACAATACACACATTTAACTAGATCTGACAGAACAAAAAAAAATTAAGACAACTGAAAAATCTAATGTTATGTAGGTTTTAGATATCTTATTCTTTGAGCCCTTGTCTATATAATACCAAACACCATTTGAAGTTTCATTCAAAAAAAGCTGCTATTAGGAAAACTCAAAACAAAAAAGTACACGAAGTCAATGCTTTTACTTTACAGTCAAAACGACCTATAAATGTACACGTATCAGTGTGTATAAGAACTTGGTTACAATCTATTAATCTGATGACAAATCACTGTTAAATAACCTTAAATAAAACCCAATGTATATATTTTCCTTTTTTACAAAATGAAAGGGAAAAACAATAATTTGAACTATTCAACATCTTCTACTTTACCTAAACATGCAATGGCCACAAATCTTAGGTAAATCAACTCCATTTTGAACAAAGCCATTCCTTAGAGATATGCAAATGACTTCCTTTTAATTAATTAAATCTAAATTTAATAACCTTCTAAGCACATAGTATACCTCACTTAGGAGCTTCTTAGGATCACAGAGTCACTGAAGAGTCTCAAATTCCTGCATCTATGATCATTATAAAACTAGAAACTCTAAGTGGGTATCACCTCACAGCCATCTTTCCAGAACACTTATTTACACTGTGGTGACCATATGAAAAACAATGTCCTGATTTGCTATTCTTAATAAAATAGATAGTTCTTACAAAATGCTACCAAAATCTATTTTATCAAGGCTTTAAATGAAAAGATTTGTTTCTGTTTGATAGTTTACCACAAAAAAGTATTGGTGAAAACTTATAAAAATAAAAGGATACTTGAATTAAGAGTGTTTACTATCCTTTCTCTCTTCTTGCTTTTATAAAAATATAGCTAAGTAGAGTTTCATCTTCCTTTTTATAATCATTCCATAGAGGTACATTTCAGTCAAATAAGTCCACTACTGATGCTTTCAAAGACTAAGTTCACTTAGGAGATTAGTATTACTGGGTTTAAACACACAGCGTGAAGAACAGCAGTAACAAAACAAAATTTTTAAAAAGGTAAGCAGGCAGAGTAATGTGAATTTAATTCACTCCATCCTTTACTTGTTACTACAAGCATCACATAAAATCTGTTTCACAAAAGCAAATGATACATATGGTGTGAAAAAGTAGAAGCGTATAAACAGACTTAGAATTACCTGGGCTGTAGGAACAATGATTTCCCACAAAGGACATAAAATTAGAATTTTTGGGCAGGAAGGTACTTTTCCCCCAAGTCTTTTATAACTCCACTGGAAGTGTAAGCTCCTGAAAGCCACGCATAAGAAATCCGGCCAGTGGAAGCAGAGAAACTGTTAGTCATCTTCTATGCTGAACTTAAAATTAGTATTTTGGGTTCATTTAACCATACAGGTTAAAATTGGAAAATGTTAAAAAATCTGTTTCTGAGGTGTAATTCTGGCACTGTCATATAAAATACATCTGGGGAGGTTTTGCAAATAAATATCCTGAGACATTTATGACAGGATCCTCCTTAAACTTTTTGGACCAAGGCAATATTTCCACTCCAGTGGAATGTGTCTATAAAGAGCAAGACTTACAACAAAATCCCTGGCCTATTACTTTTGTTGGTGGTGTATTCTTAATGATGCATAAACCTCGATGTAAAAATCTATTCTATTTGTCTGAGATTGAGGGAAAGTGGCTAGAAATGAAGACCAATAGGCCTTAAGACAAATAACTTTCATCATGCAAATATTAAACCACATTAGAAATTGTAAGTTCAAGGGCAAATCCAGCCGAGTCCTTGATGAGCAACCAGAAGTAATCTCTCTCCCCGCTGACTCACCTAGAACCTCGCTGCTCAGACTGTGGTCCACAGGCTACTGGCATCAGTATCGCCGGGGAGCTTGTTAGACATGCAGGATGTCAGGGCCCCGCCCCAGATCAACCGAATTAAAATCTGTATTTCATCAAGACCCCCAGAGGATCTGTGCCCATTAGAGTGTGAGAAGCAGAGATCCAGAAACCACTACCCAAATGCTTCATGATGCAGGGATATTGTTTATACTGTTCATTGCAGTATCTCGGTGCCGAGAACAATGCCTGGCCCACAGTGGACCCTTGATAAATACTTGAAGAAATCCACATAGGAAGTTTTCTTATAGTACTTTTTACTTGTACTGCAATTATGTTTATGAAATTCTTATATCTGCACAAAACCATAAGTAAGGCCCTAAGAGTACAGATGTTGTCTTATCTCTCAATTCGTTTTATGCCTCTCGGTGTTCACCCATAGCACTCAATAAATATTTTATCAATTATAGATTTCAGATAATCAATATAGGAATATATAATTACTATTAGATATTAGCTGTAACACTGACTTACTGTGACACTGTGGAAAAGTAAGTTAAAAAAAATCAATATATAATTCCTGAATTCACCAGTTTGGTTTTAGTTTTAACTGTGGTAAAGAGAATTCACCCAAGGAATAAAAATAGTAATGGAAAACATTATATAGGGCCAAGTCCTGATTCTCTGTGGTACCAGAGAACAGGGAAGGCATGGATGATTGAAATCCAAAATTGATTCCAAAACCTCATGTTATTCAACAGCCTCAAGTCTTTTCTTACCAAATCTCATACCAAAGCTGCTATTCAGAAATGGCATTTTTTAGGTTTATTTTCCTTCTCAAATCCACCTCTAGTAAACAGGCTCAGAAACAGTGAAATGGCCAAAGCTATCAAAAAGGAAAGAGAGTGACAGATCTATATAATAAATAAGCTAAGTGATTAGTCCCCAACCAAATATTAACACAAAAATCTAGACCTAAATAAAGAAATAACAATGTGTAAAAGAACTGTAAGAAATAGATCATTAATAGCACAGATGTGTATCAATAACAAGGGCATTACCAAAGTAATATTCAAAATAATGAGAGATTCAGAGTTATAAACACTCCTGGTTCTCCCAGTCATTATACAGGAGGCATACTAAAGCAGGGACCCTCCTCAATAAAGAACTGCTTTGTTTCTTTTTAATTAACTGAATTAGATTGCCCTCTATACTTTTTCTTTTCTTTTGCTTCAGGGAACTAGAGTTTCAAGTTAAGCCATCAGGTATGTGTGACCCCATATGCACATATTCATATGGAATATCCTACATACCCCCACCACATACACACACACACACACACACACACACACACACACACACACACACTGTCATGTTGTTGTTTTCCCAAGAGTATAGTTGACAATGTTGATAGCAGAGTGTGTAATTAGTTTTCATTGTCCCCTGACAGCTATAGTTCCATACAAGCCCCTTTTCTTTTTATGTTGTAAATGCTATGGAAAAAATACACTAATAACAGGCATTTAATTATGGGTCCAGTAACCATAGTGGGAACATTGCCAGAAGAGATTGGAACCTCTGGGACAGCAAGAACATATTTGCAGAAAAAAGTTTTGTTCTTCAATTACAGTAATGCTCAAAATATAAATGTCAGGCATATGATAGAAAAATGTTAAAGTTTTCCCCCAAGTCTATATTGACAATAAAGTAAGTATACAATGCTACATCGATACTAAAACCAAGAACACTATCATATCTCTACTAAAATATTAATAAGAATAAAGGCATTGCTTATTAATAAGGGAAATAATCTTTAAAGTAGCTTTATGTTTTGATACTAACAGTGGAACCAAGATTTAGTATCAAATTTTGTTTTTTGCTTTGCTTTTCAAAGACAAAAATTAGCACTTGTGATATCAAATATCTGGGTGCTAAATTCCCTGAGGCTTACTTTATTTTATACAGATTTAAAATAAAGCATCCCCCAAGTTGCTGTCATGGCGGCCACCAAATCTGTCACTGAGGTCTTTTCTCGCCTGATTAATTAGTAATTGGGAGACACATTTTGGCAGCTTTCATTTCCCTATTATTTTCTCTAGTTTGACACAAAACCCTGTCAGAAGCACCACTATTTGAACTGTACCCCTCTTAGTGCAGGGTCACTAAATTTTAATAAATGGAGCCCCTGCCAGAAAACTACCAAAATAGGCATAAAAGTTTATTGAAGCAGTAACAGTAAACAAATATATGAAGAAAACACTGAATGCCACAGTATCTAAAACATTAATGGTCCGTTTGAACCTAGAGGTTATTGGCAAGACTGCAGAACAGAGTCTAAAAGAAAAGCCTTTCATCCATCTTTAAAATACATATATACATATTAGCTAAATAAAGCAAACACACTTCGGTACAGAAAGACCGAATATCTGAGTCTCCTCCATTATCCCAGCCTGATGAATAAATTTACTGGGAAGCAAAGACTGAGAGTGACTACAGGGATACAGAACCCGTCCAGGAGTCATAAGAGCTCTGTCTGCACCAAACAAAGAAACATTTTTTCAGAAAAGGTAAGGTAAGGAACTTAAAATCGAAGCTAAAAGGACTGATACTTCAGAGAGCTGCAAATAGCTACAGAATCAGTTTCAGGTTCTCCATCTCAAAGCGTCAGCCCCTTCAAAAAATATCCTGCTATGACGGTGGCTCAGGACACTTGTGTGCCACGCAGTGGCCATGCTGTGTGGGTCAGAGGTCACAGCTTCCACATTCCGACATCTGTCTGTATTTTCTTGCCCTGAAACAACAGAAGGGGAACTAGGCTCATTTGCTCCCACTTTGTTTAACCTAATTGTTAAACACAAAAGATCATTTCTCTGTATTTTGAATTATTTTCTTTTTCTTCCCCATTCCCATTTGTCTCCATAAAACTAAATACTGTAAAAACTGAACTGAAACCCTTTAAGTTATTAAAGTTCAGTAAATGGAACAACGCTGTGCATACCACTGGTGTCTATGGAAAGTGAAACATCAAGTTTCATGCCTGCCACCATTAAAATCTAAATAACAATTTGAACTATAGTTATCCAACCAAAATAAGCCATAAGTTGATTTTATTCAAACCACAAAACTGCATTTTCAAGAAACACTTTTATTTTTATAATATGTATTTCCATTGTAAGAGGTAAAAAGCTATTTGTTAATTATAGTTTCTACATATATAAATAAGCCACTAATAAAACTTGGAGTGCGACACTCTGACAACTTAGAAGGAAAAAACAAAAGTATTTGTTAGTTCATTTAAAACAAAAAGGTCCCTTTTTCCTCGTCCCCAGTTATCCTAGTCTTCATCAGCCAGTCAAAGAGAAATGGATGATGGATACCAGAGGAAAGCTTTTCAGTACAAAACCGTCCACTTACACCTGGACTTTAATAAGGAGTCCATGAGACACACACACATTCTTCAGATGTGTATTTCACTGCACCCACCAACTACCAAATCCTACTTCTAAGGAACTGAAACAATCTGATGTTCATAGTTTTCAATCTGCACCCAGTGTAATCAGAATGACTGAGTCAGGTTACTTGGAAATTAATCTTAAGGAAGTTCTGTTTTTACTGTAATGATGGGAATAGTGTTCTCAGACATCATCAAACAGATGCGGTAACAAGAAATGTAGTATAAATTTTTGGTAAAGCTTACTAGGCCACATGTTCTTCCAAATGTATTAAAAAACACAAAACATGGTGGAAAATGCAGCAGACTCAGTTGATCTACTCTCATCATTTTTACTAACACATATGAATTTTCTTCCAAAATAATTTTTTATAAGAACCCACAATAACAGTTTAACAATGAAATGGTGAGAGCCTATATTTCAGGGACAAAGGCTCTGACTTCATATAATGCTTCTTAAAACACTCCAAATGCTTTATTTTTAAAGATACCTGCATTTTTACCAGTACCTCTTACTGAAGAAAGATTCCTGGTTACGGCTGAGAAATTTGGGGAAAAAAAAATTCAACCAACAAATAAAAAGGACTACTTAGTACGGTAGGAAAAAGGAAATCAAGACTTGGGGACAAGGGGAGTGACAATAGGGGCTACTGATATATTACTTTGAAATTAACAATAAATTATAAGCTTCAGAGAAAAAGACCTATGTAAACATGGAACAGCCCAATATTTAACATCAAAATATAAATATGCCTGGGTTTAAAATATATTATTACTAAGTTAAAACATCCTTTTTTGTATTTTAGTGAGGTCACAAATAATTTAAGACAGAGTTTTAAATGTAGAACCCTCTGCCAAAATGATTAGAAAGTGGTTTAGTCCTTTTCTATCATCCATATTCATTTCCGGACCATTTTCACGAAAGAAATATAGTCAGTCTTAAAACAAGATGGCTGCTTCTAAGGGGGAAAAAAAACGCTGATTTGACTGAAAGCCAAACACCTAGCTTTTCTAACCTGGGAAAGAAGTACTTAGTCCTATTTTTTTTCTAATCTCCAAGTATATATTCATACACTTCTGCATGTAAACCTATGGATTACACTGTGCAGCTATTTAAAATTATTAATAGCAAAGCAATTTTTAAAAAAAGGTTTAATCTTTGTATGTTAATAACATAACTGTTCAATGCATATATGTAGAGATAGCACATGACCCAAATTCCCACTTATACTTCATACAGGAGTCATCATCATTAGTCACAAAGTCAGGTCACTTGATCAGTCACAGTAGAAATAATATTGATACCTTTTATTTCTTCAAGAACTCAATCATAAAATCGCCAGTAATATCCTGCTACAAACATACCAACTGTATATGGCTTTTTAAAGTAAATGACCTAGTAACTTCACTGTTAGACAATTTCTCCTTGAACTGCACTTTGCTGACCTTCTCTGGTGCAAATGGCAGGTTTGACACACATGTGACATACATTTAAAAATTAAAAACATTTTCCTACATTTTGAGATAATTTTTAAACAGATTTTTTTTAAATCACTCCAAACTATTTTTATTTCTCACTTGAGTGGAAAATAAGACCTGACAGTAACATTTTCTTCAACCTGTCAACTGTCAGTTCTATGAAGGATATTTCTAAAGATGACAAAGGCTTATTTTTCCTTATTGAAAATGATAGAATTCTACCTGAATGAAAGCTGAGCTAACCAGCACCGTGGTACACTATCTCGCAGCAACGAGCTAAGTTAACTAGGAGTTTTCACTATTTTCAAATGTTTTTAATGGAAACCTCTAGCTTACTCTTTGAAAACTATATTTAAAAGCCTCAAGAGTTTATATCCACACACATTTCAGATTAGAAAACAGTGCACAGATTTCAGTTCTTTACAATAAATCCTTCAAAGTGCAGTAAGGAGTATGGATTATCAAGAATAGTAAGATATAAGGAACTTCTTTTGTTTACAGTCAAAACTGTATATTATACTACACAAACACCTGCATTATTTTTTCTTAATTTAAACTAAGTGGTTCTGTGTTCATTGTGCTGCCTTGTTTATGACTGACTTAATTTTGAAAACATAAATGCAGATAAACTTAAGAGGAAATAGATCTCCTGGTAGTGAGTAATATCCCATTCAAAAACACTAGAAGTTCAAATTAATCACAAGAAACTTTTCTACAAAGCAGCTCAGGATACAGGTTGAGAAGCCAACTAAAATATAAATCTAATAAAATAAATCAGGCCCTTAAAAGAGACAGTAATTTATTGATGTTTAGCTGTCTAAGACCACCAACGTAAGACAAATTACTAAAAGTGAATATTAATACCTCATTTCTTATACTCCACTTTGAGGTTCTGATACTTGGGTGTGAAGGTGTTATCCGTCACAAGTGATCAAAAGGCAATTTTTTCTCAGTTTGAAAGACTGATCCTGACTGAATATCCTGGTAAGTGGCCAGGGCCTTCCGCACTGTACTTAGGGACTACAGGCTTCCTTTTCAACATGAACATTTTAATCAGAGCTGCCATTTTAACAGTTTGTATACTGTTTCTGAAAAGAAAATTGATAATATGTAATCAGTCAGTATAGATTAGTTCATTACTTAAAATAAAATATAGCTTTTTAAATCCTCATTGCTATGGAAATTATTCAAAGCAAGCACAAAAAGGAGTTGAGTGGCATCGTGGAAGATAACTTAAGCAAACGATTTATATGGGGAAAAAAATCACTAAGCAATAGACCAATGTACCTATAGAGCAAATGTTCTTAACATTTTCTTATGGTTTGTTCATTTTATATTTTAATGTTTTCCTTTTCTAAAGTACATTCTTTTGGCATATACTTTCCCAAGCTTGCAAGGGCCAGGACTCCTGAAGGACTAATTGTATTCGTTCATTTTCTTGGCCCAGCATGAAGCTGGTAGCTTGCTTGGTTCATAGCAACAGGGGAGAAAAGGAGATGCTCATCTTTATCTGTCCCCACCCAACAGGAAATCAAGCCAATAGACAGCAAAGAAATGACTGCTCAGAAGGCATCTTGCAAGATTAAATGGCAAGAAATTCACAAGGTTAATTTGCCCCCAAATAACTAAGTGCTCCTTCCAAACCTGATCCTCAGCCTTCAAAGGTAGAAGCCTTTAAAGCTATTGACCATCAGCTAGAACACAAATGGCGATAAGAGATTCATTCAGTGAGCCAAAGGTTTAGTTAATACCGCTAAAATCAACTAACAGGGAGTAATGAACTACTAAAGGCTCTCTCTGATTCTTTTATTCACAAGGAGTTTATTGACCTTGGTTTCACACTGGAAATGCCAAATTAGACTGCACAGCCAAGTGTGCCTCAAATAGCACTGATGTTCCAGTAACAACAACAAAAAGACATTTGACTATTTCTGATAACTTATTATGAATATATAATAGAATGAAGAAATTGGATGAAACACTTCAGTAGCTAATTTTGCTTTTCAAACTTTTATGGACAACTGGCCAAAAACAAGAAGCATACTTTTCTTTTTACAAATCAGTAGACAGAAAAACGAGGAGTGGGAAGATTCACTTCAGGTCTCCTATAAATGGATTAGGATAGAAACATGGGATATAAATCTCCACACACTGCTTTATTTTTATCCAGGTATTTACATAAATTCTGATATAAATATCAAAATAACAAAATTACCCCATCACATCTAATAAAATGATACATTATTTTGAGACTCAGAGTTAACATTACAAGATTCTAAGTAATGTCTTTTACTTGAACAACTTGTATGTTTCTAAAATATATTATTTTAAACATTTAAAATTTCCCAAAAAAAGTTAATTCTTTACAAGTTTGGTGATAAAACTCATTCAAAACCAAGATTAACTTTCCATCTTGCCTCAAAACAAATTCTTAGATCTAAACCAAACTGATTTCATTTATGTGTCAGTAGAAAAGGCACAGTGCTAGCATACTGGTATACATATAATAAAACACTGATGGCACAGATTTTTTAAAATGCAGTGAATTTTGAAAGAGGAAAAAATACCCAAAGGATTATGATTAGGGAAAAAATGTTACTATTTCTCTCTACTTAGCCACACACATACAAACCCTGACGGCCAGAAGGATTTGGGAGTGCTGACCTAGACTTCACATCACTTTCACAACTCCACGATTACATGTTAACAAAACTAAATGGTGTCAATTACCTGCTACTCTAACATGAAATGTTTAATTTACAAGTCTCTACAAGAACTGAAAAAGTCCAAAGAAAACATATGATTAGGTTAAATTTTAGTAAATCCTGGATGAATTATAGAGATATCTTTTCCTGTAAGAGAGTTAACATTTTAAATGGAAGCAAAGCACTAAGGGAGGAGAATCAATATTCTTAAGGTGTGCTGGTTTTACCTACCACTGTATTATTTTACTATTCCATCTATTATGTCAACCAGGAGGCGACATACTTAAATATCTTCGCATCGTTTTGGCAACTGGTCAAAATAATCCCAGAAGTTTTCAATATACACACAGTGTTTAAAAGAATTACTCTCATAGGATACCAAACTGTTTTTAGCTTGCTTCAGATTAAGAGGCATGTTCATAACATTGAGTTTTCTCTCTCTTTATGAGAGTAGCTACAAAGGGAGAATGAAAATGAAGTTTTACTAATGAAAGTGTTTTGAAAAGTTACTAAAAGCTTTTTACATTCTTAAAGAAATTAAGAAATAATCATATTCTTCTTCATTCCCGTTTTCACTACTCCAAGTTACTTAGTAACATGTCCATTTAGAATTCAGCATAACACTAAAAGGATCATTCTATTACTCTATTTTAGGTGAATCTCAGACAACTTCTCAAATTTTTAAAGTACATGGAAGATACATTTAAGCAAGTGTTATCAGATATTTCCATTCAGACTGATAGTTTTCAGTTGCTAATTCAGAGATTTGTGCCAATTCAACACATAAAATCACTTTGGCCCACTGCCCAATAAATACTGGCAACTAAAAAGTTATCAGCATTTGAAAATTAAGCATCTAATTCCCAGAAGTGAATACCTGGGAAGAGTTACTCTAAGAGTAAAACTATGTGACAGCAAATAAGTTTAATATTTTTTCCTTCTGTAAACCTAGATCCCTGGGTGCTTATAGTATCGATGGAGTCAGTAATGAAACCCAGTGTAGCCAATAAACTCCAATGACTATTCAAGTTACAAGGTAAGATATTTAAACCCTGTGATCAAACTTCATTCTACCTAAACATAATTTCAAACTGGCATCCATTAGTATAAACAAATAAGTATTTATTTCATTTTGCCACAGTATGCATTAATATCAGCTTAATATGTCCACTAACTTTTCTTCTAAGAGAAAAACAATTTAAACATCTATTTAAGTTGCAATTAAGGTTTCCAACTTTTTAACAAAAATTTGAAGTCTTCGGATTATTGGTTTAGCAAAATTTTAAAAGATAGAATTTATGTAAAAACAAAGATATGGCTAGCTTACTTTATAAAAGGATATGTATATGAAAAGAAAATGTAAAACATTGAATTTATGAAATTTAGTAAACTTCTGCAAGCTCTCTAAAATATTTCTTCACTACCCTTTGTGATAAACTGTTTATTCTGAAATACTTATTTTGCATTTGACTCCTTTTAAATTATATCCAAGCTGACTTTTCTTAAGGCATCAGAAAGCATCATCTTATTCTACATTTCAGAGATAAATCTGTCTACCAGTACCTACTTTTGAAATCGTATTACTTTTTAAAGTAAGTTTTACTATGATAATATATGAAGATAAATTGCATCCATAAACCCTTAAGAATATTAAAGTTGGAGCTGAATCTCTGGTGGGGGCAGGGGGGAGGGGGTACATCATTCTTTCTTTTCATCATTATCAAATTGGAAGGTATTTCCACAAATCTCAAGTTAGAATACTGATGAGAATACTCTTGGTATTTTAAAATTCTACAGATTAACTTTGTCTGGGCAGGTTCAAAGCAACCATGGCATCCAGAGCACAAGTTTTCTTTAAGCAGGGCAGATCTATTAAAAAACATGACCTGTGACAAAAATCAATGTGCTAATCTCAAACCAAACAGCAGTATCAAAAGCATAAAACAGAGATAACCTAAGATAAAATGTCCTCAAACTAACTCAGACTAGCTTGACAGGTTAAAGGAGGGGTTGAGTAAGGGTGTTTCTGATTCTTTCTGTTTTAACCCGGGAAGACTGGAACACCCAAATACCCAAGTAAATTACTACAGTAAGAAAAAGATCACACTGTAAAGTCTGGAATGGGAAAGAAAAGACAACCACCAAGAGCAAAATGTCCCAAATTCAATTAACCAATTTCACTGTTGTTTGATTTAGAAAGGCGCTCAAGTTTTAAAAATATAAATTTCTCTGTCTCTTATCTGCGGTCTAATAAAGCCCAAAGGAGAATAAAACCAACCTAGATAATGAGCCTTGCTTTTAACACCATCACAACTGGAAAGCTTGCTCTATTTGTCTTGTCAGCTTTAATAAAAGGCATCTCCTCTGGCAGGATGGCTTCTCTTTCTTTTCCTAGTAGTGGCAAGTGGCATGCCAAAGAGGTAGCTTCCCATCCCACCACCCACCTCCAGGAGACTTCTTTTTTTTTTTTTTTTTTTTTTTAGCCAAACTTCCGTGGATGTCTCCACTTCTACCAGTGGTGCAATTAGGACTTGGGCGACCGGGGTGTGCCTGTCTTTCGTGGTGCAGCAGGGTGGGGGTAACGGTCTCTCTGTTCAGTAACCGGAGGACCGCTTGTAGGGAAATCTGTCCATCTTCATCTGGCCTGACAATACTTCAAGCGGGAAATCCCTCCCCTACCTCGAAAACTAGGTAAAGAGCGAGGCCGGAGGCAGCCACGCCGAGGTAGGAAGCGGTGGAGGCGCTCCCTCTCCTCAGGTGCGCTAGGAGCGCAGCAACGGTTACAAACTCTCCCCTAGGCCTCCCGCTTGTCTCTTCCCAGCTTCCACTCCACGCTAGGGAAAAGCCTGGGTTTAGGTATAATCGACGCAATTTCTCTCCTAGGCGGGCACTGAGACCAGCCCACAGCTGGAAGCTGGCCTCGGTCCCGGAGAGGCAGAGCGATGTGGGGCCAGCTGGGCCGGCTGATGCCCACAGGCCCAGGAGAGAGAAGGGCTCGGAACTGCTCTCGATCGAGAGGGGTCCGCCCGGCGCTCTGGACCCCACCCACCCTCACCCTCACCCCACTTCCAGGGTCCCCATACAAGGGACGTCCGCGGGTGGCCACGGCCCAGCAGGCGCGCTAGGGCGGCCCCGGGCGCCTACCTCCCAGGCTCCCGCAAACGCCGCGAGCTCCGGGAACGCCCGCGAAACGGGTCCAGGTAACCGCGCGCGCTCCTCCAGCTGCACCCCGCCAGGCCGCAGACGATGGGCTCCCACCTTCCGGCGCGGCCAACTCCAGCAGGTCGCTCCGCACCCATGACGTAACCCAGCGTTAGATCAAACTTTCTGGCACCTTGAGCCCAACGGGGAACGAACGGAATGGGGGACTCCTCTCCACCTCCAAGAGCGCAGGGCCCGGACTGACCCAGGGACCGCAGGATTTCCATACAGTTAAGAGGAAAATAAAAATCTACAGCTTCCGCTTCCCAGATCTCCTTACTTCCCCCAGCCCTTCGCTCTCTGAGCTCACAGGGAAAAGGAGAGAAAAAATTTTTTTTAACTTTAGGGATGTTTGGCGGGTTCTCTCTGCAGTCCCTGGCTCCAGGCGGGAGCTCCTGGCGGCGCGCACGCGGGGCTCCCGGTGCCCAAGCCCTGCTCTGGGATCAGGATGCCGGCTGGGGCTGGGAAAGCGGGTTAGTCTTGGTTCCCGGGCTCCCGCCTTTTCCAAGTCCCCCAGCGCTCCAGAGGCACTGGGATCTGGGCAGCCTCGAGGACTCCCAGGGGCGCCCGGCCTCTCCGCTGCGGCCTAACAAAGAGGGGAGCGACGAGCCAGCATCCTGCGGCAGCCGCGAAAGCCATCTGCGCCCGGGCGACGCAGGCTCCGAGGGTGCGCGCCGCTGGCGGCTGGTGCGCGCTGGTCCCCGCCGCCGCCTCTCCTGCCGCAGGGCCGCGAGGCCCGAGTACCCCCGGCTCTCCGCCCCCATTGCCTTACCTGGGGTTGCTGCTGTTCCAGTAGACGGCGTAGCGGTCGGCGACGGCCTTGGAGCCCGGGTCCTGGCTGAACACACACATCCAGAGCACCAGAAACACCAGCGTCAACATCTCCACGTGCAACATCACGCCTGGCCAGCGGCGGAGCCCCCGACGCGCCACTCCAGGAGAAAGCAGGGATCCCGAGGGAGGGAGAGAAGGGAAGAAAGAGCGAGCGAGAAAGCGGGAGCCAAATAAATATGAATAAATTAAAAAAACGAAGAGGAGCGAGAAAAGAAAGTGGCGCACACCAAGCTGGGGAGGAGGAGGAAAGCGAGAAGAAAAGAAGGCGGTGGAGGGGGGATAAAGACAAACTCGTACCCCCGCTGGAGGGTTGGCTCAGGAGGAAAAAAGGAATCACAAGATGGAGAGAAGCGTGCGTGTGTGCGGTGGCGGCGGCGAGGGCGGGGAAGGGGTGCCAAGCTGTTTCGAGCAGCGGCAGCAAGCCGGTCACCCCGGGAGAAGGAGGTGCGCGCCGGGCCGGGCGGCAGCAGCGCGGGTCGGGGCAGGCGGCGGCGCACGCAGCACAGTCACCGGGAGTTGCGCGCCGCAGCCGCGGGGAGACATACACTGGCCCGCCGGGCCCGGCTCAGCGTTGGCGCCGCGGGCTGCTCACGGCTCCGCCGCCGCCCAGGGCCCGCGCACGGCGCCCCGCTTCGCTCCAAGTTACTTTAGCGGCCGGTGGGAAACTGCAGGAGGAAGGCTCCGCGTGGATGGGGCTTAGCGCCTGTGAACCCCAGGAGTGTGAGAACCCCTTCCCCGCCTCCTCTGTGCCTTAACCTGGCAACCCTTGGAAATCTCGTAGGAGTCTAGGTGCTGCGGTTCGGGGCGGTGCGCTGAGGAAGGGTGGGGATCCGAAGCCACACACCTCGCCCCGCCGGCGCCCTGGGACTGGTTAAGCAGCAGCTAAGCTAGCGAGGAGCAGTGGTGCCTCGCAAACCTCAAAGAAAAGTTTGGCTCTTCGCGTCTGTGGGCAGGTTCCCCGGCGGAGTAGACTGCGGCGGCGGCGGCGGGAGACTACACGCAGGGCGCTGGCGGAGCCTCGAGGATTTCTCGCGCGCGGTGCTCCTGCTCGGGCGTGGGGGCACCAGAGTGACTGAAGAGCGCAGGTTACGAACCAGACAGCCGGGCGGAGCTGGGGTGCCCGAGCCTGCAGGACGACGCCAACCCAACTGTTCGGCTGGAGAGCGCGAGGGGAAACAATCGCTTTTAAATGAATCCTTCCAACTCCTGGATAGGCTGATGTCAGTCTCCGGTTGCCTTCGTGGAGCAAGACTGAGGCCACAGACGCGGCGCCAAGAGCCCCGGTGAGCTCTCACACGTCTCTCCGCGACTCCAACGTGTCCGGCCCCGAGCCCGGCAACTTGTAGAGATGCATCAATCAGTTTGAAATGGGAAAAGAGAAAAAAAAGAGGACGCAGAGCGAGCGGCAGTTCCCCGATGACTACATCAGAAAACCTCCCCGATTCTCCTGCAGCTGCTCCTCTTTCCCTCCTTGGGCACAGCAGCAACAAGAAGTGAAAACCACCAACCGAATCCTAAAACCCCTACCAGGCGGGAAAATAAACTTAAGCGCAGCAGCACGAGCAGCCCGGGAGGGATGGAAACGACTGGCGAGAAGTGGAAAGGGGTAAAAGTCAGTTTTGCAAAAGAGAAAAAAAAAAAAAGACAGAAAAAATGCTTTATGGGAAAAATCTCCTCGGGCACGCCCCCTCGTTAATGACCTGCGTGTACAGCCGACAGCAGCGGCGACCCAGCCGCAGCCGCACCGGAGCGCGTGGCCGCGCGCGTGAACGTGGCCGTGGGCGGCGTGGCGGCGGGGGGGCGAGTAGCGCAGGGCGCGGGGCAGGCGGGCGGCGAGAGCGCGGGTGTGAGCTCCGGACCGCGCAGGGGGAGGCGCCGCCGGCCCGCGCCCAGCCACCGCCGCTGCCTCCGCGGCCCGGGTCATGTGGGCTGCTTTTTTCTTTCTTTCTTTCTTTCTTTTTTTTTTAATGCAGTTTACTTGGGAATAGGGTGGGGGTGGCTGGAGCAGCCAGTCAGGGAACGGCCTGCTGTTTGCTTACAGATCGGGTTTTTTCCCCCTCTCTTTACTCCAACAGGATTGGTTTGTTCCACGAGAAAGAGGCGTTTTCCTAATCTCCTCCTTTCCCCACGCCTCTGACCCCCCTCCCTGGCCCCACCTTCCAGAAACCTGACTAATTGAATTACTGGGAGTGCCTGGGCGCCCTCTCCTCCGCCCGAACCCAGCAGCCTAGCGTAACCCTTTGGATGCTGAATTCTGGTTGGGTTTAGGAATGATTTGACATCTTTTAACCTGAGAGTGGGTCTTCTGTAGCCGTAGAGCCAATCTATCTCCCAGGCCACTCAGGTAACAAGAAGTCCCAGCAGACGGGCTGGCTGGGAGCCTCAGTAAATACATGTTCTTGTAAATCTCTGCTCTGTGCACAATGCGCATTGCCCTGCTCTGGGTTATCTGGAAACCTCAACATCTCTCGTGTGCTTTTCAACAACCCTCTTCCTACCAGGGATTTAAGGGTTCATGAGCAGGAAGGAAGACCTTTCTTTAAAGTGATGCTCTGAAAACACATTTTTTTAATTGAGAAAAATCACAGTGTAAAGTGATTACAATTCAGTGGGAACCTTCAGCAGGGAAAAAATTAATGCAGAAGGGAAGCCCACCAGAAATATCTTAACACCTTTTACATTTCAACCCTGAGGTGGTTCGCTGCCCACTCCCAAAGGATAAAAATGCTTTAAACGAGCGCTCTGCGGGCAGAATCATAGGTCGAAGAAGGAATTCCTTTATTACCAGAAAATGCCCAACTTCTAGAGCATGTCGCAGCGACTGGCTCCCCAGCCGCCACCGAAGTGCGATTGCCTGACAGCTAGGCGATCCCGGCGCCTCGGGACGTGTCCCTGTGCTCCAGCTCCCGGGAAGCTTGCCAGAGGCCCGGCGCTGCGCAGTGCAACCGCTCGAGACTCGCCCTCACCGGCCTCGGAGGGCTCGGGCCTTCGCGGTATTATTCTCTCTTGCGCTCTAGGGAGTTTGCTGCCTCGGTGGGAAAGGCTGATCCCAAGAAAGCAGTTTAGCTTTGCTCCCAAACCTGCCTGTTCTCCCTGTACTTACTAACCCAATAAAATCAGGTATCACGTTCTCTCTCCTGCGCTTTCCAGTTGTGGAGCTCGGGCTTTCCAGGCTCTTCTGAGTTGTTTGGAAGCGTCCAGACGCCCTCCAGTGGTGGCCCTGCAATCCGCACCCAGCGGGGGTGTTGTCTGCAGCTCAGCCGGGATTGAGTTCGATGGAAAATCTGGGGTCGTGATCAATAAAGACTGGAGGAAAAAGAAACAGTTCACGTAGGCATGGGATTACCTGGGTATTGTGGGCTCTTGCCTAAAAGTTGAGTAGTTTCTCAATTACAAAAAATTTTCCTACCTGAAGAGATCCTGAAACTGTCCTAGAAAAGTAACTCTTCTATTAGTGACTAGATACAAATGGCAATCTGTAATTATAGACTCCAAGAGAGACCACCCCAACACCTCAACCACCTTCCTAATTTAGTGTGTGTATATATATATATATATATATATATATTGCAGAATATTAACACAAATGCTTATCTACTATCTGTATACTTTACAAATTTCCAGCAATGAAAAGAAGTTGGGAAACCTGAGCTAGGGAACTATAAGATAAGCTTTTAGTTTTGTACATCAAAATTTTATTTTAATATGTTACTAACCCCTCCCCCACTCCCATCTTTCTGATGTTCAAGTTCTTGACCTATTTTAGGGTGCTTTCATTTTTTTCTATTGCAGAAAGGCTGCATTTCTTCCCTCAGCCTCGCTGATAGGGGCTCAGGTTTTGCAGGAAATATTCTGGACCCTTTTAAGGGACATGTGTATCTTTAGGAATAAGAGAATTCATGACTCTGGGGGGAAATGCTGATGCTCATCAGTCTTTTTAGTCGGGGAAATATCAGGTATCAGGGAATTAGCAAGCTGGCTTCCTGTGGCATCAAAGCCAAAGGACTAAAGAAAAAAAAATAATATCCACTTATTTCCTATTGAAACACATACTGTAACCAAATGTGAAAATTCAACATATCAAAAGAATATGGACATCCCAATATTTTCAATAACTCTAAAGTCTGAAAAGTCCCATTTTAAACAGAAAAAAACATGAATTACAGTCTTCCTTAAGTGATTCAAGGAGTTGGAATAAAAGATACTGGAATTTGCAAATGTTCAAAATAAAGCTCAAATGTCTATCTGAAATAATTCACAAAGTCAAATCAAATACCTCTTTTTGAGATTATATACCTAAGTAGTTACTGATAGACACCTAAGTAATAACTAAGCAGCAATACGATAGATAAATACCTAGAAATCGAAACTGGTATTATTAACTGTACACTTATCACTAGATAATGTGACTGTCCCTTCAGGAAAATATCCAAGTGATTTAAATTTGTACAGATCAACATTATATAAAATAATTATGATTAGCCCATTGTCACAGAGGCAATGACTTTTAAGCTGGCCTTCAAAGGATAAGTAGCATTTTGCCAAGAATAGAAAGAGGTTTAGGTATGCCAGAAAGAAAACAGCAAGAAGCTAAAAACATGGAGAATAAAAGTATAGGAAATGTTCGAATGCTTTTGAGTTGACAAGACTGAAACAAGGTTGTAGAGAGCTGAGGCCTGAAAAGTCAGTGGAGAATAGATTGTAAAGGGCTTAACTGCATTCTAAAAATGTTTGGATTTAAAGCTACAGGCAACCAAGTACACTGGTGATTTTAAAACAAATGACACTGAAGCAATAACCTTCATGCCTCATATTAAAACACAAATAGGGATTTATTTATTTACTTATTTATTTTTAAATTTTTTGTCCTTGAGCTATCTAGACTTGTGTTCTAACCTTGGCTATGAATTAGCATCATCTAGGGAGCTGTTTTTAAAAGAACAATGCTCGGGTCCCACCTTCTGTTTTAGTTGGTTAGGAGCAGGGACACGGGATCTGTAATTTTCAACTGCTCCCTGGGGAATTCTAATGAGCACAGAGGATTGAGAATCACTGTTCCAGGTCATTTCTTTTTACCTAACTACTTCAATATTTTGGGCACAAAAGTAAATTCTGTACTTATTTATCTGAAGAAATGTTCTAGCTAACCATCAAGCCAGCAATGTGGATACTTCAGGGAACTGAATTTCATGACCCTCTCTATTAAAATGAAGTGATATTTTAAAAATAACTTTAACCGGCACAATAGGATGTCATCTACAAGGTGTGGCTGCACGGGCAAAGCTTACTTTTAAATACCAGTTAATTTTCCTTTTTGGACTAATTTCGGCTTCCCTTTTACATTAGCTGCTACCAGGTAGAAGTGGCATTCTATTGGGTCAAGTGTCCAAATAAATGAAAGAAGTTAGTGAAGCCAACCCCACAGTCCACAAACTAAGCAGCTCTCGTTTAATGCAACAGTTAAATTAGAGCAGATACCAGAAGAGATCATAAAGGAAATAAACTTAAGAACAAAAATTAAAGAAATAATTATTAGACATAAAACTTTCTAACAGATGACTAACATAACGGTATTTAAGCTAACCCCACGAACTTTAAGAATTCACTCCAAAGCTCCAAGAAACCAGGTTCTGCACCAAACTGTCGCCAGCTATCCTGCCCACACACTGTTTGAAGTCACCTGACAAAGCCCTCTCCCTTTCCACTCCCATGTATAACAGTTTCTCAGATTCTTTAGAAATAACTCCTTACTAGCCTTTTTCTCCTTACAGACTGTAGGGAACGTTCCTTTACTATTTCTGATCTAGCTGGCTCTTCCGTGTGCAACCTAAAAGGGGGGGGGGGAATAGAGTACGACGCCCCTACCTTCAGGCTTGTGACCTTCAACCTCCATCCTGAATTTCCCACTTCTCCTCATTCTCCTTGTACTTTCCTGGTGCTTCCTGCCGTTTGTTTCACAGCATCCCTTCTCTTGATGACTGTGGATAAATAGAAGTTTTACAAGTTGCTGCAATATACTGGAAGACATTTACATTTTTTTAAGTTGATGAACTAAAACCATCTCTTTGTTGTTGTTTTGCCTGTTTCAAAACATAGTTTAAGACATACATAGGAAACTTTTTAAAACATACAGAAGTTTGAGCAATCATTCTAATAAACAACTTAATTCTATATTAGGCATATACATAAATATGTGTTATATTTCGGTTTATTACAAATATGTGTTTACATGTAATTTTAAAAGAAGTAAACAAGAACTTGTTGATTTAACCAATTTCCACATTACTTTTCATTACCTAAACTTCAGCCTATGTACCATAGAGTTTATGTGACCAGTTTTTAACCATAAAGCTGAAATTGGTAGGTGATTTTATTCCCATGAGAAATTTCCATGTTGTCTTTTATGATTTCAATATGTATGTACTTTTTGCTGCTTTGTATTTTCCCTCTTTACATTTTTAAATAAAAATCACGGAATAAAACATATGTGCATTTTACAAATCAAATTGACCAGCTAGCATAAAATATACTGTCCTAAAATGTTCTTTGTGAATTATTAAATAACACTGCAGTCCTTGCTTAAAAGAATATATATTATGATGAACACATATTACCAAAAAAAGTTGGTATTTTTGTTTTATTACAACGGTAATCATAGACATCTACAATATACCTATATTTAAATAAAAAGAATGTTAGTAGCCTTTTCAGAAATAAGGTTAGTTTGTATTTTTCCATATTCAAACTAATAATTAGGATATTTTTCTCTCACCAGTAAAATCTACCATCACCCAAAAAGCATATAAGTATGAGCTTTTGTATTCTTTTACTTGCTTCGAGACCAAAAATTAAAAAGCTAGAACATCTCTTTTTATTTTATTGATGCCATTATATATACACATATATACATGTACAGCATATATATGAGCATATCTGCAGACAGAGAAAGAGACCTTATTTTTCAATCAATTTTCACCCAAGATTTTCATCAACTTCTGGGAGAATTCTATTTGAAGACGAGTCAAGGACTGTAACCCTTAGTCAACAAGCATGATTTCATGAAATAGGAAATGTTGTTTCTAAGACCCTTTTTAGCTATGGCTTTACTTCCTCTCTCCCCCCAACCCCAGATCTAAACTTGCTGAACAAAGTATAGAATTATGGCAAACTAAGAAATTCTTTCCTTAAATTATGTGCATTTTGGTTTTTTTTTATCAGATGAAAGACTTCTTTAGGGGTGCCTGGGTGCTGGTATTTTGGAGTGTGAAAAAAATTTTTTTGAGTCATCTGAATAGTTGTCTCAATTCTTTTTTTCATTTCTTTGGGCCACAGTAAAGATGTACTTTTAAAATGTTACTAATTTTTTAGCAAAACTGTCCTCTTACTGAAAATGTATAACTCTAGTCTGAGACTTCCAAATACCTTATGCCAACATTACAAATTCTATTGTGATGCTGTAAAGTCACAGTTTAAGGTATAATTTTTTAAAAGCATTTCATCTTGTAGTTTGGGATAATAGTTACAGAGCTGGTCTCCATAGAAACCACTATAACTTATGATCTTAGAACTTCAGATAATGCAAAGGATTATTGGCCAAACTTCTTTAAAATGAGAAATATTTTACTGAATTGACTGTTTCTAAACTTAAATCTGGTGAGGAGAGCGTGCTGGTAAAATGACTGCCTTTTAATCAGATTATAATTTTCCATTTCCATTAGTCTACCCTTTTTTGGCATATTATGTATACTAAATTAAATAGGATTTATTGGTTCAGCTAGATTCTGAATTACCCTCTTTTCCTGTGGATTAGGAGAGGGCATTTCTTAGCCCTTTTTCTTGAAATCCATCAGGATCTTTTATGTGGTCTATCTAGTATTCTGCACACTTCCAATGCTTAATAAATATTACATTACAATATTAGCATAATAATAAATCACCTTAAAGTACTACATGGGCTATTAAGTGAGATCCTATTCAGTTTGAGCTAAGACATCAAAAAGTTTTATTTTCTCTATATGCATACAAAGTAATTTTAAAACTCTCTTTCCATGAAATGTCCTTGCATCCATAAGATGTCTACATATTACAAAGTGAAGTGGTGAAGTATGTATCTTCCAGTTATGTATTTCATTTGTTCAATTTATTCTGGGACCTGAATTTGCCATTTTAATAAGGGAAAATTTTAAATTGGGCAGACAAAAATGGAAATAGCACCATTTGTCAAGGTAATGCCCTTTCCCCAATGGCAATTCTGAAATCTTTATACAAGATTACCAGGCCAACGGCTACATAGTGTTCCTTTCCATTAGGAAGTTCTGCTTTGCCTGTGATTGGTTATGTCACCAGACCTAGGATATTCTTTACAGTTACAGAAACAAAAATGAAGCCAAAAACATTCAGTTAATATAATCTCATCCTAACTGTTTGCTTTGAGCGAGGTCCTAGATTGAAACCGCTAACGAGGCAAAAAATAAAAATACTTTCCCTTTCAAAAGTTTTGTTCAAATACTGTATAATATGTCTTTGTCTACCAATAAATGAATCAAATAGGATAAAATAATGCATCATCTGATAGCAAAATGGCCAATATTCTTTTCCCTTTACAGTATAATTTTGCAGTTAGTCTCTCCCATCAATATATGGAGTCTATTGGTCCAGCCCTTGAATCTGAGGTGGCCTTGCGACTTGCTTTGGCTAACAGAATGTGGCAGAAGCAATGTTGTTCTTTCTGAGCCATGTCCTCTAGAGGCATTCAAGATTCCACTCTCTGTCTAGGAGCCCTGCCCAACTGCCATGTGGATAAGCTGAAGCTAGCCTTCTGGTTGATGAGACACGCGTAGCCCCTTCCCCCACACTGTCCCCATAGATCCCCAGCAGCAGAGCTACCAAGACAACTGGCAGCTGTCCACAAGTGCATGAGAAATTCCCAACCAAGACAGAAGAACTGCACAGCTGAGCCTAGCCTAAATTACCAGTCTTCAGGTAACTACTGTCCTACTTAACAATTTTTGTTTTGAGCCACTAAATTTTGGGATGGTTTGTTAACAACAATAGCCAACAGATACATGTTCTTCTTAAACTACTGAAATAAAAATTTGAATATTATTTAGCTCAAATAAATGTTATTTCACAACTTAGATTTCCATTAATAAGTTGCCTGGAGTTCAATCTGTAATTGACAATGAAAAATGATAACTTTCTGAATATTTCTAGCAGAAATGTTTGCTTCTGCTACTTTATACATTTAACCGGAAATCTTTTTTCTTCAACAAAAACTTTACATGGAACCCTAAATGAACACAATTAACATTCAATCCCTTCTGATCCTCTTAGGATAATGTCATTTGGTTAGAATAGCAAACCTGAGCAGATGATTTCTCCAGAGGTGATTCGTCTTCTAACGTGGTACCCAGCAAGAGAAATGAAAAGGTAAAGTCAAAGGAAGCGATGTTTAGCTTCATCTCAAATCTCCACATCATGCACTGCGATTGATTTCACATCTTGGTGCCTCCATATTTCATCAGGAAGCTCTGTCACAGGACAGAAACTGTAGTGACCCTGTAAGAGTCACCTTATTGTCATCCTCCAATTAACAATATCTCCGCTTCGGCTGATAGCCATGGCAGGACGGGGGATGCACGGCTCCCTTCATGGAGATGGAATAGGAATGGTTTCAAGGAAGTGAACCACAAAGTGAAATTTTATATATCTTCCTAATAATTTAAAGTCCTAAAATAGGAGGAGGGTGTTGTCAAGGCCCTTCTGTGTACTCCTTCTAAGTCTGTTTACAAGCCCGAGTTTCTAACGTGTGCCAGCTAGTGTGGAGACTCCCACAAACAACGTCTCTTCAGAATTCATCACATTTAGTCCCCTGAAGGAACTCAACCATTGGCCATCCTTCCTTCTTGAGACTTCCCTATCCTTTGGTGTTCGTTACTTCACGTTTTCAGAGCTCTCTTCTTTTTTTCATCTCCAGCTAGTTTCTTCCAGCTGCTTGACCATGACTCACAGTCCTATGCCAGGCACATACTGAACACTATTTAATAAGTGTTTGTGGAACAAATATCCATTCCTTAAATATAGGTATTTTCTTTAGCGTTCTTTTCTTCCTTCACTAACATGATCTTTAACAATCACTTCCTACTGTGGATGTCTCCCAAGCTTCAGCTCTATGACCTAATGATTTCCATCATCAGACCCACATTCCAAGCCATCTCGTTCACTTTTCCACAGGATTGTACCCTGATACCTCAAAAGCAGCAAGCCCAGAAAAAGTGCATCAATTCACTCAAAAGACCCAGACACCCCCTTTCTGGCATTATTGCTCTCTAGCATGCCAAAGTTAGAATAAAGCCCTCTCTCAGTTCCCCAGTGAGAACTGCTAGTTGACAGCCTTGATAAAAGCAGAGGACTCAATAATCTGTTAGGGAATGCAAAAATTATTTCCCAGTTTCTCATTTCTATATTAAGTTGTCTCCTAACCCGTCTCCGCCTCCCACTCTTACCTCTGCCCAGATGCTACTCTGTTCTGCAGCTGGAGTGACCTCTTTCAGAGGGAAACTGGATGTCACTCCCCACCACTCAAATGGCTTCCTACACCTTTCACAGTTAAGATAAAATTTTCAGCATGGCTACCAAGCTCTGCATGAGCTGACCCCTGCCTTCCTCTCTGACCTCATCTCATCGAACCCTCCCCACTGTGGCGCTCTCCCACGTCCTCAAAGGAGGATGTGCATCTCCCTGCCTCTGCGCCTCTGCTTATGCTGGCCCCTCTGCCTCCTTCCAATCTCAGCTCAAATGCCACTTCCTCAGGGAAACCTCTTCCGACCCCATGGAACAGAGCAGGATTCCTCTAAACAAGCACATGGCACTGAGCTCCTTTTCTTGATCCCGCCTGTCCTGACTGCCGCTGTACATTTGTGTGGCATTTTGCATGGCATCTGCTTCCCTTTCTCGACCCTTGCTCGCCATCATCTCTCCAAAGCTGAGCATTGTGCCCGGCACATGGTGGACACTCTATTCTTAATATATATGGCATGAATGAATGGCAATGATGTACTAGCGCTTTACATGGTGATTTCCCTTGTGGTTTCTATGCGGAACCGGATCTCAAGAGCTATACAAAAGGCAGCAGGGGTAAGAGGGAAGGACAGTCACGTACCTCTCCATGGTTTGGAAGAAGGAGTCCCTCGGAAGGTTTAAGCAGAGAAGTTCCACACAGTGAGCCCCAGCAGAGACACACAAAACAAATCTTAAGGAAGTCCTTGCAGCCTACAGCCCGACCTCACGGAAGGCCTCTCGGGTTCTAAAGAAGGAACGCGGCAGCTTCAAAGGGAGCAGAGAAAATGAGATGAACTGAGGCACCCTAACAGTTCTCATTCCCAAATTGGGGGTGGGGAGCTGGTCTAGTTAATAGATAAATCCACACTGTGACCAGATGTCTCAGCACAACACCACTAAACATTTAACTCACACAACGTCCTTTGTTCTGAAGCCACCAAGCTAACTCTTAATAATTTGTCTCCCATGTAGCTTGCCATTCATTCATTCATAAATTTATTGAGCATCTAATATGTGCTATACCTGAGAATATAGCAGTAAGCAAGTTAGAGCTGCTCCCTGCCTTCATAGAGCTTATTTTACAGTTTATCAAGTTACAGGCAATTAAGAAAGAAATCCACCAAAATTGAGCTGGATCCTAAGTGTACTATTGCTGCCTACCTAAGATCCTTCCTTCAGAGAACTTCTCCTTCTCTATCCTTCTGATCCTGGTGAAGCCATCCATGGCTGTAACATACCACACCGCGCCCCCACCGCCACACCACTATCACCACTATGGTGTTTCAATCAGGCCAGGCAGGGCCTTCTTTTGGGATTCTGAGTTACATAGACCTAGGTCTGGGGCTGCCAGCAACCATCTTTCCTGCTCTGGGGGATAGGGTTGCTAGCTTTAACAAGTAAAAATACAACAGGATCAGTCTGAATGTTGTGAGAATCCAGGGCAGAAAAGAAGCAGGGAGAGCATCAGGAGACTTTATGTTAAAGGCAGAATCTGTTCTCAGACAGGTACTGCCATCAGTTATATCATATTCACATTAGGTAAGTTCTACACATCAAGATATAAGGATTACTATGTACTTTTTAATCTTTAATTGTTTTTTCTTTTCTAGCATGTGACTGTGATGCCCAACAATATACAGTTTGGGGCTGGAATAAATGGTAATGCAACTACTTAAATACCAATAAATAATCTTTTCCCCAAGATTTCAATTTTAAGAGCACCCACGAAACAAGGGGAGAGATTTTACACATCACCCTTGATGTCACAAGTCAAAAGCAATCACTCTGCAGCCAGAGGACAGCTTAGTTGCTGGTACCTATGTAGGTGAATTGTGGCTTAAGGAATAACTAAATAAGCTACATTCAAAGAAATGAGAAGGGAGGAAAGATGCATGAGCTCAGGGAAAGGATTTTATAATGTACCTCAGTCGACTCAATGATAAATGTACATAATTAATCATAGACACCATTTTGGCAAATGATATTTTTAAATGATAGAGGCAATTATCTGTACAATTACATATGCACAGGAGTGCATTATTTTCTGACTTTCAACAGGCCTACCTTACAGAATAGGTAGGGAAGAGTCTTACCTAAATTAGCATCTTAATTTGTAACATCAGTTTAAAGAGGACATTTTTTTTTTTTTTTTTTTGGTGTTTAGAGGAGTTTCAGAAGAGGAATGTAATAACGGTAACTTCTTAGATCTACTATTAATATCTTTGTGAAACTATTTAACCACTTATGGTTACAAACCATAACATGTAAGTTATATATTCTCTCTCTCTGCTCTTGAAAGGAATATAAAATAATTTTCTATGCCTTTCCAGTAATCAAATGTATCAAATCTGGAAACAGTTTGATAAATTTGTGAAAATTAAAGAATATTTGGTACTGTTTATTAAGTTTTTCTGTTAATATGACAGAAAATTTCCGCAACCACAGTAAGCAATGGTCTTCTTTCTGACTTGATAGAATGAACTCAGATTCTCTCTGCCATTTCTTTAGCCTGATGGTCTTATTTTACAAAGGCAATATGGTGTGGCGAAGAGTTCAGTCTGGAATCAGACAAATGTAGTTTCCAATCTGGCTCTGCAAAGAATGATTATGATTCTAACTTTGAGCAAGTTACAAACATGCTAAGCCTCAATCTCTCTGTAAAAGTACATCTAATCATATGATCTCATAAAATATGCTGTGAGCAGTACACAGGGTGATGTTTATCAAGTATACATCTAATAATGTAAGAGATGCAACACATGTTCAATAATTTAGGTATTATTAATGTTAAGTCCTCCCCTTCACTGAAGTTCTTTAATATCTCATCCTTCTAAAATAAATCATAATGTCATCCCATCATTCACTCCTTCCACCAGTGTGTACTGAGTGCTGTGCATACATATATGGTATCAGTATATTTTGGGAGAAGAAGAGATTTCCTCTACCCACTAGCTGGTTTAAGAATCAAACTGACATGAGACAGATTAACAAGAGGAAAAACCAGTTTAAATACATGCCTACACAGAAGCCATAGACATGGGTTCCAAAGACCGTCAGGGACAATGAGGTATACATGTCATCCAGAACCCAGGAGAAGGGGCAGGGGTCTGAGACTTCAAAGGAAAAGGGAAGCAATTCACAGGAATATGAAAAGAGTGATGTTTGATAAAAAAATGATGGCCCCCCCAGAAACAATGTACAGAGCACAGAGAGGAATTTTAACAGGTTTAGCCACATCTCTCCCTGTCTACAACACCTTTACATTATAATGGAGCCACCTAAGGTGCTCTCTCCTCCTGGGGTAGCTCCTCCACCTAAATACCTTTTATGCAATTATGAGGAGGGGGGGTCAAAGTTTCGGAGTCCTTTGGGCCTTTGTTCTCAATAATCTACGTGTCACAATGGTATATGTTGGGGCAGCCCACCCTTGGTCCCTACAATACAAATAAAAACTGCTTTAGATGTAAGTAAGGAAAGGATGGACTCTTCAGAAAATACCTTGGAGTGACTGGTTAGCAATTTAGCTCTCTACTCAGATGATCTAAAACTGCTGTTGCATATGATAGCCATTAGCCACATGTGCCTATTGAGTACTTGTAATGTGGCTATATTAAATTGTGATGTAATGAATATATAAAATATACTCTGGATCTTGAAACTCAGTATAAATACTGTAAAATATCTCGTTAAGATTTTTTATTATACATCAAAATATATTTTTTAAATATATACTGGAAGAAATTCAGGTGGCCAACAAGCGCATGAAAAGATGCTCCACATTGCAAATCATCAGGGAAATGCAGATTAAAGCCACAATGAGATATCACCTCACACCGGTGAGGATGGCCAACATCCAAAACACAAACAACTACAAATGTTGGCGAGGATGTGGAGAAAGGGGAACCCTCCTACATTGCTGGTGGGAATGCAAATTAGTTCAACCATTGTGGAAAGCAGTATGGAGGTTCCTCAAAAAACTCAAAATAGAAATACCATTTGACCCAGGAATCCCACTCCTAGGAATTTACCCTAAGAATGCAGTAGCCCAGTTTCAAAAAGACAGATGCACCCCTATGTTTATCGCAGCACTATTTACAATAGCCAAGAAATGGAAGAAACCTAAGTGTCCATCAGTAGATGAATGGATAAAGAAGAGGTGGTACATATACACAATGGAATATTATTCAGCCATAAGAAGAAAACAAATCCTACCATTTGCAACAACATGGATGGAGCTTGAGGGTATTATGCTCAGTGAAATAAGCCAGGCAGAGAAAGACAAGTATCAAATGATTTCACTCACCTGTGGAGCATAAGAACAAAGAAAAAAGTGAAGGAACAAAACAGCAGCAGACTCACAGAACCCAAGAATGGACTAACAGTTACCAAAGGGAAAGAGACTGGGGAGGATGGGTGGGAAGGAAGGGATAAGGGGGGAAAGGGGCATTAAGGGGCATTAGGATTAGCACACATAATGTAGTGGAGGTGGGGAGGTGGATATGGGGAAGGCAGTATTTACAGAGAAGAGAAGTAGTGACTCTATAGCATCTTACTACACTGATGGACAGTGACTGTAATGGGGTATGATGTGGGGGGGACTTGATAATAGGGGTTCTAGTAACCATATATACTGGGTTACATAATATATTTAATTAAAATGAATTTCATCTGCTTGTTTTACTTTTTTAACGTGGCCACTAGAACAGTTGAAATTTTGTTGCTCACATTTGTGAACAGCATTGTCTGTATTGGGCAGCTCTGGTCTAAATATTTAAATACAACAATAAAAGAAGGAAGAAAAGGTTAAGACGGAGGGAGGAAGGAAGGAAAGGGAGAAGTAAGAAAAAAAATGAATCTTCAAGAACTAGAAGCTGTAAGCCTTGAAAGATCTTTTAGTGGAAAAATCCTTTCTATGCATAACACCAATGGCAGAAAATATATAAGACTTTTAGAGATAACTATGCTTGCAGCACAATTCCAGTCATTTAGCAAATGCTCAGTAAATGCCAGCTTGCATTCGTACTTGTTTAATGATTACCTCTCATATTTTAGGCACCATACTAGGTGCTGGATAAACAAAACAATCCAGTGCTCAGTCCAATAAATGTGAATATGAAAAATTTTTTGAAAACTTTTATATTTTGTATTTTATATTCTTTTGGACCTATGCTTTGTTTTTTCTTTTAAAGACTGTACATATTATCTCTCTACATCTGACCCTTTTTAGAACAAGGAACATTTTCTGCTTTATTAATGTGAAAATTAACAACTGCGATACTGAAAAGCATTTTCAGCTCCTTTGGCAAGAGTTTCGTTTAGTAATATATAGCAAAGGTGTTCAGTAACAAAAATTCATTTAGAAGCACTCATCTGGCATATATTTGTACATCGTAATTATCATTCTTATACACAATCATTCCCAAGTCCTTCCACAATATTTCATGACACCTATTTACGGCCCTCCACTCAGTTACACTTGTATATATGCATACACAAATAAGTTTGCATACAAATAATTCAGAGCAAATAAATTCTTTAGGGAGAGGTCACAGCACGTGCCCTCCCCTCCCACCCCCAGGCTCAGAGAGGAAGGAGCCTTGTGGCTGGGGCAGCTCTGTGCCTGGCCTTTTGTCCTGCTGATTAGAATCTGAGTTGAGCTGCAGGATTTACATCTTAAAGGAAATGGAGCCCTGGCCCCAGAAACCGATCCCAGAAGGAGGAAGAGAGACAAGGGAAAGGCTTAGGGGAGCCAGGGCTGGGAAGAGCTTAGGGGAATAGAGAGTGAAAGGAAATAGAGCAGTTGTCTTGGTGAGCTGTGCAAGATACTGAGATCTGAGATGAAATTGAAATACTGAGCTCTGGTGAGGGAGGAATCTGCCCTGAGATGCTGAGAGAGGCAAGATGGCAGCAGGAGCGGGGGAAGCGGGTCCCAGGGAGCCTCGCCGGGGGTATATAACCGCTGGGGATTTTCTGAGACGCTGAAATAAGGATTTAAAATGCTTTTCATGAATTCTTGCCTATCTGACTGGTGTTTCTTCTGGCTGTGTAACCACGGACACCGGTGAGAGCAGCTGTTAAATAAATACAGAGGCCATTAGACTGATGCGGCGCTAACGCCCTGGTGGGCACGGGAAGCAAACCAAATCTAAGGCTGTAAATGCCTCAAGTTAGGAAATCAAAATGCCAAGGACACCCGATCAGAAACAGCAGCCAGGCTCTAAGCTACAGCCAATCCAATCCCGCCTTTCCTTGTTTATGCGCCTTCTCTCTGACTTTCCTGAGGTCCTGCCTCGCAGAGCTCCTAACCACGTCCAGTTTGGTGCTGACTCATTCCAGTCGGTTTTTGCTCAAACTCTTAAAAATTTTTAGATATCTCAGTTTGGCTTTTAACAGTTCAAAGCAGCCCAGCTCTCTCTGGGTCCTGTGTGTTACTTCAGCAACTGTCTTGGAAGTGCAGTCTGTCCTGCTTCTTTGTGGCCCAGTCTCTGGCACCTTAACCCAACAGACGCCCCATAAACACGGGTCAAATGAAAAATTTTCGGGGCCCGAAGGTAGATTCGATGCTGGCATCTCTGAACACTACGTCAGCACAGCAACTCATTCAATAAATGTGTCTGTGGCTCTCGGCAGGGATTAAGCGCTCATCCAAGCACGACTTTTCAAATCTTCATGTCTGTAAGGGCAGGAGCTATAACAGACACAGTTTGCTACTTCTGGGCAGGTTTTTGTTTGTTTTTAATATTCGGTTGTCCTTGACAACAAATACACATTCTCAGCTTAAATATATAAACTCACATTACTATCACTCCCACCTTCTCCGGCCCCAGCACTGGGGGTGGGGGTGAGGGAAGCCTGGGGGAAATTCCCTGGCTGCAGCGCACTGCCCACTGTCCAGCACCGTGGGGGCACAGGCGGACACTGGGACAGGGAAGAGCAGGGTGGAGTGTCCCAGAAGCCTGGGGGAAATTCCCTGGCTGCAGCCCACTGCCCACTGCCCAGCACCGTGGGGGCACAGGCGGACACTGGGGCAGGGAAGAGCAGGGTGGGGGGTCCCAGAAGCCTGGGGGAAATTCCCTGGCTGCAGCCCACTGCCCACTGCCCAGCACAGTGGGGACACAGGCGGACACTGGGGCGGGGAACAGCAGGGTGGGGTGTCCTAGAAGCCTGGGCGAAACTGGAGTTCTGGAGAGGGTGCATATTAGAATCACCAGGCTGCTTTCAAAATAAAAAATAGCCTTGTTCCCATCCAATCCAGAAAAATTAGAATTGAATTCTGAGCATCTCAATTAGAATTGAATTCTTTAAAGTCTCTGGGTGATTCTGATGCTTAGTGAGAGATGAGCAGCTCTCTCCCCTTCCTCGTAACCAAGTTGGAGACCTCATTTTCTATATTATTATACAGCAGGAGTAAGTTACAGTCTGAGGCCTCCAGGCCTCTATAATTCAGTCAGTAGCCTGAGGCCCAGAATCTGAAGGAGGGCCCTTACTTTGCCCTAACTGTTGAAGCCTGATATCCCCAGTTTTGCTGGCCTAGGCCCAGATCATGCTGATATCTTGGAAAACTTACTAATAGCTCCTTTTTTCACGCTGGAAGAGCTCAGATTTGGATAGTAAGTTACATGGTCCCTCTGCACATACCAAACAAGGGAACGTCCAGCCAAGCCTAGCCCAGTATTTTCCTGGGATTCCTTCCAGTGATGATTTTAATATTCACTCTCTTCCTTCCTCAAATGCCTTTCTTTCCAGTCCTTTCTTCCTTCTCTTTCATCAGATAAGGCGTAAACAGCCTCCAAACAATCCAGTCCTTCACTCTCCTCCCTCCCTACATCCCCAAGAATTTTTTCCCCTTCATCTCCACATCTGTAGACTAAGGTGGAGGCTGCAGCTTAAAGAAACTGTCCTGTCTGGGGGCAGGGAGAGAGAGGTACCCTGAAGCTCGGTGGGGTCTACCGAGCCTGTATGACGAGAGACAGGATCTATTAAGGACCAAGTCCGCAAGGAAATCTCTGCAGCTGACGAGAGAATCAGACACTGTCAAATGGAGACTCACCAAAACCTGGACCTCTGACAACTATGGACAGAAGCACAAGGAGACCATGGGTCTTCCAGACTCACCTAAACCACAGACTTCCCGTGGAGGAATGCAGAGGCCACAGACTGTCATCTACATCTTTCCTATCCCAACCTTTCTTTTTCCTCGGCCCTACGCTTTGAATCCCAATGCCTGTATCTGATACTCGTTGTGTTTTGGTACTGGGTTTGCTTTTTCCCTCCACCTTGGCCTTGTATTTTGTATCCTAATTCCAACACATTACAATCCCCTTTACCCTCCCTGCCCCGCTTTGGACTGACTCCAATCCCATGGGGTGCTTCCTGGATTCCATTTCTGATTCTGGTGGTTCCCAAGAACACAGGTAAGGACTAGGAACTCCCACATCAGGCAAAGGTGATACACAAGCCAACTCAGTAGCAGAGAGCCTCTGATATGGTCATATATGTCGTCGATGTTTCTTCATGTTTGCTACCTGGCCTACCTTCTTTTGACCAACATTTAGATGATTTCTCTGCAGGGCTGATGCTAGAAGCTGAGGCAGCCTCTGAGCCTGCCTGCTGTGAAGCTGCTTCTTAGGACCCTCCCCTTGCATCGGTCACAGCTCAGATTCACCATGCTCCTCATCATGGTTCCTACCATCCTCTGAAAGCGCCTCAGCTCTCCGTCCTTCTTCAAACATGAGGTGCTAACTTGTTTTATGAGCCCAAGATTGAGTTCTACTAACTATGGAATGTTTGCAGTTGCAGAACTCAACTGTAATGACACAGGGTTTGCAAATTCAAATGACTTCAGGGTGGAAGGCAGAGGGCGAACTGACAGGGGGACTGAGTGTAGCAGGCTGGGTGGGAAACAGAGCAAGCTGGCCTGTGGCTACCCCATCTAATGCTGTTCTCTTACAGTGAACTGTTGCCATGGAGAAATACTGTCCCCAAATGCTAGAACTTTCCACTCATCAAAAAAAAAAAGATATCCAGATTCTTGTAAGCAATCTATTCATGTTTTACATATTGGCTACTAATTTCTTAAACTTTAAATTCTATACTGGCTAAATAAAACTCTTTAGTTAGTAGGATCTGGTTCTCTGACTGCCAGTTCAAATGGCTTTCTAGTGTATTTTCAGAAGCTTGTATAATGGGATTTTATGAGGGAAAAATCATCAGAGGCAACCCAACATGAAATCAAGGGGTGTGAAATTTTAAAGGATAACCTGAAAATCTATAGATGCTGGTATTATGCATAAAAACAACAGTGGCAACGATAGGAATTCCTATTACTTGACAAATAACCACTTAACAAAATATTTTGATGGAATATTTTAAATATTCTATAAGAGGTCCACTGTGCATGCTTTTGTGACTGAATACTTCGTTTTTCATAAACAAAATCCTCTAGTTGTCTTCTGTTGTAAAACATCTTCATCAGCAAAGATATTGAGGAGGGGAAAATTATGATCTTATAAAAGTTGGCAGTGAAATCAGTTAATCTCTTATACCTTATAACAGTTTACATTTTGAGTCACAACTAAGGTTATCTACTTCGCAAATATTATAGCTTCATTCTTGGACAAGGTGATAAGAAAACACGTGATTACCCACAGTTACTGGGCATTATCTTTAAAAAAATCAAGATGTAATGCTTTAGTATGTCAACAAATGCAATTGAAAGGCAACGTATTTCAACACGGGGTGACAAAAATGGCTGACTGACTAAAACTCTAGCGCAAGGTCTCTGAACCGCAGTACTACTGACATTTCACATCAGTTGATCTCTCGGCGTGGAGGGCCTTCCCTGGTACTATAGGGTGCTCAGCAGCGCCCCTGGCCTCTGCCCACTGTATCCTCCCCAGCCCATTTGTAACAACCAAAAAGTATTTCCAGATATTGCCAAATGTTTGCTCCCACTAAGAACCATTGCTCTAGAGGAAATGTTGCACATCGCACCTTAGATTTTGATTCTCCAAAAAAGTCTTCAAATGGCACTTCACACCAGGGGAAAGATGCTGGGGAAAGTATCACTCTCTCACTTCAGTTAAGTCCTCAGAGAACTGTGGAGGCTGGGGAGGGAGGTCTTTGGGGCAAAAGCAGTGGCTGTATACTGACAAGAAAACTGCGGTAGGGGACAAGCAGGGTCAGACCTAGATGTGAAATCCACTCTTCTCAACAATAATGCCTCTTCAAGCAGGAAACGATAGAGATCTATCAGCCTGGGCCACGACATCTGGTAGATTCCAAACTACAGATAGGAAACTGCAGCCTTCGTCTGACCAAGTCTGAGGTGAAATTTCAACATCCTGAAGGATGGGATGATACCGAAAACTTAGACATTTAATAGGGAATCTTTTCTTAATCCCATTTTGGAAAGAAACATTTTTTTCAGAAAACCATGAAAGGTTATAATAGTGGTTTGAAATCAGTAACTTTCCATTTTTTTCTTTGTGGTTATGGAATAAATCATTAATTCCATTTCTCAACAGAACTTCATAAACACCATAGGCCAAATGCCAGAACAGAAATTAAATGGCTGTGGGATCGTCAAAGCAAGACATACTTTAACTATGAAGTATTCACACCAGAGCTCGAGAACAGCACGTGAAAGAGAATGGGCTAGAGTGTGTGGCATTCACATTTGCTGCTTGGACAGCACTGTTTATCAAAATAACTACAATTTTCAAAGAAAAGTCTACTTAATTTTTACTATATTGCTTTTCTGTCTGATAGGAACTATGAAGAATAAGTTCACTAAGTTCTTGGTTGAGTTTTAGTTTATTTAACTTGTTTCACCACAGTTAAATGTTCCAAAGTGGTATCTTATCTCCTAGTCTTCTTTTTATATTTTGCTAGCTTAAAATCTGTTTTGACATACAGTAGTGTTGGATATATGTCATTATACACTTGTCAAAACTCACTGAATGTACAACAGAATGAGCACTAATGCAAACTATGGATTTTACTTAATGTTAATGTGTCAATATTGACTTATTAATTGTAACATGTACCTCACTAATGCAAGATGTTAGTAATGGGGAAACTGAGTGGTGGGGTGCAGCTGTGTGGGTGGAGAGGTGGTATATGGAAACTTCTTTCTGCTCACTTTTCCTATAAACTGCTCTAAAAAATAGTAGTTTTTTAAAAAAAAATCTGTTTTGTAAACTTTATAATAAAAAATCCAACCATGTTAAAATTCTGTGTCTTTTAAATAAGGTTTTTGAAGATTCATCTGTCCCCTGCTTATTTATTGCTGAAAGATGATTGCTCAACCTGAAGTTGAGAGGATAAGACTTCCTTCATGGTCCAAGCATGGCCACTGAGAGCTCTCCTTCAAATTTCTGAAAAATAATCTTTAACTACTGTGAATAGTGGGCCTCAAGTTGCATTATTCTTATGCATTTTCTGCATTTCAGCTATTTCACATGCTTTTATGTTTTCTCCTCACAAAATAACTTGAAGTAAAATTCACCCAGAATTGTTCATAATGCATTTTACATGATAGGCTGAATTTGTTTCTAATTAACAGCATATAATATTGGCTAGAGAAACAGTAAATTACTATGAATCAGAAAGCTTTCTCCTGGACTTTATCTTTGCAACAGCAAACAAGTTGTATTCCGAAATACAGTGAATCTGTTTTCTCAGTTGCATTCTATTCATCCTGTCATGGACACTATTGGTCCCAGCTTTAATCTCTTCCAAAATGGGAGATTTTTCGACATAGAAGCTTCTTAGATGGTTGTCAGAGGCTCTCCAGGCTAAGCAGCCCCTCATCCATCATGGGAGAGCTCAGAGCAGAGCTTCATACTAGCTGCTGTGAGAGGAGAGGGCGGTTTAAAGAAAGTTTTAAATGACCTGTACTGAGAGGATATAAGAGTCTAGTTGGAAAGCCAGAGCCTAAGTTTATGACAAGTATTAAGAACACAGCCAAAGCAGCTAAGAGTAAATGCATCTGAGTTCAAAAGTAAGCTAGTGCTGGAAAGTGCCAAACACAGAGCTAGGAGGCTCAGAAGAAAGCGTTCGACTCATGGACTCAGGACTCCTAGAGACTCAGGATCTACTCCAGGTCGTAGGAAACTGAGCAGGCTGCTCCCCCTTCCTGGGCTTCAGACCGCACAGCTGCAGGGCAAAGCAAAGTGAGGTCATGTCTTTCAAGAGCTAGATTCATGGGAAGAGTGCAATGGTGGTTTTATCATTATTGTTAAAAGGAGTAGTAGCAGTAATTATATATCCTGAAAAAGGTACGTTTCCAAGAAGGTGAGATAGTTCAGTAGAAAATAAAGAGATTGAATTTCAAGGTGAAAGTTTGCATTTCCAAAACAGTAGGAAGGAACAAGTCACATTTTGAGGTAAGACTAAGAAAGGGAAGTAACTTGAGAAATTTATAGGAAGTAAAATCAATGCAATGTTGATATCTAGGGAAGACTACCTGAAGGTTCAGAGGAGGAGAGCAAAAGGTAGAAAAATAATTGGCTCAGGAGTCAGAAGACCTGCGTTCTAGACCAGGCTTAACCTTCAGAATCTCGATTCCTTTCCTGAATAGCTATGTGGCTCTGCGCAGGGAAAATCCTCTTTGTGACATACGTGGTTCATCTGTGAAATTGGATGTGTGGTTTCTGAGGGTCACTCAAGACTTGTTGCCTAAAAAAGTCTTAGTTCTTGGGTATATGTGGATAAGATGGAAGCTCCTATGGCCAGGATCCTCACCTGATCCTAAACTACTTGATGATGTAATTGGCCTACTGCTGGGCTAATGCTTACACACAATTAGGCAATAAAGTGTTATTGACTGAGTGACTATATAAAGAGCTCTGCCCAGTGCTCTGGGCAGGCAGAGACCAGGAGGACTACAGATCTGCAGACTGTTGGATGCAGACATGATTCTAGTGCTGGGAATAAACTCTTTACCCCAAGAATGTTCCACTGTCATTTCTCAGTCTCACTGAATCCATAGCAAACTTGCCCAGGGCTGAAACCCTCAGGCAAGACAGCATAAAAGCAGCATAATTATAACAGGAAAACAGTTGCTCTCTACAAGCTCTTCATGGAATTTACAGGAATGGGAAATGGACAGAGGAGGACCAAGATAAAGAGTTACATTTACAAAGTACTCTCCCAACACAATAACAGGAAAGACTGAGTCTGTTAACTGGTGCAGGAATGGATATTAAGAGGCCTATGAGTGAGAGGATAGGAATAACATGAGAATTACTAAAACTGAGAGAGTAGTTTTTTTGTAGAAGAAAAGGCACATGATAATCTTATTTTCAGAGAAGTTAAGTGTCAGAATATGGCAGAATATCTTTAATATTGACTAATGAGCAATAAATTAGATTTAGTGATTTGATATAAGAATAGATTATATTATACATTTTTATTACCATTTTATCATATTAGGGACTTTCTAAAAACTGATTATAAAATTCATATATGAGCATAAAGGTCCAAGGATAGACTAGCCAAGATAAATTTGAAGAAGGAAAATAAGGAAGGATTTGCTCCATTGGATATCATGAATCAGTGTACACTACATCAACTAAAATAATGTGATGTTAGGGGAATGTCAGCATATGAATGAATGGAAAAGAAGCCAGATCTATCAATGAATAAAAATACTTAGTGTTACGTCAGAACTTGGTGCATGCAAAGGTGACAGGCATTTAAGTAGCTTCACTGTCTATTTGGAAAACAATATAACTAGAACCCTACCTAACATCATACATCAAAAACAATTTCAAATAAATTAAAGACATACATGTGAACACCCAACATATATCTTTTTATAATTTAGAGAGGGAAGGAATTCTTTTTTTTTTTATAATTTATTTTGGCTTCATTAATCTACAATTACATGTGCAATATTATGGTTATTAAACTACCCCCTTCATCAGGTCCCCCCCACCAACCCCATTACACTCACTGTCCATCAGTGTAGTGAGATGCTATAGAATCACTACTTGTCTTCTCTGAGTTGTACAGCCCTCCCCGTGCCCTCCCTACCTTACGTGTGCTACTCATAATGCCCTTTTTACCCTCTTATCCCTCCCTTCCCACCCATCTTCCCCAGTCCCTCTCCCTTTGGTAACTATTAGTCGGTTCTTGGGTTCTGTGAGTCTGCTGCTGTTTTGTTCCTTCACTTTTTTTCTTTCTTCTTATACTCCACATATGAGTGAAATCATTTGATACTTGTCTTTTTCAGCTTGGCTTATTTCACTGAGCATAATACCCTCAAGCTCCATCCATGTTGTTGCAAATGGTAGGATTTGTTTTCTTCTTATGGCTGAATAATATTCCATTGTGCATATGTACCACATCTTCTTAATCCATTCATCTACTGATGGGCACTTAGGTTGCTTCCATTTCTTGGCTATTGTAAATAGTGCAGCAATAAACATAGGGGTGCATCTGTCTTTTTGAAACTGGGCTGCTGCATTCTTGGGGTAAATTCCTAGGAGTGGGATTCCTGGGTCAAATGGTATTTCTATTTTGAGATTTTTGAGGAACCTCCATACTGCTTTGCACAATGGTTGAACTAATTTGCATTCCCACCAGCAGTGTAGGAGGGTTCCCTTTTCTCCATATCCTCACCAACATTTGTTGTTGTTTGTCTTTTGGATGTTGGCCATCCTGACTGGTGTGAGGTGATATCTCATTGTGGTTTTAATCTGCATTTCTCTGATGACCAGCGATGTGGAGCATCTTTTCATGTGCCTGTTGGCCATCTGAATTTCTTCTTTAGAGAAGTGTCTATTCATGTCCTCTGCCCATTTCTTAATTGGATTATTTGCTTTTTGTTTGTTAAGGTGCGTGAGTTCTTTGTATATTTTGGATGTCAACCCCTTATCAGATACATCGTTTATGAATATATTTTCCCATACTGTAGGATGTCTTTTTGTTCTACTGATGGTGTCCTTTGCTGTACAGAAGATTTTAAACTTGATATGGTCCCATTTGTTCATTTTTGCTTTTGTTTCCCTTGCCTGGGGGGATATGTTCATGAAGAAGTCGTTCATGTTTATGTCCAAGAGATTTTTGCCTATGTTTTTTTCTAAGAGTTTCATGCTTTCATGACTTACATTCAGGTCTTTGATCCACCTTGAGTTTACCTTTGTGTATGGGGCTAGACAGTAGTCCAGTTTCATTCTCTTACATGTAGCTGTCCAGTTTTTCCAACACCAGCTGCTGAAGAGGCTGTCATCTCCCCATTGTATATCCAAGGCTCCTTTATCAAATATTAATTGACTGTAAATGTTTGGGTTAATGTTTGGATTTTCTATTCTGTTCCACTGGTCTGTGGGTCTGTTTTTGTGCCAATACCAAATTGTCTTGATTACTGTGGCTTTGTAGTAGAGCTTGAAGTCAGGGAGCATAATTCCCCCTGTTTGATTCCTCCTTCTCAGGATTGCTTTGGCTATTCGGGGTCTTTTCTGGTTCCATATGAATTTTAGTATTTGTTCCAGTTCATTGAAGAAAACTGTTGGTGGTTTGATTGGGATTGCGTTGAATCTGTAGATTGCTTTAGGTAGTATAGCCATTTTGACAATATTTATTCTTTCTAGCCAAGAGCATGGGATGCATTTCCATTTGTTAGTGTCCTCTTTAATTTCTCATAGGAGTGTCTTGTAGTTTTCAGAGTACAGGCCTTTCACCTCCTTCATTAGGTTTATTCCTAGGTGTTTTATTCTTTTTGATGCAATTGTGAATGGAATTGTTTTTCTGATTTCCCTTTCTGTTAGTTCACCGTTAGTGTATAGGAAAGCAACAGATTTCTGTGTGTTAATTTTGTATCCTGCAACTTTGCTGAATTCAGACATTAGTTCTAGTAGTTTTGGAGTGGAGTCTTTAGGGTTTTTTATGTACAGTATCATGTCATCTGCAAATAGTGACAATTTGACTTCTTCTTTACCAATCTGGATGCCTTGTATGTCTTTGTTTTGTCTGATTGCCATGGCTAGGACCTCCAGTACTATGTTGAATAACAGTGGAGAGAGTGGGCATCCCTGTCTTCTTCCCGATCTTAGATGAAAAGCTTTCAGCTTCTCGCTGTTAAGTATGATGTTAGCTTTGGATTTGTCATATATAGCCTTTATGATGTTGAGGTACTTGCCGTCTAAACCCATTTTGTTGAGAGTTTTAATCATGAATGGATGCTGAATTTTGTCAAATGCTTTTTCAGCATCTATGGAGATGATCATGTGGTTTTTGTTCTTCTTTTTGTTGATGTGGTGGATGATGTTGATGGATTTTCGAATGTTGTAGCATCCTTGCATCCCTGGGATGAATCCCACTGATCATGGTGTATGATCCTCTTGATGTATTTTTGAATTCGGTTTGCTAATATTTTGTTGAGTATTTTTGCATCTGCATTCATCAGGGATATTGGTCTGTAATTTTCTTTTTTGGTGAGGTCTTTGCCAGCTTTTTGTATTAGAGTGATGCTGGTTTCATAGAAAGAGTTTGGAAGTATTCCCTCCTCTTCTTTTTTTTTGGAAAACTTTAAGGAAAATGGGTGTTATTTCTTCTCTATATGTCTGGTAGAATTCAGAGGTGAATCTGTCAGGTCCGGGGGTTTTGTTCTTGGGTAGTTTTTTGATTACAGATTCAATTTCGTTGCTCGTGATTGGTCTGCTTAGGTTTTCTGTTTCTTGCTTGGTCAGTCTTGGAAGGTTGTATTTTTCTAAGAAGTTGTCCATTTCTTCTAGGTTTTGCAGCTTGTTAGCATATAGATGCTCATAATATTCTCTTATAATTCTTTGTATTTCTGTGGGGTACGTCGTTATTTTTCCTTTCTCATTTCTGATTCTGTTTATGTGTATAGATTCTCTTTTTCTCTTAATGAGTCTGGCTAGGGGTTTATCTATTTTGTTTATTTTTTCAAAGAACAAGCTCTTGGTTTCATTGATTTTTTCTATTGTTTTATTCTTCTCAATTTTATTTATTTCTTCTCTGATCTTTATTATGTCCCTCCTTCTGGTGACTTTGGGCCTCATTTGTTCTTCTTTTTCCAATTTCAGTAATTGTGTCTTTAGGCTGTTCATTTGCGAGTGTTCTTCCTTCTTTAAATAGGCCTGGATTGCAATATACTTTCCTTTTAGAACTGCCTTTGCTGCATCCCACAGAAGTTCTAGCTTTGTGTTGTTGTTGTCATTAGTCTCCATATATTCTTTGATTTCTGTTTTGAATTGGTCATTAACCCATTGATTAATTAGGAGAATGTTGTTAAGTCTCCATGTATTTGTGAGCCTTTTTGATTTCTTTCTAAAATTTATTTCTAGTTTTATACCTTTGTGATCTGAGAAGTTGGTTGGTAGGATTTCAATATTTTTGAATTTACCGAGGTTCTTTTTGTGGCCTAGGATGTGGTCTATTCTGGAAAATGTTCCATGTGCACTTGAGAAGAATGTGTATCCTGCTGCTTTTGGGTGCAGAGTTCTGTAGATATCTGTTAGGTCCATCTGTTCTAGTGTGTTGTTCAGTGCCTCTGTGTCTTTACTTATTCTCTGTCTGTTTGATCTATCCTTTGGAGTGAGTGGCATGCTAAATTCTCCTAAAATTAATGCATTGCTGTCTATTTCCTCCTTCAATTCTGTTAGTATTTGTTTCACATATGCTGGCGCTCCTATGTTGGGGTGCATATATATTTATAATGGTTATATCCTCTTGTTGGACTGACCCCTTTATCATTATGTAATGTAATTTATCTCTTGCTACTTTCTTTGTTTTGAAGTCTATTTTGTCTGATACAAGTACTGCAACACCTGCTTTTTTCTCTTTGTTGTTTGCATGAAATATCTTTTTCCATCCCTTCACTTTTAGTCTGTGTATATCTTCGGGTTTGAGGTGAGTCTCTTGTAAACAGCATATGGATGGGTCTTGCTTTTTTATCCACTCTGTTACTCTGTGTCTTTTGATTGGTGTATTCAGTCCATTTACATTTAGGGTGATTATTGATAGATATGTACTTATTGCCATTGCTGGCTTTAGATTTGTGGTTACCAAAGGTTCAAGGGTTGCTTCTTTACTATCTAAGAATCTAACTTAACTTTCTTGTTAAGTTGTGAACACCGTCTGATGTTTCTTTATCTCTCCCTTCCTAGTATTCCTCTTCCATTCTTTATATAATAGGTGTTTTATTCTTTGCCTTTAGTTAGTATTTGGATGGTCTGCTTTCTTTGCTATGATTTCATTTTCTCTGGTGACATCTTTTTAGCCTTAGGGGTGCTTCCGTCTAGAGCAGTCCGTTTAAGATATCCTGTAGTGGTGGTTTATGAGAGGCAAACTCTCTCAACTTTTGTTTGTCTGGAAATTGTTTAATCCCTCCATCATATTTAAATGATAATCGTGCTGGATTCAATATTCTTGGTTCGAGGCCCTTCTGTTTCATTACGTTAAATATATCATTCCATTCTCTTCTGGCCTGTAAGGTTTCTGTTGAGAAGTCTGATGATAGTCTGATGGGTTTTCCTCTGTAGGTGATCTTTTTTCTCTCTCTAGCTGCCTTTAATACTCTGTCTTTATCTTTGACCTTTGCCATTTTAATTATTATGTGTCTTGGTGTTGTCTTCCTTGGGTCCCTTGTGGTGTGAGATCTGTGGGCTTCCGTGGACTGCGAGACTATTTCCTTCCCCAGCGTGGGAAAGTTTTCATCAATTATTTCTTCAAAGACACTTCCTATCCCTTTTTCTCTCTCTTCTTCCTCTGGTACTCCAATAATGCGAATATTGTTCCGTTTGGATTGGTCACGCAGTTCTCTTAATATTCTTTCATTCCTAGAGATCCTTTTATCTCTCTCTGCCTCAGCTTCTCTGTATTTCTGTTCTCTGATTTCTATTCCATTAACAGTCTCTTGCACCTCATCCAGTCTGCTGATAAGCCAGTCGATGGCTTGTCTGATTTCTGCATAGTCTTTCCTCACTTCCCTCACTTCCTCCCTCAGCTCTTGCACATTTCTCTGTAGATCTGTCAGCATGGTTATGACTTTTATTCTGAATTCTTTTTCAGGAAGACTGTGCATGTCCATCACTTCAGGTTCCCTCTCTGGGGTTGTCTGGGTCTGAAGCTTTGTCTGTACCATATTCCTCTGTCTTTTCATGGCTATAGAATTAGTTGCTGGTAGTTGCCACGTATGTCAGCTGGGCTCTTTATGACCACTTTGCGGGGTGCCGAGTCCTCTCAGGTGTAGCTGCACGCTATGCACTCTCCTGTGTATTCTGATCTCTCTTTTAGGAATAGTTGTATTTGCTGTGTTTTCGTGGATAAATATAATGTTGGGAGGAGATTTCTGCCGCTCCGCTCACGTCGCCATCTTCCCGGAAGTCCGGGAAGGAATTCTTAAACCAAGCTCAGACAATAAAAATCATAAAGGAAAATACTAATTTGACTACAATCATTATTAGTAAGACTATAAATTTGGGAGAGCAATCTGGTAGCCTCTAGAAAAAGCTGAAGATGCATGTATTCCAGACTCCAATTGTTGTTATAAGTGTTAAAGAATCTTAAACATTTATACACAGGAAGACATGCTGCATATATATATATAGTAGTGAAAAATTGGAAGCAACCTAAATGCATATCATTAGGGGCATGGATAAGTACATAGTGATGGAGAATCCCATACCTGTGAAATATATTTAAACCTTAGTCCATGTGTATTAATATAGACAGAACTTAGAAACAAAATGTTGAATGAAAAGAGCAAGACTGAAGTATGATACCATTTGTGGACATAAAGTACTCTACCAATTATGGGTTCATATTTATGTAGTAAACATGAAGACAATAGATGGAAGGGTATACTTCTACTTCAGGATAGGCTAGGAGAGGAAGGAAGGGAAATAACATCAGGGAGGGGTTTAAACATTCTTCGATTGTGTGTACCTGTGCTTATTTTTTTAAACAATAAAGAAAAATCTGTTAGTGTTTTAAAATTCTGAGAGGTAGAGAATGAATGTTTATAATGTTACTCTTTATAATTTTCTGTATGTTTGAAACATTTCAAAATAAAGAATTAGTAAGGCACAATGGGAAAATTTTTTATCACTCTATTAATTTAAATACTACTGTTGTATTGTAAGGCGTTATAATTACTGCTTGGGGAGTATTTGGAAATTGTACTTCAAACTTTCAGAATGATTTTTTGTTTGTTTGTTTCTCCATTTCCCAAACCTTTCAATAAAAATTACATGGGAAAGAAAACATGCCATAGAACACTGATAGTTATGATGTCATAATTCTTGTTTGAGGAGTCAAAGAATGAACTTAGCAATCATCTAAGGTAGGAGAGCTAAGGAGAGGCTTTCGTTTGGAGATACAGTGAGAGGACAAAACTCCTGGCTCACGCCAGGAGGGGACAAGAGAGCCCATGATGGTGCATTGTCTAGGGAATTTATAGTAGGTTGAGGACTTTCCTGAATGTGGGTAAAGGGCTAGCGGTGCAGACTTGTACCACCTGCCCTGCCCCCAAGGTGGGCTGGGTTGTTGTCTGTTTGCTAGAACTGTTTACAGCGAAGTCACTGGTTATGCTGAGATATCCTTCTTTATTTGCCGAAGACTCAAACATTCCAGGCCAAGTACCTCCTGGCTTCAACTGAACTGACTGAAGATGTCTCTATTCCTGGTCTGGTATCTTTACCCTAGAGAATTAGTGTGACCTTGACTTTGCATAATGCTTAACACAGAGTTTCTATAGGGACTTCTTTGCACATTGTTACATTGCTCTGACTGTAAATATCTTGCTTTGCTTTTATTCTGGAGGCCCTCACACTACTCTGCGTAGGTCCCTGTCTCAGCTACATCACAAAAGCATTCTTAGCTTATAAAGACATTCATTAAACGTCTCCACTTCAATTTTGAGCATTGACTGAATCGTCAGGGGCCACTACCAATTGAAAGTATTAGTTGGTAAATAAAATTCAATTCATTAAAATTTACTTTCTAATACTTTTCAAACATGGAAGGGCTGTGCGAGATGAAGTACACCTGTAAATTCCAAAGTGTAACTCAAGCTCTTGGGACTATACACCCCTTTGATCTTGTCACAGACTGGCTCCTGGAAACCAAAAGGCCTTCTGGATTCAAGTCTCCAGTGACGTTACCCATGAAGCACCTCAAGACAAATAAAGTGGCTGAGACAGACGCTGGTCCCAGACAGAATGGCAGCCATTTCACAAAATTAGCCCCCAAATGATGTGAACAGACAACCCTCCACATGTAATTATGGCCTTTCTTTTCCCCCAAGAAAGCATTCTGTTGCTTTGGCTTAAACACAACAGATAGAGGTATTCAGCCTCGGCTGGCAATGTTTCTTATCCATATTTCAATAGATTATCCTGAATTGGCCTCCTGGAAGCATTTATGCTGACCAGTTTTGAAAACTGCTTTGTCCGCCCTCACCCTTACCTGCTAACGCCCAGCTCTAATGGATGAAAGCAGCGGGTGACGGCAGTCACTGTCTGCCTGGCCCTGAGTGTGGTACCCGAGTCTGCAGAACAGTCTGTCAGGAGGAAAAAAGGAAAAAAGGAGTGTAATTCAATGAATACTTGGGAACCAAGCTTGAGGGCCTCTTTTTTCTTTTAAAGGAACAGTGATACCAGAAGCAGGATTATGAAAGAGATCGTAAAAATAGGATCTTTGTGAATTAGTATAGCAAGGCCATTTCAAATTGAACTACACAGGATCACGGCAATTAGAATTGGAAAAGATCTCTCAGTCTCTCTCTGTTAAAGCATGATTAGTCCCGATGGTGTATGCTCCCGAGCTTAGTCCAGTCCAATTTCAAGCGATGCAAGTTCTGGAGTCTGCTCAGCCTCCCTTGGGACATCACTTCACAGTCTCGAATATCTAACTACAAGGGGAGCCCCATACATATATATATATTTTTTGCTTTATTTCCATTACTGTTTTGTCCTTCTCCTATTCCACCTTAAAACTATTTGAATTTAATTTTAAATGGGTAGGATCTACATTTAAATGATTAAACCCAGCGGAGTCTGGGTCTCTGGATCAGCTACATCCCCCCTCTTTTCTCTCTCTCACACACACACACACACACACACACACACACACACACACACACACAAGCATACACACATCACACTTGTGTGCTCACATATAATACACACAATTAGAAAATAGTACACAGCTGGAATGTGTTTATGAGAAAAATAATGAAGGCCCTGGGTTTTAAGTCATTCACTGATAAAACAATCATAAAAAATCAATAACCTACTGCTTTTAAACTGAAAAAGGAGTGAAAAACAAAAAAAATGTAAAATGCATTTTACTTTGTGAATATATTTATTGTACATGAGTAAAATTAAATCTTTTAATATGGTGTTTATTATAGCTTATTCAGTGTAAATAAAACAGATATGCAATATGGTGCTAATATCATAAATATATTTATAGAGATTATGTTATTCAAACTTGTTTGCATCCATTGAAACAATAGTGACTCATCTTTTCTTTGTGGATGGACTCATTCTGACAGTAAATTTGGTTTGGGCTTTGAGTAGGTCGTAGAGCCTGGGGGAACAGCTTGGGGTGTTCAAGGTTAATGGAGGTTGCTTAAGGGTATTTAAATTTTGTCAAGGAATTTATATAGCTTTCCTTTTCTTTTCCAAAGAGCTGCCCTAAAGTGTTTTTCACACCTGTCAATCAACCAACCAGTATCTAATCAGGAGGGATGATGAATACCCTGCAAAAAGAAGAAAAATTTTAAACAAATGATTTCACCTTTTTTTTAAAAGATGAAATTCACCATTTTCATGGGCATGACATTTTATGTCACAAATTCATAAAATTCTTGATGTGAAAGAAATTCTGGAGCTAAGAATTCTTGAGCTGGACTCTTCTAGCTCAGTGATTACACAGTCATGGTCTGAAAATATTATAGAGTCTCTACAGCAATTTAAACTTTTAATTTGTCAGTTGGGTGACTTACTTAACTATGAAAATTGTACATGTTTTTACATCAAATTCCTCATAAATCTTGGAAAAATTAAAACAAAAGAATTTAAAAGAACAAAGAGAATGTGAGGAAGACAGTAGCCAAGGAGACATGACTATGCATTTTTTGGAATATGAAAGCAAATGGAATGGTAACTGAATGAGTAGAATTGAGGAAGCTAATATAGGCATACCTCAGAGAGTTTGCAGGCTGGGTTCCAGACCACCACAGTGAAGCAAATATGGCAATAAGGAGAATCAAACAAATTTTTTGGTTTCCCAGTGAATATAAAGTTTTGTTTATATTATACTGTAGTCTATTAAGTGTGCAACATTATGTCTAAAAAATCAATATATATACCTTAGTTTAAAAAATATCTTATTGCTAAAAATGCTAACCATCATCTGATCTTTCAGTGACTTGTAATCTTTTTGGGAGGTCTTACTTCGCTGATGACTTCAGGGTGTGGCAGCTGAAGGTTGAGGTGGCTGGAGACAACAATGAAGTTTGCTGCACTGACTGGCTCTTTCACAAACAATTTCTCTGTAGCTTGCAATGTTGTTATTTGACTGCATTTTACCCATAGAAGAACTTCTTCCAAAATTGGAGTCAATCCTCTCAAACCCTGCCAATGCTTTATCAACTAAGGTTATGTAATTTTCTAAACTTTTTGTTGTCATTGCAACAGTTGTCACAGCATCTTAACCAGTAGATTCCATCCCAAGACACCATTTTTTTCTGCACATAATTCACACATATAGAAGAAGCAACTCCTCATAGAGTTTTATGACGAGATTGCAATAATTCAGTCACATCTTCAGCTTCCACTTCTAACTAGTTCTCTTGCTATTTCTACCACATCTGTAGTTACTTCCTCCACTGAACTCTCGAACCCCTCAAAGTCATCTCCAAGGGGTAAAATCAACTTTTTCCAAACTCCTGTTTATGTTGATCCTTTGACTTCTTTCCATGAATCACAAATGTTCTTAATGGCAACTAGAACCGTGAATCCTTTCCAGAGGTTGTCAGTTCAGTTTGCACAGATCCATCAGAGGAATCACAATCTTTGGCAGCTATGGCCTTATGAAATGTATTTCTTAAATGATGAGACTTGAAAGCCGAAAGTACTCCTTGATCTATGGGCTGCAGAATGAATGTTGTATCAGCAGACATGAAAGCAACATCGGTCCCACTGCCCATCTCCATCAGAGTTCTTGGTTGACCAGACGCATTACCAATGAGCAGTAATATTTTGAAAGGAATCGATTTTTTTTTTCTGAGCAGCAGATCTCAACAGTGAGATCTTAAAATATTCAGTAAACCATGTTGTAAACCAATCTGCTGTCCCCCAGACTTTGTTGTTCCATTTATAGAGCATAAGAAGAGTAGTTTTAGCATAATTCTTAAGGGCCCTAGGATTTTTGGAATGGTAAATGAGCACTGGCTTCAACTTAAAGTCACCAGCTGCATTAGCCCCAAACTAAGAAAGTCAGCTTGCTCTTTGTAGCTTTGAAGCCAGGAATTGACTTCCCCTCTTTAGCTATGAAAATCCTATGTGGCATCTTCTTCCAATTCAAGTCTGTTTCATCTACACTGAAAATCTGTTGTTTAGTTTAGCAACCTTCATTTTCTTCATTAGATCTTCTAGATAACTTGCTGCAGCTTCTACATTACCACTTGCTACTTCACCTTGCACTTTTCTGTCTTAGAAATGGTTTCTTTCCTCAAGTCTCATGAACCAAATTCTGCTAGCTTCAAACTTTTCTTCTGCAGCTTCCTCACCTCTCCCAGTATTCCTAGAATTGAAGAGAGGTAGGGCCTTGCTCTGGACTAGGCTTTGCTTTAAGGGAATGTTGTGGCTGGTTTGATCTTCTATCTAAACCACTATAAGTTTCTCTGTTTCATATTATTATGTTTGTTTGTTTGTTTCACATTCTTATCATTTGTGTATTCACTGCAGTAGCATTTTTAATTTCCTTCCAGAAGTTTTCCCTTGCATTCATGACTTGGCTAACTGTTTGGTGCAAGACCTAACTTTCAGCCTCTCTCAGTTATCAACAGGCCTTCCTCACTAAGCTTAATTATTTCTAGTTTTTTGCTTTAAAGGGAGAGACATGCAATTCTTTCTTTCATTTGAATGTTTAGAGGCCATTATAAGGTTATTGGTTGGCCTAATTTCAATATTGTTGAGGAGGAGAGGGAAAGGGTTGGGGGAATGGTGGTCAGAGGAGCAGTCAGAACACAGACATTTACCAGTTACGTTTGTCATTTTATATGGGTGCAGTTCGTATGTGGTGCATTGAAACAATTACAACAGTAACACCAAAGATTACTGATCCACACATAACCATGACAAATACAGTGATAGTGAAAAGTCTGAAATATTGTGAGAAATGTGCCACAAAGAGTGACACAAAGACATGGAGCGAGCCAATGTGGTTGGAAAAATAGCCTCAGCAGATTGCTTAACACAGGGTTGCCACAAACGTCTGTTTGTGAAAACACAATATCCGCAAAGTGCAATAAAATGAGCTATGCTTGTAATAGCTAATAATTTTTGAACCTATATTATGTGGTAAGCATTATTATAAAAGCTTCATATAATTAAATCCAGCTAACCTCCACAACAACACTGTGAAGTAAGCAGCATTATTATATTTATTTCATAGGTGTTGATTCTGAGGCAGAGTGGGTTAGTAAAAAAGCTTTTAAGTGGTAGAAACTGGTCTGTAAACCCAGAGGATCTAACACTCACATCTGTGCACAGGGGGATATAAATGACAAGCAAGCCAAACTGCCCCACAAAACCCCAAAAAGGTTAATTAACTGGGAGCACAGTGGGAGAAAGATTGAAGGATGGGGCTGAATGACTGTTTGAAACTATAGAGAAAACCTTAGGTGAGTTCCCCCTTTACTATGCCATATGAAAGGAGATTTTAAACATCCAAATGGGTCAGAATATTGGAGAATTCTTTATGGAAGAACTGAATCTCTTTGAAAAAGTACTTAAAATAACTGACATTGTGGGTTACCATAAAAAAGACAGATGGCCACCCAACCCCTGCACAATAGTGCCCGTCTCCTGTTTATGGAGAGCTTATCATCAGATTTTATTATATCATTGTTGACACCTATTTCTGTTGACTGCTTTGTCTCTTGCTAATAGGTTGCTTTTCTGTTGCTTTTTTGTCTCCTTTTTTATTGAATGCCAGGCATTATGTACAGAAGACCCATGGAGACTGAGGAAAACTTCATTTGAATACCATGAAAAAAATGAACTTTGACCCTTACCTCATACCATATACAAAATTAATTAAAGATGGATCATAGACCTAAATATAAAACAATTTAGCTTGTTTCACTAAGTGAAAACTTGAACACAAACATCACAAAAAAAGTAAGCATAGGAAAAAATATTCAACAGCACTAGTCATCAGGGATATGTAATTTAAAATTACAATGGCATATCACTGTAAAATCACCAGAATGGCTAAAATTGAAAAGAAAACAAAACTGGCCATATTAAGTTTTGGTGAGGACTATGGGCGATTTGAATTTTCATACATTGTGGCTGATTTGATTATCTCTGGGGTGGTCTTATCTGCAGTGTGAAAAATGCTCTCTTTCACGACTGTGTGTTGGTTACATGAATTCATACACATGTAAGAATTCATCCATTTGTATATGTAATATCAGTGCACATTCTTGAATGTACATTATTTTCAATGAAAAACTTTGAAAGTTAAAAAAATGGATCAGGTAGGATCATGACAAATTTGAAGAAAATCTTTAAAACAGAACAAAATGAAACAAAAGAAACCTCATTTTCCCCAGAGAGTTAAGAGGATATCTTACATCTATGAACTAGGAAGCAGAAATTAAAAACAAAGAACAGAGAACAAGAAATAGTGTTGGGGGAAAAAATAAAAGATAGGTAAATGTAAAAATCCCATTGAAAATTAGATTAAGGAAATTATCTAGAAAGGAGAACAAAACATTGAGAGAGAGTCATTAAAAGATTTTTAAACAACTTAGCCACTGCAGGCAAACGCGTTCATCTCAGGCCATGGTGGTCCTTGCTCACTGTGGTTCCACTGGGACCTGCAGAGGACCTGGGCGTATTTCCTGTCACAAGGCTGCACGTGGACTGTAGCACTGTAATTTTGATTTTTTATGAGATTATATCAGTTCAGCTTGGTAATAACTATTTCCTCAGCTAGGACTGACTGGCAACTATAATTTTTTGAAGAAAATCGAGAAAACATGTTTATTAACCTTTAGTTAATTTTGTTTGGTAGATGAAACATTTCAAAATGTGAGGTCTGTAAGAGAGGGAGAAAATAACAAATGTGGTCCTGGCATTTGTTTAAACAACAGCAAAACAATAAGAGAGGTGGGCATAGTCTGACACAGGCCTTTTGATATATCACAATTCTTTTTATCATTTGACTCCCTGTATCTATTCACTTTAGGATATTGCATGTTATCATTTCAAAATCACTTCTGATCCTCTATTTTCTTAGATAAATCATGTACATTGTAGAATATGTGGATAATACAGTAAAATACAAATGTAAAAATCAACCAAGATTAGTACAACCAAGATTAGCACAGAGATAATCACTGCTGATACTTAGTTAAGAATTCTTACAGTCTTTTATCTTTCTCCCTCACCATATACACATCATTTGGGGGACAAAATCAAGATGTTTGAACCTTTTTTTTCACTTACTACTGTATTGTGGTCACCTTCCTATATATATATATACATATATTGTATATTGTATATGTTATTATATAGTATATATACCCATATTATATATATATATGATATAAATCCATATATCATATATATATAATCATTTAAAATTCAGAATATTTCATAATGTGGATGGTCCATGATTTATCATTATTTTATTGTTGGACATTTGTTTTAAAAATATTATAAATGATATAAATTATGATAATATAAAAATTCATAAAATACTGAGAGCATTCTTCAATGAACTGGAACAAATAGTTCTAAAATTCATATGGAACCAGAAAAGACCCCGAATAGCCAAAGCAATCCGGAGAAGGAAGAATAAAGCAGGGGGGATCTCGCTTCCCAACTTCAAGCTCTACTACAAAGCCTCAGTAATCAAGACAATTTGGTACTGGCACAAGAACAGACCCATAGATCAGTGCAACAGAATAGAGACTCCAGATATTAACCCAAGCATATATGGTCAATTAATATATAATAAAGGAGCCATGGATATACAATGGGGAAATGACATCCTCTTCAACAGCTGCTACTGGCAAAACTAGACAAATAGATGTAAGAGAATGAAACTGGATTACTGTCTAACTCCATACACAAAAGTAAACTTGAAACGGATCAAAGACCTGAATGTAAATCATGAAACCATAAAACTCTTAGAAGAAAATATAGGCAAAATCCTCCTGAATATAAACATGAGCAACTTCTTCATGAACATATCTCCCGGGCAAGGGAAACAAAAGCAAAAATGAACAAGTGGGACTATATCAAACTAAAAAGCTTCTGTACAGCAAAGGACCCCATCAGTAGAACAAAAAGGCATCCTACAGTATGGGAGAATATATTCATAAATGACATATCTGATAAGGAGTTGACATCCAAAATATATAAAGAGCTCACACACCTCAACAAACCAAAAGCAAATAATCCAATTAAAAAATGGGCAGAGGATCTGAACAGACACTTCTCCAAAGAAGAAATTCAGATGGCCAACAAGCACATGAAAAGATGCTCCACATCGCTAATCATCAGAGAAATGCAAATTAAAAACAATGAGATTATCACCTCACATCAGTTAGGATTGGCACCATCCAAAAGACAAACAACAACAAATGTTGGCGAGGATGTGGAGAAGGGGGAACCCTCCTACACTGCTGGTGAGAATGTAGATTAGTTCAACCATTGTGGAAAGCAGTATGGAGGTTCCTCAAAAGACTCAAAATAGAAATACCATTTGACCCAGGAATCCCACTCCTACGAACTTACCCTAAGAATGCAGCAGCGCAGTTTGAAAAAGACATATGCACCCCTATGTTTATTGCAGCACTATTTACAATAGCCAAGAAATGGAAGCAACCTAAGTGTCCATCAGTAGATGAATGGATAAAGAAGATGTGGTACATATACACAATGGAATATTATTCAGCCATAAGAAGAAAACAAAGCCTAGCATTTGCAACAACATGGATGGAGCTAGAGGGTATTATGCTCAGTGAAATAAGCCAGGCAGAGAAATACAAGTACCAAATGATTTCACTCATCTGTGGAGTATAAGAACAAAGGAAAAACTGAAGGAACAAAACAGCATCAGACTCACAGAATCCAAGAATGGACTAACAGTTACTAAAGGGAAAGGGGCATTATGATTAGCATGCATAATGTAGAGGGGGGGCATGGGGAAGGTAGTATAGCACAGAGAAGACAAGTAGTGATTCTATAGCATCTTACTACACTGATGGAGAATGACTGTAATGGGGTATGTGGTGGGGACTTGATAATAGGGGGAATCTAGTAACTACAATGTTGCTCATGTATGTGTATATTAATGATACCAAAAAAAAGTATAAAAAAAATTCATGCATTTTTAAAGCATATGCTTCTTATTGCCAAATTGCCTTTAGAAGTGCTATCTAAATTTATATTCACACCAGACACTGAGTGAAGTGCCTGTTTTACTGAGCATGAGCTAAATCTGGAAATTTTCATTTTTATAAAATCCTCAACAACTGAAAGGGGAAAAAAGTGTAGCATTGCTTTTGAAGTCTGAATTTCTATGTTTCTAATACTGTTGAGCATTTCTTCATATGATGACTGGCATTTTTATCTCCTTCTTTTTTGAACTGCCCGTTCATGATATATTCCCCAACTTTTAATTTGAGTTTTCTTCTCTTTTTTTTTTTTGTATTAATGGGTAAAAGCTTTAATACATTAGAGCTACAAAGGCAAATAATTTTCAAATGCTTTTTCTCTTTTTTGTTGTTTTGTTTGACAAATGAGTGCCTACATGAGGGAACACTTGTGAGGCTAGATAAGTGGAAGACTAGGGCCAAGGGAAGGGACAGAAAGCATACACTTAACTCCCTTAAACACAGCTTCATTTGAAAACCAGCTGAGGATGGCGTCAGCAAATCAAGAAGGGGAAGAAGCCTGGAAAAAAACGGTTCTCATGGATAATATGTACTTTGGGGAGTTTCTCATATATTTGTATTATGTAAGCAGGGCATTAGTAGGATAAAACTTCTCTCAAAAATCAACTCAGAAGCTAATTCTTTCAACTACGATAGAAATCTTTCTTTTGCAGAATGAATAAGTCTTTTGGCTAAACATGGATAAAAGCTTTTGCTCAGTATGGCATAATATTCCAGTAGGCTCACAGCAGCACAGCTAAGTCTATTTCAGTGTCTTATTACAATAAAATCAAATTTAACCTCTTAAACTCAAGACATAAATCAGTCACTTTTCTTTTCTTTCAAACAATATGTGAGTATATTATCATAAATGCTACCTGCCACAAGACTGACAGCTGTCAGTAGCTCAAAAATATGAATAAAATTGAAAATGCATTTGAATATGGGAACCATAATATCATTTTGTAGAGAGGTGACAAAAATAAGAGGTTATAACAGGCAAGAAAAATTCTCAGGAGTAGGGAAATCCAGAAAACTTGCTTCCAATTAAATAAGCTCCCAAATCCATCTCACCAGTGTTATGTTTCCACCAAACATAACAGTCAGTAAAATACATACTGGCTGTTGGCAATCTGTAGCAATGGCAAATTGAGTTTACCTTGTGAATTTTTGTCTTGAAAGTACATTCAAGTTGCAGAACATAATTCAGACCTTCACAGTTTGAGTGTATATTTCTTTCCAAATGATAACTGCAACTGTCATTAGTATTTTTCTAGCAATGAAAAATTAATCTCAAATTAATTTAAAAATACACTTTTAATCATTAACTAGGATGAATAAACCAAGATGCCTTTTAAAATATCTAAGTCAGTATATTTCAAATAAAGAAGTTTCATCCAAATTTTAGAACTCAATTTGTACCTTTTTTGCATTTTCTGTTTTTAAAACGTAGTATCATATGCAATATTTGAATGGCTTTCAAGGATATTATGCTGAGTGAAAAAAAACAATCTCAAAAAGTTATATACTCTATGATTCTATTTATGTAACATCCTTGAAATGACAAACTATGGAGACAGAGGAGAGTTCGGTGGTTGTCAGGGGTGGGGGAGAGGCAGTGTGACTAATAGAGGGATAGCATAAGGGAGTTCTTTTATGTTGCTGGAACAATTCTGTATTTTGATTGTGGTAGGAGTTATAGAAATCTATACATGGGAAGAAACTGCATAGAACACTACACATACACGTGCACACATACCAATAAATACATGTAAAAACATGAAAACTGAACAAAGTCTGCAGTCTACTGAACAGTATTGTACTATTGTCAGTTTTCTAGTTTGATATTGTACTACAGCTATATAAGATGTGATTTGGGGGGGAAACCGGGTGAAGGATAATAATACTCTATGTATTAATTTTACAACTTCCTGTGAGTCTAATTTTTTTAAAGAAAGTGCTTTTTTAAAAACATTGCTTCCATCCATCCACACTTTTAACCTCATATAGACAATTTTCAGAAAGGGAGTGAATCAGAACTTTTAGCAGCCAGATTATGTGTCATAAAGTTCACATGTTAATAATTCATTTTACCTGTTGGGGAATTCCTTAGTTTCTCATGCAGTGCCTACTTGTTCTTACTTTAAACACATTTCTAATATAATTGGTAATCTGGTTTCCACAATTACAACAGATACAGTTATTCAATCAACCAGTCATTTATTTATTTATGTATATGTGTTCATTCGTAATATTTCTCTGATTGTGCCAAGTAATGTGATAAACATTATGTCCTGAGGAATTACATGATTTCTGCCCACAAGGTGCTATGGCTTAGCTAAAAAGAGGTATGGGGAAGGAGGAAGGAAATCAGAAAGTTCCAGGCTTTTCAAAACATTCACTATCCTATCCCAGAAAGTCTTACTTATCCCCTAGGAAGACATTCTCCCACTTCCTAGAATAGAGGGAAGATGATAAATGGGAACAGGAGACGGGTGATGGGACCCACATGTAGATGGGACCAGATCAAGAAGGATTTTATATGTGGGAGCTTTGGATTTTATCCTTAAGACAACAGTGCACTATTGAAAGGATTTAGACAAGGGGGTAGAGTGAATGATCAAATTTAGAATTTTTATAAAGATGACACAAGTTTCAGTGTGCAAGTGTAGAGGGTGCAGGACAAGTTAGGAAGCTGTTGCAATAATTTTGAGATGACTGAATTAACAGCTATGGGGATGAAGAGAAGTAGACAGACTTTTTAATTCATTAGGTGGAAAAATGAACAGGACTTGGTGAGCAGTTTTTCTTCATATCCACAGAAATGGAGGTAGCCAAAGATGACCGAAAGGTGACTGGCTCCAGGAGGAGCAGAGGGGATTTACTAAATGAATGACATACTTGTGTTACATCCAAGGGTACAATTTGGTAGAAACTGGATATATATGCTGAATTTCAGAAGAAAGATCTGGGCTGGGGATAAAGCACTATGGGAGTCAACAGTCTATGATCAGTGGTTGTCAACCCTGGCTACACATTAGACTCGCTTGAGGAGCTTTGAAAAAGACCCATGCTGTGCTCCACCTCAGACTAAGTGAATGAGAAGCTCTGGGGGTAGGGGGCACTGGCATTGACTGAAAAAACAACAACGACATACGGTCTCCAAGTGATTCTAGTATGCAGCCAGGATTGCGTACCAATGCTACAGGTAGCAATTGACCCTACCAGAATAAATACATTCACTGAAAGAGACTATGGGGTACAGCCTCTCAACTTTGGCTACATAGCAGAATCACCTGAAAGCTCTAAAAATTATTAGTGTCCACATCTCCACCCCCAAAGAGTCTGATTTACTTGGTTGGGAAGTAATCTGGGAACCAAGATTTGTAAAAACTCCCCTAGTGACTGTAATAAGAGTCAAGGTGGTCAGCTGCTTATACGTATGAGAGAACTACATGTATATATATGAGAAGAGCCAAGGTCAGAACCCCGCTGTATGGACTGCACGGGAGCACCGCCACCCCTGCCCCCAATTCACATGTTGAAGCCCTAACCTCCCACATGACTGTATTTAGAGATAGGGCCTACAAGAAGGTCATTAGGGTTGAATGAGATCATGCAGGGGGCGGGGGGCTCCCTGAGCCCACAGGGCTAGGATAAGTAGACACAGGAGAGGTAACATGCTCCTTCACTTCCAGGAAGGGACTTCTCGCCAGAAACTGAATTGGCCAGCACCTTGATCTTGAATTTTCCAGCCTCCAGAACTGTGAAAAGATAAATTTCAATTCTTTAAAACACCCTGTCTGTGTTATGACAGCCTGAGCTGATTTAAGGCAGATTTTGTACTGAGGCATGGATGCTGCTGTAACAAATACCTAAACATGTGGATGTGGTTTTGGGATTGGGTTATTGGTAGAGGCTGGAGGAGTTTTGAGATGGATACTAAAAAAAGCCTGTTCATTTCCATGAACAGAAAGTAAGCAGAAGTATGGATATTAAAGGCCATTCTGGTGAGGTCTCAGACGGAAATGAAGACCAGGTTATAGGAAACTAGAAGAAAGGTGATTCTTGTTATTTATAAAGTAGCAAGAAACTTGGCTGAATTGTGTCCTAGTGTTTGTGGAAGGTAGAACTTGGCAAGTGAAGAAAGGATATTTAGCTCTGGAGATTTCTAAGCCAAGTTTTGAAGTAATGAGTTGGTTTCTCCTGACTTCTTATATATATATATATAGTAAAATGAGACAGGAGAAAGATGAATTGAAGAGAGAATTATTAAGCAAAAAGAACCAGACTTGAAGATTTGGAAAAGTCTCAGCCTATCCACATGGCAAAGATGTGAGAAAGCTTGATCTGAAACGAGCAGTAAGGGTTTGGCCAAATAACCATTTAATGAAGAGATTATGGGTGCAACTTGACTTAACCAGCCATCTCAGCAGAAGCCAGGAATAGAGAAGGGAATATACACCACACGCACTGCCAGTTTCAACTAAAGAGAACAGAGAAAGTGGGAAAGAATAAAGGAAAGCTGTTGGACTTCCTCGAGTCTACAGGATGTGACTCTTGAACTATTCAGCTGTGAATGTTTGCTGTTCTTTAAGTAAAGGGCAGAATGACCCTGAAAGCAATTCAGAGGAAAATTAGGGCTTCCACTGTCACCACAAGCCCAGGGGAAAAGCCTGTTTCCTCTTAGTTTCAGAGGACAGGGTTCTTGCAGAAAACCACCTTAGTGAACCTGGAAGGTGGGACATCTAGCCAAAGAGGATTATCCTTGACCCTAAACATCAGTGGAATTTGCCTTGTTAGGATTTGGACCTTGCTTAAGGTCCCATCTCCCCTGTTTTCTTTCCTAGTTCTTCTATTTGGAATGGGAATGTCTGTCCTATGCCTATGCCAGCATCATAATTGGGAAGCACATAACTTGTCTGGTTTCACAGGTTCACAGCTAGAAAGGAATTTTGCCCCAGGATGAACTATACCTTGAGTCTTGCCCATATCTGATTTAGATAATATTTAAATGAGATTTTGGACTTTAGACTTCAGAATTGATACTGGAAAGAGTTAAGACCTTTGGGGCTCTTGGGATGGATTGAATGGATTTTGTACTAGGAGACGCGTGGGCTATCCCTGAGATTCTGATGGACTCAGCTTGACACCTCACTGTCGGGTCTTCCCCAAGCTGTGTACAGTTTAAAAACAAAGTTTTTTTTAATTGAAGTGAAGTTACTGTGTACAGCTTTTTACACTTACTTTCAACCAGGCTCCTTGGACGACTTTCCCCACTTTTGCTGGTTATTAGTAGATTGTTTCCTCAGGAAGTATAGTATCCCTCCTTTGGAGGAGCACGTGTTAATGACTTTTTTGTTTTCCTGGCTTATAAGATATGTTGATAGATACCTGTTTATTTCCTTACCATTCCTACCATGCAATGATTGATCTTGGTGCTTATTCCATACCCATCTCTATTCAGAATTTCTGGGAATTCTTTTACCTAGATTTTAAAATGGGTCATCCATATTTTTTTCTCTACAATCCTGATTAGTTTGTTTTGCCTTTGGGTGGAATTTTTGGGAAACTAAAAAACTCTCCTTTCTCATCCACTAAATGAAACCCAGTGTATAAGGCACATACAACATTAGCACTGTCACTCCTACATAGATACCCAACAAAAATGCGAATATGTTTCCAAAAATATGTGTAAAAGAATGCTCATAGCAACACTAACTGTAATAGCTCCCACACTGAAACAACCCAATGTCATTTGGATAATGAAAAAGTTTTGTTATAGTTACACAATGGAATTCTACACAGCAGTTAAAATGAATAAACTTCAACGTGTAACAACATAGATATATCTCATAATGTAACATTGAGAAAAGCCAGACAAAAGAATAAATACTGCATGCTTCTATTACATCAAGTCCCAAACTATAAGGAGACAGAATAATGGTTACTTTTGTAGGGAGGATGTCTTAGCCTGTTTAGGCATATAAAATTGAAAACAAGAAATAGAGAAATCAGCAAAATCAAAAGTTGTTTCTTTGAAAAGACTGTTAAAACCAAATAGCCATGCTAATTAAGAGACAAAAAGAGAAGACACGAATATCTAATATCAGAATGAAAGAGAGGATATCACTACAGATCCCACAGACATTAAAAGAATAACAAAGGAATATTATGAACAACTTTATGCCTACAAATTGATAACCTAGGGGAAACGGCCCCATTCCTTGTAAGACACAATTTACCAAAACCCACACAAGAAGTAACAGACAATCTGATTGGCATATATCTATTAAAGAAATTGAACCAATAATTAACTTTCAAACAGAAAATACAAAGATCAGATGGGTTTGCAAGTAAACTGTACCGCTATTTAAGGAAGAAATTATACTAATTCTCTACAATTTCTTCCAGAAGATAAAAGCAGAGACACTACTTCCTAACTCATTCTATAAGGCCAGCCTTACCCTAATACCAAAACCAGACAAAGACATTGCAAGAAAACTACAAACCAATCTCTTTCATGAATACAGATGCAAAAATCCTCAAAAAAATATTAGCAAATCAAATCCAGCAATGTATAAAAAGAATTATATATCACAACCAAGTGGGATTTATATCAGTTATGCAAGGTTGGTTCAACATTTGAAAATCAATTGATATAATCTACCACATCAATAGGCTAAAGAAAAAAAATCCCATGATCATATTAACAGAGGCAGAAAAAGAATTTGACAAAAATCTAACACCCATTAATGATAAAACTCTCAGCCAACTAGAAGTAGAAGGGAACTTCTTCAACTTGATAAGGAATATCTACACAAAACCTAGAGCTAACATCATACTGAATGGTGAGAAACTCAAAACTTTCCCACTAAAATCAGGAAAATTCAAATTAAAAACAACAAGATACCACTCCACACCTACCTGAGTGGCCAAAATCTGGAACACCGACACCACCAAATGTGGACAAGGATGTGGAACAATAGAAACTCTCATTCATTACTGGTGGGAAGGTAAAATGGTACAGCCACTTTGGAAGACAATTTGGCAGTTTCTTACACAATTAAACATATTTTATCCTACAATCCAGCAATTGCTCTTCTGGGTATTTATCCAAATGAACCAAAAAACTTATATTCACACAAAAACCTGCAAATGGATGTTTATAGCAGCTTTATTAATAATTGTCAAAACCAGAAAGCATCTTTCAAAGGGTGAATGGATAAACTGTGGTACATCCAGATGATTGAATCTTACTTAGTACCCAAAATGAAATGAGCTATGAAACCATGAAAAGAAATGGAGGAAACTTAAAAGTCTATTACTAAGTGAAAGAAGCCCATCTGAAAAGGTTACATATTATATGATTTCACCTATATGACTGACATTCTGGAAAAGGCAAAACTGTGGAGACTGTAAAAAGATCAGTGGTTCCAGCCATCAGGGAGGAGGGAGGAATGAATAGGTAGAGCACGGAGGATTTTTAGGGCAACAAAACTATTCTATATGATACCACAGTGGACACACGTCATTATACATTCGTCCAAACCATAGAATGTACACCACCAAAAAGTGAGTCCTAATGCAAACTATGGGCTTTCAGTGATTATGATGTGTCAGTGTAGGTTCGTAATTTGTAACGAATGTTCCACCTGGTGGAGGGTTTCAATATCTGTGTGTGAGGGCAAGGATATACTGGAAATCTGTACTTTCTGCTCAATTTGCTGCGAACCTAAAACTGCTCTAAAAGAGTAAGTTTATTCATTAGAAGAAAGTGGGTTCAGAAAACTTACACCAATTTTCACACTCAGATTTAGACCTTCCTTACGCACTGAAAAATCTATGAAAACTAGAAAGAGATGGTTTTAAACAATTGCTTTCTGAATCACCACCACTTAGGACTCTTGTTTTTGAGCCTTGAGGCAATGCTCCTTTTCAAGGCAGAAATAGAGAAATTCTTCTCATGCTCCTTTAAAGTTAATATCCACCCTTTTCCATTATAATACAGAAGATTTCCATTTCAGATTCTTCTATAGTCCTCTGATTTGTAGATTTTTAGAAAGAAAATATTTTATTAACTGTCTTAAAGATAGCTTCTGGGTATTTCTACTGAGGCTTTAAAAAAATATATGCTACCGATTATTAATTGCTTTTATTTAAGCTAGCATGAATAAAAAACTACATGTAATTTCACTTTAAGGCTAATACAAAATACATTGTGTTTGGATTGGTTATATAATGAAATTTTTTTCAATATGACTTTTTTTTTTTTAATTACAGGAGTAATTCCAGCACCAGAAGGAAAACAGGGCAAAGTATGTGCTATCAGGTGTATTTTCTGATTATCTTCAGGTGGTAATGTTTATGAAGAACTAGATGTTTTTTTTCAAAAAGTGCTCATCCCTGAGCAGAGCTTTTAGTCTGTGCCCCCTTCTAACTACACCTGTTATATTAAGAGATCATGTTGCATATAATGATATAATTATCTACTTTGGGAAATTACTGATATGTTATGAGTAAAAGATAATGGATCAGTCACCATAAGTGATTATAATTTTAAAGAAGTTACCAATATTTGGCCAATGAACTCTATGAAGATTGAACAGGAATTGATTTTCAAGATCTAGGGAGTCCTGAGACCAGTAGGGGATATATTTAAAAGGACTTCCCAGGGTCTCCAAGGCAGAAAGATCCTATCAAATAACTGAGGACTTTTTCACATGTGATTTTTTTTAAAGTAACTCTCAGTATATTTGAAAATGACCATCTGATGTTTCAAGACTTCATTCTCCACTAGAGAGTATTTCCTTCATATCAAATTTACTGACCTTACTAACAATTATTTTCAACCTCATTCTTCTGATTTTACTTGTCTATCCACAAATGGCCCAAATAACTATCTTTTACTTTTCTTCCATGATTTCCAACTACTTTTCAATGCATTACTTTCCTTCTGACTCTGTAGGAATAAGTATGAGCTCCATGCTTTGACTCCCTGCTCAGGCCTCTTGAGGGATGGCTGACTGTTGCCACAGTGATGGGATACCATGGCAAGGCCCTACTGGGAATGGGACAGGGCTCCAGGGCTGAGGCATATGCCTGGCAGAATGAGTTTTAAGTCCTGTTAGTTGGGAGAGAATAGGAGGTAGACAGAGGTACATAAAACTACACTCTGATGCTGACAGGCCTTGGAAGCCAAATTTAATGCACTATTACAAGGAAATAAATCTTGGTTCTGCAGCTAATCTCTATTCAAATAAAAGGGAGTAAAAATTCAGGCCCCAGAAATATTGCTGTGTCATCTCTGTGTTAATGAGCCTGGAGGGGTATGTGTGTGACACTATAATGCTCCAACCTTAGGTTCTGAGTCTTCTCTTTGGAGAAGTGGTTTGGGAGTCATTAGTACTAGCGAGAATAATTACTAACAACATCATTCATTCAAAGTGCCCTGACATAGGACAAATAATCCAGCCATTTCTTCACAAACTTATTTTAAATCAATATTGTTAAGAGATGTCCCCCACAAATGCTGAAAATCTAGGGAAAACTGCTTCATTAAAAGCCCATAATTAATGGTGTAGTAACCATTTCACAACTGTGAATTGATACACAGAAAAAAATTATCTCAAAATCTTCAAAACAGATTTCAATCTGTTTCATCACAAACTTTTAGAAAGCAAAATTCTAAACAATGTATTTTCTAAAATGTCAAAACCATTCCAGTAACATTCTTAAATGACTGCAGAAGTTGGAAAGAAGAATCATTTATTGACCAAAACCAAGAAAAAAGGAGAATTATTGTCTCAAAAGGCTAAGGTAAAGAAAAGATTTAAAGTTACAAAATTTTTTATGAGTTTTGACATGAAGGAAGTGAAGAAATAACAGACCCTGTAGGTAGTATTTTGTAATTCTAATTTCAAGGATTTGGTGTGAGAACTGAAGTTGACCCTTGGATATACAGGAGAAACACTATAACCCAACATTTTACATAGTTTCTCCTCCATTATCGGTTCCCTGTGGGTCTCTCCCCAATTACATCCTCACTTGCTCTTGTCAAGCATGGTGCTAGGTATGAAAAGGTTTTCTGCCCCTGGAATGGGCCTTCCACAAATATTTAGGGATCAGGGAAGTTTAAGGACAATGACTGGACTGGGATGCAGTTACCTTGCGTGCTAGAGCAGTGGTTCTCAGAACCTGTAGCCTGCACCAGAACCACATGGAGAACTTGTTAAAACCCAGATTGCTGGATCCACCCATCGAGTTTCTGATTCAGCAGGTCCAGGGTAGGACTAAGCACCTTTATTACTAAAGAGTTCTGAGATGCTCACCTGGGCAACACAGGTTGAGGGCCACTGTTCTGGACCCGGTCTCAACCCTGACTGTACATTACAATCACTGGGATGTTTTTGAACTTCAGATGCCCAGATTATCACCCGGAGCAGTAACACCAGAATCTATGGTGGTCGTGACTAGGATTCAGTAATTTTTAAAGCTCCCTAGTGGATTCCAATGCGCAGCCCATGTTGGAAAACACTGTCCAGTCTTATAGTGGCTCTTTGCCCAGGCTACACATTAGAGCAACCCGGGAAAGTATTTTTTAAATTGATGTATAATTGACATGCCATAAGAATTATGCTTTTAAAGTGTACAAGTGTTTTTTATTTATTCACAAAGTTCTACAACCATCACCACTATTTAATTCCAGAACATTTTCATCACCATCTTGGGAGACTTCAAACAAAAGTTCTGATACCTGGGTTCTACTCTCAGGGATTCTGATTTAACTGGTCTGCTGGGTAAAGGCATCATTGCTTTTCTAGGTTCCTCATTTTAATGTCCAGCGAGGGTTGAGAACCACAGTTCCTGAGTTTGCTTACTGACCTTCCAGCACTGTTTTAGACCCGGTTAAGACCTATTTAAGAGTTTCACTGCCCCTGGCAGGGATATGGTAAGTACAGAGGAACTAGCACACATTCTCTGTCTAAACTGCTGGTCCATTAAATTTGGTCAGTCACAATACAGGGGGAGTATCACCCTTAATTTCTGACTCTGAGAGCAGAATCCTGAGCAGTTGTCAACAGGCCTGCGGAGGACTCTGGTGGGGACCCTGCCCCATGCTGCCTGCAGCCATTTCCCTGCGAACGGAAGCCAGATTTTAGGATTTTAGGCAGCAGAAGCCTCCAGAGGGGCTCAAAAGGACTCAGAGCTGCTACTAAAACTTTTCAACATTTGCTTCCATATTTTTAAGAAGCCCACTTCCCACTTTTTTTTTTGGTTTCAGTTTATTTTATTTATTTTTATCGGATTATCATTGATATAAAATCTTATATTGGTTTCAAGTGTACAACACAGTGGTTCAACAGTTACCCATATTTTTAAATCCTCACCCCCTCTAGTGCGGTTACTATCTATCGACGTAGTAAGATGTTACAGGATCATTGACTATATTCTCCGTGCTGTACTACCGTCCCCGTGACCAACTTATACTGTGACTGAGAATAATTGTGCCCCTTTACGCCCCTCGTCCTCTGCACCACCGGCCCCAACCTCTTCCCCTTGACAACCACTAGTCACTTCTCAGTGTCTGTGAGTCTACTGCTGTTTTGTTCCATTTTGCTTTGTTATTATTTTCCACAAATAAGTGAAATCATATGCTATTTGTCTTTCTCCACCTAAGAAGGCCACTTCTGAAACACAGTTGGTGTGATGTTTCAGTGTTGGCCTTTTGCTGATTAAGGCACAGAAGCAGACTGAGTCCTGGGCTCCTGCAATAGTATTTGCCTGATTTGGGGTAAAAATCCTCTGAGCTACAGTGTCCTCATTTTGTAAAGATCTCTTCCCCCAAGAGATGTTTCCATTATTAAGGAAAATAGTATATGGGGTGCATTCACCTCTGTAGAATGGATTCAGTGCAAAGATCGTAAGACTTTTTGTCACATGATCTGGTTTCACTCCTTGGTTCTGGCCCTTGCTGCTGATGTGATTTGGGCAAAATGTGAGCATTTATGGCCCATAAAAGGGGAAACCATAATAATAACAGCAACAATACCCAACTCACCTTTAATAATACCTTTGCATGTTTCTGTGACAATCAAAAGGCATAGCTCCTGTGAAAATACTTTGTATACTATGGCACCATATGAATGATTATGCCTTAGGATATAACTAGATGGATAGACATATGAAAGGAAAAAAGAATGCATAATTTATAAATTGACTTTTTTGATGTGCAGTTTGAACCTTAGGATCTCATGAGCAAAAGGATATTTCCTCTACAGATCATTTAAAAGCAGATGTTGTCTAAAATCTAGATAACAAAACCTCATTTAAACAGAGCAGAGATCGAAGTTGGTATCCTTTAAATAGTCACTTTTTTTCACTCCTTTCCCCTCATTTTGGTCCCTGCCTACACAAAATTGAGTTAATTACGCTCTTTAGTGCATAGCACTCAACTGGTCCATGCAAGGCCCCTCCTTTTAATGTATTCTTCATCAACATCCCTGATTCCATTTCCCATCTTTTCATAGGCCTCCAGTCCTATGTTTGCGATGTGAATTCCTCCAATCTACCTTCTGTACATTTGTTTAAATGAATATATGTATAGCTGTAAAAATATTGTTTGGTATATGTGAAATTGTTTTTTTTAATTTACACAACTTATTTTGCTATAAATTTCATTTGTTTTACTTAGCGGTGTGTTTTTATTTCATTTTACTGTGGGTAAGAGCACTTATATGAGATCTACTTCCTTAACAAATTAGGTGTACATTACTGTTGACTATAGGTAAAATGCAGAGCAGACTCTATAGAGCTTATTCATCTTCCCTAACTAAAACTTCATACCTGTTGATTAATAACTCCCCATTTCCCTCATCTCCCAGGTCTTGGGAACTACCAGCCTACTCTTTGATTCTATGAATTGACTATTTAAGATACCTCAGGTATGTGGAACCATGCAGTATTTGTCTTTCTATGGAATAGATTATTACATTTAGCATAATGTCCTCAAAGTTCATCCATATTGTCACACACTGCAGAATTCCCTTCTTTATAAGGTGACAATATAGATGGACCTAGAGAGTATTATGCTAAGTGAAATAAGTCAAAGACAAATACCGTATGTATTCACTTACACGTGGAATCTAAAAAACAAACAAAACAGAATTAGACTCATAACAGAATAAATTGGTGGTTGCCATGAAGAGGGTGTGGGAAATGGTGAAATAGGTGAAAGGGATAAGGAGGCACAACTTCCATTTCAAAATTAAATTGGTCATGGGGATGAAAGTATAGCAAGTATAGCATAGGGAATATAGTCAATAATATTGTAACATCTTTGTATGGTGACAGGTGGTATCTACACTTACTGGGGTAGGCATTTAAAAATGTATATAATTGTTGAATCACTATATTGTACACCTGACAGCAATATATAATGTTGCATATGACTATATTTCAATAAAAAATAAAGCCTGAACACTGCTCCCTTGTATGTATAAACTATTGTGATGTCAAGCCCTGCTATTACACAGAGATCTAATTCATTTCCTTCACTGCATGGTGTTCCATCTTAGGCAAGTACTAGATCATACCTATTTCCTTAGTGAGGAACACAACTGCTGCCAAAACAGTGGTGCAGCACTCCTCCTTGTGTGTTCCCTTGCACTTAACTGTGCCAGGAGTGGAGTCTCTGAATCACAGGGTGTACACATACTTAGTATCCCTAAATTCCACAAAGGTACAATCCAGCTGATCATACCAGCTTGTGCTCTTGCCTGGTTTGCAACAGGGTTCCTATTTCCCCATATTTTTGCTAGAAGATGATATATTCAATGCTTGAATTTTGCCAGTTTGAACAGTATCAAGTGATATCTCCTGATAGTCTTAGCTGGCATTTTTCTGATTATAAGTGAGATTGGAAATCAGATGTTTTCTTATCATTAGGTTTCCATTGAATTGCTTATTCTTACTCTTCTCATTTTTCTGTTGAGTTTTTTGTCTTTCCCTTGCAGATTTTTGACAATTCCTCATATATTCTAGAAACCAATCTTTCGCCTATTATAGATGTGAAGATTTTCCAGTCTAGGAGCCAATTTTTAAGATTGTGTATAGTGTTCCCTTTTCTACAGGCAGCTAGAATTATTTTCATGTAGTCAAACTCCATCCTTCCTCTTCTTAGGGATTGTACTCTAAATGTCTATTTTAAGACATCCTTTCCTTCCATGAGGTTTCAAAGGTTCTCCTGTGGAGTCTGTTTTATAACTCTATTTTTTATTTGTCATTTGTTCTTTCCCCACCAGCATATTGTTTTAACTATTATAGTTTTTCTTAATATCCGTAATATTTCTTAATGTCTCCTAGGTCAAGCTCATGTGTTCTTCCTTTACAAAATTGTCTTAGCTGTTTATGGGCCCTTGTTGTTCCATATTAATCTTAGAAGCAGTTTATCCAGTTCTTCCAAAATATTCTGCTGAAATTTTTGTTGAAATTGCACTGAGTTTATAGATCAATTTGTGGAAATCTGTATCTTTAAATGCTGAATCTATCATGTCCATTTACAAGGCATGACTTTCCATTTATTCAAATCTTCTCTCTTCTTTTAATAGACTTTTAAAGATTCCTCCATAAAGATCTTCATTAGGTCAACTCCTAGATAGTTTTTAGCTTTTGTATTATTGTATATGATTTTTTTTTCTATTGCATTTTCTAATTGGTTATTGCTGGTATAAAAGAATGCTTTTTATCTTTGTTTGATGATACTTTATTTTTAACCTTGCTAACCAGAACTCCTTTATTACTTTCATAGTTATTTCTCTTGTATTTTATGTAAATTGTTATATAATCTACACACAATGGCAATTTTGTCCTCTCCCTTAAAAATTGTATTCCTCTTATTTCAATTTTTTGTCTGATTATATTGGCCAAAACCCTTGGTACTATGTTGATAAGTAGAATTCAAAGAAATTAGTCTTGACTGCTTCCATACCCAGTCAAATTATGGTTATGAAACTCACTATCCTATCTCCTGGTTAAGAATGTGGTGGATTTCCTCACAAGGGTTTTATCTTCCTGTGGTGGGGAGGGGGAGGGGGGCAGAACCTGGCTGAAAAGGAAATACATGAAAAGTCTTAGATAACACTTATGAACTCAGGACCTCATTATACCAAAAGCCAGGTAATTATGGTAAAGATGCATTGGAGGTTTATACGTGAGTGATTACTATAATCCAAATTAATTCCCCTTCCTTTCTTTTCTATTCTCTCACGCTTTAAAAGTACACTGGAGTCTCTCTGTCTTTAGACACCCTTAAACTCTTTCTCAAAATGTTCCCATTGACTTTTCTGTCTCTTCGTCTACCCCTCCACCTTGACCACTTTTTATGTAGCAGAACTTGACTTCTCTCCCAGAGAAAAATAACCTTCCTCTTCAGAAGGGGGAAATAGCATATCTAAATGGCAAGTTGGAGCAGAGAGAGGGTTGTGAACATTCCCATTGGTAAATTTTGTCCTTTCTGCTTACATGCTTTAGCCCATTGGGACAGATCATTAGATGTTCAGGAAGAAGTATTTGAAGACTTCTGTTCCTTTCGCTCTATATCCTTCTGCCCTACCAGTCTAAATATGATTTGTTCAGTATGACATCTCCCTCCACCATGGTGTGTCCTACTTATGCAACCTAACGTAGATATATTTATTTATTTATGTAGACAGCTGTACCACACTGCTGATCCATTTTGAAATTACACTTAACTAAGCTTCTAGTGTTACCCAGTTACTTGTATAATTAGTTTTGGGATCTAATTTAAGCATTTTACATTTGTTCTTAAAATTCCATTCTGATGCTCTAGCTTATGAAGAGTTTTAGAAACTTGTCTCTGCTGTCCAACATACTATCCAGTGCTCCAATCATCTTGTCATCTGTAGAATTTGATAGGAAGGCCATCAGTGTGCTCATCCCAACCTTTGATAAAAATGTCAAAAAGGACAGAGTCAGGGAAGAACCCTGAGGCACACTGCTATAAAATCTCCTTCAGATTGACATGGAATTATCATTCCTGGACATGACTCTTCAATTATTGATGAAGTCACCTGACTGTACTTGTATCCACTTTACATTTCTGCACGTTATCCACAAGGATTTCATGAGAAGCACTCTCAGATTACTTGGTGAAATACTAACACACTGTGTGCAGCATTTCCTTGACCTACCTGATCAGCAGACCCATGTGTTATTCAATTCCACTTCAGTTTCAAATGACAGAATTTCAATTTAAAGTAAATTAAGCAAAAGAGATAGGTCACAAGTTCACCTGTGCATTCTCTACGGTCAGAGCACTGGCCCTCCCCACCACTCTCTGTGTTGGCTCCAGTCTTATGCTGTCTTTCCCTGGAATCAAGATGGCTACAAGCATCTAGAGTTTTTTTCCCCCAACAGTTCCTCTAACACCCTAGAGTTGAGGCTCATTGTCCCTGACAGGATTTATGGGCCCATCTCTAAACCAAACCCAGGGAGATGGGATGACATGGGTAGCCAGTCCTGGGTCACACGCCCACCCTTAAAGCTGGAGCTGGACTCCACTCCACTCAAATTACGTGAACTGAGAAAACTTCAAAGATAACAGTACTATCGAAGGAAGACAAATAAATGGATATTTTCTATAGCTAAAAAAAGTCTTACCTCTCAGTGTAGGCTCCAAAGTGTCTCCTCAACATATTGTTATCCACAACTCAAGGATTATTCACATTATAGCTACATTTATATAACCAATTATTTTATTTATATATAACCAATTATTATGCAGTTGGGAGCAATACTCAGCTGGGATAAACAATGTACCATAAGAAGTTTATTTCTATAGGGATGACTAAAGAGTATTCTACATTCTGCAGCTGGCCAACTGACTTCAAACCCACTCACCAGAAAAATCTGAGCCAGAGAGTCATTTACAGATGAGGGTGGGAGTATCATGTATGCATTTTGTGGTGAGCTGTTCTGCTATGGAGAGATAATTTCTTGGTTCTGATTCATTTGGATGGCAATAGTAATACACGATCCAGAATATAGTGGTCTTAAAGCAACAGGAAATACCAGGGTTGAAATCTGTAAGATCAAGAACTATATTCTGGCTTTAATATAACTGTTAGAATCTGGCACTGGACTGCTTTTTCAGAGACGGATTCTCCTAATGCACTATGTCACTAAGGCACCTTTCCAGGTACTTAATTTATCTGTTTCAGCCACATTCAGATCCGTGGAGAAGTCTCACTCACCTGTACAAACCCACTAATGAGAGAGCGTAGCAGTGAACACTGGAGCAAATGCTCTCAGGGAACATTAATGGAATGCTTTCATAGGAGAAAATCTCGGGGATTTCTATATCACAGAGTTGATCGAGCGTCATTGTAACCAGACTCAATAGCCAAATGAGGATACTTCATTTCTGGCTGAATCATGAGAACAGCTTTCTCACGTCATTGCTGTCAGGCATGCCAGAAAGAAAGCTAACAGCAGCTAAGGCAGGACCCTGCTCCCTGCTTGACCACCCCAAACAATACAGTATGACCTTGGCCTGAGCTATACACATCTGTAAATACTGGGTAGTGTCTGTTCCTTTCCTGTTCTTATTTTACAGAAGGTTCTGTCTTCTGTGTTAGTTGAAGCTGACACTATATCAGAGTCAGTGTCTGGGTAGCAGCAAAGTCACTGTATCTTACACTGAAAGGCAGACAGGCAAGCAGCAGAGAAATAGCAAGAGCATTATCAACTGCCAGGAATATATTAAGCTTTTCCTGAATGTACTAGATGTAAAAATGAAAGCAAAAATCCACTGGGGGAAAAAAAATCCATTGGGGATTTTGCTAAAATGCTGGGCATATTAGGACATGAGGGACCACCCTTAGAGAATGTAGGGAAAACAGTGGATATTTCAGGACCTCAGTGGATTAGACCAATAAGCCACTCTTTTTGACAAGGTAGAGCCAAGCCATATAAACACGAGAGTATTAGGGATCCTTGCACTTTCCAGACTGATCGATAACATTAAATGCTGCAGTTAAGTCTGACAAAATGAAACTAGAAAGAACATATCAATGAACACAAAGAACCTGATCATTATCACTCCTAGAATGTAAAGAACAACAAAATTTATCTGAGGGTCTTACCATTAGAAAATAGGGCAGTCTTAATTTCCTTTCCCATTTTCACTCTAAGAAAGTCAATCCAGTGCTCCAGGCACTATTACATTAAATATTGATATGGAGTCACTGTATAGTAGGTTTTCTTTCTAAGAAATTGATAAATTCTTAATGAAGAGTAGGAACACAGAGCCCAACATGAATGAGTAATTTGTTCAAATACAGTTGACTTTTGTCTTTAGAGTTGTTCTTTTCCCATATTACATAATGAATGATTTCTTTGGAACTTAATTTTTTCTGAAACTAAAGTATACATACCTAATAAATGTTTCTAGATTCTAAATGAACATTCTTGGAAAGCTTTCATTTGGCACAAAAATGAATAAAACCTCAAAACCTGTATTTTATTTGAAGCCAAACAACCAATAGTGCCTACTTATGAATTAAAAAAAAATCTGGTGTGACTTCTGCTCCCGCTGCTTTCGGAACCCTCTGTGGCTCTCAACATTCTCTGTGCTCTGGATACACAGGAGAGGAAGAGATTATAGAGTTTTGAAACTAGTATGGCCTGGAGGTGTCCATTTGCATCAGAGCTGCACAAAGCTGTCCAGATTCATGGTTGCCAATTCAAGGGATCAACCCTGTGCACTTCAGCTCAACAAGTTTCCACTGAACACTTAAGTACAGGGTGTAATTAGAAAGCTAGATAGATAGAAAAGGCACAGAAGACGTGATTCCAATCCCTGAGATGCATATTGTCTAGGAGATATTCAAGTCATGCATACAAACTAAATAGTCAAGATCAATGTAGGATGATAATATTTATCAAGTTACATGAAGAGATGCTAAGTGATAGCTTTAACTAAAAATCTTTTTGGAACTTTGAATGAAGTCTAAAGAAAATGGCAGGGCCATCTTCTGGACTCACAAATGAGATCATGAAAGAGGGTCCCTATTCAGATGTGCAGTAGGAGCTATCTGGATGAAGAAAACCACTGGTTTGCTCTTAGTAGGTTGAAAAGATGTGTTTTCTGGAACTGGGTGTGTATGAGAAACCAGCAGGTCAATGCTCAGAGGGTGGCCAGTGTGATGATCCATACGACTTACAGATGACCTCTAAGCAGGAATCAGCAACTGGAGGGCAGCCCAGTCCTTCCAACAAAAAGAGCAACAGAGTAAGATAATTCCCTCATCTACGAAAGATCACTTGGACAATGGAACATATTAAAAAATGAGGCAACCCACCCCCCAAATAAAAACACATACTTTATTTAGAAGACAGAAAGTGAGAAATTCCAGAGGGTGTTTTGAATGAACCTCAGCTACAGGATTAAAGTTTAAATGAAATGAAATAAAATAATTAAGAAAAATAGCTAGGTACAATTATATACTAAGATTAACAAGCATTTCTACTAATCAGTGTCAGACCTTTTGGGTGTATCTGAAGGAGATACATTCAGTCCATGTTGTGAAGCAACTGAATGAGGAGTCTTGAATTGGCTTTATTTATGGCACTGGTTTGGGCATAGTGAATGCCTTTGCTCTCGAGCATTTTTTTCCTATGTCTTTCACTATTGGGTGGAAACTATACCTCTATATTTTAGTTGCATTCATCCATGGAATTTCCTTAGTTGTTCATCATTCCACACTGTATAATCTTTCAGTACATAAACCTCCCCATGTTTGACTCTTCAGTCTCTTATCAACATCAGGCTGTAGAATAGGTGGTTGACAGTATGACTTTGGAGTCAGGCTACTACTGTCTCCAAATCATGACCCTATCATTTATCATTGGCATTACCTTAGACAACTAAGTCTCTTGTCTATGGTTCCCTATCTGTAAAATGGAAGTAATAACAGACCAGGCCTCATGCATGACTGTGAATGGAACAGTGATAATGGAAGGAAAGTTAAGCCCAATGCCTGGTCAACAGTAGGATCTCAAAAGTATTTGCTGTTGCTATCACTAAAAAGAAGTAATCATGACTTTAATTAATATAATTACAAAGTTAACAATACTGTGCCCTGTGCCACAGCTACAATTTCTTAATGTCATCACTGAATATTTCCCTGCCTGGTTGCCCTTGTTGTGGTCAACAGCTCTTTCCAGGTGGGCTTCCAAATTGTTTCAGGTCTTTTCTGAGTCTTTTAAATCATTGATGAGTAAGATCCTGACCTGACTTTTGAGGACCTACCCCAAGTTGACCTTTATTTTTGGAATGACAAGAACTAGATCAGACCTGTAGGCAAGAGGTTTAACTTTTACTTTACTTAAAAATCATCCTTTGCCCTTCTCTTTCTTCTCCAGAATTTTGTACCTTGTAATTTTCATATCTGTGGTGTTTATGGTTTACTATATGATTCTCCTACTAGATTGTAAGCTCCAGGGGGAGAGGGATTTTTGTTTTATTCATGGATGTATCCTAATTATCTAGAAGAGCTCCTGGCACATCGCAGGAGCTCAAGAAACATTTGTTGAGGTGAACCCATCACTATTAGTTGCAAGGCAATAAGCACCATAAAGATGTGGCAAGTTCTATATTTCAGTTCCTCTGCCTTGGACTGTGTTCATTCAACAAGTGTGGATTATTTAGGACGACCATGTATATACAGCCTTACAGTGTGTACACTGAACAGCCCTCAGAGATGCCTCCCAGAGAATACAGCCTCTACCCATACCTGAAACAGACAAAGCAGAGGCACGGCCTTACTTTTGGTTAGTATAATACACATCAGTCAACTGAGGTGCTTACTAACCTGTTGGAGAGACAGGATGATTACAGAGAAAAAGATAACTAAAAATGTAAGATGATGTAACCTGTGCCTCAAGAATGATGGTAAAGGTGCTGCCATTGAGGCAGGCATTGGGGGGGGGGCAGGGAATGATAAAGGAAAGGTTTAGAGGCAAAATTCATTAGCATATTCTCAAGGTATCAAGGAGATCTATGAGACTATGGCAGAGGCCATAAAGAGCAGTACAGAAGGTGTTAATGTGGGAAAAGGAAGTATTTACCATAGAGATCTCTTCTAAACATTTATTGCTCAAAAACTGGCATGGTCTCTGCCCTCATGGAACTTGCAGTCTATTTCAGGTGACAGAGTTAGTTAAGTAATTACTCAAATAAATGTAAAACTACCTCTCCTTATGAGCACTTAAGACAGCACATATTATTAAAAATGTGTACAAGGGGATTTGTTCAAGATCAGGGAAGTTAGAGGAAGGCTTTCTTGAACAAGGAAAAGAGGAAATTTGCCTATTTCTCCCACTGTTTTGACTTGAGGGCAGAAATTGTTCTAGTTTGCCTTTGTGTTCCCAGGCAGAATAAACAGAGTATATTTTTGTGGCGTGAACGGGTGAAGGCATGCACACCTCAGAGAGCCTTGGATGCTGGGCAAAGGGTATGAATCTTGTTCCAAATTAGATCCCACTCTGAGCTTCTACCAGCTCATGGGAAAGTTCATTTCAGTTATTATTTTGCTGTCTCTCATTCCAGGATCATACCAGATTCTGGGAGGCTTACCTGGATCCCAGAAAAAATAGATCAGATTTCTATAGTCTATTCCAGTCTGGAGATCCTGACCATTCTTCATTACTGAGCCCATAATAGCCCCTTGAAGTCCTGTGACTCTATGCTGTTTTGGACACAGTGACATGTATCTTTATTAAGTGACAGGAATCTTTATTAAGACTATAACATGGCTCACCTCCTGGACACACCCTAAAGCCATTCTGAGGGCATTGCTACAGAGGATTCACTGTACTCCCTGTTCTCCGCAAATAAGCCCTTTTCTGAATCTGAAGCAATCACCCTCTCTCCTCTAGCTACTTTCAATGCCTTCAGGGAACTTGGGTTTTAAGAAAGTGCATTGTAGGTACTCATTAATACAATAATCCTGCCTCCCATCCACCCCCAACCCCTGCCAAGAGCCAAAAGCCTGGGCTTCCTTTGTAGAATGGGGTGGGGGGAAGTAGTAGGGGATCCCCTACTAATTAATACCTCAAGGTTTTCCTGCCATGCCTGGATATTTGGAATTTTCCATATAGACAATGATGCTTTCAAGTGGTGGAATGCCTCTTCTGATGACAGGGTCAGTGATGGATTGGAAAGGAGAAGGCATTATTGGGAAGCCAAAATCTAGACATGATGCGAAAGAACCTGGACCTTAGTGCTGGCAGTGAACGTGGAAAGCAGGGCAGACATTTGAGGCATACAAAAAAGTAACTGATTGGATAGAGACTGTGTGAGGAGTCCAAGACAAACATGAGCTTTCAAGTCTCAGTGAGTGGAAGGCACTGACTTGGAGGGATGGGAAAGGCAAACAGGGAATACAATGATATGGAAACGTTAGCAGGATGACCACTGATACAGTGATATTCAACAAGATGATAAAGTTGTGAGGTTGAACCTCTAAAAAAGAGTTAAGTGCTAGGGAAGAAAATTTGGGAACCCGCTTGAAAAAGGTGATAGGTGGAAATCTGAACATGAAAGAGAACTGAAAGAAAGAGAGAGGAAACAAAGACAAGGTTGGGCCTCGGAGCTGGGTCGTGTTTAAGCACAGGCAGCTAAAATCCAGAAAGCTGTTTCATGAGGAAGAGGAGAATCTCTTTGGAGCACTCTCTCTGAAGCTGCAGTGCCAAGTTGGGGTCAGCGAAACCAGAAGCTCTGGGCAAAGAATGAGCATGGCCAAGTGCCCGAGACCAAGTTGGGAAACTAATATTGAAAAGTGAGTGGAGTAGGTTTCTAGAATCTTTGTGAGAACAGATTTAGCCATTTAGTGGGAATACAAATGAAGAGTTCAGAAAATAATAGGTGGCAAAGACAAAGAACGAGGGTTATAGACCCATTCCCTAAGAAGCCTGTCAGTGAACGTACAGTGAGAAATATGACAATGACTAGAAAGTGTTGTAGAATAAAATGAAGGACTGTTTTCTCTTTCCAGGTACCTCAAGAAAATATCATTTCAGAGGGGCAGAGGTATCAGATTGATACTGTTAAAGAAAATAACTCGATTTCTATAATATTTTGCCATCTGGAGATAGTCATAGTGGAAGGTGTTTGTCTAGATTATTTGGCTTGGGCCCTGCCAAGACTCAGTAAATGACTAAATGTCCATTTTTGTGGCTTTCTGAAAGAGACATTCACCACCATGGCACAGTCAGCAAATGACAGGGGATTCTTTATTCTCTGTCCCCTTCATGATCACTACAGTTGACCACTTCTGCCCAGGGGCTGTCAGTTCTGCCGCAGAGAATACAAGAAAGAAAGTGAGAAGTTGCAAAGGAAATGCAGACTTCGGTCCCACGCAGAGATCTAAGTGGCTGGATCTAGACTTGTGCTCTTTTCGGAATTTGGATTAGAAATAGGCAGAGATGGAGCCTTGGAGAACAGTGCCTCTGGCATTATGACTCACTTTCTGAGGATTTCATTAGGAGAGGAAGTACTTGTCCTTCAACCAGTCATCAGGAAATCATGACTGCCTGCTTATTCCACCAAAACCCGCAGAATTTAGCTGCAGAGGGTAAGAGTTTGGGGGTGGAAACTTCGACACTGTAATGATTTCCTTGCCTAAATCCAATCTTTCCTATTTCAAGTCATGAAAACGCATATTTTTAGATGGGCTGACAGACATACACAGTGCAGAGTGTGTATATATATTACCTTTTCATAAACATTTACCTGTCAGTGTCTGTAAGTTAGAGTGCCTTTAAATAAAATCTCAGCTGAATTAACCTAAAAGAAAATGTTCTCCACACAAGTTCCCAAAACGAAGATGAACCCTAAGAAGGACTACTTAAATTCATTCCCAGAGAAAATGGGGAATAAATGAGAATACCAGGTAGATTCAGAGGGTTATTTTGACGAACTGATTTCTATATAATATGAAGGAAGATTACAGCTTGTAGAGTTCTGCATTTTAAAATACATCACTGCAAGGAAGCAGAGGAAATATTACTAAGAATTTTGTTCTGATGTCTGGTTAACACTTTCCTCCCCTTTACAGTGTTCAACATTTCCAAAGGAAACCATAATTTAGATAGGCCTTTCATTTCAGGCATTGAGGGCCTCCCATGAACCAGGCACAATGTTAGGCTCTAGGACAAGATGTTGAACAAAGAGAAACCTTCCTCACTAGTGGAGCTGAGAGGCTAGTGGGGGTGGGGAGGGTGGTAAACAAATAATGGCACTGGTGAATGTATAATTACAAACTGAGAAAAGTGCTTTAAAAGAAAAGAATGCAGTCCTATAAAGAGCAAAGAACAAAGGCATGGGGGGGTGGGGTGCAGACACAGGAAGGTTTCCCAGAGAAAGGGCTATTTGAGCTGAGATCTAAAGAACAAGGTTGAGTCAAGCTAACCAAGAAACAGGATGGCATTCAACACCCAGAGAAGAGCGGGCGCAAAGAGGAACCCCACCCCCATGCTCAACCTCAACAGGGGCCTACCCAGGCAGCTCCTAGTTAAGGATTTGATCTTTATTTCAAAAACAGTGGGAAACCCTTCAAAAGTTTTAAACAGGTTGGTGACATGATCAGATTTGCGTTTTGAAAAGAGCTCTTTGGCTGCAGTGTTCAAAACAAACTTGAAAGACCTTGTCTAAAAGCCATTGTTTCACTAAGGCCCACAGCTGTCACAATCACTTACCTGCGGTCACCTGACCCACTAGTATATTTCCGCAGCCCTGTGGACATTTGGAAACTATTTTAGGTGGAGGATTAAGCATTTCTTGATACCAGATTATTACACGATTATGTCAACATTTGGGCTAGAGAAACAATGCTTTATTGTCGGCTCAAAATGTTGATTGGCATAGCTAATCACTGTTCTTGCTGGTGACAATACCAACAAGGCCTAACATACTTCTGCATTTTGCTGTCAGGGACAGCCCCAGAGTACCGTTCTCCTTTTCCCTCCTCTCTCCTTATATATGCTCTGCGTCTTTCCAGGCACCCTGCCTGTGCTTTGACTCTCCATGTCTCAGCCTGTCTCTGACTCCCCTGGTTTCTCATCACACCTGGGTCCCCTGCTCAGTCATTTCAACCGTGCTCTTGCTGTGCTGAGTGGGGAGAGCAGGCGACAGTAGGTGGGGGATAGAGGGTCAAATCCAGTCATCCTGACTAGCTGGTAACGTTACCTCAGAAAAGCCACGTTGCAACGGACCACTTACCAAATTTCAACTACCAAGGACTAAAACCATGGGTGAGCAGTTGTCCTCATGAAAACACTGAGAGGCCCTCAGGCTCTATTAGTAGTCCTGGAGCTGCAGTCTGCAGCTGGCGGTCTCAGCTGAAGCACACAGAGGGAAATGGGACCAGGGAGTGAGGCAGGTGCTGAGGACCCCAGCCTGGAGAACCCACTGTTCACCAGACTTGCTGTGAAATGTTGCTTGTAGGGCTGATGAGCTTACAGGGCAACCTAAACCCACCCTCCGCCATGTATAAAACTCTTCAACATTCCGGGTGTCAATGACATGGTTTTCACTGTTTTGTCTTCCTTACTTGGAGCCCAAGCAGACTCCTCCCTTAATTCCACTAACTTAAGCCAGTTGTGGTCTCCGCCACCACACAGAAGGCTAACCCTTCCCTGCCAGAACTGTCCTTGAGTCCTTTAAGTGTGTCAGTACGTCTCCTCAGTCTGCTGAAGCGCCCAGGCTCCTTCCATGAGTGCTTTTCTGGTGAGCTTTCCGGCACCCTGTTGTCTTGGCTATATTTCTCTGGACTTGCTTAAAGTTTGAAAAATACTATTCCTAAGACATGTGTAATTGGCTGATTAAATAAGCTGGGCTCAATCAATTTTATTTTTCTATCCATTCTTTTCAAACCCATTCTTTTTCCATTCTTTTCAAACCCATTCTTTTTCCATTTGGGGACAAAATTTCAAACAAACCCCATAGCCTTTCCACTATGGGAAAAATAGTATTAGTCCCTTTGCTTGGGCACTCAAAATGGAGTAACTCTGTAACACCAGTCCAATCTATTCCAGTCTAGTCAAAATTCCAAAATACATGTCCAGTTTAGGGCTTATCCCCTGCTCTAACCCAGGCGTCAGCGTCTGGAGCTGGGGGCAGAGCAGTGGCCTCCTTTAGTGCCTCAAGCTCCTTCTCCTCTTCTCACTGGCTGCTGTTTCTGACCACTCTGGGTGGGGAGGGGGAGAAGAGACTAGGGAAATTGGCTGGTACAGTTAAATCTGTTGATGCCTTCTAGGCATAATGGATATGCAAAGCTGATTATTTCTCTTATGTGACAGTTCTGTATGTTCCTTTGAGATGCCCTACCAGTGATATCTAACTGTGCTTCTCAAAGTGTGGGCCACATATGAGTTATTATCACCTGGAAGCTTGTTAGAGCTAAACATATCAGGGCTCCTCCATCCTAAGGAATCAGAATCTCTAGCACTGTGGCCCAGGAAGCTGTGTTTTTAAACAAGCCCTCTGGGTAATTCCAATGTTGGCTAAAGTTTGAGAAGCACTGATCTAAACAGTGGTTCTTCTCTTCTGGCTGGTCACTTACAGCTTTGGTCATGCCCTGGGTTTCTAGCACCTTGCACTTCCAGGCCTGTGTCCTCCTGCTGAGCTAAGCCCACAAATCAACCCCAGGACACTATGCTTTCCCTACAGCTACCGGCAGTGCCATCTCTCATTATCTCATTGCTGGACTCCTCCGAGGTCCCTGCACCTAAACTGTCCGTCTTGGACTTATGAAGAGAGGAGGATGTGTCTCTGTGTCCCAAACTTCAGGAGACAGGTACTGAGCTTTCAAGGAGTTCTCCTCAGGCCTCCCTCTTCTTGGCTTAAGGAACAGAGTGTTCTCTTCACTTTTATCTCCTATTGAGGCAGGTGATGGGCTCATGTTGACCTAACTGTAGCAATGGTCTGTTAACATGTTCCAGAAATGTGATCTAGCACACCCCTCTGGATTATGGGAGGACTTGGTACCTCTTGTATTTTTCATGGCCATTGGTCTTGTTGCAAAAATCCAAGATAAAATAGGAGTTACACTTAATATATTTTTGGATTTGGCATCAAAATTCAATCCAGTGCAATAGGCTGTGCTTCGTTCCTCAGGCTGCTTTCAGCAATGCAGTCCAAGTTCACACTGGCCACATCACATCACCCATATATAAGGGATATACTTGTCAATTCCCTTAAATCATTTTCACTTATGCTCCTGTTAAGTCATATCTCCCCTCATTTATTCTCAGCTAGGTCTTTGTGTTGATTCTAAAATAGATTCATGCTGTCCCCTACATTTACCATGATTATGTGACTGATACTTCTGTCTTCTTGTATTCATACACTGCTGAGCTCCTGGAACTTCCCGGATATTGGCTTGCCTAACATCCAGGTTATCTGTTTGACTACACTGCACACTTTCAGGTGAAATAATCACTGTTCCCAGTATTCTTAGTATTTTCCCTTCTTGTGGCTCAGAATGGAGAAGAAATCACTAATGCCCTAGTCAACACCTCTACATCTCAGAGATGAGGTTCTCCTCAAGGCTAGTGGAGAGTTTATCACATGTTCAGCTGCCACTGTATTAAATATCCTACAGATGCTCAGTATGTGTGTGCTATTCCTCCTTCCTCTTTGGGTGCTCGCTGCTACTTGCTCTGTATTGCTTCTCTATGGAGCTTACACCAAATCTTCTTTACCCCTTAAAGTCCAGGCACCACTTACTCCCATCACTCCCCACAGATGACTCCCGACCCAATCAAGTAAAAGAATTAATGTCAGACAATATGAGCTCCCTCAACTTCCCTCTTCTTGACTTAAAATCTTTCCGTGTTATTATCTCAGAAGACATCCCTCTTATGCTTCCCAAGACCGTGCCTCCATCTTTGTTATCTTTTCTCATTCCCTTTGGGATTTTTATATATTTAGCTTCTTTAATGTGTCTCTCTTCACTAGCCTTCTGACATTAGCCAAAAAAAAGTTTAAGTCTTACAACAAGAAAACATCCTTTGACCTCAAGTTGCTATCATGTCTTTGCTTTGCATCACTCCTGTTGACCCACCTCTGCTCACTTTTCTCCATTCTCCTAACTTTGCGCTCAAGGTGGGTCAATGATCTCTTTATCATCAAATCCAAAGGCCTCCTCCTCCTCCTCTTATTTTTCATCTTCTTGGAATGTTAGCCTTTTCAAGTTACACTTTACACTCCTAACTCTCCCCTGGCCACATGATACGTCCTCAGAATATCAGTCCTGGTTATAATTGCATCAGCTTCAAAACTGATCTCTCTACTGATAATCTATTCTGTGTATATTCCACTGCCAGAATTAATTTCCTAAAGGAAATTCAACTTTTCTTAAATATCTTAAATAACCTACCCCCAACATCCATTTCCAGCCCTATTACCTAATGTTTCTTGACACACTAACTAAAATGGATGACACAAAATGGAACCTTTCCTCTTCAAAGAAAATGTTTTCATTTCTTCAAGATTTTCATTACGCTATTTTTCCACTTTGCACTTCTCTTCCAAGTTCTTCATGTCATGGCACTACTTAATATTTAAGATCCATCACAAATGCTACCTCTTCTGTGAAGCCTTTTCTGATTCTTTTAAATGAGTGACTTCTTTTTCTTCTTAATTCCAATAGCCTATCAGCATCCCTCCTTTTATATATTCAAATACACAAATGTAATTGCTAAATTTAGGGAGCATAACATCTTTCTAAAATGACTACATCTTTCCTACACACACACACAAAAGAAAAAACAATATAAACTATTCCACCTTTCTGGTCTTTCATTCGTTTAGACAAAAAACCATCCGAGAACGGGGAAAACCTTCATTTTCTTTAATGTTTTACCTGCAATTTGTAAAACAACAGAAAATATTCCTGTGGACATGTTTAAAATTTTTCCCAGATGCCATAATTTCCATACTGGGCAATATTTTCATGACACCCACTGAACATCAAGATGCTGAAGGAGTCTGGAGGACAGGAACTGAATGGTCAGCAATTTTGGAAATAGACCCTATGTGGAAATAATTTATATATGAAGGAGGAGGAGGAGGAGGACAAAGAGGAGAGCCAATTATTTGACTCAGAAAAGGGAGGGGAAGGAAATGTTAGCAATTAGTTTCTGAGTGTCTGAAAAACTTTTATGTGAGTGACAGTGCGAAGCCGTTTCATGTTCCTAGAGGACAAATGCTTTGGGATATTGCAAGAGAAATTACAAAGAGACATTAGGAAAAGTCTCCAGGCTCTAAAGTTGGTGAAACTGTGAGGTATGATAGCATGTTGTCAAAGAAACAGAGCAGGGGCAACTTTCTACACTGGATCAGGGTGGTACCATGGCTGGAAGAAAAGATACTGGAGATAAAGCTCATCTAGGGTTTCTATTCCAATGAAGTCATACATGTAGAAAAAGGAATGTATACTCTCACATAATATATTAGAAAGCTCTTTCAGAAAACCTAAGTTAGGAATCTAATCTATACCCAAGGAAGGCGGGAGGGTTCTGAGAATACGGCATTGTGGGTAGATGGAGTCTCTGAAATGACAGAGACTCCTGGGTCACCCACTTCCTAGCTTTGAGTCACTAGAGAAGTTTTTCAGCTGCTCTGAGAATCTGTTTTCTCCTCCGCAAAGTGGGGTCATAGTTGTGCCTCCTCCACACAGATGTGAGTAGTCAGTGTGGTGATGCTCAATGAATGTTTGTTTTTATTATTTTATTAGCTGTGTAGCACCTTCTAGGTACTATGTGAAGCACATTTCTAATTGTTGTCTCCTTTACAGAGCAATCATTCCAGCCCTATAGAAGACAGGAAGATATGATGACTTTTCACCAGAGTGATGTTCTTTAATTAGAAATGAAAGCCCTAGGTATCAAAGACCAGCCTGCTGAGTTTCCGCACCTTTCCCGACCATGGGACATTTCCCTGATGTCTGCAGCACGTCTTTGACGTCTGGGACAGAAGACCAATTTGCCTCCACCCCCATGTGGCTCCACCTGTCACTGTTATTATGTGATCTTTATAAAATTAAACTGAGAATATACCAACTTTTTTTCATTATGCTTTCAATCAAAGCTGTTAAGCTTACAAATGTGGTGTCTGTTCAATAAAATAAATGAAAAAGAAAATTCCTATATTTCACATCTTCAAAACAATATACCCATTAATATATTCATGTTCAATTTTAGCTATCTGGTTTTTCTCACCATCTGATGAACTCGTGATAAAGGGTCTATTTGTAGCCAGTGGTTAATACACAAAGTACATTCCCCTCTGGGTTATTGCTTCTTTCTTCCTCTACAATTTTCCTCCAGAAAAAGCCATTTTTCTCAAAGATCCCAGGATATGACTCCTTTAACTATTCTCTGTTTATATCAAGTGAAGAGATCATCATTCTGATCTTGGCAGTAGTTATTGTATATCAATATAGACACCTGGTAAGATTTCAATTCCTCCTTTGAGAGTCAGTTAAAAAGCATAGAGTGTTACCTATGTTGCTATATTAGAGTGTGTATGTGCGTGTATATATATATATATATATATATATATATTTCCTTTTTTAAGGAAATTTTGGATTCTCAGGAACAAGGATAATGAGGCATATGCTCCATTCTTAGCAAAACAAAGAGTTTAGTACAAAGTGTTATATATAGCTTAATGCAAAAAAATATTAATGACTATCTTTATGCTAATAATGAAATCTAAAAACCTAGACTGCAGGGTTGAATTTATATGGTTGAGTCAGAGTCATCATAACTGGAATTTCAGCAACATGTTTCGATGATAGAAATCAGTGGGGCATGACAATCTTTACTTTGAGTTATACATAAAGATAGCTTAGGACTATAATGAGTCATACATGATGTATAAAGGAATCCTTAGACACTATGAAAATACTGTACCACTGTGAAGAGAAAAGGGGAAGGTTAAATTACTTTGGCTATAAAACCTCATGTAATACAAACACCAACTGAAACAACATTGTTTTCCAGATGTCTTCAGAACTGCATAATTGGAGAAGTTGGAGGAGTATATGAAGATGATTTCAGGGTATGTCTGATACTTTGCTACAGAAATAGCAACAATAATGATGAAAGTTTTCAATGATCCCAGCGTGGACAAAGGAAATACTATTTCATTGATTTAATAAAGCATTATTTTATAGAAAATGTCTAAAATGACAGCCTTTGGAATAAGAAACACTTGAGTCTGAGCATCAGAACCACCACTTAGTCTCTATTGGGCTTTGAGAAAGTCTTTCACCTCTTTGGGCTTTAGCTTCCTTGTCTGTAAAGTGAACAAAATAACAGGGCTGACCACACAGGGCTGATGTGAGGTTTAAATAAGATATGATGAAAACCCTTAGTACAGGGCTGGAGCACAGAGTAGGGGTTCAAAAAATGTCAGCTATGGTGCTGGTAATGATGGAGGGAAAATGTTGATGAAGAAGAGGAAGAAAATGTACAAGGAAGTCAGCTAAACTCTCTATCTCTAATCCTTGTTTAAACAGACTCCTGAGAGGAAATAATTTTCTGCTGATGAAATGGGAAAATCCTCTCCTTCCAAGGGTACAATATATTATAGTGAAGCATTTAGGTGCATTCCTTTATCTGTCCTTGTAGAATATTCATTGTAAAATTGAAATGTGGTCATATGCTTTTTGTTAGAATGGAAAAAAGTTTTTTTTAACAAAGAAGTAAGAAAAGTATTAAGTATGCTATTAAAAATTTCTATCCTTTGCCTAAACCCTATATAGTTAAGAGTTTATTAAAGAGAGCAGTTTCTTCACCCTCCCTGGTCTATAGGGACAGTGCAGCTGGAGTGTGGCACATCGAAGTTTAGGCTCCAAGAACAGGCTTTCTTGGATAAGAAATTGACAAGCTGATCCTAAAATGTATATGGAAATGCAAAAGACTTCGAATATTCAGAGCAATCTTGAAAAAGAAAAACAAATTTGGAGGAGTTATACTACCTGATTTCAATATTCTGGAAAGATAATAAAATAATCAAGACAGTATGATACTGGCATAAAGACTGGCAGAGCCCTGGAGCAGATTAGAAAGCACAGTAATAGACTTCCACTTAGGTGGTCACTTGATTTTCTACAAAGATGCCAAAGTGGTCCTAGGAAAAGGAAATTCTTACCAATAAATGGTACTACAAATTAAAGGAAATAAATAACAATGACTTGGCTAACCATATGGAGAAAAACGAACCTTGTTGCCCACCTCACATCATATGCACAAATTAATTCAAGATGGGTAACAGACCTAAAGTAAAAGATAACACCATAAAATTTTAGAAGGAAACATTTAAAAAGTAGGAGAATATCTTCCTGATTTGGGGGTAGACTATGTTTTTCTTAGATAGGAAAAAGAAACACTAGCCATCAAAGAAAAATTTGATATATAGAGTTTATCAATGTAAAGATTCTCTCATCAAAATACACTACTAAGTAAATGAATAGGCAAACTGAAGACGGGGAGATAATATTTGTAGAACATATATCTGGACAAAGACTAGTATCCAGGTTATAAAGAACTGCTACAATTCAGTCATATAAAAATCAAATAATTTAATAAGAAAGGGGGCAAAAGAGCTGAAGACATTTTCCAAAAGAAGATATATGATTGGCTAATAAGTCCATGAAAAGATGCTTAATATCATTAGTTATCATGAAAACGAAAATTCAGACCTAAATGAAATACCACTACCTATCCACAAGGAAGAATACAATTAAAAAGACAGACACCCGAAAGTCAGCTAAGCTGTAGAGAAATGAGAACTCTCAAATGCTACTGGTAGGACTGAAAAATGGTGCAATCTGGAGTTTGACCTACTTTACACCCTAGAAATTTCTGCTCCTAGCTATTTATCCCCAAAGAAATTAAAATATGTGTCCACAAATGTTTATATGATGTTATGATAATTAAAAAAATAATTTTAAATTCTGATTTATTTGTAATAGTTAAAAACTCGAAGTGGTCCATCAATAGGATAATCTGGAAATAAACTGTGTTCTATTCATAACTATCTATTCATAATATAAATACCTATTCATAGATATTCATATACTACTACTCAGCAATAAAAAGAGGGGAAACTATACAGATGATATACAACAACATGAATGAATCTCAAAAACAATGCTGAGGATAATAATCCTTCCACAAAGATTTTAGAAAATCCACTTATTTTAGAAGGCAAATACAATTTATGGTGTCAGAACAGTGTGTGCCTGAGGAGGGCAACGATCGCCTGGGAAGGGGCATGTGGGAATTTTTTGGAGTGTTGGTAATATTCTATATCTGGATAGGGGTTTGGGTTACACAACTACACACATTTGTCAAAACCCAGGGAATATTTACTGAAGATTTATGCATTTCATTATATGTAAATTTTACCTCAAATAAAAAACAAGCCTGTAAACAAATACTGAACCCTAGTTAATGATATGCTGAAGTGTTTGAGGGGAAGTGTTTTGAAGTGGCTTTGAAATGCATGAAAAAATAAGATGGATTGATAGATGTATTGAAGGGTGGATAGATTGTTATGTGAAAATGCAGATATACTAAAATGTCAGTGGCATAATCTAGCTGGAGGGTATGTGGGTGTTCACTGTAAAATTCTTACAACTTTTCTGTATGTTTGAACATTTTCAAAACAAAATATTGGAAAAGAAGTTAAAGCTGAATGGGTAGCCAAGACCCAGATGAGTGAGTTCGGTCCTTCTCCTGTTGAGTATAGAATGGGGGACCCTTGAGGGTTTTAAGCAGGGCAGAGCTATGAACAGATTTTAGAGCCATCTTTCTGCCTAAAGTGTAGAGGGTGAATTGTAGGCATAGGAGTATGAATTAACTTCAGGCTAGGAGACCAGTTAGGAAACTATTCCAGTTGTCCATGCCAGAGATTTAACAGGGTAAAGCCCATAGAATTACAGTAGGTGATGGTTAGACACTGGGGGAGAGGACAAGCGAGGAGTCCAAGAGGGTTCCCAGGTTTCCAGCATTGTTCACAGAGTGAGTGGCAGTGACAACCTCTGAGAGGAAAGAGATGAGGCAAATGAGGAGTTGGGAGACAGAGGGAAAGAAAGATGCTCCTTTCCTTATTAGACATGTTGTCTTTGGTGTTCCCTGTGGTTCTCGGAGGTGAAGATGCCCAAGTGGCCTTCACAATACAGGTCTAGAGCTCAGGGAAGAGGGCTGGGTTGGAGACATGGATTTCAAAATCATCAGCCAGATGGTGGTAGTTGAAGGTCTGACAACGAATGAGATTGTGCAGGGAGAGAACATAAAGGAGAGAGCCCTGAGGCTTGCTGACACTTCAGAGTTGGCTGAGGAAAAGGGATAAGCACATGAGGCTGAGGAGAAACAACGCAGAGCACTGTCTGTGGCGCTTAAAAGGACTAAGGACAGAATTCAAGGGGAGAAGGATGCAGATCAGTCTGTCAGGGCCCTTGGGGAGGGGAGGAGAGGAGTCAGGCAAGTTTTCACAGAAGAAATGACACTTGAACAGGACTTTAAAGGCTGGATAGGAGTTTTCCACACAAACAAGAGAGATGAAAGACTGGCAGAAGGAACAGCAGATAGGCTGGAAATTCCAAGAAGTATTCAGGGAATTTCAGGACATGTCTTTTTGATTCAGGGATGGGGACTGCAGTGAGACATTTTCACCAAATATGAGACCTTTGGAATTCAGCCATGGGGTCAGGGGAGGAAGGCCTTTGTAGTTTCCCCCGATGGAAACCATTAGTTCTCAACCGTAGTAAGCATCGGGATCCTGGAGGGCTTAGCGTTGGGTCCCCCCACCCCACACCCCACCCCGAGTTCCTGGTGCAGTGGGTGTGGGTGGGCCTGAGGACTTAATTTCTAATACGACCCCTGGTGATGCCCGTGCTGCAGGCGTGGGCCCTGCACCTGCAGGATCGCGGAGGGAGCTGGGAGAAGAGGGGCCGCATGATGCCGCAGAACCAGGTTCTCGGGCAGACCTTCCCTGTCAGAAGGACTACTCATACTGGGAGTGAAGGACAGTTCCCCCACCCCGGTGTCCACATCCTTCTTATTTCTTTGGTAGACAGATCCTTCTTATTTCATCTTCAACTTATAGGAGTTTAGGAATTTTCGAGGCTGAAATCTCCTCAATAAAATAGACTTAAACTCATGCTGAGCCCCGGGGCCATCTCTGTCCACACACCCTGGTGACACATTTAAGGAAAACTGACAGCCACGCATTTCTCCCCCTCCCGACTGCCCTGCGGAGCTGATGGCTGGATGACAGTACCAAACGAGGCTACCCATCCAATTCTTGCTGGGTGTTCTGTACATTTGAAGGTACATTTACGTCAGCTCATCATTTTACCTTCCTGATGAAGGTTGTTATTGGTGGAAAAAATAAACGAGCATGAAGAGATGATGATGTGTCAAAAGCTCCACAATCGTTCTCAGTCTACTGTTGGCCCCAGTGACGCCACAGCCTCTCAAAACTGGTGACAGGTTCTGTTCATTTCATATTCATCTCTTCTACAGGTCTGCAACATATCAACAACACAATCTAATGCAAATATCCCCAAATTAATCAGGATTTCTAGTCCCTCATTCCCCCTCCTGACCTCAGATTGTAAGGCAGTTGAATTTAGGGTGCCTATTACTTTGAAGGAAGGAGCAGCTTTTAACTCTCCTTCCTCCCAAACTCTTGGGAATGTCTCTGGTGTCACTGTATCCGGGCAAGAGCTTAGCTGATAGGTCTGCAAGGTGAGAGGTGACTTAACTGTCCCAAGCCTCCCTGAGATTGGTGAAGGGGAAGAGCTGGTCTGTCCCTGGGTCCACAAGAGGAACACAGAAGAGATGAGCAAGTATTAGAAGATCAAGTTATTCTCCAGCAAGAAGGAGATAGTGTAATCTGTGGGGGCCCATGACACAGGGCATGGTAAAAGGGAAAGCTGAGTTTGTTAGATGACAGGTCATAATCCAGAGCGGTGTTTACACTAGCTAATAAAGTTGAAATAGGGAGAGCTATGCACAATGCCAGAGACAGGGCCAAACTAGAATATACTTGCAAGATGCTTCAGAGGTTTGGAAGGCATTCAACTCAAACTGAGCCAATGGAGAGATGAAGTGACTTAATGTCAGGATTTACTAAGAGAGACATGGTCACCAAAATACAAGTCTCCTACAATCCAACCCATTCCTCTGCCAAACTAGGTTCAGTTTATGATAAAGACATTAAAAGGAAAGGGGGCCATAACTCAGAGGATTAAAAGGCCCTATTCTCTGTAGTCTGCGGTCATGTGGGGAAAAGACAATGGTGCTGAGTCACAAGAAGAGACACTCAGGATGTTGAATGTTTATCATTGAATAGTGAAAAGTCTGCCATGTGAAAAGGGATTAAATTTGTGTGGATGGGTGGATGTTACAGAAAGAAATTTTAGAGCAAACAATATAAGAAGGAATTTTCTAGAAAATAGAAGAGCATGATGCTTTAGAGCATAGTGTTTGGTGCAAAGCTGCTTGGGTTTGAACCCCAGTTCTACCAGTCCTGTTGTGACCTTAGACAAATTGCTTACCAGCTTGGTGCCTTAGTTTTCTAATCAGCAAAATGGCATTTCTAATGGCAAAATGGAAGTATCTTCTGATAGTATTGTAGTATTAAATGGGTTAATAGTTCTAAAATGCTTAGACATCATCTAGCACATGCTAAGCGCACAATAAAAACCAGCAGTTACATTTGTTGTTATTATTATTATTGATAGAGCTAATGATAAAAGGATGATAGGAGGCCTTGAGGGATGGCGGGTACCCGCTGAGAAGTAGTCCCGGCAGGCGGAAGTCAGAGAGAGAATAAGCTCCAGAAGGAGAGTGAGGGCACCGGATTGATTGGTTTTTCAACGGGTGGGCTTCATGCCACTCGGGGACTGAAGTAGTGCAGGTAGACACAGGATTTCACAACAACTATGAAGGGTTTTTTTCTCTACAATCTCTATTTCTACTTGCAACAGCATCGTGACTAGTTCTATATTCAAAATGGAAGTATTTTTGTTTTTGCTTTAGCAAATCACTACAGCTCAATTCTAAACATACTTCTGCAATTTTAGTATCCTCAAAACTGTCCATAGGTGATATATATGTATTATCACAAACTAATAAATGTCAACATTGAGAAGGCTTTCAGTACTGAGTGAGAGTCTACAATTCTATACTCCTTGGAATGGTAAAAGCAACCGCCCAGGGAACACATTTAGTTCAGAAAATAAACACACACACACACACACACACACACACATACACAGAACCCCAGCAGCCTAGAATCAGCCTTGAGGTGGTATAAATATGCTGAGTTAAAAGCATTAAAGGTCACTATACTTTTGAAAAGTAAGTGTAAGGGCAAGAAAGAGCAATGCCTGTGTGATGAGGTAGAGAAGTGGCTTCTTCAAAAAGAAAACAAGTTCTTTGAAATATAATATAGAAAATAAAAATCTACATGGCTATAATTACAGTCATTGAAGTATTAAATACATGTATTAAAATCAGATGGGATGGGGTAGATAAGCAAATCATACAAAGATTGATTGTTGAGAACCTTTATGAAAACTACATGTTCTAGTTTAGAAGCTGGATCAAAAGCTCTGTTTCTTTTTTCACAAAGAAAATTACACAAAGCTGGAGAATTCAAGAGATGTAGTTTTAACAAAATCAGTTTAAGGTAAAACAAAAATTTCTCCTGCAATCATTTTTAGTGAAATATTGATGGAGAATAAAGTCTTCCAGGAAGTCATTACGTAGCACTTAAGACATGTAAATGTTTCAACTCCCCAAAGCCAGATGGCATTCATTGTGGGGTCCCAGGAGGAGTTACATGGGAATGGCCATAGCATTGGTCAGGACATAAAATACAGCCTCAGTGCCACACTCTTACCTAAACATTAGGCTCCACTGGGAGTTTTTCTTGAATAAAAGTTTGAGAATTTGGTCTCATCATTTATTAGTGCAAAGGAATTATTTCTGGAAATTAGAAAGGTATTCTGTTCTCGAGAGATCTAAGAAATTAAAGATCTCTGAGGCTCTTAAATTCTAAAACACTTGCTTCAAAGACTAATTGAATCAATGTGCAGTTGTAATCTTGATATATTCTGAAGTACAAAATAAAATCAATATTCAATTTAAATTCTTCCTGGGGAAGGACAACAAAATGGGGAGAAAATAACTAAGCCAACATTACTTCCTAAGAGTGATTTATATTTTTCTGTTTTTTCCAAATTTTCTATCATGAATATACATTATTTCATACTCAGGAAACATGGTTGAAATAAATAGCTATAATATACCAATGCTAAAACATTTCTTAAAATATTTATCCTGAAGAGTATAATTAATTGTGGTGGCTTTCCTAAAGAAAGAATAAGATAGCTGGGCATAATAAGAGTTAAGGGGACTACTCTGGATTAAGACTCCAAATAGACACTGTACGATGGATGGTCCAATGCATAGTATGAAATTGAACAGTCTAGCATTATTTTATTCTAGAATACAGAAAATTTGTTAAAGACTTTATTGAGCTATTTAAGCCCTCAGTGAAATCTGAACAACTCCACATTTTACCCTATCTGTGCTAAGGGGAAAGAAAGAACACTGTATGAAATTAATAACCAGGAAAATTAGTAAAAATATGAGTTTTTCATTCTGTATAGAGCTAAAGTATAAAAAATGTGTCAAAGATTATAATAGGAAACTCATGGAGGTATATATTTTATGATCATTATGCTTGTCTCCAAAAGTATAAACAAGTTATTCCATCAATCTCTCCTGGAGGTAATCTAAAACAATCAAAAGCAATAGGACACCAGTTGGTTACCTACAAAAGATGTTACATTTATTTCCTTTGCTCAGCAATGTCACATATGCCAATTGGTTATTGTATTATGGGGCCAATGGCCAACTTATTTTGGTAATAGCAGATGTTGGCTACTAATGAAACAAGACCCTTGATGAGGGGGACCACATATTTCATCATTTATGGGAGACCTTCATTTCTTTTGCAAGATTTTTCTTTAAGAGAAGTTCCTGGTCCTTGGTAGGGAAAGGTAGTATATTTCCCAGGGAACTGAAAGCTCTGTGTAAAGTAACCTCTATTAAGCATGAGATAACATCTGTCTCCAGGTCAAAGAGATGATATACTGTGTTGCAGGACACCGGTTCCTTTTTGTTCCCATTAGATAGAGATAAAGTCAGACACTTGGCTTCAAGTGACTGTCTGCACCAGTCATATACCTCAAAGTTTAGCTATGGCCTATTGTCAATCAACAGTCTGGAGGGCAGAAGCCCTTGCCATGTAACAATACTTCACTTTTAACTGATAGCTGACATCCTCCTTTAGAGCTATTAGCACACTGAAAACTCCCAACAATTAACCTTGGGGGGAAATAAATAATTATAACTAAGGTCTTTATCAGGGTCAAGGACTACCATTCTATCATGCTCATATCCTTAGTAGGTAGATTTTCTGCTAATTTGCTGATCACGTATGGGCTTCAGGCTCAGTGTACATATTTAACATTTGTAGAAGTTGACTCTATAAAAACACTATCCTGTGACAGCTTTAATAGAATTAAAATGCCTAAGCAGCCCTGCCGATACAATTCTTCCTTTGCATATCTGACTTCTGAAAAACACACATTCTCTTTGTAGTGTTCAAGCAAATAGCCTTGAGCTGAAAGCAAGAGTGAAGGTCAAATGAGAGAGGAAATCTTTAATAAATCAGATACATTTCATTTTGCACCAAGAATTTTCTATCACATTTACCTCTATCAAAAAATCATCCTATCTTTACCATTTACTTTTTACCTGGACTAAAAATTAGAGTTTGAAAATTGTAAATACAGGGTAAAAGATAATTTAGCACACCGTTTTATCACTGTCAACCCAGTGGTTTTCATAACCGAATCCTACGTATTTTGAGAATGTCATTACTGCCTTGCAGTATTCATAGACCAAAGTGGAGCAAGCCCACCTCCACCAAAGGTCAGAGAGAGAACTGAATGACCTAGGAAAGGGCAGAGTCTGACCAATTTGTGATTAAACCCCGAAAAAGGTAACTGAGTTAAGACAGCAGCCTAAGTCGGAAGGAAGGAAGATGCACACATAGAGCACAGTTGTATTTCCCCAGCCTGCCTCCCGCCCCCATGATGCCAAGGTAAATAATTGCCCTTTTAGATCGGGGCTTAACTGCTTTTTCTTCAGTGCAGTCATTTTGCCAGGAGAAGGTGAGGATCTTATTTAGTGATGCCAAGATGCACTTTTGTTTATTCTTTTGTACTTAGGGACAGAGAAAGGCAAGGGGGGTTCTCTGGGTTCCAACATCTGTCAATATCCCCAGCAGAAATTTTCAGCAGCTGAAGTCAATCAGTTCCTGGAAGGTGCTAAGCAACAATACCAAGTGCTCCCAACTAACATTACCTCTGAATGTGCATGACCAGGCATATTTCAACGGGCTCTGCCAGGCGGTGTTAGTAATGCGAGCAATATGCAGCTCACTTTACTTGCTGACTGGCTTAAAAAGAGAAAATTAAATACATTTCTCATAAGGATACTTTGTGGAATTTTTCCACATCATTAAATAAAATGTAGCCCTGGTTTAAAGGCATTTCCTGAGAGAAAACATTTCTTAACCTAAACTAACAACTCTGTGAAACCATCCGCCTGTACACACCATAATATTTTTTTTTCCTGGTTACATGTAATGGCTCTCCTATCATCCTGCAAGCTTACCCATATCATTGAATTGTTTCATGGCCATCTGAAAAAATGGACTGCAAACTTTTCAAAGCAGTTCTTGGGAAATGGGTGGTTATTCAATTTTCTCCTCATAGTTACAAAAGCCTGGGTTGTATCAGAGATGACATTTCTGAAATAATTAAGAAAAATAGTGACATTCTTTCTTCAGTTAGGTACATACTTCCTTCATAACTCTGCCATAACAAGCTATAACACTGCATCCTTATTGCTAGAATAAGGAAGATAAGCTCACACATGATAGAGAGTAGCAAATGCTATAAAGTACAGAGGCAAATGGAAAGCTGTTTTGTTGGCCATCAGAATGCATATTTTCACCTTCTTCCCAAGGAAGGGACTGCACATCCCTAGTGATGCTTAAATCTGGTCAGAATTTGGTTTTGCAACACCCATTTAATCACTTTAGATCCCCAGTGAGGTGAATTGCCACTCCTAACTTTATAAGGTCATGCTTCCTGCTTAGGGACTGTGGTGCTGTCCAAGATTTGTGTTTCCTTTTTATTTTCCCTTGGAATAGCCACATGAGATGTTCTGATTTTTCAACAGACTCTCTTGGCCTCTTTGTCTCAGTCAGAAATTTTCTATTAGAAAGGAAGAAAAAAAAATGATCCTTACAAGAAGATACCACACATCTTCTGTTTAATCCCAGGAGCCCTCTAGCCAATTTGAAAGTCAACATCAGACAGAGAGGTAATGCTTTTTTGTTTTGTTTCAATCTCAACTCTCACAGTTGTTCAAATTGAGTCAAGAAGCAAGAGTTTCAAACTAAGTGGAGAGCTAAAATAAAACTGGGACACATCCGCTTTACAAGGTTGTATGGGAAAACTGCTGGGTACACCAGGAGAGAAAAATAAAGGAAGGGAGGCTTCCACTGGAGGTTACCAACAGCCCACACAATGTGTAGGAAGAAAACGTACACACCTCCCGCAGCATAATCCACATTGCTGTGATATGGTTTGGTGAAATATTTCAGCACTGGGGTTTTTGAAAGGGCTTTGTGAGTGAGATGCCCTCAGAAATAAAAACAAAGTTGCATTCCAACAATCTTAGTGATTCTCATTCCCACCTGGCAACACTCACATACGAGCATGCACACACACAAGAACGAGCACACGCATGTGCACACACACATACACACACACACAGTAGAGGTGCCATAGGGACAAGGGTGGTGTGTCTAAAGGGAAACATAGAACAAATACCTCTTTGGGATGCTGGATCAAATTCCCAGTCCTCTAACTAGGTTAGGACTTTGTCCCTGCTCCGGGCCTGCCTTGTGGCACAGAATAACCTCCTGCTCTATTCCTGCTCCCTGAAAAATAAAACCTTCAAGAAGAAAGAATGTACTATTGTTGGAGCAGAATTATTCCCCCAGCTTCTCAAAGAGGAGGTATTTTTGGCATCTGGGAAGAGATTGTGTCCAGAGGGGCTTCTTAGTTTTACAGCTGGGTCTACTCAAACCAGTCCAATAAGCCAGCATTACATAGAGGAGCCCAGCCAAACACAGGCACTTCAATCATGCCCAATTCACTTGGGTTCTTGGTAAATGAAATAAAACCCCAAAGCTTGGCTTTTTATTTTTCTTAGGGCAAAGTCCATTTAGAATTGATATAATCGCTTGCTATGGTTACGTATGCCACATTTATTTTTAAATAGCTCCACATCCCAAGGGCTTCTGATTTCCATCTATATGGCAGGTAGGAAGGCTGCAGGAAAATAATTTTCAACACAGTCTACATTTTACCAGACTCGAAAAAAGCACGTCTGGAGATGCACACCTAGGTTGGTAAGGAAGCTAGGTCACTTGGTAAAATGTGCCTTGTGTTCTGTGTCCTGCAAAAGGGCTCCCAGCCAAGGGTATGGCTAGGGGATGAAATCCATCCCATAATCGGTTGGCCAAACTGAGCATCCTATCATGGGGTTGCAACTTCCTGGGACGAGAGGCTTTTCTTCCTGCTCCGTGTAGATATGTCATCCATGTGGGGCTGTGTCCACAAATCACCTGAGAGGCTAATGGTGGCCCCGATTCAGAAATCCTGTGTGTCTGTTCTTGAATACCAAGAGGAAGTGGTTCCTTGGGAGGATGTTTCTCTCCCAGGGGAGGTCCAAGGTGACACACTTTTCTTGGCCCCTCTCAGAAGCCTACTGAGTTGCAGACAAATGTTGGGGTAAGACATGAGCTCTCCCAACTCTGATGTTCTGCTTCCTGGCCACATGGTGCTTGGTGCGCCTCCCAAAGGACCTCACCACATTTCGTCCAATGCTACCTAAGTTTGGTGTTTTCCTTCTCTCTCTTAACAATAATTTGCAATCAGACACCAGGTCTCACTCATTGTTGAATGCTAAATGAAGTCCAACTGTCTTGCTAGTTAACTTTTGTTTAATCCAGACACATTGCAAACTGTGGCCTGCAGACCAGTCTGGCTGGTTGTACATCATTTGGCCCAAACAGAATTTAACAAACTGCGAATCATCTTCTGTGTTGTACATGCATACTTAAATTTATAAATGAAGAGCTTCCCCATAGAAAGAATTTTTTCTTTGGAAAAATTTGGGAGTGCTGGCAACCCTGGGCTTGCTTTCTCTCGTGGCAGCAACGAGCCAGACCAGAGGAGCTGCTCCCCTATTTGACTGGGTATGTTCTGTAGGTCACGGAGTCGCCATGGCGCCTTCTTGCTTCCTGCGAATTATCTGCCTTGCTCTTTGAGGCATATGGTTTAATTGAATAGGAGTCCATTGGAATAAATGATCCAATAATCCTGCTTATATTCAATTATTGGATCCGGTGCTGTAGCACAGAGTTTGTCAATGTTTTTTCTCCTTTATCATCCGTGGTAGATGACTTTCCCATGTGCAGCATACTCTCAAGGGTGCTGTCAGGGTTATTCTAGCTGTACAAGACTGTGAGATGGCTGCTATAGCCTGGAAAGCTCTCTTCTTAGAAAAGGAAAGCAAATACTTTGCAGGCTTCAGAAAAACTATTACTGGTAACAAATTTCTTGTGACATCTCACAACTGATCATGACACACCTGTGTGGTGTGAGAGCACAGTTGAGAACAGCTCTTGCAGTTGAAAAAGGAAAAGCATAAATAAGTTTAGAGACTTGTATATATAAAGCATGACAGCAAAGGAGCATCAACAAGACCTCCAAGTAAATAATTTTAGGCCAGAGTAAATACCAGGTTTACTAGCTTCAATTCCACTTCCTACACACAGACTCATGCCAGGCCAGCCCACTACGTGGGACAGATTGGCAGCCTCCTTCCTGTGACCGAGCTGGTGATGGAATCTCTGCTATTAGACTTACTTCCAGGATTTTGGTCAAGACAGGGTACCATCTCTAGGAGACTCTTGAAGTCTGAGAAGATTCTCTCAGATATCGCCCAGAACTAGAATTAGGATTGGTGTCTAAGATTAGTAGTTCATACCAAGAGAGTGGCAGGTATCTTGGGTATGTTATGAGAGGTCGGGGTGCTGGGAGCTCAGCAGCAACAGAGAGGCAGAAGCCATAGGTCTGGATCAGGGGGTAATAGAACCAGGTATAGGATGGACAGGGAGCCCTAGGGTGACAGAGACCTAGGAGATGAGCTTCTGAAAAAGAAGAATGGAGCAGTGCAGAGATCCATGGGGGCTGATTACTCCATAAATTCTCTCCATAGTTGGCTTTGTTAGTGATTTTGAAATTCACCAGTGTTATACCACTTCATTGAAAGCATGGCTGATGGGCTGGATGAGAAGCCAGTCTTCACCCTGGGACCATTGGAAAATCAGGTGGTAGTCTCTAATGTAAAGTGTGGTGTTTGTCTTGATCACCAACCTGTTTTTCAGGATTTTTAATAGAGAGACTGGCATTTTGCCTGAAAGCAATAGATTCCTAGGGTAAAGTTTTGAAAGTCTGATGTTTCCAGTAATTAGATTGTTAATGGGCACAGTAAATGGATCAAGTGGTTCATTTTTCTTTGTAGGCTAGATTATTTATAAACTGGCCTGAGCAAATTAGGAACCAGAATTAAGTATTTATCACCCTGCCCAGGTTCTAACTTCTTCAAATTCAAAGTGGAAGACTTTTGAAAGAAAAATAAGGAGTTTCAGAGGCTTCTAAAAATGTGGTGTAGGCTAGTAGTTTCAGTCTTAGCTCCTTAAAATGTTTTTACAACCTCTCAGAGGGACTTAAATTTCAGATGTCTGAGGCTGGCTAATTACTGAGGTAAAGTTAAAAGTTGTTATGTGCTCAAAAAAGACAGGGGGAATAAAAGCAGTGAACCACAAAACTGTGTCAGGAAAGTTTACTTTTCATGGTCATTGAATTAATAAAGGAACAAGCCGGCTCTGGACCAACTCTGTCTGTCTCAGAGTCACTCTGGGCTTCCCCGCCACAAAGAGAGAGACACTCCAAACACCTTTTCCACCAGAGGAGAGATGACAAATGGAATGCTCCTTGATGAGGGAAAAAGAAAAAGATTGAAAATTTCTAATTCTCGCTTTCTACCCACTTGCTTAAAATGTGACAATTGTGTTTCTGGAGTGTCCTTCCATAGGCACAGGATGCAAGGTCATGGGGCAGAGAAAACAATGCCTGCCTTTTTCCCTCGGCAGAAATGGGGAGTAAGCAGAATTATTGGCAGGTGGCCTCATCTGTAGCAGAAAGGAATGCAACGATTTTGGGAAAAGAGCTCTATTTTTTTTTTCTAATTGCAAAAAAGAATGAGAAGAAAACGCTAATAGCTGCAAAGAGAAAATATGCCTGGGAGAATGGCCTTTGTCACTTGCTTTTTGAAGTAGGGGCTGAGAAAGAGATGAAGCCAGGGAGGGAACCAAGAGGGCCAGTCAGGCACTCAGAGCTGTGTGAGCACCAGGACATGATTGATACCTGAGGGAGAAACTTTCTTTAAAGTCATTTCAAACTTGCTCAGTGATTTGGTAAGAATAATTTACATGGTCTCCTAAATGGTCTAGCCCTGTTTCATCTCCAAACAAGAATGCAGGAGATGTTTATAAAGATCTCAGGCTCTGTTTAGGGATGTATAAATACATTTCGTAATTAGCTTAACGTTGATTCAATGCAGCACTTCCTCTTGGTCAAATAAATAAATCAGTGAAAAGCTCTGGAACACTCTCCCCTTTGAGATCTCTACCCATTAATATCAAACCAAATTATTTCAATGGATATTCTTAAATTTCATGTTCATTTAAAAAAAATCTCAGGTGTGGTTGCCTTATAGATAACATTTAATATCTATTCATAAGAGTTCAAAGTTAAAAACTAATTTATTAACACAAGGCCTATTTTTTCTCATAAAACAAAGCATAAAAGTGATCTATAGAAACTGTCCACACTTTGGTATTATTGTAACCTGCATCTCAGTATCTCACTTTATTGTTAGAAATGGTACAGCAATAGAGGAGACAGGGTTCACCTGCCATACCAACGAGTGAATTAAGTTCAATTTCTTTTGCCATTTTTTTCATCCCTCTTCCCTGAAACCCAGAAAGTAAAGAGTGAGTAGGATTATTACTTAGCTGAAAAGTATCACAGGCTAATATATACCGGATATGCTATCTCTACCTCTTGTTCGTATTTCATGGTATTCCTCAGTTGTGTTGTCTGTGAAATGGGCTGGCCTGTATCAGACCTCTTATTATAAAGGGAGAAACAGAAAGCTGTATTTAATTACTTGATAGGAATGTTGAATTTCACCAATATAGAGCATAACAACAGATTTCTTTTTAAAGACAAATTTTGGAATACTATTTCAATTTGTATAACTGTAAGTGTTTCTAGAACAACATTCTCCCATAAAATAGCCCTAACTCAAAGATAATAAACAAAATATACTTTAAGAAAATTTACTTGTGTCTCACCACTTAGAGATAATCACAATTAACACTGTAAACTATTCCCTTTCAGAATTTTTATATGCACAAAATATGCCATTTTATAAAATTAAAGTCCTACTGTACATATAATATTATACCCTGGTTTTTCATTCAAAGTTAAATCCTTTCTCCCATGTCATTATATGTTATTTAAAAATTAACATTAGCTTTTCATAAATGAAAATTACACCTTTCTATGGTGGGGAAAAGATCAATGCACTGTGAAATGTGATGTGATAGAAAGGAACTCTCTTTCTCATCGTAGACCTCAGTTTTATTCCCCAGGGTTAAGTAAGCATGGTCAACAGTTCTTACAGACACTGGTTCTCAGTGGCTAGGCTATACTTTCTTACTAAACTAGCATCACACTGATGCAATGAACAAAACATCCCACAGAATTTTAGTTAATGAAAAAGGGGAGGATCTCATGCTATACTTTAAAGCTGATGTGAAGTCAAGTCCACTGTTAATGTCAACGGGATTGTTTACATGATTGTGCAGCTAACCAGGCAAGGACCAGTGACACGGGAAGACTGGAGCATCCACGAGAAAGCCCAGGTATTGTCACACTTAACAGAGCACACTGTATCCCTCGGTTTTTCCCAGGCATGCTCTGGCACCTTGAAGGTCACGAATTCAGGTGCCTGCTTGCCCAGCAGAGGAAACTGAGTGACTGAAGTGCGCAGGTGAGAGAAATGAACAGAGAATGATGGGAACTTTGGTGAACAGAAAAGAATGTCTCATGGGGGCGGCGGGGGTGGGGGGGCATTGCTACTCAGACTAGCACTTTAGGGAAATACAGCCTAGTTTTACCCTTCTGATTTTTAATAAGAAATAAGAAACCTAAATTTTCATGTGAACTTGCCCAATTTTTAAAGTTTAAACATTTTTTAAAGGTTTTAAAGTTGGGGATTTATTCTAAAAATGTCACAACAGTGGACTAACTACACTTGTCTACAGGCTGCCTTGGAGTATGACCTTATTTTTCTCTCATAAAAGCCACCGAGCCAAGGACAAACATTGCTTTAACTGTACCTGCAAGCCCTGGCTTCTCTAAGCTCTGGAACAGACGCCCTACCCATTTCCTTCCCAGCAGGATGCCGTGTGACACAGCTGGCTGGCACGGATGCTGACGTTACATCTCAGCCTGAGTGCAAGCATCTCCGGGGCATAAGATGAGCAGGGCCTTGGGGCAGGGGTAGAGCGAGGCCAGCCCCACTCTTGCCCTAGACAGAGAGCAGCATTCTGACTTGCTAGTTCTGTGACTGTGATAATGTATGGGGATCCCCAGGGCTGCAGGGTCAGGACGGTCCGGCTGCCCCAGTGCCTGCACTGAGCCCCCTGGGGGAAGGTCTGGTCCCTTGACAGGAGCACTCAGGCCCGAACAGCTGTGGGGAAGAGATCTGAAAATGGCCTGAGAGGATCTAAAGCCTCTTTCCCTGTTCTAAGATGTTCTTTCTGAAATCCAGCCCGACTCTCTTTATTTGTGTTAGATTTGCTTGAGGGTGCCTGGTGAGTTCACTCTGTCACCTAAGAGGCAAAAGAAAGCAAATTCAATTTTACATAAGTAGTGAAAGAAAAACACCACCAAAATGTATCAGGGCAGCGATTGTAGGTGTTTTCCACAAGGGGAATTTGAGAACGTGTTTTGTGAAAATGACAAAAGTTTGCTAACAAGAGTCGACAAGTTTGGAAGCTGATGTCCCATAAAAAGTATGGCCGCTGGCATGGGCTGGAGGCCATAAAGGGCTCTTGTCTATATGATGAAGCAGATATCAGTTTACTTAAAAAGAATCATAAGTGATGTCTTTGCATTCTCCTACCTAAAGGGGTGCCTTGCTATTTGAATATTGAAAAATGGAATCAAACAAACCTATCAATCTATTTCCCCTACTTATTTGCATTTCAAATTAGTGAGATCTTTTAAAATATTCATGCTCTTTGATTTGGTAACACCACTTGCAAGAATTTATTCCAAGGCAACAAGTCCAAACAATAGCAAAAAATAGAAACAAGTTAAATATTCCAATAATAGTGGAATGGTTAAGTAAACCACAGTTTAAGATCTCAATGAAATGTTATACAACCATTTCAGTGATTATAAAGATTATGTTATATCACAGAAAATACTTACACTAAAATGTTGTCAGAGAGGCAAGATGCAAAATTCTAAATAAGCATGATTATACATTATACAAGCCAGCCAGCTGACAAGTACAAAAATCCTTTGTATAGGAAATATAGGATTAGGGAAAAATTCATTGAAAAGGGAACACTGGCTGTGTCTAGATGCTACCAGTTTTTCTCTTCTTTCCTCAATTTTCTACATTTTCTTAAATGAGCATGTTTTATTTTTATAATGAAAAGAAGTACAAATTTAAAAAATAAGGCTTAGCCCTAATGCTTTAGGAAATGACAACTAACGCCAAACCGAAGCAGTCTCTTCAACAAAAGTGGATTTTGGGTCATCACGAACAGGATTTTCTAAAGCAAAAAGGTTCATCTGGCACAATAATGATCCAAACGGACTGTTTCTGGTGAGGGGAAATATATCCAACCCTCCCCTTAAATAACTCTGCCAACACTATGCACAGAATCGAGTTAATCATTCCAAGGATAGTTTACAACCCCAAGCAAGAGATTTTCCTATTTATATCATAATCTCAGCTAAACCTTGTACAAGTGGTACAATCAGTCAGAAAATTAACCTTATTAAATCCAACTACAGTATACTGAATCAGGGATTTCCTTAGGAGCGGATTCAAAAGGGCGAACAAATGTAATGTGAAGTGGAATTTCCTTTCATTTTGTACCCCACCCCTCATAAATCTCTGCCCTTCAGTTTCATCAAGTGATCCTTTGTTCTGACATTCTGGGCAGGAAGTATGGAGAGAACCGATCAGCTTTCCTAACACCTCTTGTGATTTTGAATATGCACGTGTTTGAATACATCAAACACATCTGCTTCAAGACAGTCCATGCTAAATATTCTCACCATGTGTAATTCATATACCACGCCAGCTCCCTTCCTCTCCTCTCCCCTTTATGTACCAGCAGTTCACACATACACACACTAGAGTTTTCCCAGCCTGATTTTTAAAATGAAGGGAAACAAATCTGCAACAGGAATGTGCAAAGCAGTATGCTGCTATGTACAAATAACCACCAAGAGGGAAATAAATCAAATTCAGCAAGTGAGAGGAGAGAGGGGAAAGGGAGAAGGGACTAAAGGAAGAGGAGAGAAATTTAGGCCAGAAATTCCATTGTGTGGTTTTCAAAGGCTTTTCTGAGCTTTCTCTTTTCTATTATCACCTTACAAAGAGCCCACTGAGTAGAAGAGGATACAAATACTTGTTGTAGGTGTTTTTGCTCTTTTGCTACCTAGAGTTAGGGGAGAAAATTTTGAAAGATATTGAACTAGTCTCATATAATTTCTGCTTTATTTTTTTTTTTGTGTGGTAGTAAAAGACACAAAGTAAACACACACACACAAACCATTACTGTTGAAGCATGCAACGTTGACTTACTTTTTCATCTTGTTTTCTTGGCGTCTGTGGCTCAGGCTGCTAGAAAAATGTACTGATTGGTTGACAGCTGTTCCCAAGACCCCTCCATAGGGATGTGTATGAATGAAGTTGGTGCGTATGAGTATCACATGTGACATAGACAAAGTTTATATTATCTTTCCCCAGTCACTATCATCTTTCCTTTCGTTCATCCAACTTAAATACTACATGCTTTCCCCCTGGCCTCTATCCCAATTGCTTGGCAGTATCTGAAAAGTCTTCAAATTTGCCATGGCTAATCCTCATTGAACATCTACAACAAGCCTCCAAATTGAGTTCTAGAAGGAATCTGGGAGGAATCAGTTTCTGTTTGGGGGCTTTGATTTACTTATTTGAGTCTATTAAAAAATAATAATATGGATAATTATATAGAGCTTAATTGACTAGAATTCCTAAGGAGCTAAACATCATTTATGGAAAACCATATTCAGTTCATTCTCCCATCGGCAACACTCAACACGGGTGAGGATGCATGTCAACCACTAAATGCTGCCTCACAAACTCACCAAGTCCTTCCCCTTCCCAACAAGCTTTCAATTCACAAGAAGAGCTGACCTTCAACCTGTGGTGTATTTCCTTTAAAAGTCAGAAAAAAACATATGAAAGACTTTATTAAAGTGTCTTCTAAAAGACACTTTCATGACCACATCTATATTATATATATTATATATTATATTCTACAAGCTCTTGCCTCCCAGCTTTTCGCCTCAGCCATTTCCCTTGGGACTTGAAATACCACTCTGGTTACCCAAGTCACAGTGGAAGTTTCATTTCCCACTGGGTAGAGCATATATTTAAAACAGCAATAACTTGCAAATCTGAATAAACAATTCCCACGGGGGTTCCCAGTTTCAAGCCCACGCAGAGCGGAGGTTCTCAGGAGATGTGGAAATGCCTGTAAAAGGTTAGTAGACTGGCCCACTCGTGTTAAAAGTAACCCAGTGTCGGTATTCCTCAACGAGTTCTTTCTCAGAAACAAAACAAAAATAGGGCTCCGTAGCTACTGTGCTCTACGTGAAGAACATTACACGTTACTTACTCCTCTGTGAACCCTCCTTTCTCCTTGCAGGCCCCTGTTCATGGAATCCTGCCATGCTGACCCGAGCAGCCACCCGACGTCTTTATTGGTCTCAGCTCTTCAGCGATCCCACTGACATCCAGCTCAGAAACGTGGACACTTCCTTTTACAGTGACATTGGACAGACGATCCCTTTGTGACTGTCCGAGGGGAAACGGAATCCGGCTGGAACACACACACACCACGCACACGTACAAATGCCTTCCTGGCTTCCGAACGCGGACGCTTTTCCTTCCCTTTGATGTTCAGCCTGCCTCTCTGGGACTGAAGAGCTGCCTTGCCTTACGCACGTCTCAGGGGATGAACGGGTCTTTTCCCTGCGCTACTTCTGCATTATGGACACACTCATGCTAACAGTTCGTGAGAGGAAAGGTTTTTATGGAAGCGTCTAGCCTCCGGTTTCAGCTCTTAAATTCTTCCGGGGTGCGCAGGGACCCTGTTACCTCTGGGAGCGCGCTTAGTAATCTCAGCGTCAGAGCTGTTCCAACAAATCTACCGTAATAATGAAAAGTCATCTTATCACACTGCGCTCTCGGTGAATTTACCGTTCTTTGATAAGGCTGCAAACACCTGGGAAGTCCTCGATCTGTAATTAGCGTGGAAACTGCTTTAGAAAGCCTGTGCCGGGTTTCGTCCGTTACCTGCCCAGGAACGCCCAATTATTCAGCATTCCTTTCAAATACAAATGGTCTCGATGGGTTCTCCATTATTTTAAGAACTTTCTGAAGAGGGGCTAACATTTGAATCTGTGATTATCTGTCGGCCGCGCAGAGCCTAAAGGGCTTGGCGGTGGGCGCAGGCCTCGCGTGCGGAGGCCGCCCGCTCCGGGAACGGAGGTCTGACCAAACTTGCCCAGTTTATCTTTCAAGTGCGCTAAAGCTTTTGATACGTGTCAGTTTGGCAATTAAATTCCTCAAGGGCCACAATATACCGCCATCCCCGTGTGTATTGTGGGGGGCCGGTCAGCCAGGCCATCTTCCCGCAGAGCGCGGCCCAGCCGGAGGGGAGCGGCGCGCAGGCGCAGACTTCCGCCGCGGGCGCCTCTCCGCGCGCCGGCCGGGGCCGGGGCCTCCCTCAGGCCGCACGGGGCCCGCGCAGGGCCGAGGGCCGCCTCGCCGCCGAAGGGATTCTGCCGGGGACCCGTTCTCCTGCGCGGCCTCGCGGGTACTTCAGGGTTGAAGTGGATGAACCTCGCCTGGCATTTGCCCCTTTTTTGTCACGTGCCAGTCTACTGCTATTTTAATAGATACTTTTTTGTCCCCTCAAAGGCGTTTTCCTCCGTGTTTTGCATGAGACAAGCTAAGACGAGTCTGTCACCCTCGGAGACTTGGTAGGAGGGGCGGACGTGGAATGACCGAGTCGGGACGTTGAGTTTTACTTCAGACCCAGTTTATCATTATAAAGGCCATTGATGAGGTCAAAGAACCGCGCCTGTAGCTGCAGGTTGAGAGGCGGGGAGACAACAGACGGGAAGCGGGAGCCTGAGAGGAGGTGTCACCCCGGAGGCCCTTGCAGTCTTTTGGGTCAGGCCCAAGCTGGGCTCTTCCCGGGTCTCGGCCAAGGGCAGTGGCCGTCAGGTCGTGACGAAGCATTGCCCGCTGCCTTCTCGGGGTTTCCATTCCAAGGCACTTCTCCTCCTGGCTCTCTTGGCTCCGTGAAAATGCGCCCCTCGCGGGAAGGATAACAATCGCGTTGTGACATTCTGCAATGGTTCACATGAAAGATGATTTCAAAGTCCATGGTTCCAAAGGAGGTTCTGAAGAGCTGACAAAGGAAGATGCTTTGCACACAGCAACAATGCCTCCGTGATGGCCTTTCTTGATGCTGTCTTGACAAAACTGACATTTCAGTACGATTGTGAAGAAAACTAAAGCTCCCAGATCAGATGGCTGACCTGCTGAAAATAGAGGCATAACATGCTGCTCTCGTGTCTGCGTGGTATCTTTTCCCAAGGACTGAGGAGAATCGCTGTAATCCTTACTATCTCTAAGAAAACGTGAAAAAGAACTAACTGCCTGAGTGTCTTGAGGGCATCTCACTGTTTCCAACACAGATTAATTTTTTGGATGGGCTATCATGCAGTATTGTCGATCAGACCTCCTAGAATCGTAATGTGGCATCAGTCCTCAGTAAAGCCAGAGTCACGCGTGCTCCAAGTTAGCTACAGAAAGTGGAGGTCATTTCCCTAACCTCCAAAATGTTTGCCTCTCTAACTTGTAGAGGACTGAGAACAGCAATTATTTTGTAGTTGCGGCTACCACAGAATGTTTGACATCTGCCTAAAGTTATTTCATGATGGCAAAGCTGGCTGTAGTGACAGGGGAGAAAAAGTCATTTCGGTCAATGCCATCCCAAAGCACAGGTCTAAATAGCACCAACAACTAGATGAAATTTACCCAGTGACCGCTGAGCTTTACTATCGCAGCCATATAGTATTCAAGTCTGTGTTCTGCATTGACTACTATTTTAAGGTACACCCCCCTGCCCTGTAAGTAAACTCTTTTTGTGTGTTTTCCTCATATTTTCTCCGACTACATTTTATTGGACATACTTAAAAAAAAAATCATACTTTCAAAAGCATACAAGAAAATACTTGGTTAGCTAAACTTCTATTTACTGATGGATAAATAATCATCTATTTTAAGCCCTGTTGCTCAGACATTTCATATATCATGATACACATTTTTAAGAGTTTGGCAACGTCCTTTGAAATGATATTGCTGATGTAATAAACTTCTAAAATATCCTTCTCTGTGTAAACTGTCTTCCAAAATATCACAAAATGAATCATGCACATTAAACATATGGAAATCAGATTGAAAAATTAATCCACAATTGGGAATGTCACCATTTCCCCCAAAATAGCCCTTGGTAAGTAGTTCCTGTTATCTAACACATTCCCATGTGTTAGTGGGTAAACTGCTCCAAGAACACCCAGAGCCTTATCCTTTTCACTGTCTGTGGATGCATACCATCCTGTAGGACAGGCCCATCCCTGCCACTGGTGGGCCAGACATTTGTCTGAGTATTTAAGGATTACATGTCTAAAAACTATAAAATTTATACATTTATAGCTAGCACTCCAAAAAATATATGTTTATTCTTCCACCCTGATGAACATTTGTTCATAATGCCAAAATTGAGAAATATGTAAAAAGGCATAGTTCTACATAACTGAAAGTCAGCAAAATATAAAGCATGACAGAATTCAGTTAGTTTTGCACATCTGGATGGTTTGTTTCTGTGATACTTAGATGAATAATAAAATAAGACCTACTTGATTCATAAATTATTAGATACTTAGCACCTAAAATTTTTTGCTTGCCTTTCTTTCCTTTCAAAATTATATTGTTTTTTTTTTTAATATTATCTAGGTAGGAAGAAGATTCAAGATGATGCCATGAGAGGTGAAACAGAGAACTCCTCCCAAAACCACAGATAGTGAGAAAATATAGTTAATACAACTAACCCTAAAATAGCAATAGGAAAGAAGGTTGCACCAGACTGCATACAGACCTTATGAACAGAGCAGACCTCGTGAAACAGGGTAACGTACGAAAGCCTTAATTCGGTGGGACCCAAGCCCTTTTCCCGACCCCAGCTCACAGGCAGGAGGAAGAGAAATGGAACGCGGGAGGGGGTGGAAGCCTGGGACTGCTGAACAGCTAGCCCTGGAGATCTGCTTTGCGAGCAGAAACATACATTGTGTGGTGCTCTGGAGGATGGGGAGCTGGGATAGGCAGAGTGCTTGAGAGACAGATTCCGGCCGTTTGTGGAGGACGGGATCCACACCCAGCCACTCTGGAACTAAGGAAAGGCAGGCAATCTGACAGGCTCCCTAGCAGCGAGAGGGCTGCTGAAGGTGTGGGGTTTGCACAGAGCATGCTGTGCAGGAGAAGGGATAGGGGGACAAGATTGTCTGTGCGCACTCTCCCCAGCAGATTGGAAACCTTGAGGAGCTTCAGGCGCTCCATCCCCCTGGCTGGCTACTCAGCTCCGAGGACCCCACTGTGACACACAGCCTGCTGAACCTTCCTACTGGCCTGCAGGCACCTGCTCACAAACTGGCAGTCACTGCGCAGGCGTCAGGCCAGTTAAAGGAAGGCCCCGCCTACAACAGCTAGAGACACAGAACACAGAGGCTTACACCTGTGTGCTCGGCCCACTGTCTCTCATACGGGAGACAGGCATTGCAGGTGGGATTCAGGAAACAGTTCTTTCATCCCCCAGGCACCAGCTCTGCTCCCCTATGACCCCCAACCTCACTCTAGGTGCTGAGCAGCTCCAGAGACTGGAGCTTCTGAGCACTAGTGGGCACCACACAGAAATATGAAACATCAAAAGAACATGGATCAGACCAAAATCTCACAAACCTCAGAAAAAGGGCCAAATGAAACTGAAATCACCAATCTTCCTGAAAGAGAGTTCAAAATAAAAATCATAAACATGTTTATGGAGGTACAGAAAAACATTCAAGAACTCAGGAATGAATTTAAGATGGAGATTCAATCATGAAGAAATTCCATATCTGAAATGAAACATACAATGGAGGCATTTAAAAGCAGATTAGATGTAGTAGAAGAGATGGTAAATGGAATAGAAATTAGAGAAGAGGAAGACAAAGAAGCTGAGGCACAGAGAGAAAAAAGAATCTCTAAGAATGAAAGAATATTGAGAGAACTGTGTGAACAATCCAAACGGAACAATATTCACATTATAGGGGTACCAGAAGAAGAAGAAGAGAGAAAAAGGGATAGAAAGTGTCATTGAGGAGGTAATTGCTGAAAACTTCCCCAATCTGGGGAAGGAGATAGTCTCTCAGGCCATGGAGATGCACAGATCTCCCAACACAAGGGACCCAAGGAAGGCAACATCAAGACATATAATTAAAATGGCAAAGATCAAGGATAAAGACAGAATTTTAAAAGCAGCTACAGAGAGAAAAAAGATCACATACAAAGGAAAATCCATCAGCCTATCATCAGACTTCTCAACAGAAACCTTACAGGCCAGAAGGGAGTGGCATGATATATTTAATGCAATGAAGCAGAAGGGCATTGAACCAATAATACTCTACCCAGGAAGGTTATCATTTAAATTTGAAGGAGGGATTAAACAATTTTCAGATAAGCAAAAGCTGAGAGAATTTACCTCCCACAAACCACCTCTACAGTGCATTTTGGAGGGGCTTCTATAGATAGAAGTATTCCTAAGATTAAACAGATGTCACCCAAGGGAAGACAAAGAGTACAGAATATGATTCATAACATACAAAGAATGGAGGAGGAAGAAAAAGAAAAAGGAGGAATAAAAAAAAGAATGTTTAGGTTGTGTTTGTAATAGCATACAAAGTGAGTTAAATTAGACTGTTAGGTAGTAAGAGAATTACCCTTGAACCTTTGGTAACCATGAATCTAAAGCCTGCAATAGCAATAAGTACATACCTATCGATAATCGCCCTAAATGTAAATGGTCTGAATGCACCAATCAAAAGACATAGAGTCACTGAATGGAAAAAAAATCAAGAACCATCTATATGCTGACTATGAGAGACTCACTTCAAACCCAGTCATACACAGACTGAAAGTAAAGGCATGGAAAACGATGTTTCATGCAACTAATAGGGAGAAAAAAGCAGGAGTTGCAGTACTTGTATCAGACAAAATAGATTTCAAAACAAAGTAACAAGAGAGAAAGAAGGACATTACATAATGATAAAAGTGTCAGTCCAACAGGAATATATAACTATTATAAATATCTATGCACCCAGTACAGGTTCACCTACATATGTGAAACAAATACTAACAGAATTAAAGGGGGAAATAGAATGCAATGCACTCACTTTAGGACACTTCAACACACTACTTGCTCCAAAGAACATATCAACCAGACAGAAAATAAGTAAAGAGACAGAGGCACTGAACAACATATTAGAACAGATGGACCTAATGGGCATCTACAGAACACTCCATCCAAAAGCAACAGGATACACAGTCTTCTCAAGTGCACATGGAACATTTTCAAGAATAGGTCATATATCAGGCCAAAAAAAGAACCTCAGTAAATTCAAAAAGATTGAAATTGTACCAACCAGCTTCTCAGATCACAAAGGTATGAAACTAGAAAGAAATTACACAAAGAAAATGAGAAAACCCACAAACACATGGAGACTTAATAACATGCTCCTAAATAATCAATGGATCAATGACCAAATAAAAACAGAGATCAACCAATATATGGAGACAAATGACAACAATAATTCAACACCACAAAATCTGTGGGATGCAGCGAAAGCTGTGCTAAAAGGAAATATATTGCAATACAGGCTTACCTCAGGAAAGAAAAACAATCCCAAATGAGCAGTCTATATTCACAATTAATGAAACTAGAAAAGGAAGAAAAAATGAGGCCGAAAGTCAGTAGAAGGATGGACATAATAAAGATTAGAGCAGAAATAAATAAAATTGAGAAGAATAAAACAATAGAAAGAATCAATGAAAGCAGGAGCTGGTTCTTTGACAAAATAAACAAAATAGATAAACCCCTAGCCAGACTTATCAAGAGAAAAAGAGAGTCTACACACAGAAACAGATTTAGAAATGAGAAAGGAGGGGGAGGCCTGCAAAGGTGTCATGGCTGCTGTCGCTGAGCTTAGTCTCCCGAGCATCGGTGACAGTAGCCTGGAGCGGAGCTGCAGCCCCAACCTCTCACAAAAGGTGCTCTGTGAAATCTTTCGCTCCCTGCATAACCTGGCTGGACAACTTAATCTCAGAGATGATGTGGTGAAAATTACAATTGATTGGAACAAGCTCCAGACCCTCCCAGCATTCCAGCCCTCTTTGCTCTGTAGTGCACTTGAGCAACACGTTTTGTATTTACAGCCTTTTTTAGCAAAACTTCAGCCTCTGATTAAAGAGGAGAATACAACTATTGTTGAAGAGACAGGAAAAACAGAAACAGGGGACAAGAATGAAGTAAATGACAAATTTCCCATTGGTGACCTGCAAGAGGAAGAAAAGCACAAAGATTGTGATTTAGGAGATGTGAAAAAGGCACAGATCCATTTTGATCCAGAAGTAGTTCAAATAAAGGCTGGAAAAGCAGAAATTGACAGACGAATATCTGCATTTATTGAAAGAAAGCAAGCTGAAATCAATGAAAACAACGTCAGAGAATTTTGCAATGTTATTGATTGTAATCAAGAAAATAGTTGTGCAAGAACAGATGCCGTTTTTACCCCTTACCCTGGATTTAAAAGTCACGTAAAAGTTTCTAGAGTTGTGAATACATACGGACCACAGACTAGACCAGAAGGAATTCAAGGGTCAGGTCATAAAACTAACATCATGCTCCGAGATTGTGGTAATCAAGCTGTAGAAGAACGACTACAAAATATTGAGGCTCACTTGCCATTGCAGACAGGTGGTCCAGTGCCAAGAGACATTTATAAGAGAATTAAAAAACTTGAGGATAAAATCCTTGAATTGGAAGGCATGTCTCCTGAATATTTTCAGTCTATAAACTTTTCAGGAAAAAGAAGAAAAGTTCAACCACCTCAACAGAACTATTCACTGGCTGAACTTGATGAGAAAATTAGTGCCCTCAAACAAGCCCTGCTCAGAAAATCAAGAGAAGCAGAATCCATAGCAACTCATCACCTTCCCTGAAAAACTCTGGTCCTTATCATTTTAGTTTTTTATGTACATATGTAACTACACTGTAGTTAATTAAATGGATATGTATTAATCCATGTAGATTTCCCTCTGGAGTCAAAAAGTTTATTTTCATGTGAATCCAGCTTACAGCAAGTATGCTTCAAATATTTCAGTGAATTTTGAAATAGTTAATGCATTAAAAATAGTGTTGTTAGAAAAAAAAAAAAAGAAATGAGAAAGGAAAAATAACCATGGACACCACAGAAATACAAAGAATTATGAGAGAATACTATGAAAAATTATATGCTAGCAAACTGGATAACCTAGAGAAAATGGAAAATTTTCTAGAAAAATACAACCTTCCAAGGCTGACCCAGGAAGAAACAGAAAATCTGAATAGACCAATTACCAGCAAAGAAATTGAACTGGTAATCAAAAAACTACCTAAGAACAAAACACCTGTACAAAATGGTTTCACTGCTGAATTTTATCAAACATTTAGTGATGACCTAATACCCATCCTCCTTAAAGTTTTCCAAAAATAGAAGAGGCAGGAATACTCCCAAACTCATTCTATGAGGCCAACATCACTCTAACACCAAAACCAGGCAGAGATACCACAAAAAAAGAAAATTAGAGACCAATATCCCTGATGAACATAGATGCAAAAATACTCAACAAAATGTTAGCAAACCCAATTCAAAAATACATCAAAAAGATCATCCATCATGATCAAGTGGAAATCCCAGGCATGCAAGGATGGTACAACATTCGAAAATCCATCAACATCATCCACTACATCAACAAAAAGAAGGACAAAAACCACATGATCATCTCTATAGATGCTGAAAAAGCATTTGACAACATTCAACATCCATTCATGATAAAAACTCTCAGCAAAATGGGCATAGAGGGCAAATACCTTAACATAATAAAGGCCATATATGACAAACCCACAGCCAACATTATACATAACAGCAAGAAGCTGAAAGCTTTTCCTTTAAGATCGGGAATAAGACAAGGATGCCCACTCTTCACACTTTTATTCAACATAGTTCTAGAGGTCCTAGCCATGGCAATCAGACAACACAAAGAAATAAAAGGCATCCAGAATGGAAGAAGTCAAACTTTCCCTGTTTGCAGACAATATGATATTGTACCTAAAAAACCCTAAAGAATCCATTCCAAAACTACTAGATCTAATATCTGAATTCAGCAAAGTTGCGGGATACAAAATTTATACACAGAACTCTGTTGCATTCCTATACACTAACAATGACCTGGCAGAAAGAGAAATCAGGAAAACAATTCCATTCACAGTTGCATCCAAAAGAATAAAATACCTAGGAATAAACCTAACCAAGGAAGTGAAAGACCTATACTCTGAAAACTATAAGACACTCATGAGAGAAATTAGATACCAATAAATGAAAACACATCCCGTGCTCATGGAGAGGAACAATTAATATTGTCAAAATGGCCATTGTGCCTAAAGCAATCTACAGATTCAATGCAATCCCTATCAAAATACCAACACCTTTCTTCAAAGAACAAGAGCAAACAGTTCTAAAATTCATATGGGACTACAAAAGACCCTGAATAGCCAAAGCAATCCTGAGAAGGAAGAATAAAGTGGGGGGAATTACGCTCCCTGTCTTCAAGGTCTACTACAAAACCATAGTAATCAAGACAATTTGGTACTGGCACAAGAACAGACCCACAGACCAGTGGAACAGACTAGAGAGTTCAGATATAAACCCAAGCATATATGGTCAATTAATATATGATAAAGGAGCCATGATATACAATGGGGAAATGACAGCCTCCTCAACAGCTGGTGTTTGCAAAACTGGACAGCTACATATTAGAGAATGAAACTGGATTATTGCCTAACCCCATACACAAAAGTAAACTCAAAATGTATCAAAGACCTGAATGTAAGTTATGAAACCATAAAACTCTTAGAGAAAAACATAGGCAAAAATCTCTTGAACATAAACATGGGCAACTTCTTCATGAACACGTCTCCCTGGACAAGGGAAACAAAAGCAAAAATGAACAAGTGGGACTATATCAAACTAAAAAGCTTCTGTACAGCAAAGTACACCATCAGTAGAACAAAAAGTCATCCTTCACTATGGGAGAATATATTCATAAATGACATATCTGATAAGGAGTTGACATCCAAAATATATAAAGAGCTCATGCACCTCAACAAAAAGCAAATAAGCCAATTAAAAAATGGGCTGAGGAGTTGAACAGACACTTCTCCAAAGAAGAAATTCAGTTGGCCAACAGGCACATGAAAAGATGCTCCACATCACTAATCATCAGAGAAATGCAAATTAAAACCACAATGAGATATCACCTCACACCAGTTAGGATGGCCACCATCCAAAAGACAAATAACAACAAATGTTGGCAAGGATGTGGAGAAAGGGGAATCCTCCTACACTGCTAGTGGGAAGGTAAATTAGTTGAACCATTGTGGAAAGCAGTATGGGGGTTCCTCAAAAAACTCAAAATAGAAATACCATTTGACCCAGGAATTCCACTCCTAGGAATTTACCCTAAGAATGCAGCAGCCCAGTTTGAAAAAGACATATGCACCCCTATGTTTATTGCAGCACTATTTACAATAGCCAAGAAATGGAAGCAACCTAAGTGTCCATCAGTAGATGAATGGATAAAGAAGAGGTGGTACATATATATAATGGAATATTATTCAGCCATAAGAAGAAAACAAATCCTACCATTTGCAACAACATGGATGGAGCTAGAGGGTATTACACTCAGTGAAATAAGCCAGGTGGAGAAAAACAAGTATCAAATGATTTCACTCATCTGCAGAGTATAAGAACAAAGCAAAAACTGAAGGAACACAACAGCAGCAGACTCACAGAACCAAAAAATGGACTAACATTTACCAAAGAGAAAGGGACTAGGGAAGATGGGTGGGAAGAGAGGGATAAGGGGGAAAAAGGGCTATTACAATTAGCACACATAATATAGCAGGTGTGGGGGGTCATACAGGGAAGGCAGTATAACACAGAGAAGACAAGTAGTGATTCTATAGCATCTTACTACGCTGATGGACAGTGACTAATGGGGCATGTGGTGGGGACTTGATAATAGGGAGAGTCTAGTAACCATAATGTTGCCCATGTAATTGTACATTAATAATACCAAAATAAAAAAATTAATTAAAAAAATGCATTCACAGTGGGTTCCCATGACCATTATTTTTACCCAAAACATTTTCACCACCCCTGTGGTAGTAAATTTTGTGTGTCAACTTGACTGGTCTACTGGGTGCCCAGATAATGGATCAAAGATGATTCTGGGTGTTTCCATGAGGATGTTTGGGACAAGATTAATATTTGAATCAGTAGACTGAGTAAAGCAGCTTGCCCTCCCCAATGTAGGTGGGCCTCATCCAATCAGTTGAAGGCCTGATTAGCACAAAAAGGCTAACCTGTCCCCAGGTAAGAGGGAATTCTCTGGCCTGATGGCCTTCCTAGTGGAACATTGGGTCTTCCTGGTTCTACTACTGTTTCTGGCTGTCACACTCCACCTGGGACATCACCTCTATAGATCTGGGATTTGCCAACCTCCATAATCATGTGAGCAATTCCTTACGGTAAATTACCTATATCATTATCTATCTAAAAAAAAAAATATATATATA